>OY728142.1:477919044-479169044 GCA_963277665.1 Viscum album
TCTAGTGATCTCAGTTCATGAAAAGTCCCCATCATTTGATTTTATAGGTGATCCCCACATGTGAGAAAGAGTGATCATGTCATACACCAAGGTTTGAGAATTTTGAACACTCAGAAACTATCATTGTAAATTTACTAACCCCCATAATAAGTACCAATCCCTCTAATAACACCACAATGGTTCCATAATCAAATCATACTAAGAATTAAATCCATCTTATTCTAATGATATCTAGTTATATTAGGATGTGGGTTTATTTTAGAAACTTTTTTATGTGATAATTTATTCTAAACACACACAAAAATATACCAAAATCAAAATTAAGTTTTCCATATTCTTGCTCTATATGAAATATCATGAGTTAGACCATCAAACCCACACTACTCACTAAATTGACATACTCAAACAACCATAGTGAGAATCCTTCATTTCCCAATTTCCCCCTATTTGACTAAAAATAGAACTCATTTTCCACTATTTAAAGGATCTTGGAAACCCCTGGAATACAAATATATTTTGATTATATTTGGGAAACCGAGAATATATCCCATCTTTAGGTAGTTTCATAAATCCTAAAACATAATGAAATTAATCTGAAAACAATGAAAATTATGTTATCTTAACATTTAATATACTAAAATAATAATGGATGACCACTTTTCTAATAGTTCTCAAAAAATGGGGTGAAATACCCTACAATATATGACAAACATGAGCACCAATTTCTTAGGTTATTATTTATTTATTCTTCACTACAATGATCCCTTACCTAGGAATCCATATTTGGGGTAAAATTCACCCTACTATTATTCATGGGAAGCATTTCATCCTAGAATTTTACCCAAGATATATCTATCTTTATCTTATTTCTAGGTTGAATTTTTTTTCGAGGTATCTTTAATTGAGAAATCAATTATTAGATCCCCTCATGCTAGGATGGCCTCTTCCCCCTTGTTTCACACTTTAGAATCTAGTAATACCTAGAATAACACTAGGGGAACCACTTCATCCTAGTCTCATAAGAGGGTAACTACATTACCCTACCTTTATACATGGGTGACCAATCTTCCCTAGACTCATGCCTAGGTGACCACTTCACTTTTTCCTTATACATGGGTGATAGACTTCCCTATACAAATAAATGGGTAAAAACTCACCCATATCCATTTTAGAGAACCATTACATAAATTATGTTTCCAAACCCATATAAAATTTTCCAAGTCACAGAATTCCATCATTTCATGATGTTCATATTTCTGGATGAAAACCTCCAAATTTGGTGGAACCAATGACCTTATCACTACAGAACCTATAAATACCACCCTAGGTATAAATTTTAGGATGAATAAACATTTTAGATTTTTAGAAATGCTATGAAATAGAGGAATATATGAGTTTTGTGAGTAATAGAGGAGATGGTTTTACAAATGTGGAGATATTTCATAAAAATAACTCCTAAGGTATTTTGAGATCCTTAACCTATAGTAGAGATTTATTTTATGAAGGTTCGTGGTTGTATATTAAGACAAAATCCTTTTTGACTCTTTAGGATTAATGAAATAATTATACATTTCATAAAAAACCCACAGAACTAAGAATTCACTCTAAGGAAGGTTCACCCTATTTCCTGAAGCATGTTATTTTGTGAAAACCATATACTTTTTAAAATCCATGAACCTCACAAAACTCAAAATATCATGAATTCAAACCACCATTCCTCTCATTGTTTCCTCATTTCATTCAATACCCTTTCACAAAATTGGAGTCCCCATAGCCCAGGTATCATTCCAAAACTGACTCAACATCACCCCAAATCTATGTGAAAATGGTATAAAAAACCCTTGTGTCCATCCACATTGAATGAAGTGCAGCCTGGGACATTAACATGACTTTTTATCTTATGAATAGGCACCCTAATGAATTTTTCTATAAAGCATAGACACCCTAACATTTGTCCTCCCGATTGTCACATTATTATGGTAGTGTTTATGTGATGTTCTTCCCAAGGGAATATGATCAATGGAAATATAATAAATATAAGTTGAAACGTCAAGGGAAATTTCTTACATGTCATGGTATATGGTCCTTTTCTTGGATATTCCCCTAACCTTAACATGGTCAACCTCATGGTGTATCTCCAACCATGCACGTGAAACATTACATAATATTTCTTAGTTCCATATCCTTGTAGTATGATGTTAAAAAACATGATAATTTCATCGTCACATGAAGTAAAATTATGTCCTTACCCTTTTTGATTAACTCAAGATTAACCTTATAATATAATCATGAGATTCCCTCTTTTTCCCCTACCATGGGATGAAATTCTTATTACATTATTCTTTCACACATAAGATCCAAACTATCCCTCATTCACACACATTTCAAGACATGCCCTTCATTACTAAATGATGTTAAAATTCATAGTCCAGTCTTGTCACACAACCTTAAACTCATGAATCGATCTACATGGGATTTTATCCCTATTTCTTAGTAGGGTATTTAGGAAAACTCCTAGTGGTTCAATCCTAGCATACCAACACATAAGGGGTACCTCTTTTAGGTCCATTACAGAGGCCCCAACACTTCACCAAACCCTCAAGAGTGATCATCTTCCCACCCATGGAGACAATCATCCACCCACCAATCTCGAAAATATGTTAAACCTACATCCCATTATTCCCCACAATATATTAAATCATTGACCAACCTGTCACTGCAATACATTAAACACATGACCATCCTATCCCCAAGAAATTTTAAACCACTGACCCATATATCGCTACATGTCATTAAAATAATGAACCATCTATCCCAGTAAGATAATTATACCTATGACCCTACCCTAAATCACTACCCCATACAATAAAAATAGTATTCCTAGGATAACACCCCATAGAAGACTTATTCCTCTAGAGTTAACTACCTCATGACAGACATGGGATGGATTAGGTTTCAGCCTAATATTCCTCACATGATATGCATATGACATCAAAAGGGGGTGATTTTATAGGTTCTTAACATTCCCAATATCCTGAAATGTACAAACATTACTAATGTTAGTATATAATCTTACCATTGGATTCTTCACTACCGAGATAGAATGAACATAGTTAACCTACTTCCACCATGATATGGAACTGGGAATGAGTTTCCTGAATTTTACTTAATCTATGAGGGAGACTCGGACATGGAAATGAGATAAAATGTGGAATTCAAGGATGGAGTAATCAACATACTATAATAATTCTTGAATCAAGGATACAAAACCATTAATTAATGTGGTATAAGTCACCCTTATTGGAACATGAGAATGTATGGAAATAGATAAGTGCACTACCACCGAAGAGAGAGACAATGCATAACCCTGGTAGAAAGTGTTAGAAACAGAAACGGAAAACATGTAATGAAAATATTATCTTTCAACTATGGGGAAATGAGAAAATGGGAATCAATGAAATATCATGTCAAAAGATCTAGATATTCAGTGTTGGTTCTCACCAAAAAAGAAGTGGTCCCAAAACAAAACACTCCTATGAGATGGGATATATAATGTAGGGAATCCTCATTCTGTGACATCACTAGCGTGGATCCCTCCTCGATTTTAGAAATAGTGGATGAAATTCGGTCATTCGGCATTTCCTTCACTATATCTATACTAATAGTTGAAACCACATGACTTGTGGAACTCAATCTATAGGAAAATGTAAATATATTACCAATAGTAATAGTGGAGGGGAAGCGATGGTGTTGTAATCAGGCATGAATATACTGCATCCAAAAAAACCACCATGCCATTAACTACCAGGAACAAATGCACCATTTTTGCATATGATCTCACAATATATGGGATATAAATTCCCTTGTTCAATGATAAAAACAACATGGGGTCATTACCACCAATGATATTCCTATAAAATAACTTAAGGAATTGAAACTTCACCAATACTTCCACCCCTAAGGTATGAGGTGGGAAAAATATCCACTGTATCAATAGAATAGCACTTCAGGATACTCGTTCAAGAGTGATATGGATTCTCACTCTCCAATGAAGTGAAGGTAGGGAATGTTTGAGTTGTACCCATAATGAAAAACGATAGGGATTTTCCTAGGAGAGATACTACTGAGCCATTCTTGTTCCAGCATCAACCAGTCCCACATATCAATGAGCAAGCTGACTCTATCCCCTGTTCATCGACCCTATTATAGATTAACTGATGCCAATGTTGGGGGAGACCCAGACTATTTACCAACATGTTAAATCATCCATTGATCTAATGGAAGTGACACTATAATCATATCCCATCCTAACCACACAAATACACACTTGGGATATAGTTTACGCATATGGGATCAAGACCACAACCGCCTCTTAAGAAATCCAGGTTTACACTCTCATTCACTAGCACCACCGACATCCATTAAAGTCCATCATGTGATGATAATAACCAATGAGGAGGTCCTCGCTGCACTATCACCCACCAATGGAGTGGTCCTACCCATAATATCACCAACAAATATAGATTTCCTCACTTTACTATCACCTACCAATACAAAGACCATTCTTACACTATCACCAATAGAGATGGATTTTCTCCTCGTGATGAAGCCATTCTTTTATATGATGAACCATTCTATGGAAGGAGAATGAATACCCATCGTGGAGGTCTCAACCATGACCCATGTCACAATACAAATGGGAAAAACCCAATAATATCTCCAAAAATAATTCTTGGAGAAGTCGAATGACCCTAGAGGTGAGACCCTTGAACGCACCATCTCACAGTCATCGTCTTATACTCTAATGCAAAAAATAAATAATTGAGGGAGGCTTTATCACAACCACTAGACTCTAGGGAAGAATATCATTGATTTTGGCCTACAATACAAAAATTTGAGGTGCATAAGATATCTAAATCCATCCATAGATACCTGCAGGTGGATAAATTTCAGGACACCCAACAAGGACTCATAGTACATCAATACCTATGGAAATTAGTTTCCCTCCTTTCCCAATCAACACTTAAAGCTAGAGTGATGTTGGGATATGGTTTGATACCAATTTAGGGTAATGAGAAATTCCTCAATCATCCAAAGGATATATTAACCCTTACGCATGATGAAGTGGTAAACACCCAATTCTACACGGATATGATCAAGATGTTGGATCCATATCCAGGGGAGATTCTAGAATGTTGTGGATATTTGAGCAATCTGTCACCCCCAATACAAATACATTAGTGGAAAATAAGGTCTATGTTGGTGAACGCAACCTTATCATAGTATACGACAATCACGGATTTGGAAAACAATGAGTAAGATCCTCCCCTTATGGAGAGTAAGAGGACTTGTGGGATCTTCTGGAAACATAACAACTATCAATCATGTTCTGTTCATCTCCACCTCCATATTTTCATATCCCATATTCCTTAACTATAGACCAAGTCATTATTTTTTTTTAAAAAAATGTGAAATGTTTCCCCATGTTCGATACCATCAGTTGGTCTACCATAGGATCCATGATCACCTTAATGACGTTCACCAATAGTGCATGAGGGTTGAGATCATAGTGTTTCCTATAGCTCAACATCATGGATCATACGAAAACTGAAAATAACTCTAGAAACCAATTTTAAGTGAATAAACATGCATTATTGGGTCCTCAATTTTGTGTCTCATCATGTCCAAATAGAGGTTGGGGATGTATATTTCTCTTCATTTCAGTCGAATCCGATGGAAATGATGGAAACTTCAATTCATCTAAAAACAGAAAATGAAGGTTCCTCTCTAACTTCCAACATGGCTAATTTTGTTAATACTACCCTTCCATTGGATAATAGAAAATAGGACTTCTAATGCAGGACATGAAAGGGAAAACCCATCACAAGGGGTGAACCATTACTATGAATACCCCAATAGGCACACGTACTCATCAGTAGATATAGCCACTAGACCTCAGAAGCCTCGTAATATAATATTTACCATATAACTATCGATATATTAATAAATTAAAGAGACATGAAATTCCAACCAACCCATCTAAGGTTGCACCAAAAGTGGAGTAAGACCCCATGTTAGCTACCTTGCATTATGTGCTTATTTAATTTCAAGGGAACATTTCAATGATCATCACAAAGCAGTTAATATATCACGATAATATCTAAAGGGGAATCATCTACCTTCAGTGGAGATCCCATCCCTACATATATATGTGCACCAATTTCATGTTGTTTTCCCCCGACACTCGTTTAGGGAATGACGAAATGGGTTACATAAAAAGTCCAATATATGAGTCACGAATACCACCGGATTAGCATGATTATCCACCTCAGAATAATTTTCATTTTGACCCCTTATTCCATGATCCATTAAATGAATTGGTGGCCACAAATCCATTTTAAAATGATGAGAAAACAACTCTTATCTCACATATCAAAAATTTTGAAATGCAATGTGTGGTGATTTCACCTTAAGGAAAGTCATGAGGAGATCAGTATACTGTGTTCAAGTGCCCCCAAAATTTAGTACTCCTAGATTCACCCTATTTAATGGGATGAGTTATCTTATATAGAACTCGACCCATTTCACCTCTGTTACCATTCCATTTTTTGGGACTCTTGAATAGAAAAAAGCTACCATAGTCCAATGCTTTATCCAGACACTGGAAGCACATGGGTACATCTGGTACATTCATCTTCCCATATTGTTTTTTTCTAGTTGGGATGACCTATGTAGATTATCCTCTAATAATTCATCTACAAATCACACAAGTCATGAATCATAAATCTCTCCAAACAAAACCATACACTAGATGATCATGTCGTTGAAATCATCACCGAATGGATGAGACTCACATACTTAAATGACATGATGCAATACCCATAGGATATTCTTATGATATACATGGAAAATTTTATAAAAGAGTTTTTCCCAACCATAATCTCCTTGAACTATCTATGTCAAAATATATAGTTTTCTAAAAAGGACCAGCATTGAGAAAAATCCTTATATCATACTGTAAATCAGTCACAATCAATTCTGCTTATAGTTGTCATGATAAGGCCTGTAAAATTCGAGATATCCACTAATATGAATGTAGAGGTACTTGGGATGATTTATCTATTTTTCCCTGTGTTGTATGAGATTCGTCATGTGAATCGCTACCAGGTGTTTCCTCAGGAAGCATAGTCATCTATTTAAGATAATGTGGCTTTAGACCCCAATAAGGATGGTATCCTAGGATTCCATTCTCATAAATACAAAATCTGAAGTATTAATTTATATATGTATAGGTCCTAGGATATTTCCAATATGCCCTGGAGAATGAATCCTCAGGATTTCATAAAGAGACCCCAGGAAGCTAAAATCACTTATCACCCAGATCATTTTCCATATCAAAACATAATTGGACACACTATAAAAGAATTTATCATTCCAGGATTGGCTCCAGGACCAAGTAGACCATGGTATAGTCAAATTGGTGGATGATATTTCTTAGGCGGAGAATGTCTCAAAAGATCCTAACAATGATAGTAAGGAATTAGGTGAGTGTAAATAGATCACCGGTTGTGGAAACAAGATGTGAAATAAATTGTTGGCTCAAAAAATAGTCTCTCACATCCATTGTATCATATGTGTCAATTTTAGAAATCTTGAAGATAATGTGGTCATCATGCATCCTCCAAATAACATGACTAAATTTTCATCAAAAACATACAAATTCAAGAAGTAAATTTGTCATGAACGCAAGGGAAATTAGATTCCTCCATGAGTTGAAAAGCCCACTCACACCCTTGGAGACTTCATGCATCCTGCATTGGGAGATATGCCTAGGGTATTCCTTTCCATTAACTGTTCCACTAGTGAGGATAAACAGTAAATCTCCAATAGTTCTATTAAATTATTTGTCCACATTACAGTGCTCGATAATGAGGAATTCAATGAAAACCCATCAGTTCTCTTTATCCGATGCCATCTATAGAGAGGTTGGGGACATCCAAGACATCTAAATACTTAGTACAAGGATTTAAATTAGGATGTTCATGCTAATAAAACCAAGAATACATCATTTCACATTTCTCAACAAGCCCATTCCTCCCAATATACTCTGTCAGGAATACCCCCACATCCTATAGTATGGGTTGACCATGTTGCTCTGTCACCATCACACCACAGTCATATGCATCCTTCAAGGGATTGGTCTCCACTGATTGACACCCATACAGTATTTTTTTTAAAGAATATCATCATGCCAGCAGAAGAATATCTCATGTACTAGAAATAATGCAGTGGTACATCCAAAGAAATCTGTTGTTCACCCTATTATAGAAAAATCATCCAATGTGAATAATATTCCCACGGAAAAAAGTTTGATGTGTTAGTGAACATATTTGGAATACTCATGAGGCTCTATATTCTCAATTAATTACTCTTATAAAAGTAATTGCATGAGAGAATTTTTCAAATACCTGAAGATATTCATCTAGTTTGAGTCTATGGAAGCTTTTTTTAAGGAACATCATGTATAAGAGGCTGTACAAGAGGAATGCCAATCAATTATTATTTTTTGAAAATGATAAGTGTTTCACCATTCAAGGGTATATATTACCATTATACATCATAGGGTAGTTCAATAGTGTATAAATACACCTATACCGAGTTGATATTGTCTCTAGTTTCAAACTAATCTCATCTTAGATGATCCATAAGTTGAGATTTATGGAAGAAGATTTGAATCCCTCTAGCCTAAATATTTAATGGTATGATAAGAGTGAGAATAATCCACATGAAAATATTCTTCATGAAACTCAAGTCGGTGTCCTGGAAGGAGGAACTAAATTTATTATAGTATTAAAAGATACTTCATCAATGAACTTCTAGGAAGAACATGAATTAAGTTTCATGTAGGTGTCCCCTCTTCCTATCGCCAATCCCTCAATTACTCCCTGGATGGTAGATTATGGGTACTCCATGGTGATTTTCCCCACATTGATTCATCTAAGTTCTTCTATGAGGATATTATTTACTACAAATGGGAATAAATGTTGGACTAGACCAATAGTGTTGAGTGTATTAATACTCTTAATGATCTAGAAACATCTCAAACTGATCCATCAGTTGATTTGAAAGGTGATTTTATTCTCCAAATTAGTTAATTACATCCCATTAGACCAGACCTTGGGGGTTATTTCATCATCTCCAAGAAAAAGGTGTTATCTCAAATTACCTCATACTCCTGCATAAGTCATTCTTGGTGATACTAGAAAACCCTATTCTTATGAAGTACCAAGAATTTCTCCTCAGGACCCCTGATGCACGACACTTCCACAGTTTCGACAAATTTTGACCTACTATGTGAAGGGAGACTCATCAGCAGGTCTTCAATGTTAAGAGTGTAATTTTTATCCAAAAACTAAATGGTTTTGCCTCCATATATATTCTTTACATAGTTTTAGATATATGAGAACCCATCCGTAAGGATGAAGTATCCACCAGATTCGACACTAGTGATTCCACAAGGCTAGTTACCCTTGAAGGGTCACTTACTCACTATCATTGCCTTGTACTAGATGATAAAGAGGATTTGAATGTCTCCCCTCCTTCAATTTAACAATGTTTATCCAACCCTGCTTATAATTCAACCTAGATGAACCTTGTTACGGAGCGAGATCTTGGGCCAAATTTGATTAGCATATCCATATCCCCATTTAACTAGAATTATTGTGTAGACTTCTAGAAACTACACGACATCATATTCTCAATGTGAAAATTATAAATTCTAGGGAAATATGGTCATGTTTTTAATCATTTAATTGGCCTCCCAGTGGACCATCACATGTTAAAACAACCACATTGAAATATTAACCCCTATCATGGTGATATGTATGAATAAATGTTTGAAACGATTATTAAAGATAACATTGTCAAGGAGGTCCAGTATCGATGGTGGATGGACTACATTGTTCAAAACAAGAAGAAGAATCTGTAAATAAGAGTCTACCTCACCTTACCGGACCTCAAAAAACATTGTACAAAGGGTGATTTTACCGTTCTAGTGATAGAGATTTTTATAGATTTTATAGATGGTTTCATGGACTTATTATTCATCGAATGATAGTTTGGGAATAACCATATCAATATTGCCCGTAAGGATGAGGACTTCAACAGATTTAGATAATCTTGTGGAACATTATTCTATTAGGTAATGCATTTTGGTCTGAATAATGATCGATCCATTTACTTGGTGTCCGTAAACCACATTTTAATTCTATTCTACAAACATTAGTGGATTGTTACATTGATGATATGATGGTTAGATCTGTCCTTTGTTACATCCATCTCAATGATCTTGGAGAAAATTTCAACTTCCTATATTCTCAAAACATTAAGATAATCTACTTAATATGATAATTTTGTGTTACCACTGAAAAATTTCTCATATTTATCATAAGAAATAGAGGAATCTAGGTTGAATAAGTGGAAATAAAGGCTATCACTCAAATACTCATTGAGAAATCAATGGTAGTTACACGACCTCCATGGAAATGTAGCCAGAATACAGTGATTAATTTTGAATGTGGATGTAAATGTTTAATCCCTTTTTGATTCTCATAAAAAAGTCACATTTTAACAGTGTGATGATAACTCTATGACTTCATTTGAGGATTTTAAGTAATATTTTATACAACATAAGTTTATTATGCCACCCATATTAAGAAATACCTAGTTCCTTTATGTTAAATCTATAGAATGGTGTAATGATGCACTTATATCCTATGAACACAATGAGGGTATAAAATAAGTCAATACTATCTCAACAGTATTCTCCTTGACATGAAGACCAGATACTTCATTATTGAGAAGAGTGTACTAACACTTGTCCTTCTAGTGAATAAGTTGTGACATTATTTATATCACTATGAGATACAATTAGTGTGCCATGTAGACTTTCTAAAGTACATCCTCAATAACCTCATGTTGATGTGATGATTTTTGTGATGGAAAGAAATTCTCTATTAGTATTAAATTATTTCTTTCTAAAAAAATTCTATAAAAGTACAAGCACAAGTTGACTTCCTCATCAAGAATCAATCTGCTAAAGAACTTCCCCTGGATATTGAATTATAGATGAATCTATTATTTCAGTGGATCAAGTTGTACCATTTTGGAAGATAAACATAGATACCACCTCCCCGATCCTGACTAGTAGAATGATCAATTACCCCAAGATCAATAAGGTAGGCCTGGGGATTGTTTTCAAAACTCTAGGATAGAGTGTATTTCCATACTCATTCCTTTTTTCAAATGTCTACAACAACAGTGAGGAAATATATTTGGCTATTATCACTATTTTTGAGTTGGTCCCTGCAATTTTTTTGACTATTTACACATGAAGGATAAATTGATTTATTCATAATTAAGATGATGGGAAAATAAATCATTAGAAATAAATATTTAATGTACCTACTGGAATGAATTCATTAGTTGATGGACAAGTTCCATTCCTAGCTGAAGTTGAACCATGTTGTTGGATCCCATAATGGTTGACCCAATTAAATATAAAGACTAGATTAATATCATGTTTAAACCAACCAATAATTCATATTCATTACCATGAAAAACTAGTGATTCATCATACCCATAACATTAGATTATAGAATCCTTCATTTACAACAACTTGTTGACATTTCTTCTGGGATAAAAACCAAAAATCTCCCTATAGGAAAGGAAATTCTCAATTAGATGACCCACTTTGCCATCTTTCTCTGTCACAGAATTATTCCCTCAGATCGTGTGAATCATGAGTGAATATACTATTTTTTCATGAGTTTTACCATATATGATTGAAATAACCATAAGAAGAACCTATATTAGGGTGGGTCTGTGGGAATTCCCCTTCTAAGAATTCAGGGAGATGAGATACCATTGGTTATTCAAGAGGTACATTCCAGATCATGTGGTACCCATCATGAAGTATGGATTCTCTCCCACCAAATTAGGAGACTGAGATACATTTTTCCCACCTTAGTTCACAACTGAATTGAGTTCTCCAAGAGGTTTCCTGTGTGTCAGATCCATGCTAACTTTCTTTTTCAAAAAATGTATCTTCTCCACAACACCATATATTCATGGCCCTTTAGAGTAATGGGACTACATGTATTGGTTATATACTAAAAAATGATATCTCAATAGTGTAGTTTCATTATTACCACAATAGAATTCTATTATAAATGGGTATATGAGTGCCTCCTCAAAGAATTAAAATCCCATTCCATCACTGAGTTCCTGACATCCAACATCATTCATTAGTTTGGAGGGCCTCACACTATTCTCTTCTATAATGAAACTAACTTTTATGATGCTGATATGATGAAACTATACACCATGTAAAACATCTAGTCTGACCATACTTTCTACTACCATGAACATGAAAAGGTGAATATTGTGGTTTTCAATAAGACTCTCACTAGAATTTGATAGAAAATAGTCAGTTAGAACAAAAATATTCCGTTTGAGAAGCTCTCCAACAACCATTTTCCCTATAGATTGAAAACTCAATGTTCCCCCACACTACCCTATACTTCTTAGGGTATATAAAAAAGGATGTATTACCCATTGAGGATTTATTTCAATCATTTTGAATGCTCGTTTATGACTAGAAGATGCCAGAAATAATAGAGGAACTCTATATAATTAAATTAAAAGTCCTCAAGGAGGATAGGCTTTAGTAATTCCATAACATCGAGAGGAACTAGAATAGTATAATAATAACATTCAAAAAAAAGGTTCACCTTCAATCATTCATCTTGGATGTATAGTACTTATCCAAAAAATTCCCATGATACCGAAAAAATCCACTATTGTTGGATCCCAAATGGGAAGGAAATTACTTATTCCAAATGGTCTATACTAATGGGGCATATATTTTAAACACCATGGATGGATTTTCTATCACACCTCCCTCCAATACCATGTTTCTCAAGATTTAATTTTCTTGAATCCCATGATTAACGGTAAATGACTTTAAAATATATCCCCCATGGTCATATATATGTTCCCTTAAACTGAAGAAACAATGGCCAATGCTATGAAACCATATAATGTAGAACCCATTTTCAAAGATAAAAAAACATAAAATAAAGCCACCATGGATAATTTAATGTGACCAAAAAGTTAAAAAAAAATTAGGGTCCAAGCCCTACGATCATAAACTAATAGAATCCCCTACTATCCTAGTTTTATGAACATAAAATATTTGAAGCCCCTATAATCCAAGAATTATGGCCTACTTTTTTTATTCCTCATAGTTTGAATTATAAGTCTTTAAAATACAAATCCCAGCATCCTTAGAACATGACATTAAACTATAACATAACCCCATATTAAATTTATATTCTAATTATAATATTAATTGGATGATAAAAAATAATTTCCTTAGTATAAATCATTAATCTACAGCCTTACCATATAAAATAAGTGTAGGATTCATCACATAGGAATTATGAGATGAAAAAACCTATGTACAGAATTCATGATGTTAGAATGTCGCCTTACCCCATGTCATAATCATGTGATTCCCTATAGAAAACATGGGATACCTCTATTCCGTTGCTATAAAGGACACCACCCCATTCTTAGCATTCGTCTTCTACCACTCCATGTTCCATAACTCAATGTGGCTTGATTCCCAATTGTACGGGATATATATTGATTTATATAACCCTTTAATTCATGATAATTCAAAAATTAATCATAAACCACTCCCTTAGAGAGGGTTATGCCAACCCCCTTTTGGCCCTTTTCCCCCACTTGTGGTCCAAGCATTAAAATCTTAAACACTGAGTAGTTTCATTCATGATATTTATATGAAACATGATTCTGAATCACCCACGTTTTATATTAGGTTTTAAATCCCTGATACCATGGAAACATCTATAAAAAACATTCCCCATTACGTGAATCATAAATTTTAACTATCTACCAAATTCCATTGGTCAAAAAGGAATGAACTTAAAATATGCCTAATTTGTTCCATGAGTACATTGTGCGGTGTAGGTACTTTTTATCCCCTCCTTCATGTTAGGTAGAAACTCTTAGGCCCCACCTGAACATCCACTATGAAGCTACTCATAATCGAAGAATCATGGCCTTAAACTATGTGCATCATCCCCTCATTGACGTTGTTTGCTTCATCTACAGTGTTTCAGAATACTAATTCTTCTACATCTTTATAGAACTACATGTGGGTTGATTCCCATTCCCATGTTATATTTATTGATTCATAGACCTCATATCATCATTCCTATATATGAATTCATCACAAAAAATCCCATTACCTATGACACTATCACCCCAAAATTTCTTTTATGGGACTCCTCTTCAGGTATACGATGTAATCATATTTCTCTTATTGATGGTGAATTAGGATTCCAAAGTGACCTGACATGAGGAAGAAAGGGATGAGATAAAAATTGGACAAGACCGAAAAACATCCTCAACACAAGATGTTAAACTATAATTCATGCCACATATAAAATTCGAATATCTCATATAAAAATATTCCATGTACAAAAAACCAATTTCCTCAGAACATGATGTTAAACTAAATGGAATAACACATAAAAAATCGAGAAGCCTCATATCCAAATTGTGAGATGATACAATGTCCTAAATTAAGGGAATAAACAATTACCGATATTGAAGATAGACTACACAACTTAATAGAACTATGACTGAATTGATTCTTATTATAAGTAGTTATGATGTGATTTTCAAATTTCATATCCTCAGTCCACCGCCCTTCATTAATTAATTATAGTGACTTCCATCCCCTCACTGCATAGCGTAAACATGGGTTTGGGTTGACATGTTATTTGTTGTATAGTTTCTCTTTGGCCCTCCCTTCACATCAAATTATCAGTCTTTAATTCCATACATGCCTCATAAGACAGATGCAACCATGGTCATAGATCTCTGTCCTCAATCCAGTAGATGCCCCTATTGTCTGAGCTCCATGAATTTAAACTAGTAGTTGTTATTGTCTCTGTATTATGAATTTTAAAATCAAATCAAAACTTCATCAGTGCACTATGTTAATCTAAATCCCTAACATAAGAAATAAATATAAGATTCCCCACATATTAATTTTGAGATGACCAAAAACCAGTATTCTCATTAGATCAAATTAAACTGTAGCTTACCCCATATTAAATCAGGACTCCTCATAATATAAATATGTTATGAACCACCAATCAACGTCCTTAGCACATGGAATTAATCTATATCCACACCCTATGAAAATAACATAGGTTTCCAATGTTGGGATCGAAACATTCATGCCATGCACATTTCTGCATGACTAATTTTAGTAACCTCACTAAGGTAATAAAGGTAACATTTAACTATAAATGTGTCTCCATTCCTAAATAAGAATAAGGTTGGAATTCAATGTTCCATAAGTTTACTCAATAATTAGGGCTAAGGATTTATTATAATCTATTTTTAATCTTATATAATGGTGGTGATAAACATCCTCTAGGTTTAGGATTTTCATTCATAAAATTTCTAATAAGTGTAGTTTATACCATTAAATGAATTTTTAGGGTCTTATGGGTACATTTTGGGATCATAAAACACCATAATAGGGTGTGTAAATCCAATTTTTTGGGGGTGTATCTCCCTTATCATGCTTTTGTTTAACTACCAATAGAGCCCAAATGGACATACAGATAAAAATACATGACTCCCAGAAGTTGGGATAACATTGTCAAGTATTTTGAGTTTCCACACACACAAAAGTCACCCAAACTATTCATGAAAGACCGTCATAGTAGTCCATTCACATAAACTCTTCAACCAAGTCCAACATTCAGTCTATAAATAGACCCATATACCTCCAACTTTTTAATGAGAAATGAACTCGCAAATAAAGAAGCATGGAGATATCTTTGATCACATTGCTTCCTCACCCAAGTAGTATATCCCAACATAGGAGAGCTATAGGTTTATAACTATACAAGTATGAATCCCTACCTAGGATAACCACTTGGTAAGTACCCAACCTAGGTGAGGACCCACCATGTAAAACCACTACGGATGACCACATTTATGAGCCCCCCACATTGGAAAACCACATGGGAGATCCCCCAATTTTGTGAATCAACTGGGTGAGCCCTCACCTGGGTGAAACACATGGGCATTTCACCACCTGGGTGAACCACCTAGGTGATCCCCCTCTGGGAGTACCCCATGAGAAATCCCCTATGTGGGAGAACCAATTGGGTGAGACCATATTTGGGAAAACCACATGGGAAATCCCCCACCTAAGAAAACCACCTGGGAGTTCCCCCACCTTAGAGAACCACTTAGGTTATCCCCCACCTGGGTAAACAACATGTGTATGGTCCCACCTAGTAAAACCACCTGGTTGATCCCCCACCTGGGAAAACAACATGGGCGAGCCCCCTCCAAAGTGAACAACGTGGGAGATACAACACCTAGGAGAACCACCTGGGTTATACCCCATTAGGATGAACCACCAAGGATATCCCCCATATTTTAAAACTATTTAAGAGAGCACCCACAAAAAAAACCCATATAGGAGATACCCACCTGGGGTTCTGTTTTAAAAAGTCATACTACTAGAAAAACCCCTCAAACTCATTTCTCCATACCATGGGGGATATTCCCCCTATACCAACCTAGGATAAGTACAGATCTATTTCCACAAAAATCAATCTCGATTCATTACCCACCATCATTGACCTATATTAGAAAAAAGGATAGTCGCGTTGGAAACTTTTTTGAATAGTTTGAAGAAATTTTAGGACAAAAATCATACAACCCTAACACTCATTACAAAGGGAAATGATGTGATATTCAATTCATGGTTCATGAAACATATATATTCTACTATGTGCAAGCCCCTACCAAACTTCTATATCAACATGAGTCTAGATACCCCCACATGCTTCCAAAAACATGGGAATCCTCCTAGGTTCCATTACTAATACATACCCTCAACTCACCCACCTACTAGGTTTGATACCATAGATCTCCCCTCTTAGAGTAAACCCTAAACATTTAATGATGGATATACCTAGACCTCTATATCCCTGCCCTCATTCATAATAAGAAAAATATATTGTTTGGCTATCCAGATCATCCACTTTATCTTATTTTTCACACTGGCTGTGACTAACATCGGATTATAGGATAGTTAAAATCATGAGATATAGATTATCAAATAAATATCTTAGTAGAGAGTACTTTTTCATATCATCCCCTTACCTTTCCATGGGCCTCCTAAAATGATTATAGCCTAGAACCATTGTATTATGATCTCAAAAGGGCACATTCCCTATGAGATAAAATATATGTGGTCCATATTCCCATATAAGTATTCATGTGACTCCAACAATATATAATCACTAAAACCATCTCACAAAATACAAGGTTTGTATTCCTATTAAAGACACCCCTTGAGCCTTCTAACTGTCACTCCTACCTAAATGTTTTATACCATTCCCCCCCCCCCGAGGCACACATGTGGTGAACATATAAGCCTTAAATGTTGAATAAATGAGTGGAATGACTTACCTATCTCAATAATAATTTCCTTTATAGATGGTATTATATCTTTAACATGGGCCTTATCTATATGTGTAATCCCTAATATCCCAAAACACATAGGATTTAAATCCTATCAAAATGCAATAAGTAGGAGGCATCCCTGATGTTAAAACATAACACCCCAAATTAATTCAATTCTTTTCTGGTCCACATTTCCAATATGGTAATACCTAGTCAGGTGGCCTACATCCCTTCAATATCTCTTCTGAAGATATAACTTAAGTAGCACACCAACCTTGACTAGGAACCTTTCACCTAGATTGCCTCACTACATGACTTTGAACTACATGGTTTTTCCACACCACATGAACTTAAAATTTACGAGGGATCCCATTTTGTGGAAGAAAATTATATGAGTTATTATGCCTTTCACTAGGATATGTATTAATTTGTTATATTGGGGAAAATCCCAAAATCAAAACAACATCTATCTCTCTAGATGATAATAATTTCTATAGTGCATCAATTTTTGGCTTACAACTATGATAAAGATTATAAATTAATTGTAAATCTATAATTCATATATATAGAAGGGTACCCTTGATAGATAATCTTAGATACATATAGATATCCCCATTGATAGAGAACCTCAGATAAATTTAGATGATTATAAATCCAATACATGTTAATGATCGATAATTAATACAAGGGTGATCCATATCATATTTGGGAATTAATAATGTATTCAATAAGATGTATTAAATATATAATATTCTTAATGTAGGAAATAATTCACCTAATAATGAGATATGAGCCGGAACTCCAATACGATCATCCAATGTGAGTCCGTAGGAATTATTAGAGCCATTTACTAATTACTACCTTCCAATTGAAAGAAAATATTAGAAACATCTCAGGTAATGAAACTATTTTCTGTTTTTGATTACACAAATAAATTTTTTTGGAAAATTCCCAAAAATATTATGGGAATATGTTTCTAACATGAAGGGTTGTCCCACCACCACAAAAATAATCTATACGAACCCCACATCATTTTCATTAAGGGAAGAACCCAATATTACCAATGTGAGATGATTCAATTTCCTCACTTGTGAGGACACTACCCCTCTAGTAGAAGCCTCATCGATTAAACATTCCAATACTATTTACATCATGATTATAATTTCATTGGAATATATAGTGACTCTAAAATCTCATATCCATGGTCCAACACTACCAATAGCCAATTTTAGGGTCCCCAAATTTAGGTAAGGTTTTATCCCAATCTACCAGTATATTCATCCAATACATTTGAGTACATGGAAGAATAGCTCCATGGGAATTCAACAATCTCTTTAAGATATTTAACAAATCCACTTACTAGCTTCATACATTCCTCGATTTGGATAATCATAATCCTCGGAAACTGAATAGGCTCACTAATTATAATCTGGTCACTATTTTACCTTTTTTTGTTCACCTTAAAAAATGGATACATCACCACAATTATTGTTTCTTTCATCAAGCAAGGATTACACAAGATTAATAGTTTCAAGGGAGTGACTCATGGGTGCACATTGTTTTTGAACTCGAAGACTATAAACTAGGTGCCCAAGTCAAAGGATCTTGAATTCAAACTTTGTACAAGTTACCCTGGAAATGTTTCATGTGGTTTCAGGCCACCAGGGACCTCCTTTCATGTTAGGATTAAAAACATATATGCTACACTTGTCATTTTGGGATGTCCACTTATTTTTTTCAAACACTATGGTGCTTAAAATGGATCCATGGTCTACGAAACAAAACCATAAAATCTATGTAAATGGTATTGTAGATGTTTCATATGGAATGTTCTTCTTAGACAAAAATTCTTGTGGGGTTACCTCTTACCCATACCACACACATTCTTTTGATACTTCCCACCTGTGGTCTAATCATCATGAACTTAAAATATGTGACACTCACACTATATTCCATTTCTTCATGTAATTACTCATAATTGCATCATTTTCATTGGATTTAAACCCCCTAATATTATATGAAAATTTCTAGAGTGATACCCCCATCATGTCTGAGAATTTGGACATAAACTATTTGAAATTGTATGGTCATAGCAAGATGACCTTTAAATTATATGTAAATTCATTGTCCAAGTAGTATGACCTTAAACCTCTATAGGTTAATGGAACAAACATATTTAAGGTAGAAAACCCATAAGTGAAAACTAAAAATATTTAGACTACCCCAACATGTTTATCTTATGACCTGTGAAAAATTAAGGGGATAAAAAGATATAGGTTCGATGACTGAAGGGACCCACAATAGAACCCAGAAAAAACCTCGTTTTCATTTCTCAAATATTCATTTTAGGATAAAATTAGAGCTAGACCATAAGATCCCCTTTCATCATGATCCCATCTAGGGGGTAACCCACTGTGTTACCCTCTTAATCCCTTCATCACCTTGGCTAATCCGAAGTAATTCTGTCAGTTCACAAGAAATATCCACAAGATGCTAAAGTATCCTATTAAGATATTAATCACATGAAAATAAATTGAATGACATATAATCATAACTGTTAGATTCAAGACTTCATGTACGTATTCCTCATCATATGACATTAAACAGTTTGTACATTTTCATCACCATATGATGATAAATTCATGAACATCACCCTCACCATATGATATTAAACTATGAGTACATATTAATTTCTGTATGACATTATATTCTGTTTTCATTTTCTTCACTGTATGACATCAAAATATGTTCCCTTTGTCCCCATTTATTTATGTAAAATAGAAATCATTTTATTTCCTAAACTAATATGCCTATTTCTCCATTTATTTTCAATCAAATACCTAATTTTGATATTCCTTCGACCGTCACTTGATACCCAAGATGAAACTCCTCTTGTATGTTGATTCTAACATTTTTTAAATACATACTTATACCCAATGACCTAAAATCCATGGTTGCATAATTCCATGAGTGTTGAACCCATTGGAATATTCCATTAATTCATCACCATGAGTCATGCATCCCTTGAATTAGATCTCTATCATCATAAATGTATAAACTCCCCCTAACAGTAGTGGTACATGGTTGTATTGGCTCACTAACCATCATGGGAACACACTCCAAAGAACATATAATGACATTTTGAGATAGGTCCTATGTTTTGAACATGGTTAGTGGTCAACCCTCATTTATTTTTCCCCATACATCGAAAAACAAAAATGGATTATATGTCTCAAACAGGGTTTACACTTATTCCCAATTTCAATGTTACACCCTTCATGTTCCAGATCCTAGGAATCTTGATTCAAACCCCTTATCTATTCCTTTGTTTGGGTTTAATTCATCATTGCTATAATTTCCCAACATTCATGTTATAAAATTTTTTTAAATAAGTTTAGTTGTGCCAATAATCCTATCCTATAACCATATACATTTTTTCTTAGGTCACTCTTACTGTTCAATATAAATGTTTGGACCATGAGTGTTTGAACCTCCTCTTATAACTCTCACATAATCATGAAATCTTCTATTTTACCAATATTTCCCTAAATGATCATGGCTCACATTGGCTAATGGATTCGTTTTTGGTTGTCTTTTAAATACAATCTAGATGAAAAAAGGGATGTATCTAATATTATATGAAGTTTAATCAAACCATTCCAATACCTTAGAAGGGCCATCTATATTTTGGATACTCTCTTTTATTTCAGGATATGATTAATATTCCTGGAGATAAACCATAGGGACCAATCACTCGAGCTCATCTAACCACTATTGAGTAGAATCTTGAGTCATCTACAACTCTACCAGATCGGCCGCCTCATCCTCTATGACAGGGCGAGCTTCTTCAGCCCTAATTCTCACCTAATACTACGCATAACGGATCATGTACACCAAGTATGCCTCTTTAATGACCTTATCCACAGCTTCCACCAATTAATTACTATGTTGGATTATGATATCTAATTCAATATTGATGACATACACATACTGTTGTGAACATTTCACAAGATGAGGGGTCTCCCCATCAACTACCAAAATTAACTGAGTTCTCAAACCCATTGTTTTGTTCTAGGAGACATGAAATTCCATTCAGTACTAACACACACACTCTATAAGAAATTATTCATAAAGTGAATTAAGGACACTATAGTCCACCCTTAATGATCCATGGCTGACAATCCAATGGTGGATAATCCCACCCAGTTTGGAAGATCGGCTAGTGGTGTGTGAGAGAAGAAATACCACAAATAAAATATATTACATAGTCTAAAAGACATTATTATTATTATAAAATTTTAATCCATAATCCCTGAAATACTCAAGTGGGACATGGTCATACTAGGGAAATACTGCCAAAACATCTGTGGTTTGTTCATCTGTAAGAATGTCCTTCGGCGGGCGAAGCCTAAGGTCTAGGGGGAACACATCCTCCCCAGAACCCCCACCTACACATGGATCCCCATACACCTTCTATGGAAACTCGGAGGTAGGATCAATGTCTAAATACTCCTCGAACATCTCTTTTAGTGTCATGATATGAAGAACCATTTTTATGCCCCAAATCTAATAGCTGATGTAAATGAAACTTCTATGGTAGGCATGTTCATCACGACCTCCCAAATCATTTTGTTTCTAGAACAAATTCCACCTCTTCTATTGAGGATTTAGCTCTAGAATCCAAATCCTATCAAAAATATATTGTAATGTTAGCTACCATATCTTCCTCAACCATCTCAATCAATGGAACATCCTTTTTAGGTGCTACAATCCTGGACTCACGTTTCACTGAAGATGCATGTGCTCCAAACACCGCTTTAACTTCCATTTATGTATCGGTCAGTTGAGAATCAAAAAGAGAGGAACAACAAGAGTTAAATATTTGAAATATAATATGTATTAAAAAATAGTACAACTTGATAATTATCATGGAAATATCCATGGTAAATCCCCCCTGAAATGGTTCTCCCCTAGTAGTTATCACCTGAGATGAAGGTGTCACTTTAACTAGATGATGGCTGCATATAACTAGAACATAATGGAGAGGCCCTGATATTTTCCGTGAATGTTTTGGGACCCCTCTTTCTCTTCATATGGTTAACCATGAACCCCCTCCTCATTTCTCATCGATTCCATCACATGTAGAATATGATTGGAAATAATCTTAAAAGGTGCGTAATATCAAATGCACACAAGTCTAGAAGGATTAATTAATCATTATAATAATTATTATCACTAGGGTATTCTAGATAGGATTATCTTCCCATGGAATCCGATAATCCTTCTCCCTCATCCATTTCGGTATCCATTCAGTCCATAGGAAGACCTAGAGAAGATGGAATGCCCCATAACACCATTACTCGGCTAGTTAAGGGACTTGTGATGTTATGAGAGTAGATCAATTCGTCTTGATCCATCGTGTATTTCATCACCCTAGTATGGGAAACAATAAATAATTCCAAAAAATGGCCCATTTCTTTGAGTAATATCCCCTCCAAGTAGAGGTGATTTTATATCCCATGAATAGAGGTGATTCATTTTCTAGATTTCCCAAATCTCCTAAGCATTGGAAAAAATAGAATCACTGGGATCATATGGGTGGCTCATTTTTTTCCTCATAACAGGGATGTGTTCCCTACAAAAAACCCATATGGTATGCCTTCTTCATGAAGCCACATACCCAATATTATCAAGAATGTTACTCCTCCCCTCTCTATGATTCCCACCAATTTAAGACAAAATATGGATGGAACTACAGTTAATGCTCCACTAATCTGATCAATTATTCCTCAATGATATGAATGGAATATATAGAATCTATTTCTTAAATTTAATTAATTTAAATATATTAATAAATATTTTAGGAGTCACATGATAAAACAAAATTTGATTCTATGGTCCGATGAGCCCCAAATTAATTTTATTAAAATATTAAATATATTATGTATCACTCACATTCAGTTTTTCATAAAAAATTGGGTATCCCCTAAATAGAGTCTCATATTGGACATCTAAGAACATGGATAAATTTTAAATGTGGGGGTTACTCAAGGCACGACCTAAATTTGGGCGATTCTAGATCTTTAGATGAGGTTGATGTTGGCAAGTTAGTTAAGTGTGTTAATGAATTAATTATGTTAACTAATTCAATTAATTATTAAAACATATTTACCTATATGTATATCATGTCATTAGAAATATATAGGTTTATCATCATAACCATGTTATCTTTATATGAGTTTACTTCGTTATTTATTGGTTGATCAAGATTAGATGATCACATGTGATCAGATTGAGGTGAATCAGCAGGAAGAAGCAGTAGATCATCATCATCGATAGAGATATAATTCATTACAAATGATATATATAATCATGATATTTGGATCAATAATTATCGTAGCTACAATTTATTTAAGGATGGATAATTTTTATTTTCTATTCTTCTTGTTCTAGGATTAATTTAATCCATTACATGATCCTTCGTATCGAAATCAATTGTTTATTAAATTCCTTCTTGAATTTATACTTGTTAATCAAATGAATATCCATGATCCATGTTTATTGGATAAGAAAAAATGGACAATGACTAATGAACCTTTATTCTTATGCATTCCCCCCACACATTATTAGCTTTCTTATATGTTGTTCTAAAAGACCATAGTTCAACATTGTTGGCCAATTACGAGCATGATAAGACCCCTCGATTCATTGAGGATGTGCATCAAATGATAAGATTAGTGATTTTTATATGGATATAGGTTGAATTTGGGGGATAATCCCGAGATATATAATTTTGGGATTGAGTGGATGTGATGGGAGGTGTGTCAGGTTATGTGTTAGCTTTGTGCGGATCAACCAAATCCAATTTCAGGCCACTGAAGGTTCAAAATTGATTTCCAGTTCTGATTTCCAGAAAACTCAAGAGGTTAAAAAATAGTTTATTTAGTGTGAGTGATTGATATACATTCCATTTAAAGCCTTATTTTTTTCAGGGAAATTTATATATATACAGTATGTACTCTGGTGAGGACAGACCAAGTAATATAAAATTCTACAGTGGCTTAGGTTTTAGTTTTGAGTTAAAAATCACATGTTGTGCAGAGGGATCGCGCATCATGTGACACCTTTCTATTTTATTTTTCTTGTAATGATGGTATATTATTGGGATAAAATGTTTCGCAACACATCATGTATCTAGGAGTACATAGGCACATGCCGCTACCCTACCACAGCTAGGTACACGACCAAGTACATGGGCATGGCTCGAAGAAAATGGGAACAATTAAGCGAACATTAGTAGACCCCATGAGGATGATACCCACCATGTAGTACCCCCAAATGTATTGTATTAAAACATATTAATCATTCTATGTCTATAGTAAACACGTCAAGGTAATGAGGAAAATTCACATGTTTTGTGGACCCCTCACACGTCATATTCTTCTTCATGAAACTTCTAGATCTCATATCTCCTTTGTTTTTACATGGACCATGATCTATGAGTATCCTATACTTATTTTTTTCTCGAGGTGAAATGAAATTATTTCTATTATAGGGGATTTTAGATACAAGGAAATGTGTTCTAGGAATGTTCCTTTTTAGGAGGAACTCTTTGAAGGAATTTATTAGGAATTATCATCATAGAGATGCTTGGATTAGAACAACCCCTATTAATACTAAGTGGTGCCCCCGATACACTATGTTGTGGGTCCTATACCTAATTAGTGGTAATCCACCCTTGATATGCTAGATTTTGTGTCCTATACCTACTGAGTGGTACCCCCTTGACATACCTGTGCCCAAGTCATATACCTACTTAGTGGTACTCCCAAGACACTAGGGCATGGGTCCTCTACTAACTGAGTTGCACCCCTGAAGGTCTATGAAATTAATACTCTAAAAACTGATTTGTTCCCCCCTGATATAATTGACCATGGGTCCTCTACCTATAATGTGGTACCCTCTAATGGAGTAGGGCATGAGTCCTTTACCAACTGAGGGATGGGGGCGTCTACCTACTGAGTGGTACCCCTAGAAAAACTAAGATATTGGTCACATAGCAATGGAGTTGTAACCCCAAATGACTAGTGTGTGTGTTCTATAAAAAATAAGTGGACCCCCCCCCCTGATAGAATTTGGGGTGGGTCATCCACACAATTACTTCATGAGACAGATACATCAAATGTTCGGAATCGATGATAGACATTTGGAGTAATAGAAAAACTCCTCATCATGGGTTGGATTGTGAGAAGGAGATGCCCAATTTTTTTCATATAGCTTTATTTTGTTATTATATATATATATACATATATATATTTGGGTTTAATTTCCTTCTTAATATGGACATAGAACACTACTACTATCATGTCTCGTATTAATCATGCTTTAGTTTTTGGGGCATCCTATATTGTATGTTTATACTGACCCCTCTGTTGTCTTTTCCCATGCATTTCATGTCTTATTTAGTTGATAGAAAGGTTACTAGAGGAATTGTCATTATATAACGATACCTAGGTTAATTTGATCATATATGGTGGTCAAGGATTATATATCTAGATCTATCCTCACTCAAAATTTATTTTCTAGTTTTTGTTATGTTGATACATCTATTTTGGGTGGGCACGTATTTTTCCCTTTACATTTTAGATTACACTTTCATGCTAATTTTTCCCCCTAGAGGTAAACACATCTAGTATTTTTACTCTAGATGTTATAGTCTATTTTTATAATTCCAAATAACTTATTCATGGAGATTGTTGGGGGTGTGTGTGTGTGTGTGTAGATAATTTAGGATTAGGCATCCCATTTTTTGTTATACCATCTACGTGATTTTCACCATCCCCTGGATTAAGGAAGTGGGATTGGGGTAATCATGGATTGGTCTTCTACCAGCTAGGTGGGCTCTAGTGGATCATATCAAGATAGATTGGTGTCAAATACAGTTAGACCTCTGGATAGTGTTTGGATATTTTCCATTATGATATTTGGTTTATAATTTATGGAAACAATGTGAAAGTGTATCTTGTATGAATTTAGGAATAGGGATAACAGTGTTGGTTTAGGGGCTGACATATCCATTCTCTAGGGAACCAATTACCTGGTTTTCAACTAGACATATTATGAAATTATTATAGGGTACACTAATTATGTAGAATTGAGCCCCTTGGCTATCCTTCATGAGTTATCTCCCCATATATATCTATTCCCTGACAGTGTTATGTCTTGATTTTACAAGATTTTTCAATGATGATAGTCATTGAGGTTTCCTTAGGAGATTCAGGAGTACAACCAAATGAGTGATGAGGCCACAATAAAGTGGGTTTTCATGAGGTTTTCTTTCATCATTATGGTCATCAGATGGTTATTTTTTTGTTTATTAGTTCATAGCACAACCTCTAGTGGATTAGGTGGTTGTAGCATGTCATAATGATTCATGGATGGATATTTTCGCATTGGATGATGATATTTAGGGTTTTAGTGTATATCATGAGATTTATAGGTAGGTATATCCAAGGATTTAGGATCATCATGAACCATCAATAGTTGGAATTCAACACAAGTCTCTTCATTGGAGGCACCATCAAACAAGGGGGCCACATGGACTACATAGTCCACTGAGACATGATCATTTCTAGGGTTGTGAGATTATTCTATTAGTCGTGATATAATTAGAGACAATGTTTATGGACAAGCTATGTAGTTTTATAAGATAGAGAAAGGAGGTTTTTGGTGAAGTGTGTGTGATGGAGGTGTTGGTAGAGGAGCAAGAGGAGGATGTTGATTCTGTTTGACACATCCACCACCACCCCCATGAGGACCACCCTAGGATTGGGAAAATGATGCTAATAATCATGGATAACCACATGAATTATAGGATCTTTACCTATAGTATTTATGTGTATTTTATGGTATGTCATATGTCCCATTATTCTTGTATTATTTTATTAGAAAATGTTATCATCGATTCTTTTTTATTGTATGTCTGATTATTTTCGAGGAATAAATCGGATGTAATAAGGGATCTATGTTGGTGATGTTTGGTGTGAATTTGGACATGAAAGGAAGAGGGACAATTCCCCCACTAGGACACATTATTGGGATGCAATTCAAAACCACATGGGTAAGTTAGTTCCACCCAAATCCGATAGTGTTGAGGTGTGGTAGATGAGTTCTTATAACATGTTTGTATATGTTTCTTTTATGATAAGGTGTCAGTATAACCCCTGGTTGTTTTAGAAAGGAAGGAAAGGTAAAGGATGAGTTCTAGGATTATGGATCTTTTAGAATATTTTATGTGGATTGAGGTATGACATGTGTATTAAATCATCTATTTGTAGTTTTTACTAGGATTCCCCATCCCTTTTACCCCTAATAATATCCCCAACTTGAGACTGATTGATACTGGTGGGGAATTTTTCTGAACCCTTTTTTTTAGTTTTATACAAGAATAATCATTGATCACATACTTATACCAATAGGATAACCTAAATCTGGGAGGGGAGAGAGAGCATCAAGTATAATTTATTTTTAGTGGCAGTTATAACCTATGATATTCACCTCAGTATGGACTGATTTTATACCATCCATGTTAAGTTTTTATCACTAGTGTCTATTCAGGTGTTTTGATCTTGTAGGGATTAATTTTTCACCATTTGAAAAGGGGTAATCCTTGGTATAGAATGATAGGATCATGTGTAGAAAGATGAAAATTAATTCTTACTAGTTTTCTAGTAACACATTTATAGTAGTGGATTCTATGATATTAGTTCCCAATTGATTTGATGGAGAATGAGAACTTATTTCCTTGGGAAGTTTGAGGTTTATCACCACACCCAAATTCAAGTATATACAAGGACTATCACCAATGATCTACCATAATTTTTTAAATAAATTTCATATAGCAACCACTGGGATTCATTTGATGAAAGAATAATTTATATTTTCAAGGAAAAGGGGGTTTTATAATACCCAATGTGTTTACCTGGGATTCTTGGTGTTGTTCTCCTAATAATGGAATGATTTCTTGAGGTTGGGTGTGAATTAGTGTCACTTGAACTAGGTGATGTGAGGAAGAGTATATACTACTGATAATCATTATGTTATTCTACTTGTAGTGTATAGAAAAGTAGTTCTTATATTTTGTCCTCAATAGAGGCTATCACAACCTCTATTTTTGAAGCATGGTATACAAAAAGTGTCTTTCCGAAGCCACATTGGGTGTTTTGAGTTTTTTCATGATATCCTTTGGTGAGTTGTATGCCACAAAAGAATCATATGACTTGTGTAATAGATCGTTAAACATTATTATATCAATTCATAGTAGTATTATTCAAGGAAATATGTTTTTCCTTGATGTATGAGTTGGATAAAATGTGACACCTACGGATGGTGAATTTTACCTGAAGCCAATATTTTTTACCGCTAAAATTATTTATAGATCTAGGGAGTTACAACATAGGGATATTGATTTTTATATGTTTCATGAAGTGATATTTACTATATATTTTCTTGATGGATTTTTCAAATGTGGGAGGATCTTCATCATTGTTTGATAATGGATAGTGAAATAATTCACACTATGGAAGGATGTAATGAGGTGGTTTATTTCCATTAAGAGAGCATCTGGTGCAGGTGAGAATGTGTTGGGATCTCAAGGAAGTAGTTGGGAATCAAAATGGGTTTCAGTATGTTTTAAAGAAAAACAATTTTTTCTCTCTTGTATAATAGTGATGACCAAAAGAGATTTTTAGAGAGTTCATGGCAGTTATGCATGAAGGAGGTAGTCAATAATTTTTCAATCCCCATGATAATTATTGGGAACTGTGATACTTACTTCATTGAACTATTAGGGAGAAAATGTGGGAATTATTTGGGCACTCGATTAATGTTGAGGGTAGTGTCTTAACAGAGTCAGTTGTCTAGGTCTAGTTGGTCATTTAGTTTCTTAGTAAACATGTTTTGGGTTCACATGTTAGTTTTGGGACATAGACGGGTCGATCATCTGACATCGGAGAAGTTTTAATATCATACATAATTTCACTCCACCAATGGAGAAGTAATTTTTTTAAAACAATTTATGAGGGTACAATTAGGTCACTGGTATACAGTTTTGAGTTAGTGGCTGATAGCACCTAGGACATAATTTTGGTTATTATGATGGTTTTAATGGTGTAGTTCATCCAATGGTGGATAAGTACTTCCTAAATATTTCGGGTGATCATTTTAGGCCAATGATGATTGCCTTTGAATTTCAAGAGTTACGACTAGCTAGATTGATAGGCTATTTATAGGGTTATAGATACCTTTGTTCTTTATTTTGTGTTTGGTTTGTGAGGAGGTGTAACGCTAAACCTCATGACCAAAGTATTTTTGGTTACTTGTGTTCTCTATAAGACGGTGCTAAGGAGGTATGTTCAAGAATCATTGTATTATAATAGTCTAGGTAAGATGGTCTGTGAGAGTGTAGTTTCCTTCTTATAGTAGACAATGGTTTTGGGGACCATTAAATAAATACCCTTTATGGGAATTTTTTTCCGGTTCGTTCATGTTTGTTGGAAGCATAAGAAACCATTAGGGGATCTCATGGATGTGGGAGGCGTAGTTGAGAGATCAATATCCCCAAACTTGTGCTTAGATTATACTATTTAAAGATGAAAATATTTGAATGATGGAATAATGTATAATGTCTATTTTTTTTGTTTTAAACTATAAAATATTTTCAGAAATATTTTTAAACACAAACAATAAGATGACACATGATTTTGAGTCCTGTTGATCCCAAAATGAATTCTATTAAAATATTAAATATATTTTATATAAATTTTATTCATATTTTTATAATTAATAGAATATATCCTAAATATAGGATCGCATTAAAATCAGAGACCATAGTGGAATCTAGAACATAGGGTTTACCCTAGGCATGCCCTAATATTTTTTTCACTGATTATTGAGATGAAGTAACAATTGGTGGGTATGTTAAGTGGATTAGTTAACTAACTAAATTAATTAATTAATTTAATGCCTAAAAACCCTTTCATTCTATAATTAAATTATCATGGAAAATCACCATAGTTAGTTAAATGTCACAAAACCTGGGGATTCTTGAGAGGATGTGTCTTCAATCTTCATTGTCTAATAGATATTGGACAAATACCGGTGATTTGATCATAGTGACTTGATAGGAAGTCGATGCAATGGATCATCCTCATCACTATAGAACCCATTCTTATGTAGCCATTGGTTCAATATTTGGGAAGGGATCTTCAATTTCAATTTTACCTCTTGATGAATATATTTAGAATGGTATTTTCAAATATTTATTGATCTGTGATTAATTTAATCCTTCAGATGAGTTTGTGTATAATGATAAATTTTTTATTTTTATTATTCTTTAATTATGCCATGTATCGCACCATGAATATCCACGATGAATTCTCTTCATCTAGTAATTCTTGGCTAATGTTTTTTTACACTTTTTTCTTATAGATTTCCACCTCCCTGTATTTTATTGGTTTGTCGTTGGCCTATGGGGCCATGATTCAACATTGGGGGAGGGGGTAGAGGAATATTTGACCCCGAATTTGAAGTGGATGTATATTTAATGATCAAATCAGTTATTTTTGTGTTGATTGGGATGGAATTCGGGTCATAATACATGGAAAACAAATCTTGGACTATGATAATGTGATGGGAGACACATTAGGTGGGGTGTGAGATTTGTGAGGATAAATGATAAATACTTTTTGTCCCCCATAGGAGAAGGAATCAATAGAAAATAATGATTTCCATGGATTTGAGTTTCAAAAATGGTGGTATTTCTTTTTGGAGTGGTAGATATGGAATCTATGTGAAACCTTATTCAGTTTCTAGAAAATCGTGATATACACAACATGTACTAAAATGAACACATGTTGGGTAATCCAAAATTCTTTGGTGGATAGGGTTTTGGGTTTGAGTTAAATGACAAAAAATATGTGGTGGGACCACATGATGTGTGACACTTAATCATCTAAATCAACATTTATAGAGGGTACATCCCCATGATCCCATATGTCACCATAGATCTCTTAATATGGGGGTACATGGGAAAGGACCAGTACTCAGGCATAACTCAGAACATGGAATTTAACATGGGCATGACATGAAGGGAATTTGTAGGCCCTAAGAATGTAGGACATGTAGTGTAGCTCCCATACACATAGTGTATGAATACATGTCCACCAATCCATTTATAATGGTGACAAATCTAGATGATGAGTTGGTGTCAAATTTCATGATGAACCCCTAATTATCATATACTTTTTTATGAATATTATGCCTATGAGATAATATTTGTTTTGGATCAAATTTTGGCTCCTAAGTAGCCTATCAATTGTTTTTTCTCTAAATGGTGTCCTTTTTAGTGTATTTTAAGATAAATTGGGAAATTTTTAATGTTTGACACTTCTTTAGGTGGTTCTCGAGGATGACAGGGATCAGGTAGGATCATCCGAGAGAGGACGGGGTTGGAAGCCCCCCTCTACCTACAGATCGATACCCTTTGAATGACTATGGAATGGGTCCTCTACCTACTGAGTGATACCTCCTGACAGACATAGGCATGGGTCCTCTACCAATTGAGTTGTACCCCCTAACAAACTAGGTCATGGTTCAAATTCATACTTTCATGTACCTCCTGATATAATTTGGTGTGGCTCCTGTACCTACTGAGTGTTAGCCCGTGACAAACAATGACATGGGTCCTCTACCTACTGATTAGTACCCCATAAATGAATAGGTGTGTGTTCTCTACTTACAGAGTGGAATCCCCTAAATTACTAGGTGTGGGTCATCTACCTTCTTACTAGTAGTCCAATATTATATATGGAATTGGTCGTCCATATTCTACATGGTACCCACAGACAAACTAGGGTGTGGGATCTCTACTTACTGAGTGGTACCACCTGACGGACTATGGCATTGGTTCACTACATACTGAGTGGTACCCCCCTAAAATACTAGGCAATGGAGCATCTACCAACTGAGTGGTACCACCATATAATCTAGAGTGTGGGTACTATACCTACTATGCAATACCCACCTAAAAGACTATGGTGTGGTTCCTCTAGCTACTTAGTGGTACCCCTAATAGAATAGGTTGTGGGTCCTCTACCTACTAAGTGGAACCATTCTAATATAATAGGATTTGTTTCCTCGACATACTAAGTGGTACACCCTGATAGATTATGGTGTGAGACTTCCACATTATTACTTCTTTGGATAGATACATGATATTTTTAGAATTAATGTTTGGCCTATGGAACTATTGGATGAAACATCGTCTTGGACCAGACAATGATATACTTATCACCTTTATTTCTTCTCTTTGTTTCTTTTATGAGCATATTTATATCTTATTTTTTGGGTTTTGATACCCACTTTACTCAAGATGATCCAACAAATTCAATCATCTCACTTATTGATTCCTCTTGTTTTTGAGTCATATTATTGGGTACGTATATACCCAACCATACATAGTATTTTATGATACATTTCATATCATATGTAGTTTACAGAATGGTTGATTGGGGAAATGGTGGATATTTGGGAAACTTGGGTGTGTTTTACCATTTAAAGTTGTCAATTCATTGAGATCTCGAGAAAATATATATCAATATTTCCTTTATAGTTTTTCTCTTCTTCAGACATCTTTTCATTTTGGGAATGTATTTTTTCCTTTAATATTTGTATTACATTGTCGTTCTCATTTTTTATTCTTATAGGTTATTAAGTGATTTTTTATTCTAGATGTAATTTTTTATTATTATTATTCCTTTGTAATTATACATGGAGATGTTTGGGTTTTTTTATACTGGGACATTAGGTAAAAGACATCCATTTTAGTTATTCATTCATGGATATTTTCACTAGCCCGTAGTCTATAGATAAATGATTTCCATAGTTGTGACTTAGACTTCCATTAACCGCATTGACCTCGGTGGATCAGTTAATGACACTTCATGCCACCCACCCTTGACCATGAGACCATGGGACATCTTCTTCCTCATTATCCCAAGTGAATCACTACATTTTCATGTCCGTGGGTTATGTTGTCTCCCATCATAGAACATATTAATGGATGATTCCAAAAGTAGTGGTGAGTGGTGTAATCTCATTTTTCCACTTTCCATATTCATGAAACAACAATATTCACATCTATATGATGACCAGGGGTGGATTTCATGGTGTCCTCCAATGTACACCCTATGGTTTAGTAGTTGGATTCATTGAAACTGCTCCATGAAGTGGTGTGGGGCATAAGACTCCCAAATCACCTTGTATTCCACCTTATCCCATAGTATCCTACCTTGAATAAAATGAAGGTACGAACACTATTCAGTTTTCCCTATTTTTTAATCATTTTTTCCCATGGGTAGGTAGAATGGGTCGAAACTGTTGAAGTATTCCAGCCAAATATTTGAAAAAATATCCACTCACTCCATGTTCAGAGGGTGACACCAAGTGACGTTCTGGATCAATGACTGGATGTCTGTACTAATGATGGATATTGAGTTTGGATATTAATATCTCATATATGTATAATGACCAAACGAAAATGGATATTGAATGATCCCCATACGTGGAAGGGATTCATCCCCTAGATGATATAGAACCACACATTATATAGCATCTCTATGATCGGGAACACCGGGTTAATTCATTTCCCAACCATTAGCATCACATCCAAGATGATGGTGCTCAGCCACACCCTAATGTTCTTAAACCACACTAAAAGAATCCATCTTCAATAAACATGGTGAAAATACAATTATCCTAACCATAGGAGCCTTGAGATTCATGCAATATCCCCATAACATCCATTCCAGTTCCTCTAGGATCCTTTAATGTGAGTATATTTGCCTAATTTGTTTTCCTTTGGAAATTGATGTGGCCTCCAAGATATCTTTTAAATTATTTCATTCAAAATATACTCGATCGATTTCATGAAATCAATTTCCTAAAAAAATTATTTTTGTTTACTCATCTTTAACACCATGCCCAACAACACCCTTACTATTGTTGAAATATTCTATTAGTCCTCCCAAATACACTCAAATTGGTGGAATTCATCATACATGGTACCATGGATCTATATCCCAGTAATATGGTGGTGATACCACATGCTGATATCGATCACCCCATAGGACAGATAGATTTATTTGTCCCCAATGACCAAATTCTCAATAGATCTAGAATTCGGTATAGATTATGGAAGATGTAGAACTGTCAAGACTATGTTGAATCATAAATCCCAACCCACATCAGTTGCACCATGAATTCATTACAGGACTGGAATACCCAAAATGCCTTGGCCCATTCATACTTACAATTCACACCTTTAAATAATTCATATTCCTCGATCCTATATTTGAAATTGTTTATCAGACCAACCATGAGAATATTCAAATACTAAAGTGGAGACAAATCTACCTCCAATGTATCCCTATTTATGATTCATGGGGTTCATTAGGTTGTGTGAATTATAATAGATGTGATCCTTTATAATGTGTCCTCTAATAGACTTGCACCGCCAGATTTGTCCTGAACTGATTGTAAACCATTAGGTGGGATCATCTCAATAGACACTATGGATGAAGAAATCTTCTATTATCCCAAATAAATATTTGATCAGCCTCCTGGATAGCATGTATTCCAACTGTCTCTCCATCAATAGTGTCATGATTATATCACTAACTAATGCACACCATAAACTCTCTATAATCACGAGATTACTCGACATATACCTTCACCGATCAATGAAATCCTCAGTACCAGCATAAACCATTTTATCCATGAATTTGAATGCTTTTGGGACTTTTTTTGTAGAGTTCTGTTATTAGAGGTTGAGTTAATAAATGTTTCAATGACCGAGAAAGTCTTCTCATATAGATACATCTCATAGAAGATGGTAGTTTTCTGAGTGATGAGAATATATATCACAAAATAGTTTCTAAATTCTATATTTTTAGGAAAATATAGTATTATTCATTCATTGAATATGATCTCATAGTTCCTTGAGAAACTCCCACCCCTATTAATAGGTGCATGGTCAGACTGAGTATCACAAATATGGATTTCCAATCAAAATGTTTTGGTGATTTTCACTCAGAATATGACCCTCATCTTGCTATAATAATCAAATTATGAGGGGGCTTTTTTATATAGAAAAATATAAATTTCACATGATAGGAAAAGTAATGGATTTTGGTTTGAATAAAAAAGTCCAAAACAACATAAAAATTCACATATTGGGATGGATTCATTAAGGTATGTAACTTTGAGAATGTTTAAATGATGGGGAATTCGGTGACCGTGTGAATATTTATGTGTTATACCATTACACAAAATAAATATGATTCATCGAATTCCCCACTTGTGTGAAACTCTAGGTGATAAACATCATGCAATGTAACTCTGGATCGCATAACGCCATCATTTTGTAAAGCTCATAGTCTCCCATGAAACCTCTATCATTCTCTGAATTGATACCCTTTCCATTAATGGGCCTATAAATACCTCTATGTCATCATTTTAAGGGAACAAAACCATTCATCTTCTAAATAAAGCTCTAAATTTAAGGAACTCAAAATATTTGAGAGAAATAATGGAGATGGATTTACATAGGTATCCATCATTTAAAATAACACCTACCATGGGTTGTTGAGAACATCAAACCATGGTGGATATGCCTTTAGTGATGGTTCATGTCCATCACGTCAGAAAAAAATCGTTTTTAGCCATTGGGGTTTCAAGAAAAAATTATCCTTCACAAGACCACCCCCATGTGAACCATGACATCATCCGGAGTTAGGTCACCTAGTTTCCCTAAGTATATTATTTCATAAAACAATTTGCCTAAATGAAACCCCTAACATTAATGAAACCCATCAAATTTTGTGAAACCCATATATTCTTGAAACCCTTCCCCCATACCTCTCCATGGTGCCTCATTTTAGGGAATACCCTTCTAAAAAAATTGAGTACACAAAGATCAGGTATCCATATAAAACCAGTTCAACTCTCCCTAAATCTCCATATGACTAGTATAACCAACCCTTGTGACCACCACCACATATTAAAGTGAATACTATTCCATTACATTATTTTTTTTCTAATGCATGGGAAACCTAATTCTTTTTTCTCATATGAATTGTCACCCTTAGATAAACCCTCCTGATTTACACTCCTACATTGAAGTGTTTACGCCATGCCCTTCCTAGAGGTGCATGATCAGTGGAAACATACATCCTAAAAGTGTCATCACCATAGGAAATGTATTATTTTTCTTGGTAGAGGTCCATTTTTCAAAATCTTCCACTTTCCATTCCATGCTCCCTTGAGGTGAATCACCAACCAAATCCAAGATGCATTACATAAATCTTCAATACTCAATGTCCTTGTTGTATGACATTAAACATCACAACAATGACCTCATCACATTATGATAAACTATTACCATACCATGTGTGATGAAAAAATGATTCCCCATGTAATATCATCATTGTATTCAAAATTCTCCCCTACCATGGGATTAAACTACTATGATGAGAATATTTCATGTATAAACCCCATTTCATAGATTTTTGAAACTTTCCTTATGACATTATTATCTTCACCACCTCAAGTCAATCATCATGGACTGATCCTATGAAATTACATTAAAATTCACCATAAAAATATTTGAGTTTTGATCCATATTTCATAATAAGTTATATAGGAGACCTACCTAATGTTCAATCCCAACTCAACAACACATGTGGGGTTCCTCCCAAAGGATTAATCCTTCTGTTGCAACATTCTATGAAACCCCCTTGTGTGATCATATCCCCACTCGGGACACACTTATACACCCACATGTCCCCAAAAAACATCAAACCTACGACCCATCTATCCTCGTAAGACATTAAACATGTGACAAAATTGTCCCCACAAGATGTTAAAACTGTGACCAACCAATCCCCATAAGACGTTAAACCTGAGACCCACCTATCACCACAAGACAATAAACATGTAACCTATATATACAAACAAGATATTTATACCTATCATATGACCTTGAATCTCTACCCCATACATTGAACATGGGATGTATTAGGTAAAAATCCATGGAATAATTACCCCATACATCAGCTACCTCTTGATTAACATATGATTACTTTGGTTCCACACCAAATATGGCTTATATGATAATCATAAAAAATCAAAAGTACATGTTTTTATAGGTTTCCACCATTCCTAAAAAGAAATAAATTCTCATAAATAACTAATGTTACTATTTAAACTAACTTACATTTGTGTCCCTTTCGAGATCGAGGAAGAGTAACTAACTGGAATCCACCATGAGATGGCACCAAAAATGAGTTTCAGGAACATGAATTAAATCAATGATGTAAACCCATACTTGGAAATTATCTAAAAGGAATAATTCTCCGAATGTGGAACTGACATCCCATCATCCTATTTTGATCAATGATATAACATAATCTATTATGGGGATAGAATTCTCCTACCATTGGAATATTGAAATGTGGGGAAACATAGATGCATGTCACTTCTATTTGAAGATATGGCATGAATCCCTGGTGAAATGCATCATAAAAAATTATATAATAATGTGTATTAATAAATGATCCTTATGTAACTGTTCTAAAAGATGTAGATTCAATTTCCTAGGATGAATTTCATATTCATAGCTTATGAAATGAGAGAAATATCATCCATTAAGTAAAAAGATAAAAATACACTGATTTTTGAAGCAGAAGAAAGATAAAAATTACAGAACACATTATAAATGAATATTAAAGTGATATAAAATGTATAGGATGAATAATGAATTTAATAAAAAAAATCATATATATCAATATTGGGAATAAATAGAATCAGTGTGACTCAAGGTGTGCAAGGAGAAAATAGTGAGACTCATTGAATACCATGGGAATTTTCTGAATAATTCCATTATGAATATAGAATTAGATGTTTAGGGAGAGGTAGGTAAGTGGATGGTGTGACTTGGTCCAAGATATGATCAATGTGACTGTAATCGTTCTTACATCATTAATAAAATTTATTGTAGTGGTGAATATTTCAATGGGGTGCATAACCGATCATGGAATGAATTATGTATTATTATTGTATCTTGTGATAATCCTTGTTTTATTGTGTATTTTTTACTATATTATCTTATTAACTCAATGAGGCATAATAATATGTGAATCAAGACTGGATAATTCAGATATATTTAATTAATATTGAATAATACAAAGAAAATTTAAGAGAACACTAATTTAGCCCTTCCCTTTTAATGGTCCAATGGTCTTGTATAAAACACAGCTGGTATCAAAATAAGTCATGGTTCTCTCTAAAAATATTTAGATTATGTGAATACTTTAGATGTTCGAAATCAAAGATATTTAAATAGAGAATATTTTACAATCCTCATCAAGCATGTTAAGGAAATAGTTTCCTTGAATATAATTGAATAATTATAGAAGAAGGATAATAAGTTGAACAACTCAAAGGATATGTATACTAACCCACTAGTTGAATGTAATAATAGTGGTTTTTTCCATTAAATATTTTGAGAGAGATTCATTTGATGAATTTAGTTAATTTTATGTCATATCTAAAAATCATACATGTAGTAAGTTACATCATGATTATTATTCTAATGTAAAAGGTTATCTAAGGAGAGTTCATAAAGAAACCATTTCATACATAATATCTCAAATAAATTGAATACATTATGAAAAATCACATCGTTAAGAATAATTCGATTCCATGGAGAATTCATTGGCTAATAACTCTAGAATATAGAAAACCCTCACAATGCTAGTGGTAGAAAATAATGATCCTTTCTCACATTTCAAGAATAGATATTCAGAATCATTTGAATATTTTTAATGAATAGTTTGTGAAAATTATGTTTTTTAGGTTTATGTTACTAAATTATTTGATGAATTAGAGATTTTATTTGAAATTATATTTTATTTCAAAGATAAAAACTATATACAGAGGAATAAATAGTTAAATAAACTGATATTACACTATAAGAAATTACCAAGATGGATAATGATCATTATCAGATGTTTTAAAGATATTGGGAAGGAAGAATGAGATATAAATTGGATAAAATATACACCCTCAACCTAAAGTTCATTGATATGGATTTCATGCTGAAAAATCTAGAAGTTAAAAATTAAAAAAACCCCATTATTAGTTGAGGAAAAATATAATTCCATACATATTTTTCAAGTGACTCCCTGAAATGAGGTACACATTTTTGGATCAGTGATATTGAGATAATGTAAAAAATATTACGCCTTAGTAACTTGGAAACATGTAACCCATGGTGTAGATAATACGTCTTTCACTAAATCTCGATTTTTTTAATGTGGTAGAGAAAAGGCGAATTATGTAAAAACATGGAAGGATGTTGTTACAACATAGGGAAACTATCCCCTAATAACTGACCAAAATATTAGGTATCTATCCCAAAAATAGAAAGCATGTCATAGTGGACAACATGTAGCAAAAATAAAATGAACAAGACTAATTGAATGTTGTTTGTGATTTTGGATGTTCAGACAACGTTTCATCAATAAATTGTACAATATGGTATTATTTACATGTTTAAAAATCCTTGAACATAGTTGTATTACGGTTTTCAGATGGAAAAATCATGATGAAAAAATTCACACCTCATAAAATGGGATGAATCTATGTCTGAAGGAAAAAATTTCAAAAATTGATGAATTTATTCGATATGTTCAATAAATGTGGTAAAAACTATGATAGATGATGGTAAAATAATTACAAGCACTATGTTCATGCCATAATCTTGGTAAGGGCCACATCAGATTGGTAAAACAGCACCGAATGAATCCAGGACACAAAAATGGAGATCACATGGCTCAGGAAGTGGGAACATGCAAGATTTGGAAGGCGCACACTAGAGGACTTCTGGTGCGCAAACCATTATGTGATGGACTTCTCTTTTGTGCCCCAAAATTACACCCTCTGTGATTGGCCACTCAGGCCCTGTTTCTACACCAATGGTGTCGTCGAACGGGGTTTTTCATGACCGGCCCTATTTCCATGCCCAAGGAAATGACGAACGGGTGTTTGTGTGCCGGCCTTCCCTTCCGTGCGCAAACCGCCACCCTCAACGCCCATCCGCTCCGACCCCTTTTCCGCACCCAAGGAGTCGTTGAATGGGGGTTTTCATGCCTCACACCTTTTTCCACACCCAAGGTGACGAGGAATAGGGGTTTGAGCGTCCGACCCTGTTTTAGTGCACATGGAAATGAAAAACATCTGTTGGTGCGCCCATCCCTATTTCCTCACCTAGGGTGACGCCGAACGAGGTTTTCACGCCATGATCTTGTGCACCACTCTGAGGGATCCGACTATAAAACGAATCATACCCCTCTCTTCAGGGATGGTAACCAATGAAGAAGTGAAGCACTGGTGTGTGAAACCATGTCATCTTCAACCGCTTGAAAAACACTTGGCCTTCAGGTAATGGTTGTTGCGTGGTAGGTTCCCTAAGGGAGCCATCAGATGGTCCCTTGGATCCATCGAAATTTCGATGTCCTTTGAGTGCAAGGGGTCCCATCTTGCACTCATGTTTCGTCTATGCCAGACAATATTGTGCGCAAACCAGTTGTCTATCGCGCTACCCCTCCGTATTGCATGCCAACTGTCCCACTTACACGCTAGTGGTCCCACCTGCGCGCCAATGGTCCAACTTGTACGCATCCCCTCCATCTTTCACTCCACTCATACCTCTTATGCACAACATCTTCATCATCTGCACATACCATGGTTCTAGCGCATATAATTTCTATCTCACCCCAGCCCAGACTCTTACGCACACTCCATGTGCTGCCCTCACCTAGAGGCACCTTGTTCAAGCCCCTCTAATGTGCGACATACCTGTGTCATGCGTTCATTTCTCATGCTTCCCCTCATCTTTTCATGGGGAAATTTCAAAGTCACTTGGACGATAACACCTGTTTCATAGAATCACATCATGGTCCTTCTCAGAGGCACGCTAACTGGTATTTCTTCATCGCATAGCCATGCTAACGTGGAACCCCAATGGTTTGCTCCATAACACCCCTAGCCACAGTGTTTCATATCCCTTCTCTTCACCATGGTGTACATGGTGCCAGTTATGTAAATGCTAGGGGTGCTGATTATACCCACCCCATCCAAGCTGTAGGATATTAAACCGCCAAACGCCATCATCTTGAGCACAAGATGTTAAACTGTGACCTTACCGGGTGCCTCACATGAAAGGTTCCATGTGTCAGATAGTCTCTACGCCCACTGTTATCCCCAAGAGTTAGATCACTCCACACAAGAAATGACATCCTCTTTATCAGAGCGGTGTCTGTCCACGGGGAAAGGGAAACCACCCTAGTGTAGGCTCCTATCTTTTCTTGCATGAGGTAGTATCCCTACTCCTCCTTTAATCTTGCATGGCAAATACATCTCCCATTGGGATTTTCCACCACCCACACCTTCATCCTGGTTTATGTCCCAATCTCTATCTTTCTGGGCAGTTATCCCCACTTAAGCCCTTGTTTCCTCTTTGGTCCACTAACCATGTGTAAGACCCACTCCACATCCCACAGATGAAACATTCATGACGTGATCATCAGGCCTTTTTTTCCCTTGTTTCTCACACCGATAATGAAACATGTCTGCTTAGAGCTAGCATCAACCATGACATCTTCTCCAGGAAGCCTAGAGTGTAATCCCTTACCCAACCTGAACTATGAGGTCTTTGATCTTTTCCAAGGCATGGTACGTAGGAAGCCTCCACAAGGTTCAAGCCCAACCACCCCAGTTGTTCTGACGACCTTCACGTCGGTTCACCAAACCCAACCTGAACTATGAGATTTTTGATCCTTTCCAAGGCAGGGAATGTAGGAAGCCTCAATGAGTTTGAAGCCCAACACCATGTGGTTATGAAATCCTTCACATCGGTTCCCACCACCTGAACTATGGGGTCTTTTATTCTTTCCAAGGCGAGGTACATAGAAAGCCTCCACGAGGTTCAATCCCACCATCTATCTAGACCCCAGGTCCTCCACCACGTCGTTCACTAAACAACATCCCATTAGAACTACGTGGGTTTGATCCTTGTCTTCTAGTTATGGTATATAGGAATCCTCCATGAGGTTCTAACCCATGCAGCAGTAATCTATTGTGACACCATTCACTGGTAAGCCATTGTCAATACCATCCAGCAGCAAGCAGTCGTGACCCCATTCAGTGGTAGGCCATTGCGAACTTGTACAGCAGTAATCCATTGACATCCCTATCCGGTGGTAAGACATTAAAATCCTCAGTTAGTGGGAATCCATCATCAGATTAAGTATTAAGAATTTGTTTCCCTACCATGGGGATATGTAGGAATCCTCATTGAGGGTCAATCCCAAATTCATTGTTTTCCTCATGGCGGTTCCATCGCATTCACCATCCACTTCATTCGACCTTCCATCATCCAACCAGATTCTTACCCAGGCCACCACATCCTAGTGGGATCATGCCACCTCCTTCCCAATTCCCCTTAATAACAATCAGGATGCTAACCACACATTGGCCCCAGCATCTGTGTCCCCTCCAGATGTTGCACCCATCTGATCTACTCCAATCAGTATTATGATCTGTCTAATCTGTTTCGGCTGGATGTTAAACCTATGGAATATCCTTTGTTAAAGATGGGAAGCTGAGTAAAACCTCAGAAACATGATTATGGAAAATGATTCCCCACATTTGACATGGGATTCCTCGGGCTTCTTCACCCTTGAGAAGCCCTATAATATGGGGAAGAAACCCAGATGCGCCAGCATCCCAACATCCATTTATGCTCGTTATTTCCAATTTGACTACTCACTTGACCAATGGTTGCTTCCCTAACTGGACCCTTTGGAATGTCCTGACAGAATCAGTGTAAATAATTGGTGTCCATGAATATATGGCAGTAGTAAGATTTTCACAAAAAATGTCTTAAATCTATAAGGGAGTCCCAAACAAAGTGATGAGTTCTGAGGAGGAATCCACGAAAGGAAAAACCAACATCCCATAATCCCATTTCGATAATGGATAAAACATCACTAATTAAGGAATGAATGTCTCCCTCATTTAGAAATCAGGAATGCGGGGAAATGAAATCGCACCTTTCGAACTCAAGCAGACGGATGTGTGTGCCCTGGGGAAGGTGTCAGAAATAGAAACAATGAACCCAATGTGAATCACTTCTCCTCAATATGGTGATTATTAGATTTTGAGACATCAGTGGCTTAGTGAATCACCAGATCTAGTTATTCGGCGATGTGTCCCACCACGTAAATAATCGGCCTAGAGTGAAACTCACTAGAAGTCGGGGCAGTAGAACGTTGGACATCATGTTCTACAATGATGTCAGTATCGACCTCTCTTACCGGTCCTAGAAGACGATATGACATTGGGGAACTGTTCATCGATTCCTTTTTCTTTATGGACTGATGAGTTAATTTCTCGGTTTTCAAAAACTAACCTGCTGCACCAGAAAATTGGTCACCGCCTACACACCGACGTAGGGGCAGGGGAAGTACTAGTGTGACAGTACCGTGTAACTCTATCTCTTCTTTGACGTTCTCAATGACCACAATAATGGTGCTCCCATTCACCATCTCCCCATCTGAGGTCATACAACGACTTGGGATAAATGACCTTGTACGCCGATATGAGAAGTAGGGAATTATCCTGACTCAGGATATGGCCCGCCTAGATTTAGAGGCGTATGTGCCTCATTGTCAACGTTCTCCTCAAGGGCTTCCCAGGGAGCCATTTCTCCCCACTACGACATATAACCATTTGGGAGCCTCTCACTAGAACCTCCCAATGACTCCCTTCCTTACACTAATGAGGTCGAGGATATCCGAGTCAGCCCAGCTAAGATCCCATTGCAGGGGCTCCCCACAAGGGTTTCCACCCAGCCACGTCAGTGTCGCCGCCCAGTCTTACTGGTCGAGGAGTATGTAATCCATGTACCTATACCACTAGCTCCAGTCCGTCTAAACTGACACCATCTTCAGGTGCAAGCTGAATAGGACACCCGCCCAGGGGTGTCAACGTCAGTAGCTACTGTGGCCCGAGCCACCACCGATGCATATCACCAGCCCATTGTATATGCTAATTAGGGACATTCATATGCCCGATCTGGATCGAGGCCCAAACCGCCCCACCTGCAGGCACTGTTGACTCTCTTGGTCACCGATATAGGCAATGGCTGCCTTAGACTAATTCGTAGAGATTCACCTCAGTACAGAGGTCCCCCACGTACTGCTACCATGGAGAATGTGGGCCTTCCCCACTCATAGGATCAGCATGGAGGTATTCCCCATTCCACCTTCAGTCCAAATGAGGGTCCTCCCCATGGGAGTGATGCTCACTAGGGAAGCCTCTCTCGTGCCCACTACACCAGAAATGGAGTCATTCCTCCCGCCACAAACTATAGTAATGGGGACATTGCACATTATTTCACTCTTCAATGTAGGAACCCTAACCAGTGTACTTGTAGAAAATGGAGAAGGCCCTCCTCGCCTCAGATATCCGGGGAGTGAGGGCTGCCTCCACTTCACCAGCACCCAACATAGAGGTCCTACCAGTGTTCGGCTCGACCAGTACGAGTACCGTTCTCACGCTATGGTCATCAATGGGAACAAAAATGGGGGTCCCACCCGTGCTTCTACATGCTCAAGAAGTGGTCCTACCTGCTCCATATAGCATTCCATCTTTTTATAACATAAAATTTCAATACATTACACAAAACTGGGGATCTTTAAGGTTTAGTGTCTTGGAAACCAGGAACATAAAACATGAAAACATAAAACATTCTTCTTAAACACTTGAAAGGATTCTACTCATGTTCATCCTAGGTTCATTACTGCATCTCGTAACCAAAGTACATACATCAAAATAAACTGTTGGCAGAAGGCCTAGTATGGGAAACAAGAGAAACATTTTACATGTGAACTTGAGATACTTCAATAAGGCCATGAAAAGATCATTAAGGGATGAGAAAGAAATCATGAGGAATATCATAATAGAAATAACATTTTTCATAACTTGAATATTTGGCAGCACCATTTAATATTGTCAATCATTTCATTTCACCAAGGTTCATCCCCAAGGTGTCATTAAAAATTACCAAGGTTATTCACCAAGGTATCAGTCTAAAAAGTCATCTCTAGAGATTAAGTCATTATCCAATTCATTGGAGGGGTATCTGGGCGCACCCTTGACATGTCATTATTATCATGTGAGCCACATATATAATCATAAATAATTTCATAAACAACCCATATAGCATAAAATAAATGGGTTTCATTTCATAATCATAACGTTTTAAAAACTGCTTTAAAGACATGATCTTTATGTCACTTTAAACCCACGGAAAGGGACAACGGGTTTCATGTATGTAAATACCATAATTTAAGATAGAACATTTTGATACATATATATGTGAATACCACTGTAGAAATACGATCTTTGAGTATTCACTTAATAACATAAAATAATTTTGAGATAAAGAGGGAGGCATTTTGAGATGAAAACTATGCAGTATAACGTCTACGATACATGGTGTTAGAAAACATTAAAAAGAGAGGGGACATGGGTCACCCACTCAAAAATAATACATAAAATTGTATGGGAATAGAATATATAGTATTTAAGAACATGGTAATGAAATTTGAATGATATACCATATGAAACGAAGAACCTAAAACGGAGGCAAAAATAAGATTTCATTTTTGAGAATTCGGCAGCCTAACGACGTCACATAAAAATTCCAAAAATGGATTGACGAGATCAAATAGGGTCTCTCATCATATAAACATGAATGATAAGTATTATAGATATAGAGATCATACCCCAACATAATAAAAAATAACTTGAAAGACTTGAAATGAAAGTAGATCTTGAAAACGAGAAGGGTGAAAGAACCCCTTAGAAATTCGGCAGCCTAACAGCGTCACTTAAACTTCAACAAAAATGAATTGATGAGATCAACTAGGGCCTCTCATCATATGAACATAAAATTTCAGTATTATAGATTTAGAGATCATACCCCAAAATAATAAAAAGGATCTTTCAAGACTTGACATGGAATTAGAACATAGAAAATGGAGAAAGGTGAAAGGACCACTTAAAAATTCGGCAGCCTAACGGCACCACTGAAAACATCAAAATACTGAATTGAAGAGATAAAATGGGGTCTCTTATAATATGATCATAAAATATCAGTATGATAAATTTAGGGATCATACCCCAACATAATAAAAAGGACCTTGAAATACTTTACATAAAAATAGATCTTGAAAAATTAGAAGGGAGAAAGAATCCATTACAAAAATTTTGGCAGCCTAATGACGCCACTTAAAACTTCATAAAAAGAAATAATGAGAGTAAGAGGGATAAATCATTATGTGAACATGAAAATGGAAGTAAGAGGAGTATAAAAGTACACCCTTTAACATAATAACATGGAGCATAAAAGAAATTACATAAAAGAGATTGCTTGGAAAGAAAGAGAGAGATCAGATCCCTTACCTTAAAACGTAACTCTTAAAACTCAAAGGTTTGGACCTTCAGGGCTTGGGGGAACCTTGGGGGGACTACTTGGGAGTTAAGGAGACCCGATCTTCGTTGAGGATGGTTTTTGAGTCGAATGGATGAGAGGAGGGCCTGGTATTTATAGGGAAAGTGAGGGGACAAGGCATTAATGGCCAAGGGACACCTCACATGTTCATTTCTCAAAACCATGTGCTCTCCCATGATATTTCCCATTAAGTTAGGCTACATGGGGCCCTCAATACAAATATCCATCACCTTAGGTCGGACAACCCTTAAAATATCTCATGACATCACCATGACACATTTATGATGTCATTAAACATACCAAAATCCTAAAACTGTATTTTTACTATTCCCTGAAAATTCAACTTTCTCAGAAAAATCCAAAAATTTCACACTAACCAAATATCAATGCTCTGATTTCAAAAATGAAGTCCATTTTATAAAAATAATTTTCTAAATATTTTTACTTTTATTTTTAAATAAATACACTATTCACCGAAAATTCATTTTTTTCAGAAAAAACCCAAAAAATTACCTTAACATAATATCAATGCTCTGAGTTCAAAAATGAAATCCATTTTATAAAAATAATTTTCTAAATATTTTTAATTTAATTTTTAATTTAAAAACACTATTCACCCGAAAAAACTAATACTTGAATGATAATTTATGAAACTGTTATTTAACCATTTTATTGAATCACATTACATAATCAAGGTGCCTAGATTATTTTAAAACGTTCATTAAGTGATATTACTAATCCATTTGGTCATATTACTGATCATAATCAAAAAATCACTATTCATAATTTATTATTCATCAAAAATCAAGTTGATCTTTTTAGACTCTAAATTTCGTACTGAACATAATTATAGAAGACCATTTTTTGAAAATCATTACACATTTTTAAATATTTAAGGTTTACATAAACATTTTTTTTTAAAATATCCTTTCTCTAAAATTCACCAAAAATATGCCTACTATATTTATCCGGACATTTGAAAATTCATAAACTTTATCAGAAGAAATCCCAATTTTTATTTAAAAAAAGGATTACACAAGGCAGTTATGCTCTCCTTACTTAACCCCTTATCACACCAGCATAAGACCTAAGTGTAAGGTGTGATAAGGTGAGAGAATCCGAGGGAGGCTCAGCCAACATCGAACAAGTAGTAATTTCTATCAGTTTAAACTTCTCGTGAAGACGATCCCGTTCTAGCTTCACACGATGATGTTCGGCTTGGGTTTGGTCCAGAGCAAAGCCCAGTGGTGCTACCTTCTTCCCACGTTCTGTTAAATGGGCTTCGATCAGTCCATGACCACTGGGTGAGGTCATCAAATCTTCTTTCTATATTAATTAACCAACATTACTTTTATTTAGATATAATAATCAAAACATTTTGTTCACAGCGGTCATATTGACCAATGGTCATATAACAGTCAAAACCCAATGGTCTCATTTTAATTATAATCATGGTTATCAAATAAAATATTTTTGTTGAGTATAAAAATAAAATAACACATGAAATTAGGAAACAAGATTTATTCAAAATTTTGGGTCATTACAATCTTCCCCCCTTAAGAAATTGCATCCTTGCAATTTTTAAAATTGGGTTTTGAAATTTCATTGAAAATCCCACATCGGAAAAAGAGTCAGTAACACTATTACTTTAAAAGAAAGAAAATGAAGTACAAAGGCCACCAGAGTTTACTCATACTAGGATTCCATGTAGGAAACATGGACATGGAGGAGAAAACAAAGGGTCAAGTTCTAAAGGAGAGTGATAGAAAACATGATTAGGAGAACGTTAACCATAAGAAAATCCCAAACTTATGATGCGTGTAAACGATCTTTGAATACCTAGTAGGAAACGTAAACCAACAACTTTTTTGTTTTACGTTCCTTTTCATAAATTTGAGGAATTCATTTAGAACATAGAACAAAAACATAAGGAAATATATCTACCTTCATGTAGAGTTTCACCCTTTAATAAGTTTCTACCAAACTAATCTTTTCTCCAAACGATGAGTATTCAAAACTACTTGGTCTCATAAAAACACAAGAATCATCTTCTAGAGAATCACATAATCCACAAAAGATTAACTATTTATCTCTTCTATCTTTAAACATTATCCCAAAAACAGAATGTGTAAGGTAAAACAACTCTTCAAAATGAAATAATTCCATAGGAATGGAAACTACTTTTAAATCTTCAAAGTTCCATGGTACTGCCCAATGTTCATCATAGACCATTCCATAAATTATGGTCCTTAAAATTCATCAAAATAAACTAAACTAAGATTGAAACCCAAATACAAGAAGGATTTGATAACATAGTCTTCCAAAATAAACTTCATTGTTCATCTCCAAACAACAACAACCACTCCTAACATCTTATAACAAAAGTAGCTATCCTAAACATATTTTACCAAAGATAGGTTAATCATTCCCATAAGTAACCTAAATTACTATAAGTCCACCTTAAATTCATAGATTCTTCAAAATATAAGTCAACATTACTCCTCAATGAAAATACTGTAGTAATCTATTTACCTCAATTATATAGGGTCCCCAAAATATTGAACGTCTTCCAAAGTAATAATCATCCTTTAATCCCCTAATCATCTCTGTCATATTAATACGGAAATCATCGCATTTCCTATCACATTGGTTGTTGGGACATGTTCTTCCATTTCCCTCCATTAACTAAGAAAAGAAACTATAATTAGGGGATTAAATACTTAGCTAATAATCATGAAAAGGAAACCTTTAGCATAAAAGGATAAACATGTAGAATAAAAGTATATCCTAACTTGTGATCCCCTAGGTTCCAAACATTGTTATCCATGATCATATATTCTTATGTGAATCTTTATTTTGTTTTATCCTTGTTCCTTTAATAATGGTTCATACAAAGCTTATGAATTTACCAAAGCATATCCCCCAGGAGTGTCGTAACCAAGAGTGAAGCAAGGCCTGTTGTCGTGTACCAGTTCCCGTTCGAGTCTAGCTCTAAGCGGTTTTTTTGGGTTTTACCCCTATGTACATCTGTGCCAGAGCCACCTCTACCTACTCGTATCCAGATAGGGATGTATTTTCTTGGCAACCCATTACTCAATACTCACCAAAATACCAGGAAGATTTCCAATATATAAACTTTTCTATAAGATTCTTCCTAATGTTTTCATATCCTAATTTCCATAAATAACTAAACCATCCTTTGATACCAATTATAGCATCCCATCTTTTTATAACATAATCTTTCATTACATTACACAAAACTGAGGATCTTTAAGGTTTAGTGTCTTGAAAACCAGGAACATAAAACATTATTCTTAAACACTTGAAAGGCATCTCTTATTGTTAATCCTAGGTTCATTACTGCATCTCCTAACCTGAGGACATACATCAAAAGAATGGGTGATAAGAAGGCGCAGTAAGGGAAACAAGAGAAAAATTTTACATGTGAACTTGAGATACTCCAATAAGGCCATGAAAAGAACTTTAAGGCATGAGAAAGAAATCACGAGGCATATCATAATAAAAATAACATTTTTCATAACTTGAATATGTGGCTGCAAAATTTAATATTGACTATCATTTCATTCCACCAAGGTCCATCCCCAAGGTGTCATTAAAAATTACCAAGGTTATTCACCAAGGTATCAGTCTAAAAAGTCATCTCTAGAGAATAAGTCTTTACCCAATGCATTGGAGCGCTATCTGGGTGCACCATTGTCATGTCATTATTATCATGTGATCCACATATATCATCATAAATAATTTCATAAACATCACATATAGCATCAAAGAAATGGGTTTCATTTCATAATCATAACGTTTTAAAAACTGCTTTAAAGACATGATCTTTATGTCACTTTAAACCCATGGAAAGGGAAAGAGGGTTTCATGTATGTAAATCCCAGAATTTAAAATAGAAAATTATAATATATATATATGAATACCCCTGTACAAATAAGATCTTTGAGTATTCACTTAATAACTTAAAATAATTTTGAGATAAAGAGGGAGTCATTTTGAGATGGAAACTATGCAGCATAACATCTACAATACATGGTGTTAGAAAACATTTAAAAGAGAGGGGACATGGATCACCCACTCAAAAATGACACATAAAACAGTAGAGGAACAGAATATATAGTAATTAAGAACATGGTAATGAAATTTGAATGATATACCATATGAAATGAAGAACTTGAAAGGAAGGAAAAAATAAGATTTCTCTTATGAGAATTCGGCAGCCTAACAGTGTCACTTAAAACTTCCAAAAAAGGATTGATGAGATCAAATAGGGTCTCTCATCATATGAAAATGAATGATCAGTATGATATATATATATATCATAACCCAACATAATAAAAATGAACTTGAAGGACTTGACATGAAAGTAGATCTTGAAAACGAGAAGGGTGAAAAAACCCCTTAGAAATTCGGCTGCCTAACAGCGTCACTTAAACTTCAACAAAAAGGAATTGATGAGATCAAATAGGGTATCTCATCATATGAACATAAAGGATAAGTATGATATATCTAGAGATCATTCCCCAACATAATAAAAAGGAACTTTCAAGACTTGACATGGAATTAGAACTTAGAAAAAAGAGAAAGGTGAAAGGACCACTTAAAACTTCGGCAACCTAACAGCGCCACTTAAAACATCAAAATACTGAATTGAAGAGATCAAATGGGGTATCTCATCATATGATCATAAAAGATAAGTATGATAAATATAGAGATCATACCCCAACATAATAAAAAGGACCTTGAAATACTTTACATGAAAAAAGATCTTGAAAAATGAGAAGGGAGAATGAATCAGTTACAAAAATTTCGGCAGCCTAACGGTGCCAATTAAAACTTCATAAAACGAAATAATGAGATTAAGAGGGGATCTCTCATTATGTGAACCTGAAAAGGGGAGTAAAAGGAGTATACAAGAACACACTTTACATAAAAACATGGAGCATAAAAGAAATTACATAAAAGAGATTTCTTGAAAAGAAAGAGATAGATCGGATCCCTTACCTTAAAACGTAACTCTTAAAACTCAATGGTTTGGACCTTGAGGGCATGGGGGAACCTTGAGAGGACTCCTTGGGAGGTGAGGAGACCAGAAATTCGTTGAGGATGGTTTTGGATTCGAATGGATGAGAGGAGGGCTTGGTATTTATAGGGAAAGTGAGGTGACAAGGCATTAATGGCCAAGGAACACCTCACATGTTCTTTTCTCAAAACCATGTGATCTCCCATGATGTTTCCCATTAAGTTTGGCCACATGGGGCCCCCAATACAAATATCCATCACTTTAGGTCGTCCAACACTTAAAATATCTCATGACATCACCATGACACAGTTATGATGTCATTAAACATACTGAAACCCTAAAACTGTATTTTTACTATTCACTGAAAATTCATCTTTCTCAGAAAAATCCCAAAATTTCACACTATCCAAATATCAATGCTCTGATTTCAAAAATGAAATCAATTTTATAATAATAATTTTCTAAATATTTTTAATTTTATTTTTAAATAAATACACTATTCACCGAAAATTCATTTTTTTCAGAAAAAAACCCAAAAATTACCTTAACATAATATCGATGCTCTGAGTTCAAAAATTAAATCCATTTTATAAAAATAATTTTCTAAATGTTTTTAATTTAATTTTTAATTAAAAAAAACTATTCACTAGAAAAAACTATTACTTGAATAATAATTTATGAACCCGTTATTTAACCATTTTATTGAATCACATTACTTTATCATGAGGCCTAGATTATTTTAAAACTTTCTTTAAGTGAGATTACTAATCCATTTGGTCATATTACTAATCTTAATCATAAAATCACTATTCATAATTTACTATTCATCAAAAATCATGTTGATCTTATTAGACTCTAAATTTCGTACTAAACATAATTGTAGAAGACCATTTTTTGAAAATCATTACACATTATTAATTATTTAAGGTTTACATAAACATTTTTTTAAAATATCCTTTCTCTAGAATTCACCAAAAATATGCATACTATATTTATCCGGACATTTGAAAATTCATAAACATTATAAGAAGAAATCCCAATTTTTATTTAAAAAAAAGGATTACACAAGGTAGTTATGGTCTCCTTACATAGCCCCTTATCACACCAGCATAGGACCTAAGTGTAATGTAAAGACCCGTAAAATTCAAGGGAAATTTTTTCTTAATTTTCTTTAGAATTTTACAAGAGCGCGGTTTCAGACGGCACCTGATTCCGAGGCCCGGAGTGCCCAGAATCAATTTCCGAAGTTTGGCTCGGGTACGTTCAGTAAACGAACGAGCAGGAATTCCTAACTTTGGATCCGTTGCTCGGAATTGAAATCTGAGGGCACCAATGAACTCGCAGCGCCGATATTCTCTTAAAGAAACCTTTTTGGAAGTTGTGTTTGTTGTGGGACGAAAGTTAGTTTTTGGGAGACTTATAAAAAGTTGAATAAAAAAATGTGGAATTCTTTTTATTTAACTTTTGTAGGTTAACTCCTCTCAAAGGGAGTTAGGGGTGGGACCACACCCACTTAACCTCCATTGAGAGGATTAAGTGTGGTGGGACCCACACGAACCTAAACCTCTCATCTTCCCCCTTAAACTCCCCTCTCTCCCTCTTAAATGTTTGTTAACTTAACATCTAATTAATTACACATGAAATGTATAATTAATTAAGTGTTATGTTTTGAATTTTGAAGTTTTTAATTCCTTGGCTTGGTAAATAAAATAAGGAGGAACCTTATTTTATTTGGTTAGTCTTGTTTTGCCAACTTGTGAGGATTTTTTTGAGAGCTCCTCCTCCTTCTTCTTCAACTTGACGAAGAACGCTCAACTTGACGAAGAACGCTCAACTTGATGAAGAACGCTCAAGTTCCGACGAAGAACGCCGCTCCGCTCTTCTTCGTCTTCCGTGTCAACGAGAGGGAACGCCGCTTCCTCCTCGGACTCTCTTCGTCGGCATAAGAAGTTTCGCCAACGACGTGCTTCTTCGGACGTACCTCTTCGTCATCGGATTTGATGAACGACTACCGCGACGCCCGACCTCCGCGACGTTGTCTTCCGCGGGATGTTGTCAAATCTTCGAACCTATACCCGAGGTAGGGGTTGTTGATTCTTGATTAATTATTTTATTCTTGCTCGTGGTTCGGATGACTAACGTAAGGATTTTGAATATTTTAAGTTGCGTTATTATTTAACGTGAGGGGGGGCCGGACCGCATGAACACGGCCGAACCCCCTCCATCGTTCTTGTTGATTTACCTTGCGGGTGGAAACAAGGTGGCGTGGTGCCGTCGCACCACGCGGTTAAGCGTGCAATTATATTACGCGACGCCGTCGCGCCGCGTTGAGGGAAATCAAGGTGCGGCGAAGGGCCGCGGTGCCGTCGCAGCGCGTCGGACGACGAACACCGCGGCCGGTTCCGGGCCGCAGCGGATTGAGAAGACCGGCGGCCGGGCCGCCGGCGTCGGAAGCAGAAGAGGGGACCGGATTTTCCGGTCCCGTTGTAGAAAATCGGCCGGCCAGCTGGCCGACCGGATGGTAATAAACCGGGGGAAATTAATCCCCCGGCCAGCACACAAAACCCCCCCTCATTTATGAGGGGGGGCGGTTTCCTTGAGGGGGGGCAGGAGGCCCCCCGGTTTTTCCACGAAGCGGGCCCCCAGGAGGGGGGCCGTTGATTGACAAAATGGCGCGGCATAGCCGCGCCGCCAATTGAAGAAGCGGGGGCATTGCCCCCCCCCCCCCCCCCCCCCCCCCCGCGTGCTGCCTCTGTGCGGCGCCAGGCCGCCGCCGCGCCGCCGGTAGGCCGGGCCGGGTCAGACCCGGGTCGGGGCGACCCGGTTCGGGCCGACCCATGGGGGGTCGGGCCGGGTCGCCCCGGACCCGGACCCCCCTTTTCGAATCAGTTTCGGTCTTTTGGACATATCTTGAGCCACGAACCTCCGATCAACGAACTGTCTACGGAAACGTGATCCTTGGATCGAGACGGTCGTTTCGGTATATTGCACTCAATGTTTCAGATTACTTTGAGTTCGGCCGGGTTGGTTCGTTCACGAAACCAACCGGGCCTTCGGAGCGGAAACGCTCATATCTTGAGCTACGGACGTCCGATTGACATGCCGTCAGCCGTGTTGTGTTCCTCTTAGTGAGACGGATCTTTTGGCATACTCCGCCCAAGGTTTGGACGCAGGTGGAGTACGTTCGGGTTGGTTTTGCCTTAAAAACCAACCGGGCCCCGGGGACGAAAATGCCAATAACTCTCAGACCGGGCATCCGATCGACGCGCCGTCTGTTGCGTTGAGTTCCTGTTGACGATACGGAACTATTGGATACATCAACTCTGGACTATGTGACAGTTGATGTATCAGTCTCTCGGCTTGTGGAGCAGACCCTCCGAACGAGTTTGCTGTGTGCGGGAACCCTAGTGCTGGCTGCGACTGTTACTGTGACTACTACTGCTACTACTGCTACTGTGACTGCGACGACGACAGTACAGAGATCCTGTGTGGATTCGACGACGATGACTACAACACTCAGCGATCCTACGTGGATCAGTGCTACAGGTCATGTGTGGGCCCGATCCTGTGTGGGTCCGATCCTGTGTGGGTCCTTGCGCTCAGCGGTCCTGTGTGAACCAGCGCCTACAGGTCCTGTGTGGGCCCGATCCTGTGTGGGTCTTTTGCGGGGGTTAGTTACCTATCGATCCTTCGTGGGTCCGACGACTTAGATGGATCAGAGATCATCTTTATCGTATTTCGAAGAAGTATACCTGTGTGAGCTGAATCCTGTTGCTTTCCTGTGTGGATTGTGTTGTGCAATCCTGCGTGGATTACGTTTTGTTTTCCTGTGTGGAATACGTTTACTTTCCTGTGTGGACTGAGTTGTACTTGGGCTCGGAGGTTGGAGCATATTTGAAATTGATGACTTAGGTATATGTATGGGCATATACCTAAGCAGTGTCGGTTGTTACTTCGTGATTGTACCTTTCTTCGTGGTTTATCCTTTGTGGATTTGAGAGACCTTCAGGGGTCTTGGGGTCCCTACTTAGTAGCTTATACTCACCCCTGCACGGGCTTTGCCCGCACTACGTTGTGTTGGTTGCAGACGACGGACAACGTTGACCTTAGCTGAGGCTTGCAGAGCGGGACGGTACCCGGAGGTGGACCACTGGGCGGGACGTGCTCGGAGCGGACGGCGGGACCCGTGGAGCTGTGGAGCTATCTGTACCCACCCTTCAGGTGGGATTTCCGGTGGACAGCTCGGTGTAGCGGCTTTTACTTTTCAGTTGCTGTTTTCCCTTTCGAGTTGTACTTTACTTTCAGTTTGGGTTTGTATACTGGCCCATTTACTTTTCCGCACTTTCTGTTGTACTCTACTTTTTCTTAGTGTTACTTTCCGCTTGCTTACTCTGTGGTGTTTGTTTACTTTACAAAGGCAATGCCTTCCCTTTTTACCGGGATTTACGCCTTGGTGCTAGTCGCCAGCCCCTGGCCTATGGAAGGTGGGTTTGAGGTAGTCACGGCACGGACCCCGAGGGCGGGTCGTGACAAATTGGTATCAGAGGAGTTCAGTACTACCGCGAACTCTGATCTTTTCTATGTGAAGCAATAATGTTTAGCGTATTGAGTGTGGTTATCAGTCCAGGGAGTCCAGTGTTGGTGTGGCGGCCGAAGTATCCGTACACCAGGACCCTGACTTCTGATTTCTGACTTAATGCACAAAAACATTGATTGCGTGTGTATTTCAAAGTTTTCTTTGTGATTACTAATTTCATCTCACCAGGTATACTGTTCTGACCGTGGCGCACCTGTTTCCTTTTCAGGATGGCCCCACGACAGCAGCCAGCTAGGGTTCCGAGAGTCGAGCGTTACGACAGCCCACCGAGCGACGAGGCCTCGGTGCAGGGCCCTTTGTCAGCAGTGGCACCGACGGTAGCTCTACCCGCCGAGCCCCCGATGCTTCCAGCAGCAGCCGCTGACAATGCACGTCGCCTCAGCGCACTGCATGAGTTTCAGCGCCAGCGACCGCCCAGGTTTCACGGGGAGACGGATCCCCAGGAAGCAGAGGACTGGCTGGAGGCAGTGGTATGAGTGTTTAGGCTAGTGAGGACACCAGCAGACCTCATGGTGATCCTCACTGCGAGCCTACTACACGCAGCAGCAGGACGATGGTGGAGCTTGATTCTCCAGGTGCACGATGAGGCATCTCTACTTTGGACGGACTTTGAGAGCCTCTTCCGCTCGGAGTTATTCCCAGCCACCCTTCGTGCGGTGCGTATCCAGGAGCTTCTTCAGCTGCGGCAGGGCAGCATGACGGTCGCTTAGTACTCGGCGAGATTTACCGATCTCTCGCGCTACTCGACCGACATGGTACGGGACCCATTCTTCCGGGCCCGGACCTTCGAGCAGGGTTTCAGACACGAGATCAGGGCATCGATGATCTCCCTCAGCATACCGACTCAGACAGGAGTACTGGAGCAGGCCCTTCTGATCGAGAGCTTCCTTGCTGAGTCTACACCAGCGCAGAGACCCACCGCAGGGCGGCACGTGGCAGAGTCATCTGCAGCAGGTAGTCGACGGATGACTCAGGGGTCCAGACAGACCAGACCTTCGGGCAGACGACCTCAGGACACTGGCTCAGCAGTGCGGGGCACACAGCGCGGAGCCAGTCTTTCGAGAGGCAGACAGTGCTACTCGTGCGGCGGGCAGTGCCACATGGATCGTGACTGCCCGACCCACCATGCCGAGGAGCAGCAGACGGTTGAGGGACCACCGAGGCAGAGGCAGAGGGTCGACCGTGGCGGTCCGCAGAGAGGAGGCGGACGAGGAAGAGGAGCTGGACGAGCAGCCGGTGGTGGGAGACGCTTTGAGTCTCTGCCACCACCACCACCAGGAGGTCCACCCCGACCACAGGGAGCTGGCGGGCAGAGACAGGCACAGCTCCAGGCAGCAGAGGCCTACGACCACGGCGCACCCGAGATGATTCGAGGTACTATCTGTGTCTACTCCACCCTTGCTGCAGTTCTTATAGACACAGGAGCGAGTCACTCTTTCATAGCCGCTGCCCTTGTTCGGAGCTCGGAGATTCCGACAGAGCCGTTGGCTCGATCCTTACGGCTAGAGACTCCTACGGGAGCAGACTCGACGATTACGCACTGGTACCAGCAGTGTGAGCTTACTCTAGGAGGCGAGAGCTTCGGCTGGGATCTTCTTGTAGCAGCGTCGAGGCCTTACGACGTCATCTTGGGCATGGATTGGCTATCTACGGTCCATGCACAGATTGACTGTTTTAGGCGCAAGGTGCGATGTGTACGCACCGACGGGAGCAGGTTCACCTTCACCGGTGAGAAGGGAGCCTTTGCAGCACAGGATGGACTTCCGCGGAGGAGAGGATATCCCATCACTTATCAGTTGGCTAGACTTATCCTTGGAGCAGTTGACGTGCAGAGTCCTGGTTTTCCTGCAGTGGTGGATCAGTTTGCGGACGTTTTTTCCGACGATGTTCCAGGGCTACCTCCTCTCAGAGAGGTAGACTTTTATATTGACTTGTACCCCGGGACAACCCCGATATCCACTCCAGCATATCGGATGGCCCCCGCCGAGCTTCGAGAGCTACGGGTACAGTTGGAGGACTTGCAGGGCAAGGGGTTCATCCGACCCAGTGGTTCACCCTGGGCTTCCCCGATTTTGTTCGCCAAGAAGGCTGATGGGAGCTTGCGACTCTGTGTTGACTATCGTCGCCTGAACCAGGTGACAGTGAGGAACAAGTATCCGCTACCGAGGATTGATGACCTCTTTGATCAGCTCAAGGGAGCACGGTGGTTCTCGAAGATAGACCTCAGGTCAGGATATCATCAGCTCAGAGTCAGAGACTAGGATGTGCAGAAGACGGCCTTCAGATGTCGGTATGGCCACTATGAGTTCTTGGTTATGCCTTTCGGTGTAACCAATGCTCCAGCAGTGTTCATGGCTCTCATGAAAAGGATCTTTCAGCCATACCTCGATCGGTTTGTCGTGGTCTTCATCGACGACATTCTGATTTACTCTACGACTGAGGAGGAGCACGCCTATCACTTGCGAGTTGTACTATACACACTTTGAGAGAACCAGCTTTATGGTAAGCTCTCGAAGTGCCAGTTCTGGATACGCGAGGTCCACTTCTTGGGACACGTTATCTCTGAGGCGGGAGTTGCAGTGGATCCCGCGAAGATTGAGGCTGTGTTAGCTTCGAAGCCACCCAGGAGCGTGAATGAGGTTCGGAGTTTCTTGGGACTAGCTGGATACTATCGGAGATTCGTGCCAGACTTCTCTAGAGTTGCGGCATCACTCACAGTTTTGACGAAGAAGGGGAAACCCTTCGTGTGGTCTGACAGATGTTAGCAGAGCTTCCAGGAGCTGAGACAGAGATTGACCTACGCACCTATCTTGAGGTTGCCTGAGGAGGGAGTAGGGTACGTAGTCTACTGCGATGCATCAGGGACCGGACTCGGATGTGTTCTGATGCAGGAGCAGGAAATGATCGCCTATGGATCACGTCAGTTGAGGCCGCATGAGCATAACTATGCTACCCATGACCTGGAGTTAGCAGCAGTGGTCTTCGCTCTGAAGACATGGCGACACTACCTGATGGGCGAGCGCTTTACAGTCTTTTCCGATCATCAGAGTCTCAGGTATATCTTCTCGCAGAAGGACCTGAACCTAAGACAGCGGCGATGGCTCGAGTTCCTCCAGGACTATGACTTTGAGATAGTCTATACTCCTGGAAAGGGGAACGTAGTAGCCGATGCCCTCAGCAGGAGGACGGGCATTCAGCTACTTGAGGAGGCGACGGAGCAGCTAGCCTCTTTGCAGATATCCTTCGTGGATAGAGATGGAGCAACCTTCTTTAAGTCTCTCATAGTCACCCCTCCACTACTGCAGCAAGTCAGGGAGGCACAGCGTGGGGACGCTGACTGTGAGACTCGGCGTGCACAGATATCCTCGGGACATGCACCTGATGGTTTCTCCCTTGGAGCAGAGCACGACATCCTTTTCAGAGGACGTACCATGGTACCAGTCGCTTTTCGAGAGGAAGTGCTGAGAGAGTTTCACACTTCTCATTTGGCGGTACATCCTGGAGTGGCGAAGATGTACCAGGACCTCAGACGACAGCACTGGTGGCCGGGCATGAAGAAGGCAGTAGCAGAGTTCGTTTCTCGATGCCTCACCTGCCAGTAGGTGAAGGCAGAGCATCAGGTACCAGCAGGTTTGGTACAGCCCTTGGAGGTTCCGGAGTGGAAGTGGGACGGAATATCTATGGACTTCGTGACTGGACTTCCACGTACTTCCAGAGGTCACGACTCCATTTGGGTGATTGTTGACCGACTCACCAAGTCGGTACACTTCTTACCCATCAGAGAGCAGGGATCAGTGGAGAGCTTGGGACGACTCTACGTTTAGGAGATTGTGCGGCTCCACGGCGTGCCATCATCTATCGTATCCGATAGAGATTCTCGCTTTACTTCCCGGCTTTGGAAGGGGTTACAGGAGGCGTTCGGGACGCAGCTACGTCTAAGCACAACCTTTCACCCTCAGACGGATGGTCAGACAGAGAGGACCATTCAGACTCTCGAGGACATGCTCTGTGCATGTGTTCTCGACTTTGGTCGTAGCTGGGAGGACAACCTACCCTTGGTGGAGTTTGCGTACAACAACAGCTACCACTCCACCATCGGGATGGCACCGTACGAGGCATTGTACGCCGACCTTGTAGATCTCCTTTATGCTGGACAGACCCTGGGGAGTCAGCACTCGTGGGACCGGAGATGGTCCAGGCCATGACAGAGAAGGTCCAGGTCATCCAGGAGCGGATGAGGATAGCTCAGAGCCGGCAGAAGTCATATTCTGACAGGAGGCGGAGGCCACTAGAGTTCGAGGATGGCGACCACGTCTTCTTGCGGGTCTCACCTCGACGTGGTATTCGGAGATTTGGCCGAGGCGACAAGTTATCTCCGCTTTTCATCGGACCCTTCCAGGTCCTCAGCAGGGTTGGCGAGGTGGCTTATCGCCTGGATCTACCACCTCAGTTGCACCGGGTGCACGATGTCTTCCACGTGTCTCAGCTGAGGAGATACGTGCACGACCCGACGCACATCATTGATCATGGGGAGCTTGACGTTGACGATGGGGCGACTTTTACGGAGGTCCCGGTGGAGATAGAGGATCGACAGGAGCGGGTCCTGCGTGGGCGATCGATTCCTCTTGTGCGCATCAGATGGTAGCACGGGAATCTCCAGGAGATCACATGGGAGCGGGAGGCTCAGATGCGTGCTTAGTACCCTCATTTGTTTCCCTAGTTTTTTATGTATCTTTATGGGGACGTAAATCCCTGATGTGGGAGTAATGTAAAGACCCGTAAAATTCAAGGGAAATTTTTTCTTAATTTTCTTTAGAATTTTACAAGAGCGCGGTTTCAGACGGCACCTGATTCCGAGGCCCGGAGTGCCCGGAATCAATTTCTGAAGTTTGGCTCGGGTACGTTCAGTGAACGAACGAGCAGGAATTCCTAACTTTTGATCCGGTGCTCGGAATTGAAATCCGAGGGCACCAATGAAATCGCAGCGCCGATATTCGCTTAAAGAGACCTTTTTGGAAGTTGCGTTTGTTGCGGGACGAAAGTTAGTTTTTGGGAGACTTATAAAAAGTTGAATAAAAAAATGTGGAGTTCTTTTTATTTAACTTTTGTAGGTTAACTCCTCTCAAAGGGATTTAGGGGTGGGACCACACCCACTTAACCTCCCTTGAGAGGATTAAGTGTGGTGGGACCCACATGAACCTAAACCTCTCATCTTCCCCCTTAAACTCCCCTCTCTCCCTCTTAAATGTTTGTTAACTTAACATCTAATTAATTACACATGAAATGTATAATTAATTAAGTGTTATGTTTTGAATTTTGATGTTTTGAATTCCTTGGCTTGGTAAATAAAATAAGGAGGAACCTTATTTTATTTGGATAGTCTTGTTTTGCCAACTTGTGAGGATTGTTTTGAGAGCTCCTCCTCCTTCTTCTTCAACTTGACGAAGAACGCTCAACTTGACGAAGAACGCTCAAGTTCCGACGAAGAACGTCGCTCCGCTCTTCTTCGTCTTCCGTGTCAACGAGAGGGAACGCCGCTTCCTCCTCGGACTCTCTTCGTCGGCATAAGAAGTTTCGCCAACGACGTGCCTCTTCGGACGTACCTCTTCGTCATCGGATTTGACGAACGACTACCGTGACGCCCGACCTCCGCGACGTTGTCTTCCGCGGGACGTTGACAAATCTTCGAACCTATACCCGAGGTAGGGGTTGTTGATTCTTGTTTAATTATTTTATTCTTGCTCGTGGTTCGCATGACTAACGTAAGGATTTTGAATATTTTAAGTTGCGTTATTATTTAACGTGAGGGGGGGTCGGACCGCATGAACACGGCCGAACCCCCTCCATCGTTCTTGTTGATTTACCTTGCGGGTGGAAACAAGGTGGCGTGGTGCCATCGCACCACGCGGTTAAGCGTGCAATTATATTACGCGACGCCGTCGCGCCGCGTTGAGGGAAATCAAGGTGCGGCGGAGGGGCGCGGTGCCGTCGCACCGCGCCGGACGACGAACACCGCGGAGGATTGAGAAGACCGGCGGCCGGGCCGCCGGCGTCGGAAGCCGAAGAGGGGACCGGATTTTCCGGTCCCGTTGTAGAAAACCGGCCGGCCAGCTGGCTGACCGGATGGTAATAAACCGGGGGAAATTAATCCCCCGGCCAGCACACAAAACCCCCCCTCATTTATGAGGGGGGCGGTTTCCTTGAGGGGGGGCAGGAGGCCCCCCGGTTTTTCCACGAAGTGGGCCCCCAGGAGGGGGGCCGTTGATTGACAAAACGGCGCGGCATAGCCGCGCCGCCAATTGAAGAAGCGGGGGGCTTTGCCCCCCCCCCCCCCCCCCCCCGCGTGCTGCCTCCGTGCGGCGCCAGGCCGCCGCCGCGCCACCGGCAGGCCGGGCTGGGTCGGACCCGGGTCGGGTCGATTCGGTTCGGGTCTGCCCGGTTCGGGCCGCCCAGGGGGGGGGGGGGGGTCGGGCCGGGTCGCCCCGAACCCGGACCCCCCGTTTCGAATCAGTTTTGGCCTTTTGGCCATATCTTGATCCACAGACCTCCGATCGACGAACCTTCTACGTCAACGCGATCCTTGGATCGAGACGGTCGTTTCGGTATATCGCACTCAAGGTTTCGGATTACTTTGAGTTCGGCCGGGTTGGTTCGTTCATGAAACCAACCGGGCCTTCGGAGCGGAAACGCTCATATCTTGAGCTACGGACGTCCGATTGACGTGTTGTCAGCCGTGTTGTGTTCCTCTTAGTGAGACGGATCTTTTGGCATACTCCGCCCGAGGTTTGGACGCAGGTGGAGTACGGTTGGGTTGGTTTTGCCTTAAAAACCAACCGGGCCCCGGGGATGAAAATGCCAATAACTCTCAGACCGGGCGTCCGATCGACGCGCCGTCTGTTGCGTTGAGTTCCTGTTGACGATACGAAACTTTTGGATACATCAACTCTGGACTATGTGACAGTTGATGTATCAGCCTCTCGGCTCGTGGAGCGGACCCTCCGAACGAGCTTGCTGTGTGCGGGAACCCTAGTGCTGGTTGCGACTGTTACTGTGACTACTACTGCTACTACTGCTACTGTGACTGCGACGACGACAGTACAGAGATCATGTGTGGATTCGACGACGACGACTACAACACTCAGCAATCCTACGTGGATCAGTGCTACAGGTCCTGTGTGGGCCCGATCCTGTGTGGGTCCGATCCTGTGCGGGTCCTTGCGCTCAGCGGTTCTGTGTGAACCAGCGCCTACAGGTCCTGTGTGGGCCCGATCCTGTGTGGGTCTTTTGCGGGGGTCAGTTACCTATCAATCCTTCGTGGGTCCGACGACTTAGATGGATCAGAGATCATCTTTATCGTCTTTCGAAGAAGTATACATGTGTGAGCTGAATCCTGTTGCTTTCCTGTGTGGATTGTGTTGTGCAATCCTGTGTGGATTACGTTTTTCTTTCCTGTGTGGAATACGTTTACTTTCCTGTGTGGACTGAGTTGTACTTGGGCTCGGAGGTTGGAGCGTATTTGAAATTGATGACTTAGGTTTATGTATGGGCATATACCTAAGCAGTGTCGGTGGTTACTTCGTGATTGTACCTTTCTTCGTGGTTTATCCTTTGTGGATTTGAGAGACCTTCAGGGGTCTCGGGGTCCCTACTAAGTAGCTTATACTCACCCCTGCACGGGCTTTTCCCGCACTACGTTGTGTTGGTTGCAGAAGACGGACAGCGTTGACCTTAGCTGAGGCTTGTAGAGCGGGACGGTACCCGGAGGTGGACCACTGGGCGGGACGTGCTCGGAGCGGACGACGGGGCCCGTGGAGCTGTGGAGCTATCTGTACCCACCCTTCAGGTGGGATTTCCAGTGGACAGCTCGGTGTAGTGGCTTTTACTTTTCAGTTGCTGTTTTCCCTTTCGAGTTGTACTTTACTTTCAGTTTGGGTTTGTATACTGGCCCATTTACTTTTCCGCACTTTCTGTTGTACTCTACTTTTTCTTAGTGTTTACTTTCCGCTTGCTTACTCTGTGGTGTTTGTTTACTTTACAAAGGCAATGCCTTCCCTTTTTACCGGGATTTACGCCTTGGTGCTAGTCGCCAGCCCCTGGCCTATGGAAGGCGGGCTTGGGGTAGTCACGGCACGAACCCCGAGGGCGGGTCGTGACATGTAAGGTGTGCTAAGGAGAGAGAATCCGAGGGAGGCTTGACCAACATCGCACAAGTAGTAATTTCTACCAGTTTGAACTTCTCGCGAAGGCGATCCCGTTCTAGCTTCACATGATGAAGTTCAGCTTGGGTTTGGTCCAGAGCAAAGCCCAATGGTGCTACCTTCTTCCCAAGTTCTGTTAAATGGACTTCGATCAGTCCAAGACTACTGGGTGAGGTCATCAAATCTTCTTTCTATATTAATTAACAAAGATTACTTGTATTTAGATATAATAATAAAAACATTTTGTTCACAGTGGTCATATTGACCAATGGTCATATAACAGTCAAAACCCAATGGTCTCATTTTTATTATAATCATGTTTATCAAATATAACATATTTGTTGAGTATAAAAATAAAATAACACATGAAATTAGGAAACATGATTTATTCAAAATTTTGGGTCGTTACACTCCAGCACTTCCCACAAAGGTCCTCCCCACAACACTTTTGATATCTACCCGAGTGCTCCTCACACCCCGACTTTCTCGGGTGGAATTCCTCTATGCTCGACCACCAGTATGGCCGAAGGACCTCCTCATTTTAGGAATATTCTCTATCTAGAAGAGCCATCCAGGGGTTGTAAGGTGGGTCATCGCTTCCATAAAAAGGATACGTGGAAGGTCCAGATAGAGATCTAACAAGTCTGTTTCTCAGACTCTGAAGCAGAATACGACTCGGCACGTGAATCCTCCCATCGCTCCTCTGAGTCAAAAGCTGTGGCCGGAACGAGGCACATCAGCCTAGTACTCCCAGAATGTGAGGTCCATCAGATTCCCACTTCCCTCTGTACGTATATCCCAGAGGATTAAAATTTGGAAAACCTTCAGGTTATGGTCGTGAAAACACCACCATCGTCACGAGAAGCACTCTCTACCTCAACTAGAGATCATAGAGAGCTATTCTGGGGACCAATGGTGGGAAAGGAGTAGCCTGACCTATCAACAATAGCCCTAGACACTGCTCCCATAACTTCATCCACCATCCCATCATACAAATATGTGGTGGTTGAGTCTCTACAATCATCAGAGTATAGCCCGATATTTGGAGACCAGTAATCATGTTCGCCTTATTCCGCATAGGACAACCTGCCCTCCCAGCAGTCTGACGTAGTACCATTTCCAGTTGAACAGCCACCCCCATTTGACGAGTGGGTTAATGAAGGTCTGGACCCTAAATCCGAGCCATGGGGCTTATAGAATATCATCTCAGCGGACCACTTCTCCGAGATATTCTGGCCCATGGTATCCCCATATTTCTAATGCCAAAATCCCTCACCCCATAAGAAGTTGAGTGTTTCTGTCAAACCCTCTGGGCGATGCACTTCTGCCTTGATCATCAATGAGTGGTTTATCATAGGAGCCAGTCATATTTCAAGGAAATCGGCAAGCAATGCTGTCTGATCGACCTAGTTGCACTCCCTTTGGACCAACGCCCTGTTTCCCCAAGCCACCATAAGTCCCTCCAATAGAAATGGGTTTAGAGTATCCAGGTACTCTACATGATTATCAAGGAGGCTTCCCCCCAGATTAAAAATATGTGGCTGGGGGTAGTATGCTACCCTCCACTTTAGTCCCATCCGATGTCAGCCAGACACTCGAGGCGATATTGAGGACATTCCCCCAGGAAGGGTCACGGTCAACTTGGCAAACATATTGGACAAGGGGAATGAGCTGGAGCTTCTTGCGGGGGACATACCCCCCGAGGTAGTCCCACCACTACTAGATCCATCAGGAAGAGTTACTCACCAACATATGAATTTACAAGGTCTCCTTGTTCCCACCGAGGCATTATTCTTTAACTGAAATCACAGTAAGGGTAAAGAGTACCTCGGAGCTTTCAAGCCCTCCCATCCATCTACCTCAGTGCAGAAGACGGAGGAGGACCCTGGGAAGGCCACGTTGCGCCATTAAAATGGTGAATAGAAGAAGTTGGTCGATGACCACCTCTCTGAATGTGCTACAGAGTAATGGACAGACTACTAAAATCCTAGGCCAGGGCAGCAGGGGATAGAACAACTTCCCCTTGGTGAGCTGCCTCCAGGTGAACTTGACCATTCTACCCCCACATACACAGTTGAGGTCGGAACTTACGGAACGATGGCATGGTATGTCTCGCCAAACCCTCTGGAACGGCGCGACAATCCAAGGAACCCATCTTGGATTCCTCCAGCTACCCCACAGGTCACCCCACCAGCCACACCACGAGCCGCTGAGCCACCTTACCATGTTGAAGAACCCACCAACACGCTCGTGTTTATAGATCCCCGTCAAGACAGGTACCCCGCCCATATGAACCAATAGTGGCATACATTGTCTGCCTTGTGGCGTTGGAAATGCGAGAAGTGGCTCTCCCACCTGAAGGCAATACATATCCATCATGGTTGGATGATATGATGATACTCAAATTATCGAGAATCCCACCTTTTCCCCCTTCAATTGGATAGGGGACCCGCCACAGCATCTGGCCCACTTCACCTCATGGTGTGGGCCCATGATAGGTACTCAAGCGCAGTAGGAGGATACCAACCTACATTGTTTTGTGCATAAATTGGAGGGGTTTTCATTTGTCTGGTACAACCAGCTCCCCATTGGATTAGTGAAAAGCTGGGAGGACCTCCGTAGGCAATTACCCTACCAGTTTAGCTCCACCACACATAAAACGAGCATCGAAAACCTTTTCAAGTGCAAACAGAGCCTCGATGAGTGTGTCACAAACTTTATCGCCTGGTTGAAAGGACTCATATACTCCCATGACATGCCACTGACTCAAGATCAATTACTGGCAATGACTATAGGGAATGTTAAGGAAGAACGGTTTCTCACTCTGATCACCCAGAACTACCCTAGAGTACTCTGGGACTTCTCTGATAAGTCCTGGAGCCCAGAATAAGAGTTTCAACAGGCTAGCTAGGCACGTCAGTTGCCCCTATAATTCACGCAAGGAGTGATGGTTGAGCCGAGCCCGCTTTAGTGGCCCAAATAGGTTCCCCTAGATAGCTGGAATTATTACCCGTGGAGCCGCCTCTAGAACCTCACAGAGGCCTACCACTACAAGCGCAACTTCTAGCCCTGCAGCGTCTGCCTCATAATCGGCAGGTGCCCCCGTGCAACGCACATCCACCACCAAGGTGAGATAACTGGGCTCCAACTCCTTGATAGGATCCTCCATCTCCTCGTTAGGGACACATTTAAAATCCCCCTTTCCAGGCAGAAGAAACTGTACCTACTCTTTCAACAAAAATAAAGTCCCCGGCTATTTTCAATCTGCCTTTCAATAGGGGATTGTGCGTTTGCCTGCGTGCAGAAGGCCAGACGAGGCAAACCTCATTGATCACCCCAAATACTGACCCTATCACTGGATCATGGATCACACTATCAAGAAATGATATGTGTTCATAGAGTGGTTCCAAGACTAGGTTGATAACAACATAGTTAGGTGGGGCCTGACCCTGGAACAAGTGGCATACATCGTCGTAATTCCAGACAGCAGCAGCGACAACGAGGGAGAGTGGTATCAGGTTTTTAATAACAGTTCCCAGATGTATGATGACTGGATGGATCAAAAAATGATCACCTATGGCCATGGAATCATCCGTGCATGCTTGAATCTTCAAGAGCCTTTAGAAGCTACACCCACCACATCTGCATCAGCATCTCAGTTGGCATCTTCCCAGAAGAGAAAACACCATTGGCACAAGGGAATGCAACGTGCCCCGACAATGCCATCTTTGTCCCATAATTTTGGAAAATTCAGTCCCCTAGAGATGGAGATTCAACCCAGGATCCACCCAGTACTGGATGACTCGTTGAGTGACAGTCAGGGGTACGCTTCGATTAACACTATGGAGATGGTATACCCCTACATTACTCCCAATGACAGGGAGCACTAGACGGATCTCCCCAATGTTCCTAGCCGAAACCTATGTCAGTGGAGCCATGAAGATATGGTTCATCGAGGCACATCAGTTTGAACTTCTAACCAGGCCATGCACGCCACTGAGACCAGACATCAGGCATGGTGCAGAACTCAGCATGTGCAGCCTCCTAATCTGGTGTCATCATGCCCGCCTCCATTGCCGTTTGTGCTACTGGATCAGGCAGAGAAACCTCGACCATGCAACGAATAGACATGCCCCGATACAAGTTGGTCTCAGTCGTTCAGACCTCATCCAGTATCAACTCTATAGGCTTGAACATGTGGGAAGTAGAATATGCCCAACACTAGTTAGCAGGCGGCCCAACTGGTAGGGGCCACCCTACCACCTTTCATAGAGAGGCCTCCTACAAGAATAAGTTCATGACTGGTGAAGAATTATGATGTTCTAAAGAACCTTTCTAGAATCCAGACAAGGACTTCAATCCTTGAGACCCTTCCCCTATCCCCAAATATGCGTGAGGCCCTCGCTGAGGCTTTAAAAAGCCCCCTCCAGTTTCGGACGGAGGTAGCAGCTGTATAGGCCTTTCATGTAGAAGAAATAGGTAATGCTGAATGCCATGAAATTATCTCATTCTCTGAAAAAGATGGTGGTTCTCCAATATAGGGGAAAATTTTACCACTGTACATTACCGGTCAATTCAATGGCGTGGATGTTCGCCACTATCTTGTTTACACCGGATCTGGGATTACCCTTATCCCGACACGGACACTACAGAAGCTGGGGTTATCTGAAGATGACTTGAACCCCTCCGACCTAGAAGTCTAGGCATACGATAGGATAGAGCAGATCCCGGTTTGAAACATTGGTTTGAAGACCCAGTTCGGTGGCCTAGTTTCTAGTACCGTGTTTACGGTTGTCTCCCAAGACACCGCGTACAATGCATTGATGGGTAGACCATGGATCCACCTACATGAGGTGGTTCCATAATCATACAACTGTTGCCTCAAATACTCCCTCAATGATCAAGTGTGTGTGCTCCAAGGTGTTGAATCTCCTTTTTCCTCTTTTGAAGCCCGCTGCCTAGATGCCGACTATTACAAGAGCAAGGACAAGCAGATTCAGGCTAGTGAGGTTGAACCCATTGCGTTTGCAACCAACCCCTGGGCAGTTCTGGATGATGCCTACAACTTCCGGATCCATCAATAGGAGGCCACAACCCCCGATATGGGGCAATGTTTTTTTACTCTTGTACTAGGGGAAGCAAATTCTTAGGTCCAATCGACATTATGAGATCACTTCATATTCATATATGAATCAAGCCTCAGTGATCCCTAAGCCCCTATTTCCCATAAGGTATTGAGATGTCCGCCACTTGGAAACAACAATACGTTATAATTTCTTATTCTGCATGTTCGGAATTAACCAACCCAAGCAGACAAGCCACTACTTATTTGATATCTTCAAGCGTGGCCTCTTCAGCCGATGACCAGATGGGATCTGGTCAACAACCTTCATTTATATGGTTTCAACAGCACCAGAATCTCTCGATGCAGAGACCAATACTGCACAGGCTGATACTAGCCTCGCCTCAGGATCTTTCAACCTAGAGGAAGCTCTTACAGTTAGGGATCCCTCCTCCACATGTGAAGAAGATGATTTGGAGGATGCCCCCCCTGACATTGAAGAGGGTTTTTCTGCCACTGTCGCTGAGTTGGTTTAGGTAAACCCTAGTAGCCAGGAAGATCAGAGACCTAAATTAATCAGTGCTACTATGTCCCTCGAGGAGTAGTAGTGGTACATAGACTTCCTGAAACAACATCATGATTTATTTTCTTGGATTTATTATGAGATGTCAGTACTAGACCCTCAGGTAGTTGTCCACTACCTCAGTCTCCCGGAAAATCATCATGGGTTCAAACAACCTCAAAGGAAGATGGACCCTTCTCACGGTGCCATGGTAGAGGTGGAAGATGATAAGCTCATCACATCCAATTTTGTCAGGGAGGTCTAGTACCCTGACGCATGCCTATCGTGGGGTGTGGACAAACACAATTATATTTTTTTCCTAGTGCAGCATAGTGGCTGACCAGGGTCGTCTCTCTTGAGGAGCCTTTCAATTTGGTTCACTTACTTTATCTAATTCACCTAATCTATATCTTTTTGATATTTTTTTATTTAAATGAAATCAATAACAATATTTTTAGGGTTTTTGATTTAAAAAATAAAAACAATCATGCAATGAAAACAGAATGATTTAAGAAGAAAGAACGTGGTTTTGGGGTTTATCCTTGTATTCAATCATTGTTATCTTTTATATATTAATTTTAGTTTGATAATCCAAACATGAAATATCATTTTTGAATCACTACTCTTTTCCAGAATAAAAATAGATTGAGTTTCATGTCATTGGAGGATGTCACCCAATCGGGGACATTCACCTCACCAATGCATGATACTCAAATCTAGCACAAACAATAAAACAAAAATTATAGAAAATTCATGAATATATTGACCTTTACCCAATAAAAGTCTCGAGTTAGGCTCTAATTTATGATATTATGAGATTACATGGTGGATTGGTTGTAGGATGATAGAGAGATTGAGAGAGAAAAAAAGAATGAAAAGAAGAAAAGTGGATTGAGAAACACAGATGCATGGATTAATAAACCTAAAAATAAAAATTACAATTGAAAATAAAACTAAAATGAAACTAAAATAAAAATAAAAATAAAAGAATAAATGAGGGGGGAAAAGAGGAGCATCCACGGCCTGTGCCCCGGTGGGATCCCTCCTTGGATTTGGGTGTCAAGATGATGATTTTGGAAGGAGGGGAGGGCCTCCTTTTATAAGAAGCATTCTGTCCTCCTAATGATTTCACATTGTTGACCCAATAAATGACCGATTAACATGTGGAACACTTCTTAAATGTTGTTCATAAATTTGTTTTCCATTCACCCTCAATTTTTTAGATAATTTGGACACCGAATGAAGGGGTTATGAATTTTTCATTTAAGGCTTCTGTTTCTGGACGAAGCATCCATGAAGGTTCCTTTAAGAATATGTCATTCAATAGTTGCCTTAATGGCTTCCAAACTCCATGTAATTTATTTTTTGAACGCCTAATTGAGTGCTATTTCCTATAAAAGTGGAACCAACGTATAATAAGGTGTGTAGGCCGAGTTATGGTTCCGTTATAGTGTTGTGGTCCACACTGTCCGCCCGAAAAAATGTCAAATTTCAATTAATTATTAGGATGACTAGATGGCAGAATAAACTCCTGGTCCAGAAGATAAAGATGAAGGAAATAAAATAAGGATTCTAAAAAATTAGATTCACTGAATTTGAAATAATATTTTTTATGAAATGACAGAAATACCCTTGTGTTAAAAATCTGTCCAAAAATCCAGAATTGTGCACTTTTCACAATTTTGCACATTATCATTCAAAAATTCAAATTACCAATTATTTTAATAAAAAAAATGAAATACACGAGTTTTATAATTGAAAAATACTAAAAAATATTCATTATTTGATCAAAAATATGCACGTAAATTTTCTCTGTCATACCCCAAATGGCTAGCCAACATTGTAACAGTCATGAAGAAGAATAGACAAATCAATGTCGGCATCAACTTCTGGGATGTCAACGGTCACTATCTGAAGGATGATTCTCCCCTTCATGTGATGGAGTTTCTTATTGATGTTGCAACTAGATTCCAGGCCCCCTCCTTCATGGATGGGTACTCCAAGTACAACTAGATTCAAATGGCCCCCGAGGACGAGGAGTACACAGCTTTTAGGGCACCCCAAGGTACGTTTTGTTACCAGGTCATGCCCTTCAGCTTAATGAATGTAGGTACCATAAATCATCAGGCCATGCATCGCATATTCAAGCCAGTACTTGGGACATTTTTGGAATCCTATGTGGATGATCTGGTGGTCAAATATATCCAACTCTAGGACCATCTCAAGGAGCTTGAGAATGTGTTTGAATTCCTCTGTTCTAGCCATCTAAAGATGAACCCATTGAAATGTGAATTCGAGGTCACCTCTGGGAAGTTACTTGGCTTTGTTTCCAGATACCATGGTATCGATATTGATCCTGAGAAGATCGATGACATCAACGAGATGCCTCCCCCGAGCAATATTATGGATCTTCAAGGTTTTCAAGGCCACTTAGCCTACATACACCGCTTCATTTCCAATCTTTTCGGCAATTGAAGGCCCTTTTATCAGATAATGAAGAAAGCCCTACCTACGAATGGGACGAAGAGTTCCAGAACACGTTCAAGGAAATCATGAAGTATCTGCTCCAACCTCAGTTCATGAAGCCACCCGTCTCCAGAAAACCACTGATCCTTTACGTGACTGCCTTGGAATGATCTCATGGAACACTTCTCACTCAGAAGAACAATGAGGGGAGAAAGAAAAACTTTTACTACCACAGATACAAGTACCTCGATATAGAGACCAGATACTCCCCCATCGAAAAGAGTTGTCTTGCGTTGGTATTCACAGTACATAAATTGTGACATTACTTGCAGCACCGTGAGGTACAACTGGTGTCTCGGGTAGACCCAATGATGTACATTTTGAACCACCCCATGTTGACATGTCATCTCGCTCAGTGGGCAGTGATTCTCCAGCAGTTGGATATAATGTTTGTCCCTTAGAAATTTATTAAGGGGCAATCATTGGCAGACTTCCTTGCTGACCATCTGGCTCCTGCTGACTAGTCCTTGGACCACGATTTCCCCGATGAGGTCATCCTCTCGATAGACCAAGTCATGTTGGGCTAGTAGATGCACTTCGACGATGATTCCCAGAGTCCCACTGGTAGGAGGATTAGTGATCCCAGGCTCAACTGGGTAGCCTTGGGTATCGTTTTTATTACCCCCAGCACAAGCTATTCTACAGTACTCATTGTTATTATCATAAGGCTGCACCAACAATGAGATAGAGGGACACTAGTGACAGCTTAGAAATTTCGGTTCATCCTGACCACTACAGATTTATTTTCCATGTAGGAAGAGGTAGCTCCACTCATAGAGGTCAAGGATTGTTCTATCATTGACTTCATGAGCTCTAATATCATCTACCTATTTGGAGTCCCTTACTCAGTCCTCACTAATAACGACACCAACTTCCGAGAAGCTAAGTTGAAGAAGTTGAATGACAAGTACGAAATCCTCTCTAACTATACCCCCACTATCATGAGCATGAAAATGGACATATTGAGGCATTCAACAAAACCATATCTAACATTTTGAAGAAAATGGTTGGTCTGAACAAGAATATTTGGCTAGAAAATATCCCCAACGCCCTCTGGGCTTATCAGACGATGACTTGTAATTTCACACAGCTGACCCCATATTCCCTGGTATATGGAACAGAAGCTGTCCTGCCTATTGAAATTAATTTTCCATCATTATTCACAGTGTTCTATGATCAGCAGGCACCAGATAAGGTAGCTGAAATTAGTTTGGCTAAATTAGAAGCCCTTGACGAGAATAGTCTTTGTTCCCTACACAATCTAGAAAGGTTTTAAAATTAGATAGCGATATCCTTTAACAAAAAGCTTCTCCTCTGACCTTTCCTACAAGGTGATTTGGATTTGTCCCCCAGGACACCAACGATACTAGGTAGGAAACCACCCAAGTGGACGCCCAAATGTGATGGTCCTTTCATTGTTCACAAGATTTACCCCAAGGACGCGTACTCACTGGTGACCATGGATGGTGAGCGTAAAACTCCTACCACCAATGCCATGTTTCTCAATAAATACTTTTCCTAAGCCAGATGGTCCTGCATGACCCAAAAATTCCCGATCCTACATGACATTAAACTGTAAAACATCCCACATGATGTTAAAATATATGTCGTACTTCAAGTTGTTAAACTGAACCCTTAAAACAATATGTGGCTGGATTCCCATCCGCATGGGATACGTTGGAATGTGAAGAAAAAAAATTTCTTGAGCCCAGCCCCAATATTTCTACTTTTTCTATCCCCCTATGGGTAGACCTCTTCGATGATCCTTACACAGTGTAGTGAAGGCTTCTTTGGCCCCCACTCATGTCAGGATTATTATGATCACACCCAGTGATCACTCATAATTCTTCTAGTATCCCACGTCCTCACCACACGACGATAAACTGCATTGCCATTATGAACTAGGTATGGCTTGATTCCCATCCTCATGGGATACGTAGGAATTCCCATATATTTTTTCTGTTGGCCTAGAACAAATGTAAGAATACAAATGTAAGAATCCCCCCACCCTGAGTTGGGACACATGGTATGGTACATGCTTTTCCTCTAATTCATTTTGATCTCATCTCGATCCTGCCATATGTCCCTCTCCCTGTAGATTTCCATCACTATCAACGCCTTTCAGAATGTTAAAATTCATGGGTATAGATATTCTTCAGCCACTCCTTTGATTGGGGCTCCGTCATCTTTCACATCCAAATGGACCGTCTAATGGCATGGATGGTCGGCCTAAGGGAACTCCTACCACTTTGGGCCAATGCCCTCGATGATGTTGACAAACAAATTGATACAAGTCTCACGTTTTGAATATGGTTAGCGGTTGATTCTCATTTATTGTTCCCATTTCAGGCCACACTATAAGAAAGATTTGGTATGAACATGGTCAGTGGCTATCCTTTATCATTGACACAACCCCCGTATATTCCAAGCATTAAGTGTGCTGGTTCATCCAACCCGATATGTCTTCGAGTTATGACTCCCTTCAGGCGATTCCAACAATCCGACCCTTATATGATAGGGAATGTTGATCCTGCTCCTTGTTTCCCACACCGAGCACAATTCACGTCGTCTTATGTACTGTGATGAGATGGTAACCGCACAAGAGTTCATATGGCTACAGTTGGCCGAGACGCCCAACCTTAGGTCCTTCGACCCCTTCGAGCCCCTCGACCAATTTCTCATTTATGATTTTGTGGTGCGGTACAGACTCATGTCCTCATTCATGACGGGATATTTTTCTCCATGCCACACATATCCCCTTGAGATATCCCTTCCTCCATTTATCATTCGTTCTGTGATTACAGGACCTGCCATGCTCGACATGACCAATCATTTGGGTTCCCATCACCCTCTATATCTAGAAGGGCCCCCGAATGGCATGGATGCTCGGCCCAAGGGCTCTCCTACCATTACAAGATAACACCCTTGAGTATTGTTATTGACAAGTTTAATTAAGTCTAATGTTGAGAATATGGTCAATGGTCAATGCACAATTATTCGCCCCCCTTTGGGTCTCACAATGGTGGATATTGTGTTGTGTCCCTGGTCAACAGTTGTCTTCAATCATCATTGATTATTCTTGTTCTTCCATAATCATGATGATCAACCATTTCTATCCCACACATAAGACATTAAAATAGGAATATACGGTCCATGCTCTATGAACCTAAACTAAGATCACGTTCATCCTAAATGCAAGACGATAAACTATATGCTGGCCGGGATTTTTTGTCTGAGGCCTGGCCTCCTACCCCTTGTCCTTCTCAGGATACTAGACCAAGTTCTCAATTAGGGTTGTATAGTGTAGTGTGGGATTATGTCCTCATTCACATTTGGTTACTTTCTGTGCCATACACCTCCTTTGTGGGGGGTATATTACCCATTTACGTTCTAATTGCATGATGGTAAACATCACATAACCCTATTGTAGAACTAAATGTGGCTTGATTCTCATACTAATGGGATACATAGTACCACCTGAACATCTAGACATTGGGTCCAGCCCCATATCTTAGAAATATCCCCTTCACCTTGGCCGCATGGCCTGCACTTTCCCATAGAGAGGGGTATATGGTGTGGTATGGGATTATGTCCTCTTTGGCATTGTGTTTGTAACAACTACGCCATGTAACTCTTTCTCCTGAGAGTTATCTATCCTCTTGTTCTATACTCATATTTTCAAATCATTCACTCTGAAGATGAACCCATCGAACATTTTCAGTGATTCAGCAATGTTCCCCAGAGTACTCTGATTCAACATCTGGAGTGTTGGATTTTAGCTGGACATGCTTTCGCCCATTTTTCAAGCATCATGTTCCCCTTAATTTGGGATTCCATAATCATTCAAAACCAAAGGGACCCCCCAAATGGCATTGATTCTAGGCCTAAGGGATATCATACCATTACGAGCCAACATCGTCGAGGGTTTCATGCAACAAACCGATACATGTCCAACATTGTGAATATTGGTAGCGGTCGACGCTCATTTGTTTTTCCCTGTTTCAGGCTAAAGAGATATGGATGATTTGTTTCAAACATGTTCAACAGTTATCCTCCATTATCATTCCAGCCCCTTCAAACCTTGAATTTTGGTTACATGATTGACATAACTTTCCACTCCATCATGTCCAAATGGAATTTCGACACACATGGAACTATCCCTCAGTGTTCATTTTCACGTTCGGAGGACTAAAGCTGTGGTAAAGGCGTCATTCGGGGCTCCGCACCAACTTTACATTAGCGTGCATTCCAGGTATTGAAAAAACCTCTTCTGCCCTTATTTCCCACACCTAGTTTGACTCACATGTGCTTAGGGATCAAGTTGAGGATTGCACTGACTTGGAAGGATTTCACTCCTCTATGGTCTGAGCACTATGACCATAAACTAAGATCCCTTTTAGATCTACATACAGTTTTATTCCCATTCCCATGGGATACATAGGAATTCCTAGATATCTTTTCATCAGGTCCAGATCAATTTCCAAAAATTTATCTCTTCTGTTCAGACTTCGAGGCTTTATCTCTTATGAGACTACATGGCATGGTATGGGCTTTTTTCCTAATTCATGTCGGGTTTGAATTAGCTGCACCATGTACGCCAATTTCTAGGAGTTATACCTACTACTTCTTATCCCACATGAAATTAAAATGTATTTTGTCCCCCACGATGTTAAAAGGTACCTTCAAGAACTACTTGTGACTTGATTCCCATTCTCTTGGGATATGTAGGAACACCCAGTCATCTCATATTCAAGTCCAGTTCAATTGGGAGCTAGTTTCTCCTCCCCTTTATTCTCTAATCCTTCCTGGCCCTTCGTCCCGAGGTTTCCTCCTTGGAATTGGGCATGGTTTAGTGTGGACCTTGTCCTCATTCACATCAGGTATTCTTTATCACACTTTGTGCATCCCCTCTGGAACCTCATCTATTCTTTATACGTCTGAGCCATATGACTTTAAACATGGATGCTTAGTCCCACATGACATTAAACTACATCATCTGTCATTCATGACGTTAAAAATGCATAGTTGGTCCAATCACATGACCCTAAACTGTGACATTATCATCCTTTCCGCACGAAGAAAAATGGGACTACACCGTGATATCCTCACTCAAGGATGCATCATGTTTGGTGTCGGTCATACAACATACCATTTTTCAATTACATCACATGGCTTGATTTTTGTGGCGATGCCTGGACATTCTATCCTAGGTCCATCGCTACACAAAAAAACACTCATTCATTCTAAAGGATAGACAATATCTTTCAAATACCGCTTCTTTCGATGCAAGGGCCAGACCCGCACGACCTTTTAGAACTACGTGTGGCTTGATTCCCACCCACATTGGATACATAGGAATTCTCGTGCACTTTTCCTCGAGCCCAACCTAACTTACATTTTCGGCCCCTTGACCTAAAACCTCCCCCATAAGCTCACGGTTATCAGTACCATGTCCTCATTTATCTTGGTTCTTGTAATTACATCTTCGTGTGTCTCTCATTTCCTATGATCCGTGGTCCGAGTTCTATGACCCAAAACTAAGATCTCTCTATGGTAACTATGCATTACATTTGGCTATTTATTTACCATGCACACATTCCATTAAATCATACCCCCTTAATGATCTTCCCCAGGACCTTAAGATGAAAGCATGTGACCCCAGGACCCTTTTCCTTGGGAAGGGACTCGACTCCCTCTTTCTGATGTGTCTCATTATCGTACTCGGATGCATTCTGAAAAAGAACCCAAAGTGTGGAATTTTCACGGGGAAATTCCCCTCATTCAATGACCAAGTATCATGAGCCTGTTATTTGGATCCTCATTCTCTTCCACTTCTGAAGGGACCCTATTCATTGCCAGGTCTCGTGCCACCTTGGCTCACCTACTGTTTCAGGACATCGTTCCTAAAGATCTCAGACAACAGTTGTGACAGGTCCCGTGTTTCGACCATGGTCAGCGGTCGACCCTGATTTGATTATCCCCATTCCATGCTAACTAGATATGGATACTATAATTCCAACATGGTCAATAGCTACACCCTATTTTCAAGCCACCATCATTGTGGTACAGATCTCAAGCATCATGATTCACACATTTCCACTTCCTTATGTTCAAGTGGAATTCAAACATTCTTTTCATTACTCTTCAGTGCATCTAAGTGTGTTATATAGGTGGGTCATCATCAGTGGGATGTCATTCACCTAGTGTCCCATTATCCCTAACTTGTGCCTCCATGTGCTCGAAAAGTCCCATCACTAATTCTTGTTTCCCACTTCAAGAACGACTCACGCGGGCTTTGTAGTTCTAGTAAGATGTGTACTAGCACAACCAGGCCACACATACCTTTCCTCATCCTTCATGACATTAAACCGTGCTCTCAGAACTATGTATGGCATTATTTATAACCTCACGGGGTACGTAAAAAATCCAGAATAATTTTCTGTGGGCCCGACATAATTTTTACTTTTGATCCCTTGACCTGAGGAGTTTCATCTAGGAATATGTGGTGTAATCAATACTCTAAGTCCTCACTCATGTTAGGTTTATAGCTTCCAAACCACATACTCCCTTCCTTGGATTATACCTTTCACTTCACGTCCTATCGTATGACGATAAAATGCACGAGTCTATATGTCCTCATTGCATGAAAATAAACTATGGTTCTACCCTGGACATGTTCAGGATGCCCTATGTTACTCGTGGGAAGAAACAATTTCCTTGTCAAGGAGGTTCTGTTCAATATTTTTTTGATTCCTAATCAAATTTCAGTACCAACCTTATGTGTTTCCACCACATTGGGGTTATTTCATGAGTTTAAGAGTCCAATCGAACAACCCATCACTCTACTCTCCATGATTTTCATTCCCCTTATTCGGATCCCTGTCCTCATTGACGTCTAGAGGATCCTCTAGGAGTATGGAGGCATGGGCTATGCCATGTCTACTATCCTAGTATAACGTTCCTAAAGGCTAATGGATGACATTTCAAGTCAGGCTCGATGTTTCAAACATGGTCAGTGGTCGATATTAATTTGTTATACCCATTTTAGGCTAAAAAAATAAGGATACTGTGTTTCGACCACGTTCATGAGTAATTCTTAATTTTCATTCCATCACTACAGTGTTCTAAATCCTAGGTATGGTCATTCAATCCTTCTATCCCCCATGTTCGGATTTATTCCAACGCCCCTGGAGTTACCCAGTTTGTGCACAAGAGCACTTCAGAAAAATGGTAATTTGAATGTCCTGAGAGATTCATTCTTCATTCAACTCTCTCTCTTATCTTTCCATGAATTTGGATTCTGATTTTGAACCTCAGGTTCCCGAAGCATGGTTGGAACTCCTACATTAAAATGAATTAATAGTGTGAGTATCCCTTGTATCTCACATCGGGTACGACCAACATGATCTTAAGAATGGATTGAAATTTATTTCAGGATTGCGGATGGAATATATTAATCCAAACAAACTAGTAAACAAATATATCCATACATGTAGTTCAGAACAAGAGGCAGTAAGGAGAAGTGTGTTTATACGTTCATCCAAAATAGGTCCCTTAGGGATTAGCATCTTGGATAAATCACTCTATAGTTGCTACCTTTTGGTTTATGGACTCCAGAATTGACTCTTACCCCCTGAGAACCTTCTCTTCATCAGTGGACGCATGGTGCAGTTCACTGATCCCAGACTACTCTTGTGCCTATTTAGTATGGAGTGTAGTCATTTGGTGACCAACTTCCACTAGCTGATCTTGTGTGTCCGCCAGCTGGGCCCTCAATTTCTACACAATCTTGGATCAGTTTGTAAGGAATACCTCCATCTCATTCATCTATTCTTCGAGGAGTTGGACTTCTTGTTTTACCTTCAGGAACAATTGGGAACTCCATGACTCTCCCTAACACCGAGAAACGTCGGAGCGTTGACTTCTCTCATATAGATTTTCGTCCATGCAGTCATGGACTATCAAATGGAGATGTTGAGAATCCACCCCTCCATCACAGAGAAAGCACATCCACGTATAGAGAGATCCCATCCATTTTATCCATTCCATATGAGAATGAGTGAGAAAGCACTTGATACACTTCCACCCTTTGTGTAGCTTCATACGGCTCTCATCAGCCGCCTCTGAATCAGAATCATCTATCTGCTCATGATTCGTAGGACGATAGTTGAGGAAAGCAGCGAGGAGTTCAACAACACAGTATTCTTCGGAAACCTTCACCTCTTCAGCAACTACTCTCTCATCGATCTACAGATCCACCCTAGCCACATTACCATCCCTCATTACAATCTCCAACTCACCCATTACCGAGGTAGGGTTGCCTAGAATGGTTGCTTCTACAAAGGTCGATGCATTTGCTGCCCATCAAACTACTGAAGATGTCCCAGACTCGACGGTTTGTTGTGCCTCCAACCTTACGATCATTGCATTTGGAATTAGTATCTTGATTAGATAAATTATCCACCAAAGAGGGAAACCAATGATAAAGGACAAGAAGAGCCATGTGCAACGATGTCCAATGCATGTGTCATGGTAGGGGCCCCCGCCATGGGAGAGCCTTCAGCGATTGTCAACATAATTAATAATTTTGACTCCTCTTAGATAATGTGGATGGCTGAGGGATCTGTTTATGGCTCATCATTACCTAGTCTGACTGATATTGGTGCCCCATTATACCCGGTCTCGAGGACTGGCTCCCGAGGATGCTCCCTGGTCTCCATAGGCATACTCGCTTCCTTGGTGGGGGAGGCTTCCTGGAAACCCTTATCCATGTGTTTCGGATTAGGATAGGGTTTGGTTGACATATCATGACTATGAAAAGATGAAGACTGGTATATGTTTTAAACCATACCTCAGGCTACTCTGCCAGTTCTACATCAGAGCCAACAATTTTTCCACTCTCCTGGGAACTTTGATGGTGAGTGCGATCATCTGAAGGCCCCTATCTACCAAGACCCTCGACTTGTTCTTCTTCTTCCTGTCCTCCTCATCCTCCTTTTTCTTTATCCTCCTCCTCCTCCTCTTCTTCTTAGTCTTCCTCTTCTACACTTTCATCCTCAGATGGTAGCCTCTTTGGGTCCCGCTCTTGGACAAGAATTACTTTCACCAGGAGATGTGATTCTTCATATCACCCACACTAGCATGAGTACATGTCCATGGCTATCAGGTATGCATGCCAGCGATGAATTGTTACATTATCCAGTATCTGGAGGAGCCCTATGCCTTGTAGATCTATCCCGGTATGCATCAACCTCTAACATAACTCTTCGAAAAACATGGAATGTCTCAGCGTTTTCCAAGAAGACCATAGAGAATGGAAGATAGTATCGGTTGATGACATTAGGAGGTACCTGATTTTCTTTCCAAAGAGGTCCCTAGTTGGACCCTGAAGTCGTGCATGAGACCACCTTTCCCTAGAGGACAGAGGCACAATCTCGGTCTATGCTACCCTTGTCGATGAAGTACCGGCCCGCGCTGCGCTTGCCCCTTAACCCTTTCTTTTCCTCACATACCAGATGGCACCTCACCTAACATCCTTCTCTTCGGGCTCTGAAAAAGTTTCCTTGTTTTTAAAAATATGTTTATAAAGAATCTACTTAGGGTACGTTCTCGTCCATTGTTCGGCATACTCTGTGAACAGTCTGAAACTGACATCAGTGGGGGGGAGTAATGATTTCACCCAAGCCTGCAGTCATTAACATAAGCCACAACTGGCGGAGAATTCAGTGATGTTTCACTCCCCATAACTCTTTATATACCTTTTTGGGCATCCGATAAATGCACCCGAACTACATGGAAAACCTTGTTGCACATAGGGATCACAGATGATTTTACCATCAATTCGGGCCACCAGCACCCACCCTGGATGCTCTGCAGGTACTCCATCTGCACAAGTGGACCACACTCATCGTCTACCATTTGGGAAACTGGGGTTCAGAATGGGTTATGTCTATGTGGGTTTGGACTCCGATTTTGATCTTTACCCCTCATCCTTGAGTGTCAATTGGTGGATCTCAGCGATGCTGAAGAGGGATGGCCACATAGCATTACCAGGGGTCAGATGGCATTCGGGAAGTCATACCCACAACAGTGGGCTCTGACCCAACTGTGGAGGATCTGGAATGGCCCGTATATCCTCTTGGGTGTACTTCCCCTCGAAATGTGACCTGGAATTCTGTATATCCTATCCAACACATGTACCCCTTGGTTAACCTTGTTCATTACTACCATAATATCAGCCACCACTAGCATCCCGGGGCAGACTCCTATCCTCGAGTCCCTCACGGTTAACAACCTGCTCCTCAAGAACATGGAGAGGAACTTGACATATCACACATTTGGGTCTCAACCTTCATTGATGTCAAACCCCAATGATCGATACTCTCCCATCTCCAAAATCGTCCAATATGATCCAGCCATTCCCCTCGAAGATGTGTTCGGGCATTTCTTCACACTACCTGGCATCTTCATGGCCATGTCCTGGGTATGGAAGAGACTAAACCACCCGGAATAGGGTATGTCCTAAGGATGTATTTTATTATGAGTTCATCTTTATCTAGCTCTAGCTGGTTCCCTGACAGGATTGGGGTGCATGTCATATCCCCCCAGACATTCTCCGTCTGGAAGAACTCATTATATGGATACCCCTCCAAGGGGTTTCCCTCTATACAATGGACATCCCACACACTGATTCCCACCAAACCATGATAGAGGTTAAAAGTGTCAATATTAGGGGACCATCGACTGAACTGCTCTACAACCAAGTCCTACTATTTGTAAAAGTGTAATTGAGAAGTCCAAACAGCCTCTAAAAGGCCAATGGCATTCAGCTCCGGCACGAATTAATCGCTTGTTTTGTGTACCCAGTATGCCCATTCCCATTCATTGGTGATGTTTCCCCCGGATCTGAAATCCCACTCCTTCCAGCCCGTTGTCTCATCAATAATGCTGATTTTGAATGTAATTGCATAAATAGTGAGAGATTCCTCGTGAAATGTATCACATCCTACAATCGTCCAGTTCTTCGGATTTATGACGTAGATGGTTATGTTTTGTGTCTCCCAGCAGGATAGCTCTTGTTGGTAATATGTTATTGTGGAAGACTATCCTTACGTGTCACCCACGACCGCGATGTGTCCATCTCAAAACCTGGAATCAGCACCTCTTCCAGAAGACCGAAGTTGAATAGCGGAAGTCTACCACTCAGGACGTTGTCCTTTTGAGCTTGCATAAGCATGCTGAAAAGCATTTTGTTGTCAGACATGACCCTCCATGCATGAAGAATCTGAGGGTTCATGATCATTTGGGAACTACTTGCTCTAGCAGCAACTTCCCTCTCGGAATCAGACTGATCAACGACCATTTTTAGAACAACATAGGGGTTGACGTGAAAGAATGAAGATTTGGAACACAAAAATAGCGGTGCTAGAGAAGGTTGGCGTGCGTGGAAAAGTTATGGATGGCGCCCTAAACCTGGAGTCAATTGTGAAATTTTACGCACAGAACAATAAATTTTTCATGCATGAGAGCAAGAAAGCCTGTCGTGCATAAAAAGTCAAATTAGGGATAGGAGGCCATGACCTTTTTATAAAGCGTACACACATCTTCTACACCCATGCAACCATCTTGTGCGGGTAAATTATGTTTTTTGCATGCCACCAAGGTTATAATTTCAATTATTTGGAGTACCCTCAAAATATGACCTTCTGGTTCCCATTGTAATCTAATTCTGCGGGGGGGGGGGGGGGGGGAATTTATTGATGCTAAGATCCCTAGAAGGGCCACATCGGGTGGGTAAAAGAGCACTATATGAATTTGGGACACAAAAATGGAGATCCTGAGCCCTAGGAGGCTAGTGCATGCAAGATTTGGATGGTGCGTGGAAGAGAACTTTTGGCACGCAAATTGTTGCGTGCTAGCCTTCCATTCCATGCCAAAAATTCCACCCATAGTATCCGGATTCTCCAACCCCATTTTTGCGCACATGGCATCGTCAAACACGGGTTTTCATGCCCACCCCCATTTCGGCACCCAAGGTGATGGAGAACAAGTGTTTGTGTGCTGGAATTCCCTTCTGTGCCCAAACCGACGCCCTTTGTGCCTGGTTGGTCCGGCCCCGTTTCTGCACCCATAACATTTTCAAACGATGGTTGGCATGCCCAACCACATTTTTGTGCCCAAGGCGATGGCTAATGAGGGGTTTTCCCTCCTGGCCCCATTTCCACGCACAAGGAGACATAAAACATATGTTCTGATGCCCGACCCCATTTCCACGCCCAGGGTGACGCCGAACGGGCTTTTCGCACCATGCTCTTACGCGCCACTCTGAGGACTCCATTTATAAAGTTTACATTATCCCCACTCTTCTAGGATGGTTACCAAAGATGAAGAGATGCTCTATAGCGTGAAACACCGTCTTCCATGACCGCATGAAAAACTCATGGCCTTCAGGTAATGGTTTTTGTGTGATAGGTTCCCTGGGGGAGCCTTCGGATGGGCCCTTTGATCCTCAAAAATTTTAAAGACCTTTGAACTCAAGGGGTCCCATCTTGCACGCTAGTTACATCTATGGCAAGAATTATTTTTTCCAAACCATCTATCTTGCACCAAACCCCTCCATCTTGTGCGCCAAATGTCCCACTTATGCGCCAGTGGTCCCACATTCACGTCAGTGGTCCAACATGCACGAAACCCCTCCATCATTCGCACCACCCATACCTCTTTCATGAAAACCGTGTGTCTTGCACACGGACTTCCTATCTTGCCCCCAGGACAGACTCTTACGCACACTCCATGTGCTTCCCTCACCTCGAGGCACCTTGTTCGAGCCCCTCTTATGCATGACAAAACTGCGTCAACCATTCATTTCCCGTGTGGCCCCTCAGGTTTGCACGAGGCAATTTCAAATTCCATTGGATGATACTACCCATTGCATTGCATCGCCTCATGATCCTTCACATAGGTATGCTAATGGATATTGCTTCTTCAAATAACCATACTAACGTGGACACCCCAATGGTTCACTCCATATCCCCCCCCCCCGAGCCCAGGTGTTGCATGTCCCTTCACTTCATCAAGGTGTAGAGGGTTCTAGTTACGTAAGTACTAGGGGTGTGGAGTAAACCAAAACTGTCTGAGCTGCATGACGTTAAACTGCCAAGCACCATTGTCCTCAAAACATGGCACTAAATTGTGACCTCTCCTTATGCCTTGCCCGCCGGGTGCCGAGTCTTGGAAATTATCTACGCCAATTGGTATCCATGGGAGAGAGATAATTCTTCACATTGAAGGACATCCTCTTTGTCAGAGCATCATCTGTTCGTGCGGAAATAGCAACCACCCTTGTGTAAGCCCCTATCTTTTCATGTAGGAGGTAGTATCCCTACTCCTCCACTCTTCTAGGGTGCCAAATCCCTATCCCACTGGGGTTTTCTACCACCTGGTCCTCCATCCCGGATTAAGTCCAAATCTTCATCTCCCTAGGCTGATAGCCATGTGTATGCCCCTATTTCCCCTTTGGGATGCTAACCACATGTAATACTCACTCTACTTCCCACAAACACACCTTTCGTGACGTGATCGTCAGGTGTTTGTTGTCTCTTGTTTTTCACACCGAGCATCAATCATGTGGGATTAGAGAAAGAATCAACCATGACATCCTCTCTGGGAATCCTAGAGTGTTAGCCCCAACCCAACCTAAACTACGAGGTCTTTAAGCCTTTCCAAGTCAGGGTACGTAGGAAACCTCCATGAGGTTCAAGCCCACCACCCCAGTCATTCTGACCCCCTTCATATTGGTCCACCAAACCCAACCTGAACTATGAGGTCTTTGATCCTTTCTAAGGAATGGTACATAGGAATCCTCCATGAGGTTCAGGAAAAACTCTCGGTGGTTCCGACCACCTTTACATTGGTTCCCACCCCCTAAACTATGTGGTCTTTGATCCTTTCCAAGGCATGGTATGTAGGAAGCCTCCACGAGGATCAATCCCACCATCTGTCTAGACCCCAGGTCCTACTCCATGTTGGTTCACTGACCCCCATCCCATAGGAACTATGTGGGTTTGATCCTTGACTCCAAGATAAGGTACTTAGGAAGCCTCCTTGAGGTTCAAACTCATCCAGTGGTATGACTTTGTGACACCATTCAGCGTTAAGATATTGTAAACATCATGTAGCGGTGAGCTGTTGAAACCCCATTCAGCAGTATGCTGTCGTGAACCTATCCAGCAGTAAGCCATTGACATCCCCATCCAGTGGAAATCTGTTGAAATCCCCAATCGGCGAATAAGCCATCATCAGATGAACTACAAGGACATTGATTACCTGCAACGTAGAGACGTAGGAACCCTCTTTGAGGCTCAAGCCCAAATTCATTGTTGTCCTCATGGAGGTTCCATCACATTCACCATCCAAATCATTCAGCCTCCCACCATCCATCCTAATTCTAACATGGGTTGCCACATCCTGGTGGTATCATGACACCTCATTCCCCATTATCCTTAATGAAAATCAGGAAGCTAACCACATGTTGGCCCTAACATCGGTGTCCCCTCCGGAGGATTTACCCATCAGATCCACTCCAATCAGTGTTCTGATATGTCTGATCTGTCTCTGCTGAACATTAATCCTGTGGAATACCATGTGATAAACATGGGTAGATTAGGAAAACCTTAGATACATGATTATGTAATATGATTCCCCGCATTTGACGTGGGATGCCTCAGGCTTCCGCACCCTCGAGAAGCCCTATAATAAGTGGAATAATCACAGACGCTCCAGTGTCCCCGCATCCAGACACTCCAGTGATGTCCAACAAGACTACTCCCCTGACCGGGAGTTGCTACCCTGACTAGACACTTTGGAATGTCCCGATAGAAGCAGTTTAATTAACGAGTCTCCATAGAGATATGCCACTATGAAGCATTTCACATACAACTTTTTTAATCTATAAGGGAGACCCGGACAATGTGATGAGTTCCGATAAAGAATCCACAGAAGGAAGAACCAACATCACATCATCCTGTTTTGATCAAGGATCAAATTTCCTTAGACATGGAATGGATGCCTCTTTCCATTGAAATTCGGGAATGCATGCCAACGAATCCGCGCATTCCGTACTTAAGAAGACAGACACATGGGCCCCTAAAAAGCATCGGAAATAGACAATATATTTTCTAAATCTCAAAGATAACCACCTAATTATAAAAATTATTTTACGAAAATTATGTGAATTTTAATTGGGATGAAAATCGATAAATAGGAAATTTGAATCATAAACTGCCAAGAATAAAGAAAACATAAAAGAGAAATAGGTATTCATATTGGAAAATAATTCATAATTTCAATTAATTTCAATGAAAATGTTAGCAAGATGATGGTAAGAAAATTATACATTTAAGGGAGATATTTTTTGACTGGATTATTGTTTTACACTTCTTGTGGTAAAGTGGGGAGGCTTCCGAAGAAGGGTAATGCTATAACTAATGGAGTGGTGTGAGGGAAGTGATAGAAGGTAGGACATAATGATGTCACATATATGATATATCTTCCTAAATTCAAATAAAAATTGAATAATAATTGTAAGGAACACATGGGGTCGTATTCAAAACCTTATACTACATATATGGAATCCACACCCATGAAACAATTTGAGCATGAACCTAAATGATGTATTACAATATATTAAAAATAACTATAATTATCATGAAATATAGTGAAATCTAAAATGAAAGAAATTTCACAATTTTATAAGTCTGAGAAGATAATTCTATATAGGAAATAATATGTCAAATAAATTAATACCATGCTTTCTAAAGGTGAACATACCCATAAATCTATGTTCAGAAGCTTGATAAAAATCGGAGCTCAATTTCTTGGTTTTGGAAACCATTCTCAAATCTCTTTAACATGCATAGAAGATATTAGTAGATCCACAAAATTCCCTAATAAATCTAATTGTTATATATTATTATGTCATTGAATGTATTTTTTTAATGGGAATCATCCCTTGAGAGTGGACCTTGAATAATAATCCAATCTCTTAGAGATGTATTTATCTCTATTAAATATGTAATTATGGATACATTTGATGAAAATTTAAATATAATTTATTGTTTTTATTCTAAAAAATAAGGATGAAATACTATTCACATGAATTTTTAGATGTGTTCATTCAAGTGATTTCATGTCATAAATTATACTTAAGTATCAAGTGGATGTCCCCTTATTCCAAAAATGGTTCGACTAGTACCATATACTGAGTAGTTATAGATAGAAATGATTTTTCCTAAATTATCAACTAATGTTTCTCACATAGGTTTATCCCACATTAACATAGAGTTATTTTATTCCTGGAACTTTATTATAGAATATGTGAATCCAAAAAATTGTGAGGATGCTTCTATTAAACATTATTCCTAACAGTCACATTATAATGTTGATCAGTGACACATGATGAATTACTTCTCTTATATAATTGATGAAGATGTTATTTTAAAGACCCGTAAATATCAAGGAAATTTTTTTTCTTAATTTTCTTTGGATTTTTACAAGAACACAGTTTTTGATGGCACCTGATTCTGAGGCCCGGTGTGCCCGAAATCATTTTCAGAAGTTTGGCTCGGGTACGTTCAGTGAACGAACGAGTGGCGTTTTCTAACTTTTGAACCGGTGCTCAGAATCAAATTTTGAGGGCACCGATGGAATCGCAACGCCGGTATTTTCTTATAAACGCCTCTTCCGGATTTGCATTTTCTAGGGTGTGGTTTTTAATTTTTGGGCTTAAAGTTAAGAAATAAAATAATTTGTATGACAAAAATTATTTTAATTTCACTTAAAGCCACTTGAAAACCACTTAAAGCTTCTTAAGCTGAGTTGATACAGATAGGGTTCTATCCAAAAAAATATCCTACCCCCTTGGTAGGATATTTGTGAGGTAGGGCCCGCACGAGCCCCACTGTTTCTTTTCCGCTAAGTAACGCACCCGCGAAAACCCGTCATTATGAAAGTCAACTGACGTGTTTTCTTAATTTCTTAACGCACCAATTAATTGGGAGGTTTCTTCATTGAATTAATTCTATGAATTAATTTATTCATTTCTTAACATGTTTGAAATCCGTTGGCGTAATAATAAAATAAGACCAATGCACGACTTCTGGAAAAATGCTCGTTGAGTGGTTTTGACGAGATTTGTGCCTTCATCCTCCTTCGCGAAGAACGCGAAGAACGCGAAGACCGCGAAGAACGCAGGCCTCCAACGAAGACCGTTGAGCCCGCGGAAATCGATGACGCGACACCGTGTGCTGCGACGCCGACATTTGTTCTCCCTCCGCGACGCTTCTTCCGCGACGATCCAACCCCGCGAAAACCTTCGATCGACAACGACAAGGTAGGGGATTGCGGTCCTTTAATTTTACTTTGAGGATTATAACTTCAATACGGATTTAATTATTAAATTTAAATCTATTGTTTCTTGGTCCTCGGAGTTAGTCAACGCAACACCGGGTACCACGACGACGCGACGATTCCCTCCTTACAAGACGAACAATTCCACGAAGAACGCGCATGCGACACTTGACAAGGTAGGGGTTTTATTTGAATGTTTTATATTCCTGTGATCATTTCTTTTAAAATAAATAACCCGGTTACATAAGAAAAATTTTAATTTATTAATATTGTTGTTTGATATGTTGACTATTCTTCCCCATTGTTATCACCTAACGCGGAGGGTGCGGGCCAAATGAACACGGCCCGACAACCCTCCGCAGTTCTTCGTTGTTGTACAGCTTTGGCGGGCGATGACAAAAATGTGACGCAAGGGAGATTTAATGATCCCGAAGTGAAGAACGGGACCCGGGAGGAGCAACAGCACAGACATGAAGAAAAACGGACCACTGGAGCAACTCTGGAGCCCGGCGGAAGCCTCCAGCGGCGCGGGTCACCGGCGCGGTGGCGCCAGCAGCCGGAGGCGGCAGTGCCCCGGTGCGCCGCCGGACAGGGCCGCCGCGGCTGAAGCCACGGCGGCGGTGGCCGCGCGGGTCCGGCTCACTGGCACGAGATGCGGCAAAAGCTGCGTCCGCTGAAGTCCAGTGCGGCCCCTCGAGGGCCGACCCAAGGGGGGTCGGGCCGGGTCGGCCCGGGCCCAGACCCCCCCGTCTCCGGATGTTTTCGGTCTTCACTCATAACCTGAGCTTCGGGCCTCCGAATGATGCGCCGTCAGTGGCAACATGATCCTTCGATTGAGACGGTCGTTTCGGTATACTGCACTCAAGGTTTCAGAATACTTTGGGTTCATCCAGGTTTGTTCGTACACGAAACCAACCAGGCCCTCGGAGCGGAAACGGTCATATCTTGAGCTTCGTACGTCCGATTGACGTGCCGTAAACTTCGTTGAGTTCCTTTAAGTGAGACGGATCTTTTGGCATACTCCGACCAAGGGTTGGACGCAGGTGGAGTACGGTCGGGTTGGTTTTGCCTTAAAAACCAACCGGACCCCTGGGACGAAAAAGCCAATAACTTTCAGACCGAGCATCCGATTGACGCGCCGTCTGCGACGTTGAGTCCCTGTTGACGATACAGAACTTTTGGATACATCAACTCTGGTCTTTGTGTCAGTTTATGTATCAGCCTCTCGGCTTGTATAGCGGACCCTCCCGAATGAGCTTGCTGTGTGCGGGGACCCTAGTGCTGGCTGCGACTTCGACGACGTCGACTATACAGAGATCCTCAGTGGATTCGACTGCGACGATGATGAAAATAGTACGGGAATCCTCCGTGTTTTCAGCAGTTACCACAACGGTACATCTTGGGATACATCAACTCCAGACTACATGTCAGTTGATGCATCGACCTCTTAGCTCGTGGAGTGGACCCTCCCGGAATGAGCATGCTGTGTGCGGAAACCCTAGAGCTGGTTGAGACTTGACGACTGCTGATCGAATGACTCAGTGTTCTACGGATAGAACAATGGGGAGCGCTTGGTTGTAGCGGCTGACCCATGGCCGAGGAGTGCTTGGTTGTAGCGGCAGACCCGTGGTACACAACAGAAGGAGTACCTCTAGAGGCTATGACGGGGAGCGCTTGGTTGTAGTGGCACAAGGGAGCGCTTGGTTGTAGCGGCTGACCCACGACAGAGGTGCGCTTGGGTGTAGCGGCACACGAGAGAACTTGGTTGTAGCGGAAGACCCATGACAGAGGTGCGATTGGCTGTAGCGGCACATGGGAGGGCTTGGTTGTAGCGGCAGACCCACGACAGAGGAGCGCTTGGTTGTAGCGGCACGGGGGAGCGCTTGGTTGTAGCAGCAGGCCCACAGTACCCGATTGGTGGAGTACTAGAGCAGTCCAAGGTAAGAGGGAAGCGCTTGGTTATAGCGGCATAACCACTGTACTTGATGGAGAAGGAGTTTCCCAATAACTTTGGGTTCAACTTCAGGATCAATCCTCTGTGGGTCAGTGTGAGGGTTAGTACCTACAGATCCTTTGTTGGTCCGACGGCTCAGATGAATCAGTGGCTACATCTGATCATCTCTAACGTCATATGAAGAAGTACCTGTGTGAGTTGAATCCTGTTTTTCCTTCCTTTTTGGATTGTGTTGTTCTATCCTATGTGGATTTACGTTTTGCTTTCCTTTGTGGATTGTGTTATGCTATACTGCGTGGATTTACATTTTGCTTTCCTGTGTGGATTCGTTTGTGCTTGGGCTCGGATGTTGGAGCCAGACGGAAATTGTTAACTTAGGTATATGTATGGGCATATACCTAAGCAGTGTCTGATGTTACTTTGTGATTGTATCATTCCTTTGTGGTTTATCCATTGTGGATTCTGGGAGACCTTCGGGGGTCTCAGGGTCCCTACTGAGTATCTTATACTCACCCCTGCATGGGCTATTCCCGCACTACGTTGTGTTGGTTGCAGACGACGAACAACGCTGATCGTGGTGGAGGCTTGCGGAGCAGGACGATACCTGGAGGTGGACCTCTGGGCGGGGTGTACTCGGAGCGGACGGCTGGACCGAGGAGATGTGGAGGCTATCTTTACTCACCATTTAGGTGGGAATTCCAGAGGATGGCTCAACGAGGAGGCTTTTCTTTTCAGTTGTTGTTTTCCCCTTTCAGTTGTACTTTACAGTTGGGCTTGTATTTGCATCCCCTTTTACTTTCAGCACAGCTTGTTACAGTTTTTACTTAGTGTTTACTCTTTCCACTTGCTTACTCTGTGGTGGTTGTTTACTTTACAAGGAAATGCCTTACCTGTCTATCGGTATTTAAGCCTTGGTGCTAGTCGCTAGCCCATGGCCTATGGAAGGCGGGTTTGGGATAGTCACGGCACGGGCCCCGAGGACGGGTCGTGACAAATTGGTATCAGAGGGAGGTTCGACTGTACCGCAAACCCTAATCTTTCTTCTATGTGAAGCAATAGTGTTCAGTGCATGGGTGTGGTTATCAGTCTAGGGAGTCCAGAGTTGGTGCGGCGGCCGACGTATCCATACACCAGGACCCTGACTTCTGATTTCCAACTTAATGCACGAAAACATTGATTGCATGTGTGTTCAAGTTTTCTTTGTGTTTACTTGTGTCATCTCACCAGGTATATAGTTCTGACTGTGGTGCACCTGTTTCTTTTCAAGATGGCCCCACTACGATAGCCAGCTAGGGTTCCGAGAGTAGAGTGTGACGACAGCCCACCGAGCGACGGGGCCTCGGTACATGGCCTGTTGACAGCAGGGGCACCGGCGGTACCTTTACCCACCGAGCCCCCAATGCTTCCAGCACCAGCCTCTGATGATGCACGTTGCCTCAGCACACTGCACGAGTTTCAGTTCCAGTGACCACCCAGGTTTCATCGGGAGACGGACCCCAGGCAGCCGAGGACTAGCTGGAGGCAGTGGTGCGAGTTTTCCGGCTAGTGAGGACACCAGCAGACCTCATGGTGATCCTCACGGAAAGACTACTACACGCAGCAGCAGGACGATGGAGGAACTTGATGCTCCAGGTGAACGACGAGGCATCACTCCTTTGGAAGGACTTTGAGAGACTTTTTCGCTTAGTGTTCTTCCTAACCACCCTCCGAGCGGTGCACATTCAGGAGCTACTACAACTGCCACAGGGAAGCATGACAGTATCCCAGTACGCGGCAAGGTTTACTTATCTCTCGCGCTATTCCACAGACATGGTACGAGACCCATTCATCAGGTTCCAAACCTTTGAGCAGGGCCTTAGGCGAGAGATCAGAGCTTCAGTTGTTTCTCACAGCATTCCGACATAGACAGGGGTGTTGGAGAGAGCCCTCTTAGTGGAGAGTTTCCTCGCTGAGCAATCTCCAGCAGCAGGGCCCACCACTAGCTCATGCGGAAGAGTCTTCTACAGCGGGAAGTAGACAGATGAAGCAGGGGTCCAAGAGGACTAGAACTACCGGTGGTCGACCGCGTGACACATGATCGTTTGTGAGAGGCACTCGGGGTGTCCAATGACTTACTATGAGCCGATAGTGTTACTCCTGCGGCGGGGTTGGTCACATGGCTTGTGACTGTCCGACCCGCCATATGGATGACCAGCAGATGAACGAAGGACCCCCCAGGCAGAGGCATAGGTTCGATCAGGGCGGGCCGCAAGGAGCAGGCGGTCATGGAAGGGGAGCTGGCCATGCGTATGGAGGTGGACGCCGCTTCGGGGTGTTGCCACCACCACCACCAGGAGGTCCACCCCGACCGCAGGGGATAGGAGGAAATGGGAGAGCTCAGATTTAGGCAGCTGAGGCCTACGATCATGGAGCTCTGGGAGCAGATGGACAGGAGCGGGACTAGCTCCAGACATGGAGGATTTTGGTCACGTTTCTTCTAGTTTTGTTGATATATGTTTGTAGATGCTTTGTGTCTTTGTACTTGAGCTACAGTAATGAAAGACACCTTTTCTTGTGGCATCTACATTCTTGTCCTCTCTTGTGTTTTTACTAAGAGGTTCTAGTTTAGACTGTTGACTTGACCCTCACTTGAGAGATACCTACTGGAGGAGACCCAGTTACCACACACTGATGCCGACAGTGTGACTCAACCCTTGGAGGAGAGAGTAACGGTTTGATATCTTGGTAGTAGCATCGAGGCCTTACGACGTCATCCTTGGTATGGGTTAGTATCATCCACGTCGGTATTGATTGTATTAGGCAAAGAAAGTGGTTCATCCATGGGATGTGACCAGATTTATCTTATCGGCAAAGAAGAAATCTTAGCAGCTCTTGTGGGACCGGAGATGGTCCAGGCCACGACAGAGAAGGTCCAGGTCATCCAGGAGCGGATGAGGACAGCTCCGAGCTGACAGAGTCTTTTACTGATAGGAGGCGGAGGACACTAGAGTTCGAGGATGGAGACCACGTCTTCTTGTGGGTCTCACCTCGACGAGGTTTACGGAAATTTGGCAAGGTGGCTTATCGCCTGGCTCTACCACCTCAGTTCCACCTGGTGCATGACATCTTCCACGTATCTCAGCTAAGGAGATACGTGCACGACCCGACACACATCATTGACCATGGGGAGCTGGACGTTGATGATAGGATGACTTTTGCGGAGGTCCCAGTGGTGATCAAGGATCGACAGGAGTGGGTCTTATGTGGACGATCGATTCCTCTAGTGCGCGTCAGATGGAAGCATGGGAACCTCCAGAAGATCACTTGGTAGCGGGAGGCCCAGATGCGTGCTCAGTACCCCCATTTGTTTCCCTAGTTTATGATGTATCATTACGGGGACGTAAAGCCCTGAGGTGGGAGTAATGTGAAGACCCATAAATTTCAAGGAAATTTTTCTTTTCTTAATTTTCTTTGGAATTTTACAAGAACGCAGTTTCTGACAGAACCTGATTCCGAGGCCCGGTGTGCCCGGAATCATTTTCCGAAGTTTGGATCGGGTACGTTTAGTGAACGAACGAGCGGGGTTTTCTAACTTTTGAACTGTTTCTCGGAATCGAATTATGAGGGCACCAATGGAATCGCAGCGCTGATATTTTCTTAGAAACGCCTCTTTCTGAGTTGCATTTTCTCGGGTGTGGTTTTTAATTGTTGGGCTTAAAGTTAGGAAATAAAATAATTTCTACGAAAAACATTATTTTAATTTCACTTAAAGCCACTGGAAAACCACTTAAAGCTGCTTAAGCGGAGTTGATACAGATAGGGTGCTATCCAAAAAAATATCCTACCCCCTTGGTAGCATATTTGTGAGGTGGGGCCCGAACGATCCCCACTGTTTCTTTTCCGCTAAGTAACGCACCCGCAAAAACCCGTCATTATGAAAGTCAACTGACGTGTTTTCTTAATTTCATAATGCACCAATTAATTGGGCGGTATCTTCGTTGAATTAATTCTATGAATTAATTTATTTGTTTCTTAACCTATTTGAAATCCGTTGGCGTAATGATAAAATAAGACCAACGCACGACTTCTGGAAAAATGCTCGTTGAGAGGTTTTGACATGTTTTGTGCCTTCATCCTCCTTCGCGAAGAATACGAAGAACGCGAAGAACACCGACCTCCGACGAAGAACACTAAGCCCGCGGAAATCGACAACGCGATGCCATGTGCTGCGATGCCGACGTTTCTTCTCCCTCCGCGACGCTTCTTCTGCGACGATCCAACCCCGCGACAACATTCGATCGATAATGACAAGGTAGGGGATTGCGGTCCTTTAATTTTCCATTAAGGATTATAAATTCAATATGTATTTAATTTTTAAAATTAAATCTATTGTTTCTTGGTCCTCAGAGTTCGTCGACATAACGCTGGGTACCGCGACGACGCGATGATTCCCTCCTTTCACGACGAACAATTCCGCAAAGAACGCACGTGCGACACTTGACAAGGTAGGGGTTTTATTTGAATGTTTTATATTCCCGTGATCATTTCATTTAAAATAAAGAACCCAGTTACATAAGAACAACTTTAATTTAGTAAAATTGTTGTTTGATATGTTGATTATTCTTCTTTATTGTTATCGCCTAACGCGGAGGGTGCGGGTCGAACGAACACGGCCCGAAAACCCTCCGCAGTTCTTTGTTGTTGTACGGATTTGGCGGGCGATGACAAAAACGTGACGCAAGGGTGATTTAATGATCTCGTAGTGAAGAAGGGGACCCGGGAGGAGCAGCGGCACAGACGGGAAGGAAAACGGACCACCAGAGCAACTCTAGTGGCCCGCGGAAGCCTCCAGCGGCGCCCCGGTGCGCCGTCAAATAGGGCCGCCGCGGCTGAAGCTGCGCGAGTCTGGATCACTCGCACGGGATGTGGCAAAAGCCGCGTCCGCTGAAGTCCAGCGCGGCCCCTCGAGGGCCGCGGTTCTTCCATCCCGCGGGGGGGCAGCGCCCCGCGGCTGCCACGCTCGGCCGAGCTGAGCTGGGCCGCGCCCTGGCCGGTCCGGACCGGGTCGGGTTGACCCAGTTCGGGTCGACCCGGTTCAGGCCGACCCAGGGGGGTCGGGCCGGGTCGGCCCGGGCCCAGACCCCCCGTCTCCGGATGTTTTCGGTCTTTCGATCATAACCTAAGCTTCGGGCCTCCGAACGGCGCGCCGTCAGCGGAAACAAGATCCTTGGATTGAGACGGTCATTTCAGTATACTACACTCAAGGTTTCGGAAAACTTTGGGTTCGTCCGGGTTGGTTCATACACGAAACCAACCGGGCCCTCGGAGCGGAAAAGCTCATATCTTGATCCTTGGACGTCCGATTGACGTGCCGTCAACTTTGTTGTGTTCCTATAAGTGATAAGAATCTTTTGGCATACTCCGGCCGAGGTTTGGACGCAGGTGGAGTACGATCAGGTTGGTTTTGCCTTAAAAACCAACCGGGCCCCTAGGACGAAAAAGCCAATAACTCTCAGACCGGGCGTCCGATTGACGCGCCGTCTGTGACGTTGAGTTCCTGTTGACGATATAGAACTTTTGGATACATCAACTATGGTCTTTGTGTAATTTGATGTATCAGCCTCTCGGCTCGTGGAGCGGACCCTCCCGAACGAGCTTGCTGTGTGCGGGGACCCTAGTGGAGGCTACGACTTCGACGACGACAACTATATAGAGATCCTCAGTGGATTCGACTGCGACGATGATGAAAACAGTACGGGAATCCTCTGTGTTTTCGGTAGTGACCACTACGGTACATCTTGGGATACATCAACTCCGGACTACATGTTAGTTGATACATCGACATCTTAGTTCGTGGAGTGGACCCTCCTAGAACGAGCATGCTGTGTGCGGAAACCCTAGAGCCGGTTGAGACTTGACGACTGCTGATCGAACGACTCAGTGTGTTACGGATAGCCAAGTGGGGAGCGCTTGGTTGTAGCGGCAGACCCACGGTGGAGGAGCGCTTGGTTGTAGTGGCAAACCCGCGGTACTCAATAGAAGGAGTACCTCTGGAGGCTATGACGGGGAGTGCTTGGTTGTAGCGGCATAGGGGAGCACTTGGTTGTAGCGGCAGACCCACGACAGAGGTGCGCTTGGTCATAGCGGCATAGGGGAGAGCTTGGTTGTAGCGGCAGACCCACGACAGAGGTGCGCTTGGTTGTAGCGACACAGGGGAGCGCTTGGTTGTAGCGGCAGAGCCACGACAGAGGAGCTCTTGGTTGTAGTGGCATGGGGGAGCACTTGGTTGTAGTAGCAGGCCCATAGTACCCGATTGGTGGAGTACTACAACAGTCCAAGGTAATAGCGAAGCGCTTGGTTATAGCGGCATAACCACTGTACTTGATGGAGAAGGAGTTTCCCAATATCTTTGGGTTCAACATCAGGATCTATCTTGTGTGGGACATTGTGAGGGTTAGTACCTACAGATCCTTTGTGGGTCCGACGGCTCTGATGAATCAGTGGCTACATCTGATCGTCTCTAACATCATACGAAGAAGTACCTGTGTGAGCTGAATCCTGTTTTTCTTTCCTTTGTGGATTGTGTTGTGCTATCCTGTGTGGATTTACGTTTTTCTTTCCTTTGTGGATTGTGTTGTGCTATCCTGTGTGTATTTATGTTTTTCTTTCTTATGTTTATTGGGTTGTGCTTGGGTTCGGATGTTGGAGCCAAACGAAAATTGTTGACTTAGGTATATGTATGGGCATATACCTATGAAGTGTCGGATGTTACTTCGTGATTGTATCTTTCTTTTGTGGTTTATCCTTTGTGGATTCTGGGAGACCTTCGGGGGTCTCGGGGTCCCTACTGAGTAGCTTATACTCTCCCCTGCACGGGCTATGCCCGCACTACATTGTGTTGGTTGCAGACGACGGACAGTGCTGATCGTGGTGGAGGCTTGCAGAGGAGGACAGTACCTAGAGGTGGACCACTGGGCAGGGTGTACTCGGAGTGGACGGTTGGGCCGAGGAGCTATGGAGGCTATTTTTACTCACCCTTCAGGTGGGACTTCCAGAGGATGGCTCGACGTGACAGCTTTTCATTTCAGTTGTTGTTTTCCCCTTTCAGTTGTACTTTACAGTTGGGCTGTATTTCCGGCCCCTTTTACTTTCAGCAGATCTTGTTACAGTTTTTAATTAGTGTTTACTCATTCCACTTTCTTACTCTGTGGTGGTTGTTTACTTTACAAGGCAATGCCTTCCCTGTTTATCAGGATTTACTTCTTGGTGCTAGTCGCCAGCCGCTGGCCTATGGAAGGCGGGCTTGGGGTAGTCACGGCACAGGCCCCGAGGATGGGTCGTGACAGTTATAGAACCTTGTAATGGAATTCCTTATCATGTCAAGGATTATTTATTAACATATAGTATCAGGATATAAAAATTTCAATGGGTATCAAGTAATACCTCCCATTAGTCTAGAAGAAAATATTAGGAATAATAAAGATAGAAAATATTGTAGTTTAAGTGGGAAGAATAAAACACTTAAATTAAGAGGGATATTTATTTTCCTTCCATTTATATTAATTGTCAATTAGGGTATAAAATGACATTTATTATTATAGTAAATTTTGATTTGATAAAAAATCCAAAGGGGGAGACTGAGGTTCTCTTGGGTTTATGATTATATTTATCATAATTTTATCATGTTTTCATTATCAATTTCATTATGAAAATGATATGAGTTGACCCTATAGTTTGGTCAATGATAAATATTGTTTGGGTACCACTATTTTTTAACAACAATAATAAATTTAGAATTGGATAATTATTTTAAGAAAATATGAATGCATTTTGAGAAGCCATCCATGTTTATATTTTTTGAAAAAAACAAGAAGAAAAGTTACACATGGAATAAAGAATTAAATGACACCATTTTTCACACTAACATCAATTTATTTGAGGTGATATGGTTTTTTTGGTGATATTATTATAAGTATTTAAAGGTTTTTGGGTATAATAAAAATATTCGGTGGGATATCCAGAACAGAACCCCCATGTAGAAGAGGACAAAAAATAGCTAGGATTAATGGAATTCGCATAGTTTTAACACACTCATCATTCTCTATGAAGGATTATTTATGAGGTATAAATGATGTAAAGGTAAATAATGGAGCACACATTTCCCTCAAGGAATGAACACGAGGCATAGTGAACACAGAGCAGTGCACACCATGTGAATGTGTGTGTGAGTGCATCTGGGAGCCAACTGTAGTGCCACTAATGAGATGAATATGAGGGGATGATTATTACTAAACTCCAAAATCTTCATGTATATTTAAATGTGGGATACAGTAATATATAATAATTTTTGTCCATCATTTAGAACAACCTGCACAATAAGATCTCTCGTGGTATATCCAAAATAACCATGTGGTTCATCAAGTGACCACATGAGTTGTGTTGAAGCTACTTTATGAGTAACTCATTTAGAAAAAAACAATCCATGTTACTCATGTGGTGTTATGAATCTACCAAATATATAAATATAGGCTACCATAGGGATGTATGTATTCACATAAATAATTCATCAAATTTCATGAACAAATATGAAGTCACGACAAAATAAAGGATAAGATTCTTTAAGAAATATTAGATGTGAATATGAATAATTATAGGCCCATTATAAATGTATATACTAAAATAGAATTCATTTACTTCATTGAAAAATTTTATATGGTTTAAAGGCTTATAAAAAATATCATGTTATTAGTTGTGACTAAACACATGCACAATAATGTGCATCAAATGGATGTGAACCAAATATTTTTAAATGGTGAATTTGAGAAATAATTCATTATTTTTCAAATAGCCCAAAGGCCATAATTTTAATTATTTTTGAAAACCCCCCTTTCAGGGAATGATAGGGAACCCTTAAAATTCATCTAGGCTTAGAGATTACATTTCCTGTAGGCTTAAGAGATTACATGACCTGATCTTCTTAAGGAATTCCCCCAGACTATAATTATAATGAACTAAACCTCCCCGACATCAACATAGTGATGATAGATCTCCACTTCCACATGGTCGTTTCGATAGGATTCCTGTGTGAGTATAAGATAATCTTGATGGCATAGCCATAACCACTCATTCATTAAAATCCATTTGGATCCGCTCTTATGAGTGCACTTGTTCTGAATCCTCCTATGGGGCTGCTCCTTTTTGTAGAGTCTTTTTAGGGAAACCGCACCGATCTTGTGGCCCGAAGGCCTTAAAGGTGGAAAAAAAGCCATACTGACCTATGTCTTGGGTGGACCGAAGGCCTTATGGACTCCAAGCCAAAACTGGTGGCCCAAGGTGAATAGTTCCAGCTACAACAGTACTGAATAGTACTTTCCATAGAACTGCTATAATACTTGTTATAGTAACCACATAGTATTACTATAATAACCCTGAATTATTCCTCCGCTTAGTTTTGAACCTGGGTCTCATTGATTCACTTAAGGAGTCCTCACTAACTGGGGTGGAACCTCATGTGTAGAAATATTTCATTATTGAATAACCATATGGTTATATTTTTTATAATGATGTTTATTTACTCTTAAAACTGAATAAGGAATTGTATGGCATGAAATGAGATGAAATAGATTATTATATGAAATATAATGTGTGAATGAAAGAAATTGGTTTCCAAAAAAAGGGAATGCTAATAAATATATATATGTATATATAAGAGTTTTCCATAGGCACACTATTTTTCATCGTTGGTGTTGATGATATAATTTTATCTAGTGACCAAGAGTACCTTTGTAAAATAATATCTGAGAAAATGAAAATTTAGTTTTTTATATCCATATTGGGAAAACCGAATTATTTTCTTATATTACTAATTTAGTCGAAACCAAATTTAATATTTTTGGATTGGAGTAGATCAATATGTCTGGATGATGTTGGGATGAATTCTAGTGACCCATATTGCACACCAAACTACATATCCTATGTATCAGGCACTGTGGTGAGATCATTGAGGGTTATAAGGGATAAAAACCCTTAATATGAGGGTATGGGGTACGAAGGACCCTATCATAAATTTTGGGGAATAATTGCATCTCCAACAAACTATAGCAAAACCGACCGATGACACCAATATGGCATTATTCGATTGTGGACATACAGTAGAAGCATGTGAAATGTAACAATATCTCCATGAAATCTATCTACTAGTCATTTCCTGGGGCTTCATTATTGATAAATTATAGAATCATGTAATTGGGTAGTTGTAGAACAGTATCAATGTATACATCAAATTACCAGTCACTATAGCACAGTGGAATTACTATGTGGTTTGTGGCATATTGTTTTGCATTCTTTATCATCTCATTCATGCTAGGGGTTCTATGAATGAAACAATGATCTACCAATAATAGTTCTTCTGAATTATATTAATGTTATTATGTCTTCCCCTGGATGTAGGTATCTTTTACAAACCACGTAAATCATTGTGTATGTGTTCATCATCAATTTTTTTAACTTTTCTTAACCTGCAAATTAGACTGAAACTATGACTCCTAGAATTTCCACATTATATATTTTTTCCAAAGAAAAATATTCCAAATAGTTGTTGAAAATGTTTGGAATGGAATAATCAAGGTAAGGTTCAATCGAAATTTCAGTTGGAACCATGTTTTATAAATATGAAAATATTAGAATGCTTGACAAAAAAGGATGTTAGAAGACATATAGAAATTTAGTTATATTTGATTTCTTGAATATTAGACATTTCTTTTTTGTAATATTTTGTTCTGGGATTCAATTTGACCAAAGAAAGTAACATATTCTTGAGTTAAAGAGGATACTGAGATAATTGTTGGTACCATATTAGAGCCACATTCGTATAAAATACTTAGGCCCATCACCTTTTAATGTGCAAGGGGAACACTCGTAATCGAATTCATCTGAACCTTCTTGAGTCTCATCTATCTGATGTTTATGGGAAGGCTTATGTATTTAGTCATTCGGTGAGACCGAGGTTACTAGGACTAAGTAATAACTATTTTTTTTTTGAAAATGAACCTTTATATTTTATATCCATTCTAGGAATAACCTCACGTTTAGAAATAAACATCAACATCAAAAGAGCTTCAATCACAGCATTTTATTTAATGATGTACTCTTCCCCTATTACCATGTCTACCATGCTGGTTTGTTTGGAGCTCTTTGGTACTATAATATTTATAAAAAACATGAAATCATATTGATATATCCTGTAATCTCTATCAGATTAGAAACTTTTGTCAATGTAACCCTTTATAAAAATCAATTACTCTCCTCTAATTACCAAAATATAATCCTTAATCCATTACACATACTTTGGTATATAATTCATTACAATCCTTTGACTCTAACAAGTGTTACAAATATATATACTAGTTATTTCGAAGATCATTGGTGACATTAGTTCAATCACATAACATGGGATACATGATATATTTTATTTTGGGTGAATATGTAATTATATATTTTCTTTATAACTCCTCATAAGTATCATGAATATCCCTATGATTAATGCCATCAAACACTATTAATGAACCACTTTCAAGGTTCTCTATGTAGAAAAAATTAAAAAATTACAATTTTATGTGTCTTAATTAATTCCAAGTAACCATTTAAATATATCAATATAGATATTCATACCCATTAAATAGGTTTAATTCCAAATGTCTTTCATATAGAATCATTTTCCCAACCATATCATTATAGAGTGTAAGTTAGGTTATCATTTTATAATAAACAGTATGTCATCTACATACAATATAAGAAACTATACAATATTCCCAGTAACACATTGGTATACAAAGGATACATTCATATTTAAGATGAAACTATACTCTTTTTTTCTTCAAAAAATTCTAAATTTCAACATTGATAGGCTCATGTCAATCTATAAATGTACTGCTGCAACATGCATACCATAGTAGGCTCATTTTTTCCTTTAAAACCACAGGTATATATTAATACACACCCTAGAAAAAATTCTATGTTATGAAATAGGTTTTCACATAAATTAGATATATCTCATAATCAATATTAACTACCATGGAAAGTAATATTTGAATGGAAGTTACCATTACATTAGTTTAAAATGTTTCTTCATAATCAATACCATAAATTTTATTATAAAAATATTCTAAAAGAAGATATTTATAGGTATACAGTCAACCATCAATGTCATTATTTTTATTAAAAACCCATTTACAACTTATTTGTATCACCCCTTCAATTGGATCTACCAACTACCAAACATGGAAAACATATATGGAGTCCATTTCAGATTCTATGTATTTAAACAAACTATTAGAATCTGATCATAGGATGACATATTGGTTGATAATAGGTTCAAACACTATGAACATTTATTTATTATTATTTTCCAGAGGAAATCTACATCTATTTAGTTACAGACTAATACTACTATACATTTTAGATATTTGTGTAACAAAAGCTGGTTATTCTTCAATAACATTTGGTATAACCCGCTAAAAATATATATTAGAAATTATTCCAAGATGTTTGTCTATTAATTCTCAATGTTATATTTTTTTCCTATTAAACACATGATCAGTTTGTTTAATCTCAAGAAAAACAAAAAATTGTGTCATAAATACCTTTTTCAGTAGTATTATTAAAATAACATCTTACTGTCTCATTGGGATAACTATTAAAAATAACATATATTATTGAATGATAATATCATCAATAGTGATTCGTTGTATGAGTTCTTAAAAAAATAGAATCCCCATAAAATATATTTAAGAATATTTATTAGTCTTTTTCTCAAAGTGTATTTATGAATATTTTTGACGGAATATAGTTAAATTAGAATGTATGAATATCTAGTGGATAAACCTTAAAATATAAGAAAAATACCACACTTACTCATCCTTGATCCAACCATTTCTAACATGGTATTATTAATTATATCACAAACAATATTCTTTTCTTTTCTTATAAGATGATTGCGTGGTTTAATACTTCCATAATATCTAAAATGAGCAGTTAATTTGCAGCCCGTGTATTCAACACTCCAATTATATCAAATAATCTTAATACAATCTACCAGATTATTTTGGAAATTACTATAAAACCCTATAATCTTTTAAAAGGTTTTAAATATTTATTTAATTAAAAACTCATAACTATATAAATAAAAAACATCATTAAAAGTAATGAAGTACCTAAAATCGCCACATTATTGGGTACACATTGGTCCTCATAAATCACTATGTATGAGATACAACACACCACATTCCATTTCAAATTTTATCTAAAAGTTAATATATTAATCTTTTAAAATACATAAAATTCATACATGTTATGAAATCTATAATCAAATGAGTCTAATAATCCTTCTCAAAGTACACTTTGGATGTGTTTCTAATTTATATGGACATGTTGATAATGCCAAACCTAATTTGGATTAGAATCAAAATTGTCTTAATTAAAAATATTATAGGTTGGATTATCAATATCAAGAATTTATAAACCGTTTCCCATATTCCCTATGTTGTAAAAAAATATAATTATTATATTTAAAACAACTCTTGTTCATAATAATTAATTAAAATCCAATATATTCTAAACAAGATAGAAAAATAAAATGTCATTAATGGTGGTAATATAATAATAATTCGGTAATTATTTAATTTATCCCCTAGCTGGACTTTGATCATATGTAACAACTTATAATTCATCAAAAATTTATACATTTTTAACATAGTGAGTTAAATATCCATTTTTCAATTCCCTGTTATCTTTTTTTATGTTTTTATTAGTAAAAATGTGCGATACACACAAAAAATAAAATATCCCTACTTTACAGTCAGGAAAATTGATCACTGAAACATTCATATTCATATTCCCAGAATGATTCTTCTTGAGAACAATTCTCAATGTTAAATATAAATTAGAACTTAATTTAAGGTCTTCCCATTAAGAGATCTAAATAATAATAACATGATATATTCCACAATCTAAGAATATTACATGCCTCTGGGTTAGTAACATGTATTCTATCATTTCATAAATATATTTTGAAAAACACAATCACATTGAAATTATGAACGCAAATATCAAATGCATTTAATAGGATAAGAACCTTATTTCACTAATATTTGAGTCAACAAAAATTTTCATCTATTTAGTCACATATTTAGCTAATCTAGCTTGAAAATAATATTATTTACATCTCTTAAATATTTAAATGGACAATTATTTAACCAAATCCATCATATGGAGATAAACAAAGTTGAATTACTCTACAATCTAATTTTTTTTTGAATCTTAGCTAATCATGACCTAAAGATCACAGTGGTATATGGTAACAAATCCTTTAGGAATATAAATTTCCACCATTAATAAATAATACATGGAGACCTATCATAATCAAGAAACTACCTAGTTTGACAATCAATGTCTTGAAACATGTTTTATTTAGAAGTAATATCAGGCCCGATAATTGAGCAGTTTTCTTTCAAAAGTCTCTTAAACATATTATATATCATATTCATATTAAATTCAAGACTATTACATCACATGAAATCATTATCATATCAATTTTTATTATTTTTGGTGTTAATGATTCAAATAAAATATTTTTCGAATCCCTATTATATTACCAAAATTAGTATGTTCACATCATATTAATGTCTTACTCTTTACACAACCCACATTATGTGTTAGTAAAAAAAATATTGTGGTTAAACCTATTCAATTATATTGATATGCATCCAATAAATATGATATAAGTACTTTTCATGTATACAATTATAATTATAAATGATATAAAATCATCAAATGAGTAATCCCATTGCCACATATAACAAACACCCACCTTTATAGAATAATGTATGAGCCTCAAAGATAGTGGAAAGTCCGACCAAAATTCCCTCGATCAAGGATAATTTACTCAAGGTAGAATCTAATTCAAGAAAACTCAAAAACCCAATACCTCAAAACCATGTCTAACAACAACAATTAATATGAATATACTAATTACGTACTCATTTCAATATACATGGAAACTAAATATTATATTATCATAACTTCACATTTAATTCATGGAATAATAATATATTAGAATCGATTTATCAAAAAAATAATGATACAAAATATTTATATATCATAATAAGTTTATAAACATGAATATACTAAAGTAATTAATAAATAAATATTTTTATTTTAAATCATGAGATAAAAATATTATCCGTTTATATTTAATTTTAGAATGAAAATTATTTTTTTACATTAACTAGTTGATATAATTTAAAAACAATTTACAAACCATAATAAAACGAGGAATATATTAAATTTTTGATACTTTTACAAATTTTATTAATTTACTATAGGTAATTTTATTACAATTCATTATATATGATTGATAAATAAAGATAAACATTTTTTCAATTCTATTTTATCATATAATCCAAACATAATCTATTCTTGATATCACCTGTTGTGATTGGTTATTTCGTAAAGATCCAAACATATTTAATGATATGTCGAATATCGTAAATATGTTTCAATTATCAATTTTTCACAAATCTTGGAACTAATATTATTTTATGATATAAAATATCATATGAAATGGTTACAATCCTCAAGATTCCATAAAATCACAACAGACAAAATAAGTTAGTTATATGTAATGACATAATAATTTAGAAGCATTTCAATATGTTGTATTTTAAGATATGGATTCAAACACCATATGATAGAACTGTCTATTAAAAAGATGCTAGAATAATATAATTATCCCATAATGATTAGGTATTTAATACCACTGATGGGTTTTGGGTGTTCATCATATGAACTTATTCTGCAAAACCCCATAAAATGCTTAATAAATTTTCAACCAAACAAACATTTAAGAATATAAATAATATAAAATAATGTATACCTCATGTGTAGTAATATATAACTCATTTCCTTGAAGTATCATTATTTATGGTGATCAGCTTTAATGATAGTCATATAATGCACATATCTATATCATATACACCTACCTTAGGATCCCCGTTCATAAGGAGGGGATTCCAAAACACCAATGGGATGTGAGAAGATTTTCCATTAGAGAAATAGTGATTTTTAAGGAATATAATTTTAGTTTAATTATTAAGAGAATATAATGTCTACTCTATTTGATGAATATGATCATTTTTATATACTCTATTCATTTAGTAATGTGGGTTGAATCATATAGAGAATTATTTTATGTATATTAGAAACATGATGAATTTATGTCGGATTTTATATTAATTAAACACTTCAATGTTGGAGAAAACAATAAATGAACTAAAAATCCTTAGGTAATATCTAATTGTAAGCATAGGATTTATGTGGACACTCTATGGAATCCAAATACTTTATAAACAACCAAACCAACTTTGACATTTCATACATGAGACTAGGTTTAATGAGAACTAACCCACCTACCACTTTCAGTATAGTGGCGAATGAAATGGAAACATTTACAAGTCATAAATATAATCCATTAAAATTTTTGTGTTGTAGATTTAATTATATGGGAACTCCACATGTGAATGTTTTTTCTCCTAAAAACCTTTAAAGTACAAAACACATGACCTTAACATATCCTCTAGAATATCAATTATATGTTTATATTGACCATGATCCTGATAATTATAGGTTATAATCCTAAAAACCAATGACCCCAGAGCTATCTAAAGAACCAAATAGAACCATGATTTTAAATTAGGATGATATTAAATGACATTACTCAAAACACCCTTGTGTCAGACTATCTGGAACACATAGAGACAACAAAACATATCGACGTTGAAGGTGTCTCTAATAGGAAATAAGTAGGATTCCTTTGTAATCAAATGAAAAATCACATACACTAAATAATTATGGCGAGGTTTCTTCAATAATTTTATCATATAGTCCATAGTAAAATCATACCACTTACATTATAGAATGGGTATAGGTTGTAGAAATCTAGTAGGCCTTTGATGGTTATCCTTTATAATCTGTTATGTGAGATTACATCATATGAATCCCACTATATCCATTTTTTTATGGAAACTAGAATTTTATATGGATGTCATGTTATGTCTTCATCAGTCCTATATGTACCAACCTTATAGGGGAATGAAAAATACAACATAAACTCATAATTCAATCTCGTAAGAACTCATACATGAACATGGATAATAAGAATGTATCCACTACTAAGAGACTATCTTAATGGTATATCCACACAATATAATATGTATCTTGGGACTAAGACCTCCTGATTAGATAACTATTATGTCTTCATCATGTAAAGATGTATGTGAATAAAATATTTTTAATTCAAATATTCTCATCCCTATAAATCATGTACATTTAGAATCATATACACATAGATTCCCATTATCCATCACACTCCACAAGGATCCAACACTAAATTTGTATTCATATTATTTCTCAAGGAATCTATAATGATGTTTCAATTTTTTTATGTGAACCAACTTGAATTCATAAAACTACAAATACCTAACAATCCTTCTCTATCAATGGTTATGGTTATGTTGAGAAAATATGTGCCTAAGGATATTATGGTCTTTGTAACCAGAATCCTATCACCCAATAAATAGTGTATCTAGCATCACAAGGCATGTAATTTTTCATCTAACTATAGATTATGAGTATGGTAATTCCTGTCATGTGTTCCCTTCTTCCTAAATCCATAAGTAACCACTCGATCCTCCATTATCAAAACTAATATGAGTCCAACTCTAGATGTGTCACAATAAAAAATATACTTCTTACCTAACACAAGTAAGGTGAGGATCAGTGTTGAGTTTGTCCTGGTATTCATCCCCTATAAATATCTCCCACTTGAAACTGACCAAACAAAATTCACTCCCTTCTCGGTCGGAATGGTCATCAGTGATGCTGAATGGGTGAATTGTTGGATAAAATTCTAGAAATAGCCTAATGAACCCATAAATCACTGAATAACAAATAATTTATTGGGTCACACTCACGATACCATAGTTATAACCTTCTATATGTATAACTCCACTCTATCCTATAAGATAACATGACTTGTGAAGTGTACTTCAGTAATTCATAATTTTCATTTAAATATCATGGGATTAATGTTGTGATCTATTAGTGTCCTTAGGATAATGTGAAGATGATGAGCATGATCAATTTTAGAGTAAAATTATACCATGATTTTATTGATTTAGAATAATATAAAATGATTTTTTAAAGGATTAATGATTTTATTCATCAAGGATATGACCACCATTAGTTCTTTAATCATACCGAACAATATCACTACAGAATAATAAAATCCATAAATACTTCCAAAATAATTCTAGGGTATATATGATAGTCTCCCCCTCAGCTGATGGTACCCAAAACTAAAGACAGTCTTATAGAAAATCTAGGAACCTCTCATCTGATCAGATAGATAATCTATGTGTTGAATTGGATACCATTTATTGGCCTTTAACTAGTTTAATCTGGGGTAGTCCCCACATAAGAAAAACTTTACACCATTCTTATTGGTGAAAATTATGGGAGAACCCCAGGGATAATTACTGAGTTGTATAAATCCATTTTACCAAAAAAAAAGTGTAATAAAAAATTTATCAAATGAAGCTCTATTGGTTCCATCCTATATTGTCGAGTTGAAAATCACTTAGCTCCCAGCACTATCACGATCAGGAACTCAATCTCCCACTTCCATGGTATGCTGGTGAACTCTTTAGGAAATAAATATTTAAAGTGGGATACTATTGATGGAAAATTATATAGTGAAATTTCTAATTCATCCAGAACAGTTCCTATAATCTGATCCATGATACAATCATAAAAGCACATAATTATTCATACAGGACTGGCCTGATGATTCCACTCACCCTGGTGAATATATAATCCTCCTCTAGAGATATAAAAGTAAATCTTGTCCCATAGAATTTGATATGATCCTAGTATATTAATATCCAATCTATTCTATTGGGTAAATCATAAATATTCATTTCAACCACAAAAGTTCCCAAATATAATGGTAAACACCAATTTCAAGAGAAAACTCATTGCAGTGTTTGATATGATCTGACTACACTTCCAATGGTGTGTTGCGGGTCATAACACAATCAATGCTCTCTAAAACAAATAGAAACCCATTTAAAAGAAGTTAATATATATTTTTATATGATTTTTCTACATAAAAAAGTCTAGGGTAAGGGTATGAAAATTTATCTTTAATGGTAAAAGTTTTAACATCTAAACAAGCTAGACTAAACTATAAGGAATGAAGTTAACTCACCCCTCTGACCTAGCTTCCATTCTTACTCCCTTGTCACCCTACCTATATTAAATACATTAACTCTTATATTGGGGTAACATGTTCCTTAAATAAATCTAAATGTTAGGTGGATCTCTAGATAGTAGTATGCTAATGGGTAGATGGGTCCTTCCAAGACAAAAGTGTCTTTCATGATCCCCTTCCATTTCCCCACTATTGAAAGTTCCAATATATATTCTATAGCTGTCTCAAAATACAGAAAACATGGAAATCCACTATCAGGTAAGGAAACATTTGGTTCCTGTGGACCACCATAAAAAACTAAAAGCATTGTACCTATACATTATCTAATAGTTGATTTCCACCCCATAACTACTTTTCTCGCTACATCACTGGCAGTAACGGTCAAAGTGGTGCTTGTTACCCCCAAAAAAATAGTGTCTAGGTATCCATACTAGAATTTTCTTCCCAACAATTTGGGCCTCTCTAATATTACCTTCTATTATGAGAGGATTGTCCATCACATTCAAAAGGATACTCTGGTAAAATATTTTCAACTATGAGCTTATCTAATAGTGAAGCCCATCCTAGAAACATCACACCTGGGTGACCACATCATAAGTCAAGGATAGAAAAAATAACTATAAAGCAATTAGTCATTTAGTATTGTTCATAACATACATTCCCCTCTATTCAATGTTAATAAACTTGATATCCCTCTCACCCCTTAACATCTCTAGATTGAAGTGGATCAAGAATATCTCCTCAAATTCTTTCCAAGATAACTGCATTTACTTCTCATATTTCTCCAAAATGTTCTAAAAATTCTTTATTGGTCCATGAAGCATGTAAGAAGAAATATTAACCCCATTATAAGTTATTTTATCATGGTTCTCAAGGATCATCTAGACAAACTCGATCTTGAACTCAACTATTTCGGGGCCTCGATCCCTAGTAATCATAAGTGGATGTTGCATCTATAACATTGTCATTAACTCATGATTCGATGGCATGGTGAAAAATGTCCACATTTATATGTATCATATAACCCCCAAAAATCTATTATGGAGATGATCATAAATTTTATTCACCATAGCTATAGGCATATATGCCTTAGATGCATTAGGAGCAAGATTATTTCCACTCTCATGATGCTCAATTCAAAATTTATGAGAATAAATTTTCTCTAAAAATATCAACACACTCCTTAGAATAGAGGTCCCACAAGAATATCGGGTATATAAGTAGTATTCAACCTTGATAAGGGAAACAAACAGAGGAACACTAGCTCATGGTGCCTCTATATGGGTCTTAACAAGTTGATTAGCTGAACATATACGTTTATATGTTAATTTTATCAAGTATATAATGATTTTTCATTTAAAATTCCTTGTGGAAAAATATATCACATGAACTAAATATGTCCATAACATGAACAATGCTTCTCAAAATATATCTATATGCACTGCTCATTATTCAAGCATACTCAACACAATTTATACTATTACACAAGTAAAAAATATCAATATGTTGTGACATCACACAATAAGTGTATCACCCAAGGTGAAATAACCTCAAAAATATAACAAGAGAACAATAATAGTAGAAATACCAACCCTGGGAACATAGTTTTCCCTCATATATAGGTTAGCTACTCCCATGGATGATTTTAATTCCAAGACCTCACACATCCTGTAATCCCTTATAAATTTACTAAAAGTTAATGCAATAGATAAGAAACCATATTCAATGATACAACATTGAAATATACCAAACCTAGTACTCCCTCACTTGATAGATTTCATTTTCTATGTGACCTCATGTTCACCTCCTCTATTCCAGAGTTTTCTCACTAATTACAATGGTGAATGGGATATAGTGGTTTAATATACCCTCTATATAGAAAATAAATAATAGAAAAAATATTAAGAGAGTAAAAAAACAGTGTAAAAATATTAATAATCCCTCAGGGAACTATAGTAAAGAAAAATTAAATTTGAATATTCCATATAATAATAGAATTGTGTAATGGAATGATGAAGGTATCTATATGATGTACTAAAAGTCAAAAAAAATAATGGAAAAAATAGACTATAAAATACTCCAAATACCTTGGTACTAAGACCCATTTAAGTCCCAACACTATACTTTAACATATACAACAATCAATGAACGAACTTATGGCCCCTCTCCCTTATCTGTACCTGCATGCATGAAATCTGTTTAAGAACCATGCAATGGACCGAATAGGGTGTGAGTAAAACCCAATAGTCCAAAAACAATAGTGTCTATACAAATCTAGTCTAAGAATATATTACATTAAATAGTGAGATAAATAGAGGTATTAAAATTACAAATTAATACTGATCATGAAATAAATCCACAGACACATTGGTTTTTTATTTACACATAAATCAGGCCAAACATAATTTGGCTCCATGCCCAGAATCTCTTCTAAATGGTAGACCCTAATGCATTAGGATGGATCACCCCTTATACTGTATATTAACATTGCAAGGATGAATCACTTACATAAAAAATAGTATAACCCTCCCATAGGTGACATCAAAACCACCCTCAGGAATATAACCATCTCACCCTTAGGAATTCATTCACAATAATAATTTACCTCAAGTGTCCCATAAATATGAATCTCTCCCATTTGAAGTATCTAATTCAAATAATCTATCACTAAAAAAACACATATTATTTCCTTATTAAACAAAGAATAATCAAAAGACATAACAAGAAAAATCATAAAAGGCACTATAACATCCCACCCTCAGACATCGACCATAACATAATCATCTCAAAACATAATGTTAAAAAAACACTTGGAAAATCACGAAAACTTTCAAACATATGATCACAATCCACATTGACCAATTCATCAAAATACCAGTAATCTATCAATTTATGTTCTATAATGTTGGTTCCTAATTACCATAATAATTGAAACTATTTTACATATCATTTATCAATTCATAACTAATTAAATAAACAAGGAAATCTTCTCATATCTTATTATGATAGCATTCCATGTTTATTACATGCTTTATAACCAATTGATGTATATTTGATTCTATTTCAACAAATCATGAAATTTCATCTATTATGCCAATTCATTATATTTATGCAATTCTCATCCAGTTACCAATTTTTATTAGGGATATAGGTTCAACCTACCCATCATCCAATCAATATTAGTCGCAGGAACACGAATTGAGTGGATGAGAGCCCCAATCCTAATGAAACATACCGAAGGGATGTGAATTCTAAACTAATTTATTACAATCAATAAAGTTATTTATTCATTTTTACAGGTCATGCATAAAATTTTCTGATGTGAATGCACTTACTTCATATAATAGAATACTAAAAAATATTCAAATGGGTGTTTTTCTATACCACCTACCTCAATAATAAAGAATAATATATAAATCATAAACATATAATATAGAATCTTATTCTTCTTTTCTTCAAACTCCATTCCTAGAAGACAGATACCCAATAGAGCGTGGTTAGGGATCAATGAGAAGACACCTAGACGTCATCTGTGGATATATTGGATCACAAAAAAATGATCGATAGAAGGAGGATATTGAATTCGATTGAATGGAACATTAAAACACATATAAAATAAGGGTTGATTGGAATATATTAGATAAAAATTTGTTTGGAGGATATGGGGTATTTATTGTGGTATATTTCCCTTTAAGACCATGATTCGTCCCCTTAGACCATGCTCCAAAAATGATAAATACAGGTGAAATTATGGTGATGTTCAATGGGATACATCAAATCCTTTATATTTAAACCACCCTTTAGATCTATGGTGGACTCCATTCCACATAACCTAAAGACCCATTGATTGGATTTGACATATCCAAAAACACTACACATGATCACCTTAAAAACAAAATAGAGACTACACTGCAACCATCCTCCATATTGTTGGAGTTCTTAAATAGGAAAGACAGACAACAATATTCCATGATAACCTTGATTCATAGCTTCCCCATCACTATCATAACACCCAAGAATCCTATTATACAACCTTCCACCATGCTGTAGCAATTATAAATACTAAATTAGAGCATCTTGTCCTCCTCCCAATACCTCCCTCCATATCATGGTGCTCCACAACAAAAAATCCATCTTTAAAGAATAGCACAGAGTTCAAGAACATAGAATCCACTAACGTTCATAAATCTAGCTCAACTTCCATCTATCACACTTCTAAAGAATCCATTATTCAATCTAAAATAAACCAACAATGTCAAGAATGTTTAATATAACATTAAAGTAGGAAATAAATAGACAAATATAAGATATTACATCCCAAACCTAAGATCTCATTACCTAAATCTCCTAAGGGGAATCACTCTATTTTCACTACTTTCCCAACCATAAGGAAAAACATAATCCTCCATGAATTGAATTAATATAGGAACATAAACTATTACACCATTGCAAAACTCCTAAACCAACCCATGATCACTAATTCTGTCTCAAACTACACCCACCAAAAAATTATGGTTCTATAATATAGAACCACTATTGGTTTCAAAACTCTCCAAATAATTTCCCTCATTTGTTAGTTAATAATATTTAGTTCATAAATGTTAATGTTTACCTCACTCGTAATAATCGATAGAAGCCCTACATCATGGAGGAAGAGACATGCCCGTAACCTAACCATCATATCAGCTGTATCTTTTGAGGGAATCCTCAATACACCTCTTTCAACTACCTGATGACTCCTTTAGGAACCTCGAATAAGAATCACCCTACCCAAATGTCCATCCCTTGACCAGGTTACTCTCAATAATGAAGTTCTAATTTTTAACCTCATAAATGATTTCAAGTGATATTTTTTTACCAATGATATAATAGAATGACTTATGCTATCTTCAAAATATTAGACTTCCGTAGTCTTAGAACCAAAATCAAGGTAATTCAATTTAATAGAATTGTAAAATATTGGCACAATTTAAAACAATATACATCTCATTACAAGATATGTTAACTCTATGTAAATTTTTTTTATTTTAGTCTCAAGGAAATGTTGTTCAATTAAATGATCATTGAAATTCCACCAATTCAGGCACACATACTAATAAACCTGAACAATGAAATCGCATCATAACATTACTAACCCATGGATCATATAAGAAGTTTGGTTCTCCCTCTGATCTAAGGGTATCTTGATCTAGTAAAAAAATTTATTTAAGGATTCAATATATATCTTGGTGTCCTATAGTCCACCATCTCCGATATAAAGAGTGTTATGTTAATATAGAAATTTGAATGATGGGTATGTCAGGGATAACCCAGATCTTAGTCCTCCATGTTCTATAGACTATAAATCCTAATGTAATATCTCTTAGAGTCATAGATAAATACATTGTAGAAATAAAAAAGGAGGATCCAACACCAAAACTAATTGGTCTTTCCCATATCAAAACATATATTACTCAATGGGATGAAATGATGGTGTCATGTAAATATAATAACAAAGGAATAGTATAGAATTTAGATATCATGGTTCTTAATATCATAATTTAGGGGAACTATAATACCAAATATTTTATATAATTCTATTATTATAAAACATGTGATATTAGGGTTATATAATATAGGCTAGAATCTTTCTCAAGCTACCCAATCCCATGTTAGGTATAATCTCCCACTGGATTATATAACTAATCATCATATGTCAAAAGTAAAACCAAATAAATACGGGATTTTCAAGTGGAGTTCCACCAATATGTTATATAAGAGATATCTAAATAAGTTATTATTAGAAATTTAAATAAATGTACCCTATATAATATTAATAATATCAATTTTAGAAAAGAATATGAATATCATGTGAGTTCTATATGAATAATATAATTCATGAACACATGTGTTCTTCCTCTCTGAGGAATATTAACAAAATAAACTGTAAATCAAAAACTATATTCCTTCACAATCACAAATTGGTTACACTCCAAAACCAAAGAAAAATTCCCAAAAATGAAAATTAAATTTTACTTATACATGATTTTGATAATCCTAGAAATATGTCCTGTCTTAATTTCCATAATTTTGGATCTCTATCTACCATGCCAAAATTGTAAGAAAAATCAACTCAAGGCTCTTATAAAACATTATAATGTCTCAGAATCAATGGACCAAATAGTAAATGGACCATTGGTTCCACATGACTTCAGGTGTTCTTCCATATACATTAGTGTTTGTCAACTAGTAGTGAGGTTTAACATTCACTATGTTGGGAGACTATATATTATGGTTCAAATGTCGATAAGCAGCTAAAATGGCAATAATAATAAAAAACCCACATGATGAAATTATAAAATATGGATGTTAAATCTATAAGACCAACATAATTAAATGAAGATCATATAATATAAAAAAATATAATACATATAACACATTGATATTTTTTGTTATATTTTTTAAAATTTAATATCTTTTATTACTTGAGATATAAGCAACCCCAAGCCGAAATAAACCATAATATAGTATACCATTAAAACCATGCTATTGAATTATCCATTATGAATAGAACTAACTAAATTATGAAATATATATGTTATAGAAATGTATTAATAAATTCATTTTTATTAATTGATATTAAAAAATTAAAAATGATTTTAATGTAAAAGAAATATTTTTCTAAAAAAAATCCTTTATGCGAAATATGAGTTTTTATCTTAATAAAATATATTGATCACAATTTTTTATGTTTTTTAATTAAACTTATATATTATCAATCCAATTAAATGTGTAGTCACTCATTTAATATTTTTTTAATATTCAGATAAGAATAAATCATGTTTCATGCTTGAAACAGACATTTTTCAAAAAGTGGTTCTTTCGCATTTTATGACCTTATTTTTATATTAATAATTTTTTATTTTAGAAAATTTATTTTTAAAAATAAAAATTTATTTTTAAAATAAAACATTCAGAATTATCTTAGAGATAATTTTTTATTATCTTCTGAAAAAGATTAATGTCTTTTTAAATACTTAGAAATATTAATTTTTATTAAAAAAATTCATTCTGATTAAGGAATTTAAAATTTAAAATTTTGATTAAAATGATTTTAAATATAAATTACATAAAATATATAATTATTAAACCAATTTAGATCATTAGAATAAATTTTATTTTTATTTTTTATTTATAAATGTTGTATACTTAAGAAAATGTTTTTTTGGAAAACAACATTCTCATCACCCTCACAAGTTTCATTTAAAATTAAATTTAGAGAATTTTGTTAATTGAATTTTAAAAAATAAATTAAATATATTCCAATTTTTATAATTAATATTGGTAACAATTTTAGTTTTTTCTATTTTCATAATTATTTTTAAATATAATATAAAATTAAATACTGTAATTATGGTTAAAACATGGCTTTTTCGTATTACATGCATATATATTAATATTAATATTGTACACACATAGTACTTTAATAGCATAAATTATATTTCATATTTATAATTAGTGGGTATAAATTATCTAATATTTCTCCTTTATTTTTAGTCTTAGAGGAAAAAATAACCAGGTTAATTAAAATTATCCAATTTACATGGTGAAAAAATGGTAAAAGTGAGTAACCTTAGAGGTTAAGGTAAAAAATGTTCAAAAAAATTTACTTTTTATGTTGTGTGTGTTTCCAGACCACATATTACCTTAAATACATTATTTGTAAATTTTTAAGGATCTTGGGTCGATTTGTGCATAACATTATTGAATATATTTTGTTATTTGAACAAATGTCACTCCTCAATTATAAAAGGGCACCTCCACCCCTCACTTATTTAAAACTATTCATCCATTTATCTCAACAAAAACCTACTTAATTATATACCCAGTATCATTATAAACATTCTATATCTTATCTTCTTTCCAAAATCTTATTCATATAATCCATACTAATAGATCCAAGGGAGGTTTTTCAAAGGGAAGGTAATTTTCTTCACTATCACTTTTTTTATTTTCTTATTAACAAATTAATTTATGTCTTAATAATTACAATATAATAAAACTATTATTGAACATATAATTATATTTTGTTATGTTTTTGGAAAAAAACTATATCAATATCCCCTTCCAGAAAATTTGAAACAAGAGAATCAATCATGGGTAAGGTGAACTACTGCCTCACAAATCGATGTAAATTTTTCTAATCACCACATATCACGACTGGATATAATGATTTATTTAATGAATATATAATATATTTAATAATTTGTTTTATTTTTTGAAATATAAAATCACATATACCTTTCTTTCTTCCAATCAATTAGAAAATTATAATTTCTCTCCAACATACATGTGGACTATCGCTATCATGAAGTGATGTGGTTTTTTTCGTTACCATATTAAATTAATGGTAATAAGGAAGGATGTGATAAAAATATATGATTTATATGATCTAGTAACGATTATTTAAAGAATAATTATATTTTTACCTTTCTTTTGTTTCATCCATCATAAAAATGAAAACAATATTCATGCATACGTATATCCTACCGTCTCCATGAACTATGTAATTAATTTTTTTATCAATAAATTTTATATAATATTTAAAATAATTATATAATGAATATATATTATATTTATATAATGGACATAATTACGGAGATAGTTTAACCATGATCAAATTTCAATGAAATATGCAAAAAAACCAAAATATATATGAAAAATGAAGCATTTATTAACAGCAACAATGATTTTAACAAATAATTGTAAATAAATGGAAGATAAAATACTATACGTAAATAATATAATGTTTTATATATAATAATATTGTAATATAATATATATATATAATAAATATATATTTATTATTGAAGTGGTTCAATGATATATAATGGATGTCAAACCTGAGGTAAGGGACTTCCTTTCAATTTTCCTTCATTGAGGAATATTTTAATGTTATCCACCTAATTAATTTTTTATGGTGTATATACTACCTTTTTGAATTTTATAAATGAATCCTTCATTCTTCATGGTAATTTATTTTTGAATTCCAATTATTTAATTTAACACAGTTTGACTTGGAATATACCAAGTTGTATGTGGTTTCATAACTCAATTTATTTCTATTGGGTTATATTACGTATTTAATGTCTTTGATATTATAGGAACAAGTGGGTTACTAATATTTTTTACATTATACTATATATATAAAAATTTATTTTGATTAAAATTTTATACACATAATCAATTCATTTATTAATTATCACTTCAATGTTTTGATCATTGTAATGGTTATTCATTTAAAACTATCATCTTTGATGCATATGATGTGTTATTAATCTATATTATTCTATGAGATGCATATATAGACACATGATATGTTATATAATGAATATATTTATATTCATGGTATTTAATGATTTGTTTCATGATATTTCATTCATAGGGCTTACAATTCTAAAGTCACAAATGTGGTAAGAGATTTATATTTCCATGTTATTTTAATCAGGACTGTTTATGCTTTATATTTTGTTAAAATACATTATATTTTTTTGATTTGGAAAAAACATACCTTTTATAATCCTTTTCATATTAATTAAATTTTAAAATAATATTACAATTTTCTTCTCATTGGTAATTGAAAATATTTTTATTTGGTTTAATATAACATGACCTTATTTCGCTCTTTGATTTAAATTCCTTTTCCCCCAAATCTATTTTTTTAAATGTTTTCAAAAATGTTTTTAATATTCTAAGATTATTTATTAATGAAATTTTTACCGATTTTTGACTTTTACAAAATGGTTTAAAAGTAATCTTCCTGTAATTTTCCGAATGAGGAAATTTTTGAAATTTATTACAAAAATGGTAATGGAATATTTTTTAACATACATAACAAAGAAATAATTTCCTACCATCAAGACCACCAAATTCATTGATTCTTCATTTAATGATTTACAAGGTTATTTTAAAATAAATTTTTTTCCTAATATTCTATAATTTTTAATTCTTAAAAGTTATTTATAATGTGAAAATGGTATTTTTTGTAAGAATATTGTAATGATATTTTTATGGTATTTATTTTAAAAAAATTCTATATTTTACTTATACATCACTAGGGATATGTCGTAATTATGTCATCCTTACTTTTCAATGGATGCTTTATAATATGTTTTATGTTAAGATATATTAACTATTCATATACTATTTTATTAATATGAATATTTATATAGATTATTTATTTAATTATTTTTATGCATTTTTCAAATGATAGTTGAATAAGACATGGCAGCTGGTTGGAAGGGCGTTATATAGCCCCTTGATGCATCTTTAGGTATCATGAGACAAACTAGTTTTGGTATTTTGTTGAGGCCTTGAAAATTTTTGTATGATTTCATAGACTGAGGCCTTGATGATATGTTTATGATGTATTACATTGTGAATTACGTCATTATTATATTAGATACTGATTTCCACATGACTGTTTTTTTAGATATTATATCAATGGATAAGTTTCATGGACATGTGATTTTATATATTTAATTATTTCATCATTATTTATTCCTACCATATTATTCATCATTCTCAAGTTATTGATTAAATTTAATTTTTTTATATGTATTCATTTCTATATTGATTATTTCTAATTTATTCATGATTGATTTCATTGTACATAAACCATTATTGAAAATTTAACCTCACCCCTTTCTTATGTTTCCTTTCCCTAGAATGTCAGGAAGTGTATTATCCATAATATGATGTTATATTTGTAATGTAATAATGGTATTATCAATGAAAATAATATATTTTATTTTTTCAAATGTAATTTAAAATTCATGAATTTATCTAGTTTTCCAATACTAATATACTATTATATCCTTTGAGATTTGATTGCATGTATTTAGTGCCAATGTAATAATGTAACAATCAACTCTGGGATACTAGATTTGGGGTATTTGGAGTTGGTATCAGATAAAGCTTATTATACACCATAGAACTCTATTTCAGAAAACATAAATTTGATAACATTTCACTATGAATAACATTTAGAATAATCTTAATTATATTATAACATCTTAATGTTTTGGTATGGTAAAAATTATCCCATTTTCCTAGAAATTATTATATTTCTGGATACTATAAGTGGGTGTGGTTTTGGGGAATATGAATATGAAGGAAATAACCCAAAAAAGGAGTTTTTTTGAGTATATCTCATCCATAATTTCTGAGAGTGGTGAGATTTCCCTTATTGTGCATCTAGTTTGACTCACCTGGGGGATAAGGTAAGGTTGATTGAAATATTATTTACAATCCATAAAGAAATCTTTTTAATAGATAATGATCATGTTTGACCTAGGATAAACCTAATGTGTAATATATTAAAAATATAAGTCATTGTCTTTATATCCTCTAAATTATTTCTAAATATTATGATTGATTTTCACCACATCATGGTTTTTGGTTTTAGTTAATATATGTAATTTGTAGGAACAATATTAATGATAAATTTGATTTCTAATATGGTCATTATGAGAAGCCACAGGGGATGATGACTGATGTAAGTATATATTAAATATTTCTGGAAATTTATCCTAATATGTGGTAAAAAACTATAATTAAAAAAATATCATACTCAATAAAGAATAAAAGTATAAAATCCTATAAGAGCTCAAGTGTTTGGGACCATGGAGGAAACAAGGATCAATTAAGTTCAATTCATAAATGCAGAAAGAGACACCCAAGATATTATCTCAAAGGAAAAGTAAAATGTTTTATGTGTAGAGTATAAGGTTAAAGTGAAAATAATTTCTGATGAAACATGATGAGTTAAATATAGAGAAATAAATTTCTTCCAATATATCCATTTATACTTCATTTTCTAGAATGTTGGAAACTAGGGAATTGTCCATGTTAATTGCATATTTTAAATGATCACTTCAAGACCAATAAATGAACTATTTTATACCAATTTTTTTGTAAAAGGTATGATTTATTAATATACAGGTATTCAATAATTATGTTTTAGAAGTTTATTTATCGATATTATTTTGGTTATAAAAATAATGAAACATCTAAGGATTGTGTAAATATTTTTTGAAGAATATATGTATCAATCTACTATTAACTTACGATTTATTTTTATTATCATTGTTTTATGTGTATAATTTTTAACATATGTTTAATTTCATAGACACCACTTTTGAGGTTTAATGTGATGGGATTTTCCTGTGATTGAATACATTTTTGTGGAATGTTTTTTTGTTAAGTTATATATTACCCTTATGTTTAACATGAAGCATTATATGAGGAATAATTAGCTTTTAATACATTTATGTTATTTATTACTTTTAGTGTTGAAATGATCAGTTATATTAAGGTAATAATAGTTGATTAATGCTATTTTATTTTATAAAAAAAGGATTTATTGAAAACCATAGTGGTTGAAATGTGATTTGATGATAAATTTTATTTTCTACTATATTCATTATATTTTCAATAATGTTATTGGAATTATATAAATAATGTTTAAAAAAAATTCATGTTAGGAGACAACATATCACATTCAGAATTGTCGTGAGTCATGAACCCATAATAAAAGAGTGTCAAGGGTACAAAACCTACCATTGGCCAATGCTATTTAATATTTGACATAAACTTGTTTTAACATAGATTATTTGATGTATAAATACATATAGAATGGATTGAGTTGATATTTTTTTGTTAGAGTGGAGGTTTTAGTGATTAATGTATTATATTAGATAGAATGTTCAAACAATTTTAGATTTATAATATATTAAGAGAAAAATTAAAATACATTTCTTTTTTTTTGTGGATCTTAAAAACCATTAAAAATTAATTTTAGTGATTTCGAAAAAAATAATATTGGATATTCATTTCATGTAGTAATATATAAAGTCAAAATTGATTAAAAGTACAATGAAAGGAAGAATGTTTTACTAGGAAATAAAAAATATCATATATGTATGATTTATTTTATTCACTATCTTGCTAGTAAAAGAATACCCCATCTTTTGGAAAATGATATATAAATAAATTTTATAAATTTTCCTTCATTTTATTTAAATCAATGATGTTTTCAACCAATAGAAGTTTATTATTTTTTCAATAATATTCTATTGATTATTCAATATTTTTGATGATACATTATCTATATCCCACTAAATAATTATTTTTGATTTGTAATTTTCTTCCATGTCTATATTTTCACATCCCACCAACATTCTCAAATTTTGAAACATAGTTTTTTTGTTTTTCTATATGAACTTAACATTTACCATTACTTATTCTTAATAGGATGTTTTATTTATGATGTGGGTTTTCCAAAAAAGAAATTTTCAAACTTCAATTCCCTTTTTTCCATGTGAAATTTAAAATTACATGGATTAAATTTATTTTAATAGGTAAGAATGTAATAAAAAATATTTTATGATACATTTTTTTAAATTTAATATATTAAATACCTTATGATACATGAAACCTTGAGTCTAAATGAATAAAAATATAGTATATAGTTAGAACCAAGACATTATATTGGGGTTTATGAGTATTAATAAATAAATTATGAAAATAATATGATATACATGTGTATAGAAAAATTAAATGGTCATCAATATTTTATAAATAAAAATAAAAATCATTTTCAAGTAAACAAAATGTTTTCTGAAAGAATATTTGATTACACACAATGTGTTTTTATAATAACAAAATAAATTAATAAACATTAGAGATTAATATAATTCAATTTATATATTATATATTCTATAATTTTTTTCCCATTCATCTATTTTTTTCAAATAATGATATATGATACGTCTTGTTCATTCTTTAAAACTATATTTACCTAAAAATTGGTCACATCATGTGTTTCACTCATATTTTAAAATTAATTTATTCTAATTTTTGAAAATATATTTTATAAAATAAACATAATGTTCCATATTGAAACATTATATTATATTGAATTATTTAACATTTTATAAATAGATTATTTTTCCATGAATAAAGAAATATACTAACATTTATAAAAAATTATTTTCATTTAATGAATTTTCAAATTTAAATTTGGTTTCAAATCATTTTAAAAGTAAAATTACATATATTATATTATTATTTATATAATTTATGTATTTCTAATAAATTTTATGTTAAATAATTATATAAAACATTTTATACTTGAGAAAACATTTTATTTATAAAACCTCGTTTTTATTGCGCTTGTAGATTTAATATTTAATTTGATTCTTTTAAATATTTGAATTGTATTTTGTAAAATTTATTATATATTTTTAATAAAAATAAATAAATTTTATTAATAAGTTAAATGAAATTTTTTCTCCAAATAAATAGTAAATATAGTACAAAATTAATTAATATGATTAAGGTTAAATTAATGTTTTTTGTTTTACATGAAGTAATCTAAAACATAATTTTCCACAATCAAAGGAAATTGTTTTTATAAAATTTATTTAATATATATAATAAGTGGGTCAAAATTATTTAATAATTCCCATTTATATTTTAGGTTAAAGAATACATTACACAGGTAAATAGAAACCTAGTTACTCAGTCAAAAACTAAAATTGTAAAAGCGAGTGACCTTATATGGTATTTGATTAAAAGTTTTGAAGAAATGGTTTTGAGGTGTGGATATACATAAAAATATCTCTAATATTGTATTTACAAATTCTTAAACACTAGGTTTAATAGTGACATCCCATTATTGAATAGTTTTTTGTATTTTTAAAAATTCCACCCCCTTAACTGTAAAACGTTACATCGTCTCCTCAATTATTTACTCGTATTAATCTATTTATCTCTAGCGAACATTAAAAAAATATCTCCCATTAATAATTTTACATATTATTTAGACAATTTTATTCCAAAATTTCTTACCATTAGATCTTTAATAATAGATCCAAAGGTTGGTTTTCTAAGAGGAGGTAAATTTCTTCACCATGCTCTTTATTTATTACTTATTCTCTTACCTCCTTCATTTATGTCCTAATAATTAAAATATAATAAAACTTGTTTATAACATATACTGATATGTTATAATTTTTGGGGAAAGAAATATATCCATCTCTTCTTCAATCATATGGGAAATAAAACCATCGATTATATGGTTGGAGGACTACCGCCTCACAAACTGATGTAATTAATTTATAATCACCACCTCTAATTGATAGATATCAGGACGTATTTAATATATATATATATATATATATATAATTTTTATGAGATAATTAAAATTCTATAATTATAATGTCATATTTATATGTTCTTACTATCCAACCAATTATAAAATAATAATGTTTCTCATTGGTATGTGTGGACTACCACATCCACGAAGCAATAAGATTCATTTTTTCCAATTTAAATGGATGGTAATAAACATTTATTTGATTAAAATATAATATTTATATAATTTAATAATTATTATGTAATTTTTAATTATTTTTTACCAATATTTTTTCCATTTTTCATAAATATAAAAACATCATTCATGAATACATACTTCTTACCGTCTCTGTAAATGGTGTTTCTACTTTTTAAAAGTAATTTTATAAATACATATACAATAAACATATAATATATTTATATAATGTTTAAATTTTTTAGATGATGTTACCATGAACATAATTCAAGTACAATGACTACCAAACCAAAACATACATGAAAAACATATTAGTTATTACCCAAAATATTGATTTTAACAAAGAATTATTAATGAACGAGTTATAAAAGATTAGAAATAAACCATAAAAATTGTGTTATATAATAATATGGTATTGTAATAGATTTATAATAAAACTATATATATCATACATGAGTTTCTCACACATAATTAATAATTCAGACATGAGTATGAGATTTCATCTCAATTTTTCCTTTATTGAGGCATATTTTATGTAACACATCTAATTTCATATATATAGTGTGTATAATACAATTTTACATAATATAACATTAATAAATCATAAATGATGGTATTTTAGACCAAAAATAATATTATTTCATAAAATAGGATTTTATTGAATGTAACCAATTGGTATGTGGTTTCATAACTCAATTTCTTTTCATTGGGTTATATTACATCTTAATTGTCATTATTATTTTAAGGATATGTGTGTAATTACATTTGATTATATTATGTTTTATTTCCACTTGTTTTATTTGGATTTATATTTGATACCCATAATCAATTCATTTAAAAATTCTCACTTCAATTTTATGTACATTCTAATGGTTTTTCGTCTCAAATTGTCTTATACATAAATTGGTACGAGGGAACTCCCTTGTTTTTATTAAACTAGAAAACATCATATTTTTTAAGGTATAGGGAGAAAATTACATGGAATGTATGCCTATTAGTAATTAAATAATATTACATCACGAACCATAGGCCCATGAACTGAAGACCCCACTGTCAAAAAACTTTCAGGCGCAAATGTCACTTCCTGAAAATTGAATCATGTCATCGTCATCCATGCCATTCCACTACTAGGACCACCATTAATAATCTAACTGTTACCTTCGATATCATCCATAATAAACTACTAAAACAATATTTTACCTTTCTTATAAAATATTTAAAAGGGAAATTTACTTTAATGTACTCGGCATGAATGGAATTTCACATAGTCAATACCACCCAAAACATTAATTTATCATTTACTTGTTTACCACATACATTTAAAATAACATTTCATATATAATATTCATGAAATTTTTTGTTTTTAAAATTGATTTTAAAATTGAAAATGGTAATTCTTTTTCAAGAATTAAATAATGAATTCTTTTTGGTATTACTATTTATAAATAAAAATAACCCTTTATTTTAAAATTTCTATAATGGGGATATGTTGTAATATATTCATCCTTATTCTAAATTGTATGTTATTTTTTCAACAAAAATATTTCTATTGGTTATGTATTGAATTATTATTCTCCCATTTCATATAATAAATTCATTGAAATTTTTATGTGATGGGAGGGGCATTCTACAGCTCCTTGATGCCTAAGTAGGTATTAAGAGAAAACTAGTTTGGGTAATTGGTCTAGGACATACCAATTTATGTTGGATGTCTGGGCATATGACCTGGAAGGTATGTTTATCATGTCTAGCATTATGAATTTCCTCGTTTTTATATTTGTTATTGATTTTCATTTATTTATATTATTCATTATGATTACCATGAATAATATTCACTATCATTTTATTAATTATATGTAATTACTTGGTCATCATTTATTCATTGAATCACATTATTTAGGATCATATTACTGATTAACTGATATTTATTTTTAGATATTTATCTTCTCATATTTAATCTTCCTTATTTATTTATGAAGGATTTAGATGTAGTCATACCATTGCTGAGTATCAATCAACATACATTTCTTATTTTTTTTTCAGGATGCAAGAAAGTGTAGTGTGACTGATATGTAGATATATGCATAAAGATATAATGGTGCTCTTAATGATAATATTATGATGTATTTAATGTTTAAAAATTATATTTTAAATTCAATTATGTATCTATTTTTCAATTATAAATAAACCATTCAATCCTTTTGTATGAAATTTCTAGTATGTAGTAATGATGTAATAAAGTAGCCATTGACTCTGGGATACTATGTTAAGGGTATTTATAATAATAAAATGTCACATGGGCATAAATTAAAATTATAATCATATACAGTTCAATATTGTAAAATATTTCCAATAAACAAATAACATAATGATTGATGAAAAAAATTGTATGAGTCTTATCCTTGTCTCATATCCCACTCTATCCATATATATTATCCACTAATCTGAGGGGGGTGGTATCCCATACCTATTTTATAAACATTGAATTATTTATGTTCACAAATATTTCAACATGATGTGTGAATACAACTCATTTGGACACCACCCATGGTGTACCTAGTCGAATATAGAATATATAAGAACACGTGACACATGAAATGATGTTATAACAACCATAAAATCCACCAATCATATTGTAGACTAATTATAAGCTCAGTAGATGAATGACCATAACATCATGAGGCAAATAAATAATTAGATGATACATTTATAGTCTAATAACACCTTAATAGTTATTAATCCATCACTCCTAATCTCATAATGAGGGTGAATGAGTTTTAACCAAGGAAATGAACCCATGTTGATTGATGTACCACCACAACATTCATAATCTAGTTGAGTGATCTCCATTACATATCTCAAAGAAAAATGATACTGAAATTCCATATATATAATTGGTGAATGACACATCAACACCACATATCCCCAACGTGAATGAAATGTGACTCTCACAACTCTTTTAAATGTATGACATATAAACATCACAAATTTTCTACGAGAACGATATATTACCATCACACCTCATCTATTTGGACAATATATCACCATCACACATCACATTGATTAATGGAATAACATCATCATATCACATCTCTTTTATGAGTGGATGAAAAATCACCATCACACCTAATCCTTGTGTATCACTTTCGAATTTTATTAAGTGTTTTACTTCTATACTATTGTGAATATATTGTATCACACACAAAACTAAACTAGATTGATCTAAAATATATTAATAAAATTATATATAATCCATATGACCATTATAATGTATTTGCTGAATTGGAAGGTATAACATAGTAACTACACCAAACCCATGTTGAGCAATAATATGACCGAATTGAGAAAAATCATATATAGTAGAAGTTCAATCTCATAAAAATGAAAATGAGATCCATTTTAGCTAAATCACCACCACTAATGAGATCCATTTCTTATATTACCCTAATATTCAATACAATGAACATAATGTGTTTTTTAAGTAGAATTTAGTTTAATATAAACATATAATAATTAATAAATTTTTTGTTCTAATGATTTGGATTTTTTATAAAATTTAATTTGGAAATATGTTTAAAGGATTATATTTAATAAAAATAATATTATTAATTAGTAGTAAATAAGAAATATATTCTAAAAATTAAGATTAATGTGATTTTACATTTGAAAGAACCATTTTTACATGACGTGTATTCTAATATATAATCTATATTTTTAATATAATATACTTTAATAATAACTTTTGAATAATGAATATAATGAAATTTATTGATATAATTATATATATATATATATTATTAAAACTCCATTAATTAGATTTAATTGTATATTAATATGAATAAATTCACTTTATGATTAAGAAAATACATTATTTGAAATATTATTTTTCCCCATTATAAATTATTATATTAAATGTTATTTTTACCACATTCAAAAGTTGAATCAAGTAAAATTGATTTCGTAATTGGTATTACCATGTATAAACTATTTAATAAGTTCAATTTCATTTTTTTCATCAAAATAAGTTACAACGGTAAAATTTTGGTACTATAGTAAGGGATAAAATGAGGTAAAAATGTTAAACCTTGAGGTAAAGGCCCAAAATATTGAAAAACATCATCTCTAAATGGTTGTATGAAGGATTTATAAAAAATAAATTATATTTTCCCCATAAGTATAATATTTTTATCTAGATTATTTTAATATAATGACTCTTCTAGTATTAAGTAATTAATATTTATAAAAATGTCACCCCTCTCACCCATAAAAGGACCATATCACCACCCCACTTCTCCTCACACTTAAATAAACTAATCATAGTCAATGTATACTGAACAACATTAGAAAAACAAACTTTTCCAGGTCTTAATGGTTTTTCAATTTCCAAAAATACCAATATAATATGGGTTGAGGAGTTCTCTAAAAGAGGATTCTAAAGGAAGTGTTAATCGAATTAAATGACTTTTTCAAGATTATTTACTCTTTCTCATACTAACAAATATTATAACCATAATAATAAAATTAAAAAGGTATCATTAGTATATTAAAATGTATTTATTTTAATTTAATAACCATTATTTACCTTATTCCCACTAATTTAAAAATGAAAATGTCACCTATGTGCTGGTCATATTACTGCTTCCATTAGTGAAATATTTACCTTTTCATCACTAACTAACAAGGACATATATAAAATTTGATTTAATAAATAAATACTATATTTATAAAGTTATTAATATTATGAAATGGTAAATTAGGCATTATATTAATAATGTTAATAACAAATGGACAGTGCTAATATTAACTACCTTAAATGGGGGTAACAAGGCACTTTTTTAATATGAATATTATTTTGACATCCCATTGACTGTATAATATTTTTCTACTAAAATGAAAAATAAAAAATATATATACAATTACAGAATGATGAATCTATTGTATAACTCCTTTTTACAACAATAAATATACCAAAGTAATTTTAGAGGAACAGAATGAACAACCCTAAGAGGTTGATGGGGAAAAATAGAAAATAAATCAATGGAACATAATAATAAATTTATATTAAAAAATTTAATATACATGAAAAAGATTCTATGTAATATATTTAATGAATTTAATTTGATTATTCATGTTGTTCGACATACACAAAAAGTGATTCAGGACATAAGGTAACATTTCTTGGTGTCAATTCTCATTTCTTGGGACATTTTTCTTATTACGAACCAATATAATTTTCTATGGTGTAAATAATTACATATAAATTATTAAATAATAAATAAATTATTATTATTGTGAGTTTTTTGTTCATTCAAGCTATCTATTTTCATTTTCATTCGATTCATTACATATGTTGTAAGGGTTGATGTTATCTTAGTTTACTCTCCTTGAGATACAAAAATTAATATTAAAATTAATTCTCATATGCATTGTTTATTCCACAATATGGTTATATTATATCTTATTCCCTATTTATTTTAGGGGGTATAAGAGTATTCTTGAAAATTCACCTCCATTTGGTTCATAATTTAAATAAATATTTGTGTGTTTGTGAACCCAGCTTTATCATTTCATTACATCCAAAAATATTTTTATTCTATGTCTGTTTTCATTATATTGTTACAAGAATTCAAATTTATTGAATTTAATTATTTATTTTGGTCTTTATTTGTTTCCATTGACTTTACTTACCCTGTTTATAAAATATTTTTTGAACACTTTCTATATGGTTATTTTTTTACTTTTATTAAAATAGTGTGAAAAGAATATCATTTTTAACATCTAATAAATGAACGAATTATCTTTATTTTATTACATTTATTCACAATTTTGATTACTTTACATGTTTTAGCGGTTTTTAAAAATAATTTATATTCCTATTTTTGTTTGTTTAATTTTTTTAAATAAATAAAATATAATGTTTTATAGGTTTACATAATGTTAATACATTACACTTATTTATATTATTATCTTAAATTCCACATTTACTAATTGAAACAATCACAAACTATTTTAGGCCTTCCCAATCATGGTCACTCGAACCCACTTATGATAATGCCCAAGGTATATTCCTGATACTAAGGGGATGATGAAATGTTCCAAGGAAATCAAAATGAACATGATAGGAAATATTTAACCCAATACATAATAAGGGACACAAAAAATACACCCATTATTATAACATGAAACCAAAACAAAATATAGATTTATAAAAATTAAATGTAAAATGAATTAAAAAAAATAACAAATAAATAAAAACATAACCAGAATACATATCCATATCTAATTTGAAATAGATACACAACAACAATTAAACATATATAAAATATGAATATATGAGGGTCCATATGGAAAATAAATTGAATATAAAAAATGATAAACAAAAATAACAAAGAAGATATCACTGTGAAATAATGTTACCATCCATCAGAATAAATTTCTCCCTCTATGTGGAATCCAAAAAATTAAAATAAACCTATAAAATAACATGGTATAGTAATGCCATGTGTCTTAGCTTGGCTATGATCATAACAAACCTACAGGGAATCATCATAGATTCTATTAATTTACTTTTAAAAAACAAACCATAATGTCTAGTTATAAAAATAAAAAGAAAATGGGGTTTTATTCAATAATAAAACAACCCTGAGATTTCCCAAAAACCATTTTTAGAACTCAAGACATAATTTAAAATAACATTTAGATCTTTTGTGAATCCATATTTTTAAAGAAAACACCTTATAAAATAATATCTTCCATGAAACACAATAAAACACAAGGAAGGATCCCAAAATTAAAAGTAATTCAATTAAATAATTTATTCGAATCAATAAATAAACCAGGTAGTAGTACATGTGTAATTTCAAAAAATAATGAAACAAAGATAAAGTTAGTAAATAGTGTATGTATGATAGAAATGTAATATAAGTGTGGAACCAATAAAATATATCATGATAAAACAGTAAAATAATTATGTATATAAAATAGTAAATAGTAAATAATAAAAAATCATTGAAAATTCCTATACATACTATGAGATTATCCTAGATATAATTTTGTTGAGTTATATTCAAACATATTGAGTTATTCCCAATCTCTAACTGCCCAAGTAATCAAATGTAGCATCATTGATGGAACACCCTCATGGTGTAGGCACATCTACACCAGTAAGATCTATTCCATCTCTTTGGGACTAGATATTAATCAGCTCTCATCCAATCTCTAAGGTATATTTTATCCCAATGAATTATGTGGAATGATGTGGCATAACAATTATAATGAATTCACTCTCACACACCCCTCCAGACACTCCCTTATACAGGCCTCGTAAAAATATATGTAACCACATAATAAACTATATCATTAACATTCAATTCATTATTGAACCCAAAAATATTTTGAGAAACCCCTTCGAAACTATCATCCCTCAAATATTATATTTCTAAGGAGTCAAAGGATCCAATTAAACAAAATATAGTAGTTAATATTGAAATCCCTTTATGAAAAATATTTTCAAATCATAAAATCATGAAAAAATATAAGAAAAGGGTTTATCCCCATTTTGAAATAATAAAATCCAATAAAACATGGAAAAATGGTGAATCATTTTTAAAAAATTATCAAAAAACATCATAAGAATGACTCAAAACCCATATTATTGTCTATAAGGGTGAAATACAAATAATTATCCCTTGAAAACAAATAATTTTTCTAAAAGAAATTAATAATAATTTGAAAAAACCCTCAAAATCACTAACATGTTTTTAAGATAACCTGCAAAACATAACCTTATATATAAAAAATATAATTTAAAAGGGGAAATATTTTTCATAAATTAATAAAACTAAAAATTATCTATAATGGGAAAAATGGAAACACCTAGATATACCATGTGTAGATACAATGAAACTCTTTAATACTAAAAATAAATTCCTAATGACTAGTACTCAAATAGGAACATCAATAATCACTAGGGTTTAGGTAAAAATCCCACTATAGGGTTTAACAAATGAGATAACAAAGTAAAAGAAATATTAGAAATAAGATAAAAGTATAATAATTGAAGGTAAGAGCCTTACCATGAAGTATTCTTTAAAAAATCAAGGAATTATGGACAAAAATGATGTAAGAAGATGTGGAATTGAAAAGTGACCTCTCAATGAGTCCATCCAGGGAGTGGGTAAATGTAGACCCTACATGTGGTCTTAAAATCAAAGGGAAATTTTTATAAATCTCAAATTTTTTATAAAATGATAATTTTAATGGTTTGGATTCACACATTACCCAACTGTGGGAAACTGTGTGACCATTAATAAATATAGTAGGATATCTACATGTTCTAGACATAAGAATTAAAAAACCATTAACCAAATATGAAAAAGTGGCAATTAAAAACTATTGGTCACTCACATGGTTTCTTCATGGTTATTAATAATCACACAACTGGTATTGCAACACAATAAATATAAAATTATGTTGTTATTCAAACCGAAACATAAGTAAAACCATAAAAATCAGTAAATAAATAAAATAAGATGATAAATAAGGCTCATATGTGATAATATTCTCCACCATAATACTTCATTCTACCAGAAATCCACTGATCCCAAGGATGAAGACCACATAAGTGAATACAAACTAGATCGAAGGAATCAGAAGAATGATAGATTCCAAATAAATTAAAATTTTATTATATAAAAAACTAAAAATATACCCAAAACCCTAAGTCATATATGATAAAATAAAGAGATATCTCAATATAACTAGACAATGGGACATGAAATGGGTGTCACTTCTATTTAAGAATTCCGCTAACATGGGTGAGGATCAATATGATGAAACTAATTTTATTGTTAACTTTAGGAAAAACAATTAAAATTCAAACTAAAATATTCTATGAAAATTAAAAATAGATACATATACATAATCCCATATATACAAACATTTACTCTTGAAATTTATACAAGGTAGAGAATTCCAAAAATAGTGACCAATGATGAGAATTAATTGAAATATTAGAACTAAAGGATCAATGAAAAGAATTTGAATGGGATGGAATAAATCATAAATTATATGAGGAACCAATATAGAAAAATTAATGTTACATAATAAGTTAGTACTTATACAATTTTTATTTTTATAGAATTTTTGTAGGGGCACCAACTAGCCATAATTGGTATATGTCTTTTGAAAACTTGTGCATGAAGTCATAGATTTCCCAAAATGACAACACTAAAATCTCATAAGTGATCACATTATATTATGGGGGAAATATGAGAGGAATGTCCACCCAAAATATGTTTCTCTAGACTCTACTCCCCATTTAACTGGGAAAATTAAGTAACTCCAAATTTGAATGGGTTGTAACCCATCATGGGTTGCACTTTAGAAAATAACTCTATTATAAAGGCCACATCCACCAAATACATTAACAAGTATTTTATAGATAAATATTCTATTTAACTATCATATTAATTAATAACATTAAAAAATAGATAATATTTCACCGAATCACTTGATTCTATCTCATATGAATGGGGAATTTTCTAACTGAATTAGCATAAATAATCATTCATTATTTGTGGATCCCACTCAAGACTCTAGAGCTATGACATGTTTTTCACCGTATCATGCATAATAATGAACTGATGAATGAAGATGATCATAAATAATTCCCACATCATTCAAAATTTAATTTTATTCATTACTTTAATCCTCCATAGATCTAATCTTGATCCATCAAACTAGCCTAGAATGACACTCACACTCAAAGATTCAAAATTTCATAGGGACCTAAATTCTTACAGAACACTCTTGATCTATTACATAAACTATTGTGGATCTTGATCACCCCATGAGTTATTAAAAAAAATATAGGAGTCTAGCTTCAAAATTCTACTTGGTGACTTGGTAGTGTCAATAACTGAAAGCGATGCATTAAATTTTCCAGATACTAATTTTTCTAAACACCCAATAATTTTCTCAGGGGTGTTCTATAAATAACATTGGAAAATTAATCTAGTCAAAAAAAATTAAAACAATTTCATAACGATCTAGAAATAAATCTATATTAAATATAATAACCTCAATGAATCAATCAAAATCACTGAGTAAATTTGATAATTTCCCTTTTCAAATCATTTTAAGGTTTAACACTTCTGTTTCAAAATCAGAAAAACCAACTTGATAACTACTTTAAGCACAATATGCTAATTTGAAACATTAATTTCACACATTCATTCATTTCAAACATTCATGTTATCATCATTGAAAACATTTAAAAATACCCAAAAATTTTAGAACGTTATAATTTTTTAAGATATATTCCTTTTTAATTTTTTAAAACTAACATTTTCTTTTTTTAAATCCGAGTTAAAAAAAATCTAATCCAAAAAATCAAAATTCAAAAAATAAACCATATAGAAATATTTTAAATATTTCCTAATAAAATATTCACATACCCAAGGATATTTAGATTAAATATGGATCAATATAAAAATTATTGTATGGGGAAAGTGTTTATGAATGGTTTTATTGAACAACTTGGAAGAACATTCAGAAACAATGTAACTATCATTGAGAAGTGACTTAGAACCATGCACATGTGCTCTAAAAAGTAGTCTAAATAGTGTGGGATAACTATGAAATATAATTCTTCAAAACTACGTATAAAACACCAATATAACCACAAAAACCACTAAAATAAATGAAAACAAACCGTGAATAAATAATATAAGCTCAAAATCCATGAATTACCAACCAATATTCCATGGAATGTTAAGGATTAGAATAGGTAAGAGGTAACTCGAATATTCCCACACCAAACTACAATGTTAGGATAGTTATATTTCGAAACAATAAGACACATCAAAATATAAGAGGATATATAACACCTTTTATCATGAACTAGTCCATGCCATAAATAATATGGACACTTTAGCTAGCTCCCGTCAATGTTAGAGTGGTGATCTTGATCCCCATGGGCTAGAGACAGTCACCAATGGAATAAATGTGATTTAGATGGGAATGCGTTTTTTGAGTAAAAAAGTTGGAGAATAGAACATACACTGAAAATTATGGAATGACTTCCATGTAAAACATTAATCCATGTGAAAAAAAGTAAATATATGTGAAGAAAATAAAACATAATTGTAATGAATATCCATAAAAATTCAAAATACACACACAAATTTAGTGGAAAGGGGACAACAAATAGGATACTTGATGGATGACATGGCTGATATATCCAAATGAAAAAATGAAAATAAAAAATACCTAACAAAATCTCATTGTGGCCTCAAGGTCAACATCCATCACCCAAACTAGCTCACTCCATGAATAATCCCATAAGTGAACTATATCCTAAAAAATAAAAATATGTCTAAGAATATCATGTAGCATAGGTAATTTGTGATCATAACAAACCATTAAGAATTCCCTATTGAGTCCATTAATTTACATTTAGAAAACACACCATAAATTTTCTTTTGAAATGCAAGTAGAAAATTTATTATCATTTTTCATGAAAACAACAATGACATATACCAAAACCAGCTTTTAAAACTCAAATAATTATTTTAATAGAATATCTAAAACCTCTATTAAATGATTATTTAAAAAAAACACATTTTGAAAACCACTATATCAAAAACCACCCAAAACCACACTAAGGGTACCAAGAATTATCTAAAAATAATAAATGAAATGAATAAATGGATAAATTTATTAAAATGAACAAACATAAAATAGTACTTGTCAAATTTGATAAAAAAATAATGTTATAAATATAGAATTATTAAATATTAAACATATGGAGGAAAAATAATATAAAAGTAGAACAAGTAGAACATATCATGAAAAATAATATAAAAACTAAGTACGTTAAACTAGAAATATTAAAGGATAGAAAATCATGATAAATTCGTTGAAATCCAGTGAATAGATCATAGATTTACTCAGGTGGAATCATATGACAACCTATAGATGCATTAAAAATATATAACAACCCAACCACTCTAACCTGGCCACACTAGAAGAACTCTCTGATGGACTAGGTAAATCTACAACAAGTGGATATAGTAATTCTCATCAGGATTGGATATTATGCATATCTCAACAATTCAATTTGATACCTGACATCAAAAAAATTATATGGAATGAGGTGGGATAATGTTTATCATCAAATCACACTTATCCCAACTCCCGATACCCCTATATTTAAACCCCTTAAATACATTGTATCAAAATAATCCACCATATCATATATATATTTATATAACTATTGAAATAAAAGTATTTTAAGCAACTCCTTAAAAACTAAGACCGATCAAAAAATATACTTTCAATGATCCAACAGATCATATTTAATGAACAATAATATTTCACATAAAACCCCCTTTATGAAAACTATTTTAAAATAAAAAAAAATATAATGATCAATTTAAAACAAAAGGATAACCTCTATTTGATAACATAAAATACAATAAACAATTGAATATAGAACTCTAAAATATCATTAAATAAATATATAAACCTCATATGAATGTTTAATGATAAAAATTTATATGGATGAATCAAAACCCACATTAATGTAAAACGTATGAAATTCTAAGTAATAAACCATTGAAAAAAAATAAAATTTCCATGTGAAATCAATTAAATTTTTGAAAACCTCCAGAAAATCACTAATCAATTTTTATGAAAACACGCCAATTACACCCATATATATAATATAATTTATAAAAAAGGTGTTTTTGCGATGTTTAAGGATAAATGGAAAGATAGAAAATGGATAACCAAGAAACACATGCCTCAACCATGTACGAATGTATTGAAACTCTCAAATACTGTAATAAAAATATACAATGACTAATACAAATGAACCCCAACAACAATAATCTCAAGTTTATTAGTCTATAAACACCTTAGTAATCATTAATAATGAGTCTATGGACAGAGAAAGATATAAAATAAAAGAAAAATATAGATGAGAGAAAGATAGAGTCTTACCTTGAGGTATTAAATATGAAATTGAGGAAGAAGATACAAAAATTAATGAATGGAGAGGGAAAATATCCAAGGGATCTTCTAATTAGGGAATCATGTTTGGGTGGAAGGAGAAACCACTCTTGGGTTTTTAAAATTCTAGAGTCATTTATTGGAAAAATCATTTTTTTCGAAATATGGTTTGTCTCGCGATTTACCAAACCAAATTCCAATTGTGTACGGCTTACTCAACACGGATATAAAGATGAATGGTTATGATACATTATTTTAAAACCCATGTTCGAATCATAAATAGTTTCTGAATAATAAAGTACATTTCACTGACACTATTTTCACATGGTTAGTAGTAACCATTCAACTATTATTGTATCATTAAAAATATTAAAATTTGAGAAAATTCAATACAAAACTCAAGCAAAATAATTATAATTAATAGAAAAATAATATAATAAGATCAATAAATATCATTTATTTACTTTAAAACCTTTCTAAAATTAACAATAATAAGAATAAATGGAACTATTAAGGTCAATAAGGTGCTCCATTCTTTTCAAATGCCTACATGTTTAGAAGTCTATAATTAACTATTATTTTCATGGAGTAGTGTTAGGATCAGTTACATAATTTTATGTTATCTATAGTCTTTGTTAGTAATGGAAAACACACCCAAGGAACATGTGTTGGATTATGATTACATTATTGAGTCCAATAAATGACCATGAAGTGTAATACATTGTTCTGTTTTGGGAAGGAAACCAATGTATTAGAAGATTCCCATGGGGTCAGATAATTAGGATCATGGATCATAAAAGTTGTGTTGTGATAAATGGTACTGGAAAAAATACCCGACATGACGCCTAGGTTTGAGGTGTATGGTACAAAATAAGGTTGTTGTGATTTATGGGGGAGTATAACACCCCTATTAAACTGAAACTTAAAAGTATGAATTGAAATACCCATGTCAATAAGGTACTTCATTATTTTAAGCATCCTACCTGATTAAAAATTCACAATTAATCATGATTGATCTAGAGTGTTTTTAAGTGGGGTTACCTCCCATGAAATTTTACATGATGGTTCTGAATGAGGAAAAATCACATTGGTAAATCATTTATTTCAATATAGTGACATTTTTTAGTGTGATAAGTGAATTTTGTGGCTAAATATTTGTGGTGTTTTTGGAAGGAACCCAAGGCATTACAAAAGACACATTGGGTATGTTGACTAGGTTTATGGATTGAGGAATATTTTTTCATGGAATAAATTCATTTATTTTAAAAGTTTCAAAATTTGGAAATAAACAAATATTTTTTTCAATGTCTTCTTTTCACCACTTGAAATGGATTTTTTAAAGTTACTTGGATGTTTTTAAAACAATGTAAATAAAATTCAAAAAATTATCTTTATAATTTCATTTAATATTTTTGATATATATCACAATGATATTTCTACCTTTGAGTTATGTTTTCTATATTAACCACTAAATTCTCAGATGAATTTATATTGAATACAAAACCATGATTTTAAGGGTTATTTATTCAATCACCCTTACACTATACCTTGACATTTTTCTATCCTTCATGTAAATATTATTTAATTTTGTGGACACATTATTTAACACATCCAATTTTTTATATTATTTTTATAGTATTTACTTAAAAAGGCAACCATTACAATACATTTTATTAATTTCAAGGGTATTTACGTAGAAATTTATTTTATTTATTGAGTGAAAAAATATTGACAATCTATATTCTTGTAATCTTAATATAAATTTTTATTGATTAATAAGTCATGATTGTTTGTATTGTATTGTTTATTATTTTGATTATATAATGAATTCTTGGACTTAATTAAAAATGGGTCAGTCCATGGATTATATTTTCCATTAATGAATGATTAGGTCTCATGAGACAGACTATAATGGATATTTTTTGTTATCTTTACCCATTTATGTTTTATTTCTTAACACAGGTCCATTGTGAAATGTTTACGATGTCAAAAATTATTCATTAAATCAGTATAAAATTATTTATTATTTCCAATGTAATTATATTTATTATTATGTTATCTATGGAAATAATATTCATGATTTTTTTATTCTCACACCACATTGAGAATCTGGGCTATCCATTGTTATGATTATATTTCTCTTGGATATAAACAATAGTATTACATATAAAATTACATGATGGGTGTCATGAGTGGAAAATTCTATGGGAGATTATTAATGATTGTTTTTTAATAATAATTCATCTATTTAGTGGGAGAGATTCACATTTTATGGGAAATAAATTAAATTTATTAAATAAAGTTTCATAAAATGTATTTTTAATGTAAGTGACTCAATATTAGTATTTTATATTATAAATATGGAAGGTTTGTTTTTACAATTTATTATATATTAAAACCTATATAAAAGGGTAGTGTTTTTTCCAATGGATCCATAAGTATGGGTTTGTGGTTTTATAATTGGTATCAAATTTGGGTTAGATAAATAAATATGTTATAAATTTATTAGGTGAGTATAATTTTATATTTGTCGATAACATTATGGGTTAATATGTTAAACGTAGATCATTAGTTTAAAGTCATGGATATTCCTTATGATGTCTTATGTGAATGGATTTTGAGGACATTAATGTATTTTTGGATATTTTAATTTAGTTTTTAGGAAGATAATGAGATTGAGGTAAATTTATCACTTAGGTTTATTATTTAAAATGATTTAAAAATGTATTTTAGAAAATTGTTTATATAATTTTGGAGTATAAATTATTTTGTTATATATTAATCGAAATAAAATTGATTTTGTTTGGGTATAAATATTATGATTTAATTATTGGAAAATATGTTTCATTAAGTTTTGGTTTTAGGATACAGTAAGAAAGACTGATGCATAATTATTATTGGAAATTTGTACTAGAATGCATTAGTGGAAATAGACAGGATTAATCTAAATTTAAAAAAACATCCTAATTTTTTTTGGGAAAATTGTGGGTGAATTACAAGAAATAAAATACTTGTATGTATACTAAAAGTGGTTGTAGGCTCTGGATTTAATGAAGATAGGGATAGTGAACTTGAAAATTGTTGGTTGAGTATTTACTCTATCTCGCCTTAGTGCATGGATAAAAGTCACAACTACAATACATGTTTGAAACTCCCAATGAATATGATTGGGATTGTTTAAAATTTTGTTACAAACCATTATGAATGATTTGAATATATGTTTATATAGTAGGTATATTAAGAAAACAATAATCTATTTTCATCGTTTATATAAATTAAAATTATGATGAAGAAATTTATTTAAGCGGGGTAGGATGTAACATCCTAATATTTTATTAATTTATTTCTTTTAATAATTTTTTGAATAAATAATATCACACACAACACCAAACTAAATTGTATAATGGTATATTAAAAATTATAAGTACTATATATGACCATTATAAAGTAGATATTGATTTATAGGATATACATATAAATAATTTCAGTATGAAATCAATTTTGGAATCATCTATGAGAAAAGTTCACGTTCACAGAAATCAGTATATGATCCATGCAAGCCCAATAACTACCTACAGTGGCTTCTATTTCTTGTACTAACTTAAAGGTTAAAAGGGTCTTTGTATGTAGAGGATTTTATAATATGAACATATAATTATTATTGTAATAAATGTAATCATTATATTTATTTTTTATTTAAATTTATTTAAAAATAAATTTTAAATTTTATATTTAATAAAAATGTGTTATTTAATTAATATTTATGAAGAAATAAATTTTAAAAATTATGAGTAAGAGAATTTAATAATTTAAAGATTTTTTTTTAAAAAATGTCTTTATAAATATTATGAATATTTTATTATAAAAATTAAAATAATAAATTTTGAGTAATTAATTTAATGAAATTTATTTATAATACATACATACATATATATATATATATATTAATCAATAAATTAGTGATATTTACTTGTAAAGGAATAATAATAAATATAATTTATGATAAAAAAATTTCTAATTTTTTCCCACATTATGTGTTATTATATTAAAATTAATTTGATCAATTTTATAAATTGAATCAATTAATATAGATTTAATATTTGGAATTAGAATTTAAATATTATTTAATATGTTAATTTTCATAAATTTAAGTTACCAATGTAAAATATTAGTCACCACAGTAATGGTTAAAATGAGGGGAAAATGATAAATGAAGTTGTAAAGTCTCAAAATATCACAATATTTCATCTCTAAATTTATGAATAAGGGATTTATCAACAATAAATATTCATTTAACAACTAATTATATATTTTGGTTACACTCTCCCTGAAAATAAAAAATATTTTAATATTAAGAAATTAATATTTACAAAAATGATATCTCTCTCCCATATAAATGGATTCCTTCGCCACCCCACTTATTCTCACACCTAGTGCATATTATCAGAAAAAAAATCTAAATACCCCATCTTCAACCCAATTTTCCACATCCTATAGATTTTTGTTTCACCAAAATTCCAATCTATTAAGGCTTTAGTAGTGTTCTAATGGAGGATATCAAAGGATGTGGTAATTATTATAACTGAGTTATTTTAGGTTTATCCATTCCTTATATAACTGTCATTATATAGTGAAATTTGTATAATTATTATACTTAAATGTTATTATGTTGATGTAATTACCAATATCTAACTTTTTCCCATATATTATAAAATAAAAATTTTACTTTTGTTATGGTCGTATTACCTCCTTCATGAGCGACAAATTTCAATTTTCATTACCACCTTAAATAGAGGGTTCTATAAGTTTATTCAATGAATAAATATGTAATATATGACATTATTAATATTTTTAATGATAAATTAGTTATTATATTAACATTATTAATAATAAGTTATCATTATAAATATTAAACACCTAAAATGAGCTACATAGATTCTATTATTAAATTTAATCTAGTTTTATCAACCTATTAAATTTTATAAATTTTTTTCTACTAGGATGATATAGAAAATATATAACTATAATTATATAGATTTTGAAACAATGTTAAAAAAAAATTTCATAGGGTAAAAGTATTATATAAACATTCTTTGAACTGACCGAAAAACCCCACGAGGACGATAAGGGAAAAATCTATAAAATTATTGAATGAAATAGTTTAATAAATAGATGTTAAAAAATATGTATACATGAACAAGGTTATTAATTATGTATTTAATAAACATAAAATTTCTATTCAGGAGATTATACACACACCAGAAGCGAATCAAGACTTGAGGCAAGGATTCTTTGTCTCAATTTCAATTCCTTGAGACATTTTTTATTTTTCACCAATTTATTTTATATAGTGTAAATAATTCCCCATATTATTATTGTAACTTAAATAAAATTTTATTACTAGGATTTTAAATTTAATTTAAGATCTCCCTTTCCAAATTCTTTTAATTTATTGCCTAAGTCATAAATGATATAGTTATGTTAATTTAAATTCATTTAGATATAACCTATATTTGTTAAATTTATCATTATTTATATGTATTCATCCACCATATGAGTGTATTATATTTTATTACATATTTTTTTGAGTGTGGTGTTCATGTAATATTAATAATCTAACTCCCTTTGATTCAAACTTTAACCAATCATTTTCTTATATGTAGACCTGATCATATCTCTTAATTAATATTGAGAATCTTTTTCCTCCACGTTCATATTCAATATAATGTCACAAGAATAATTTTTTTCTAAATAAATTATTTATTAAGTTAATTTTATATTCAATTATATTTTTTTACAACGGAATTAATATAATTTTGTAAGCATTTTATTCACATTCTATTTTTGACATTCTTTTCAATGGTGTGTATCTTTTCATTTTTAGCGTTTCACTAATGAGATATGTTTCTTAATTTTATAAAAAAAATTCAAATGAATATTCTTATTCATGAATTCATGGGTTTTCAAATTATTTTAGATTACAATTTACATTATGAAGATTTAATTTGAAAAATAAACATTAACATTTTATAAGAAGAAATAAAATAAATTCATTTAACTGATAAATATTTTTATCTTCCACATAAAAATATCATATTTTTGACATTATTTATTTTATTTGATAAAATATATATATATTTTTTTAAAATATGGTTTTCAATTTCCTATTTTCACTGCTTGAAATCTATTTATGGAAGCGAGTTTGATTTTTTACAAACTTTTTTTAAAACATTATGAAAATAATTTATATAAGTTCACTTCTATATTCCTCTCAATATATAAAATATATATCTCCATTGGAGTTGTATTTCATGTATTACCCTATAAATTATCTTATGAATTTTATGATCACGTCTCACCTTTTCCTAAGGATTATGTTCTCCATCATTGTTATTCTATCTCTTATATATTTATTTATCTCATTCATGTGTATATTATTTAATCCCACTATTCTATTCTATATCATATCACTATTTATATACTATTTTTTTCAAGTATCGACTATACCATATACCCACTGCTATGTATGGTGTCAGTTTGAAATATTCTTACCAATTAATCAATTTCATTTATTGATGAAGGAAATATTTACAATTTTGTAAAATTTTTATTTTAATATGAATGTTTATTAATTAATAAGGAATATGGTAAATTTATTTTATTGTTCATTATTTCATTTATATGTGGAATATATTAGTCTTAATTGGTGATAGGTGGGGATTATATCTATATAAACCAATAATGAAACAGTATGTTTCATGTTAAAAACAAGCTCTGTTATTTGGGGTAATCATTACCCATTTTTATATGATATATTATTATGAGGAATTGATATTTTTTTATAATGTTTGACATTATACATTCCATTACTATGATATCATTTATTATTATCCATATAATTAATTAAATTGTTATGTTAACCCTGGGTATATTACTGGCTCTTATTATGAGTTATATAAATTTTATTATTATGGTTTATTTATTCCATATTATTATATGATTTTTTATTCCATGATATATTCTAGTGTGCACTAACCATTATTGAGAATTTGAGATCATCCATCGTATATTTTTATTTCTTGGGATTATGAATAAGTGCATTGTGTATGTAATTTCTATATGGTTTTTATGTAATGTTAATTTATTGGGATTTGATGAAGACTTATTAGGATGACCCTACCTCCAAAGGTATCCCCTATGTCACCAAAGATGAAAGGAATATAATGACCACCAAGTCCCACCTCTAGTAGTCCCCAGGTTGGTGACTTGCATAGAGGTTATAATTAAGATAACACATATAATAGTAATTAACGTCAAAAATAATAAAACTAATATTCAGAGATAATATATCAACAACTAAACAACTACATAACACAAAAAAGATAAATTTCAAAATATCTCATCACATATATAATTCCATATATATAATTTTATAGTATCCAAGTAAAACATCATAGGAAATCCTATAATTGAAACACAATAATACAAACAATATCAAAGATAGTAATTTATATCATAGTACCTAAAGTATTCATGGATACCTAAAAATAAAATTATATATACATAGAGTGAGCATCACATTTATACTTAGTAGGATCATACTGAAAGAATCTTGTAAAAATTTAAGAAGATAATATTAATTCCTTAGTGAAAAACAATGTAATAAATAATAACATATCGTGCCAAATAGCACTGACCACACCAAGTATTTCTCACCAAATAACTCATCCACTTATAGTAACCAAATATAAATCATATCGATAAAAATGGTACCCCGGACCACTTTTCCCCTAGTGTTCCACCCTAACACCCTAACATAGTATGTCATGGAGATACCAAATAGTCTATATATTAATCCAGTCTAAGGAAATATGTGTTATCACATCACATCTCACCGAGAAACACATGGCCTATCACATAACATATCACCATAAAACACTAGGAAAATCCCATCACATCACTACAACAATTGTAACTAGAGTTGTAATTTATATTGAATATTTAATAGATTATCCTTATTCCTTGCTTTTACCAAGAATGAACCCACCATAAACTACATCGTAATCTAATTAAACATCACCACTAGTTCACTTTTATCTTTTATACATCATAGCTCATGCATATCAAAATAACCTGAAATATAGAGTGGGGAATAGGGGGACCCATCGATCCATCCGCAACATCTTGATATTGGAAAAACACCCCATTATATTTGGGTGTCCACACAAGGTTCTTGTGTTTGGTGGGGTGTGTATAGAAATCACATTGAGAATAAAATATATTATATTTGCAAATAAGACCATCCTATCGGTTCACACAACCAAAACCACCCAACAACCACAAAAACCAAAACACCACTATCACATTTCAATATTTCTTCCACAACTAATGAATCACGTCACACAACCACAACAGAAAATCCACACAATAACACTTTCAATTTTATGTTCGTTAAATTATAGAATTGATAAATTTTCATAAAATACATTTCACTAATCAAATCCATTTCATATTAAAAAAAACCAACCTTTTACCATACAATTACTTTATGAAAAAAACACATGTCAATTCCATAGTTCTCATTTAACCATTTAAATTAATAACATTTCTCAAATACATTAACATATTTATTTATTGAAATTAGACATTATAATATCATTTACCATTCATTATTTCCAACAAAAACCATTCAATCCAGCCCATGTTCATTTAATTATAAATTTAAGCTTTTCCAAAATTCTAAAATTTATCAAAAACTACCATGAAAACAGAAAAATCCCAGAACTATTCTCATATCAACTCCATGTTTCTACACCAAACATCACCAACATATCCCCACAAGTAAAACTAAACAAAAAATAACACCCATAATTCAATCAACCCCACATAACAACAAATCAATCAACTGTATAAAAAATGAGAAATATGATAATTCATTATTAACAAACCACTAGTAAAATTTCCATCCTTATGGGAATTATTATTTCTTATTTGTGGTGATTTCGACAATTAAATTTCGGAAAAAACAGCATATTCATAGTAGTTAGATCTTTTCATTATTAATAACAGATTACACAAAAGAATAGAGGATAAATATCAATATAAAAAATAATTAAATCACATGTGATATATACACTTATATATCTATTTTTTTACATTTAATTTATTGTTTTTATTAATAAAACTCATACCATCCACCCAAGTGGAAACAAAATTATTTTAATATCACATATTCATAGAAAATAATATATAAATCAGATCCTATAAATGGTATTTATTTTCCATTTTAAATCAACTAATTTATATGGATTCAGTTTATAGGAAATAGGAAGTAGTTTGGGAAATGTAGGTGAAGCCTCATATGAATTTTCAATAGACATGCAGATTATAAAAGGTGAGGTAAAGACCTCAAAATATCAAGAGGGACAAGGAGAGACTAAAATATGGGAATGAAACTAGTTTTTATAACTACATATATTAATAAAAAATACTTCCAAAACTACATAAAAATTATTTATTTTATTCCCCATTTAATTCTCAACTAATTGAAACCATAATTGTGAACCATTTAAAAACATTAAAAAATTTACTTAAAATAAAAGTAATTAAAATCCAATAACAACCATGATTTTTTGATTTTATGTCATTTAAAAAATATTTAACATAGTTAAGAAGAAGACATTTTGAAAATCTTGGAATAGGATGACCCAAATGCATGTATATAATGATACATTAAATTAAGCTGTTTTACCTTTACATAGCTCTAAATAAAGTGTATAGTGACACAATAGTAGCATGTCTTATAAGGGTAACCCTAATTACATTCACAAAACAATGAAAATTTTAACATAACCCTTAATTGGGCTTCAAAAAGGATGTGGTACCCTTCATGAGCAATAAGATCTGCGAATTATCATTACGCAAGGTTTTTCTTACCCATATGTGGGTATAGAAAAACTAAATATATCTTTATAAGATGCATAGAGATGAACCATACATAAGACGGAACCCATAAATAATCCCTGATCTACAATTATATAAACTAATTTACCCTTACATAATGATCAACAACCCCTATGTAATTCCTCTAACTTCAGGGTTACCATTATGTATGAGTTATAAAAATATCGTTATACATACGTAGCCTCTTTAAAATAAAAATTACCCTTATTCAAGCCATAGTAAAAAAAATATTAACTTTATGAAATCTATTAAAATCCACCATTACCATTACAATACTTCAATTTCATACAAAATGTAAATATTTGATTGAAAATATTTACCATTCAATTAAATATTCATATAAATAATTTAGAAAATCTATAATTATCATGTAGAAAATCCAAAAAAACACATTTATAATATATTATAATAACATTTAGAACATCAAAATTATGTACTAATTAATCTCTTAAAACTTTTAAATTACAACCAATATTTTGAAAACCATTTTACAAATAGTTTATAAATTATGAAAATAATTTTAAAAAAAATTCTCAATTTTATGAATTCCTACCCAAACCAATGTCCACCCAATAATTCAAAATAAATACTTAAGAATATTCCATAACTTTACATAATATACATATTAAAAATTTCTCATCTTAAGTAAATAAAAAATGGGAAGTTTATAGAAAATATCAGGGATATAATTTGATCACACCATGAGATACCTCTCATGGGTCCTACTATATTTGGAACATATGAACCACTCTAAAAATAATATCTTGATTGAGATACATATCAAATAACAAAAAGATCACAAATATTGACATATTAAAGTCATGTGTAAATGAATAACTATTAAAAATTTACAATATGAAAAAGGATTGGGACACCTTCTGAAACAATTACATTAAATTGATTTAAATAAATTACCTAAATCATCATGTAGGAGAAAAAGATAATATATTTCATTTATATATCATCACACATTAATTCCATAAAGTAAAAAACTATATATAATTTATCCTTATTTATGATTCCAACTAATTTATATTCAAAAATAATAAACTTATCTTTATTAAGAAGTCATGAACAAAGTAGATTTGTATGCCTGTATAGGAATTTTTTAACAAACATAGACATGAAAAATAACATATTTCGTTATGTCATGATGGTTAAGTATTTAAAAAAATTATTTTCACAATATTAATTCATTATATAAATATATGACAAAATTTCTTCTTGAAACATGTTCACTTCAAAAACATTCTGATAAAAACATTCCACGAAGTCACATGTGAAAAAACTTCCAAATCATTTTTAAAAACTACATTTAAAATAAAATCAAGTCACATGGAAATCTATAACATTTTATTTAAGAAAACATGTTCCCAAATAAAATTAATTTTTCAAAAGAAGACAATTTCTATGATAATAAAAATAACTACTTAATAAATTATTCAATGAAAATTATTTCCAACAATGAATTTTAATTTATACATACACCACTAAAATTTTAAAAAATAGACAACTGTGAAAATTATAAAACATGTAGTCATTAGACAACCAAGATACCTTGGTAAATTGATTCATAACCCATTCTGGGCATAGCCCTAATGGAATTATCGATCCTTGTGTGCTCTAAAATAGCACCTGTGATCATATAAGAGATAAAATGGAATGATTTATTCACAAATAAAAAAAACAATTGAAGAAAAAAATAAACAATTAGTGTTAATATCTCACCTCATGATCAAAAGTACCACCAGAAGGTAGATAAACATCCCACATTAATTCCTAATCCAATGGAAAACATAACATCTATCAAGAAAACTTATTGCATCCCCTGTTAAATAATTTGACCATAGATCTATTGTTCACCACCATTACATCAAATTCACACTAATAAAGAACAATTACCACCTATATGTGGTAATTTAAATTTCTATAGACCAAGAAACACGATATATATAAATGATCAATGGAAAATTTTTGGTCTGATCTAAATATCTCTATACGGTCTCACCAAGTGTTTCATAATCAATTCAATAAAAATCAAACAATTTTTTTATATATTTAAATAAAATAAGGCACAAAAAGTCATTTACATATTTTCAACAAAACATGATTTCAAATTATGAAATGGAAAATATATCAAATAGTCTCATATGATAATATCATATAAAAATTTTATCTAAAATAGTTATAATAAATAAACAAATCTATAAATTATGGAATGTATAATGAAGATAAGAAAATTAGAAGCACCACACTCATTAGCACTATGTTAAGTTAGTTTATAACTATATGGTCTGCAGACTTCACAATCCTCATCACAGATCAAGTTTTTGTGCACACTCATATGATATCCTCATTTGGGGACCCATTATAGGATATCAAGTATCACCCCATTAGGGGACACATCATGGAAAACACGTTGAACATGATCTAGTTAGTGATGTCATTGAAAATCCATTTATAGGGATTCAATGTCTTAGAGTTATTTTATTAATCACCTACTATATACATGAGATCACATGTTCTTAAATCAGTAAATAAATCAATTGATTAGTCAATCATTCATTTTTTGTGAATTCATTCCTTTAAAATCAATTCATCATTCACAATTCCATTTCCCAATTTCATGTTTAACATTTCTTTTTAATTTCAAATCCAAATAATAGGTTTTCATTAACTTCATTACCTTTTCAAATCCTCTTTCATTTAATTACAGTTTTATACTTAATCACCATCAATAAATTTCATCATATAATCACTCAATTCAATCTATCACTTTTCTAAAAATCCACAAAAAAAATATTAATTACATTGAGATTGGTGGTTTTTAACAATTTACATATCTTTTTTGTTTCAGTCATAAAATCATAAAGAATATAGGTTTATAAATAAATTATAATATAATTTAAAATCAATCAATAAATTAGGTTTTCAATTATAGTGTAATTTATAATGCATCCACTTACCATTAATCACCTGTTCAAATCAACAGAACACTCACAGGGAGAACTACCAATGAAGAAAAAAGGAAAAGGAGGTCAACAAATAAAACATAGAATCAAGATCCATAGACTCCAAGATTAGATCAATAAATAACAAGATTATCTACACAATTTAATATATAGAGAAGGGAATATCATGATAATTGAAATGCACAGATATTCACTTAACATAGAGGGGTTTATATCTTCAATCAGTACATATATTTGCAAGAGTAGTGGCTCGGAGAGCTAAGTGATCTTCTATAGAGCCTCTAAAATAAGGGAAACTCAATTTGGTTCTTGTGGGGTGTTAGGATTCTTAAATTGGGGTCCCATTATTGTTAAATAAAAATATGAGAAATAAAAAATGGACACACATGGTTTCTTATTTTGGTCATATGGTTGCTAGTTACTATACGCCACAACTGTGCACCCTTATAGGTCTTCTGTATAAAATTAGTGGTTTAAATGCATGGTTAGTGTAATAATGATCTATCCATGAAAACACCTAATATATAAGGGTGAGAGGTTCATAGGGTAGGATTAATGGTTTGGAAAACTGTGCATCCCCTTCCATTGTCTAAATATAGGGTGTACTATTTTCTAGGCCAAATCATTTTGTTTTACCTAACTATGCACTAATTATTCATAACCCCATGGGATTCTAAATTATTTAAAAGTCAATAAAACAACCCCAGATAGTTCCTTATCATATTATGATAAAAAATGTCCAAGAAGTACAAAAAAATATGGTATGATGATGTTATAATCTCATGACAATTAAAACATTCTATCCACAAAATGAATATCTACAAAATTTTCATATCGAATAGATAAGACCAGTACTATCTCATCAGTGCCTCATGATTCCATGAATCATGTGAATATGAACCATGATTCCATGGCACAAATACCATAGGTAATGTCTTCCCACAATTAACCTTTATATCAGAATCAACAATCCCTTCTCGATGCTCAGTCACAGATAAAATAGGTTTGATATCAATATATTTCTCGCTCAAGACACAACAAGGGTTAGAAAGGCACCACATGAGCTGTGATACATGAAAAAAAATTGAATCGATGTCAACTATGTTGGAATGTATAAATGAAATAACACATTTACAAATCTATTAAAATCAAAATACATCCCAAAAACCTTGGTGTATGCATTCCCTTCATCCAAATACATCTGTGAACCAAATGAGGGGAAACTCGCAAAACACCTTATCAACAGTTTAAATATCTAAATATATACACATAAAATTTGTATAAAATTTATACAAGCTATGCGTAATTACTATTCATTGTTAATTTAATTTAATCTTTACCATCATATCTTATACCAAACATTTTCCAACTATGGAAGTTCCAGCAGTCTACGACCAACATAATGGAGATTTACATGTACTCTCGTACATGTCATGAAAATAATCCATTATAATAGCTAACTATTATAAATTATAATTGGAAAACTAATCTAGTTCCATATAGCTATCCCAAGTTCCACTAACATCAGGACCACAATAATGTATAATTTCATCAAAGATCATTAGAGCGTACCCTATCTATAAGTCCATATATGAATGATATGCATGCTCAATATTCCTAGGGATACCAAAGCCACCTGAATCAAAAAAAAAGAGAAACAAGATTCCTAATCATAAACTATAAAATATGGATCTCCATGAAATCTTAAGATCTCTATCTCATAGATACTTTCCAAATCTTGATATTCGGTTGTATATTGAATAGGAATAAAGTGAGCTGATTTTGTCATATGATTGGTCAAAACCCATATCAGTTTCTTCTTCTGAGGGGTATATGGAAACCCAACCATGAAATCTATAACATATCATCCCACTTGGAAGTAGAAGCTACAAACCAGCCTTGACAGACATAGACATTAAATTTCTTTTGCAGAATACTTAAAACATTGCACCAATAGATGTAGAAAAAATGTATGTGTTTTGTTCCTTGGAAGCAAGGAAACAAAAACACTGGTACATAAGTGAGTTACATTATCTCCAACTATATAGTTCATCACTAAAATCCTTATTTTACACATAAAATATATTAAATATATTCAAAACATGGGTATGGAAACATAAAAATGGGTGATCTCATATGGTCTATAATGTTAAATAGGGGAGATGTATAACATAATCATAATCATAATAGAATGCAAATAGGATCATGAAAATATATGATCAAACACTGAATATTAAATATCTTAAATAGGAATCATGGAATACATATTGACATTTTATAATACATTAATCATGTGTAAATGAAGAATATTATCCATAAAATATTATCATAGGAATAAAAAATGGAATTTTTGAAAATAAATAAATATATAATATTATTTTCATATTATCCATGGAATCACTTCCATGACCATCATAGTGGTATGGGTTCATTCACCAAACAATCTTTATAGTCATGGTTCACTCCCATAACCATATAAGTATCATGAGTTCACTTTTCACACCATTTTTGTAGTCATGGTTCACTCCCATGGCCATCTTATTAGTCAAGGATCACTCCCAAGACCTTTTTTTTATCTCATGTGATATAAATCTTTACCGAATACAATAGAGGGAGATATAAGTCCCATAAATATCATAATGAAATCAACATACACGTGCCACCAAATCATTCAAAATCACATCATAACCCATGAAATTAATTGGGTATCATAAACATGTAATCATATCATAACCCTTGAAAAAGATACATGTTTCATAATCATTACATTAAAGTATAACCGATTAAAATAATAAGTTATCATGGGCATATAATCTGTGAAAAATAAATATATTTCATAAAACATAATGCCATAAAAACATAATCCATTTAGAGATAGAATTATAATGGAATCATTTAATAATTTACCTATAAAGGTATAATTCAAAGCAATAGATTTAATCTTAGATGGGAAATAATTTTAAATACCTTTTAAATAACATTTCATGGGTAATATATCATTTTTCCATTAGAAAATTATTTTTAAATAATAAAAAATATAAAAAACCATTTTCATGAAAAAACATGAAAACATATAAAGAAATAGTTAAAACATTTTGAAAACAAATTTCCATAAAAATATATAAATGATTCTTGAAAATGACTTGAAAATGATTTCAATGAAAATAATTTTAAAATATAAAATTAATGCTTGAAACGTTTTGAAACCCATTTTTTTTCAAAATACATGGAAAAAATATATAATAATCTTGAAACATTATTGAAACAAATTACTTTAAAACTATTAAGAAAATATATAAATAATGCATTATATTTATTTGAAAAACATTTATTTGAAAATACTATGAAAACATATATAAAATATTACAAATGTTTTGAAACCCATTTTATGTCAAATCATATAAAAGAAGAATAACATTATTTTAAAAAGAAATTATCCTTGAAATCATATAAAGGATTTTTCAAAAAAAAAATTAGAACCATTTTCTTTAAGAAAATTTAAATGATTCTTGAAATAATTTCTTAAAACATGGATTTTGAAATAAAATATATTTATGACCAAATAATGAAATGTTGTTACCATTTTCTTATAAACATTATTATTAATTATATTAATAAACAAAGAGTGGGAAAATTTTAAAACTACTTGATGATATCATTAATAAATATATTAGTCTAAAATTCATTAGTTTTCATAAGATATGACAAATAAGATTTCATCAACTGAAGCTTAATCATTAACAACCTCAAAACATGATGGGGTTATTTCAATAAACTCTTTCCACATGGTAACATTATGTCATACTATCCATGTAAGTAATAGAAAATAAATGAATATTAAAATATCATAAAAATAATTATATAAATAATATATCATTTCAAAGATATTATATAAACCCTATGGAAAATGATGGGTTCCAAATAAGACAAGTGTCTCAAAGAAGTAAAATTGAGAAAAAATTACATTACCGATTTGGTAACTTTTTGAAACATAAACACCATGAATGAATGATAAAAATATAGATATTTAAATAAACATAAATTTAATTATAAGTATAATATAATACATCCATGATAATTATAGACACCAAAAAAATTAAACTAGTAGTTATTATGTCATTAATCTCACAGAAATAAAAATGTTTGATGAAATTCCCTTACCTTTTGTATTCACTCTCGTCGTACTCATAAAAACTAATTTATAATAAATATAATTTTTTATAAATATATCCAAGAAACATATTATTATATCTAATACAATATATTTTTTGATTATTACAATATATTACAAACATGTTAATAATAAAATGTTCTGTTTTCAGTTTTTTAATATCTACTTTGTTCTTCACACATGTCTTAATTTGTTATATATTTATTTCTTATACAAAAATAATAATTTCCATAATTTAGAAAAATATATAAATATAATTTATACTCCTTATATGTTTATTATAATAATCTAAGGAATATATAATTATGAAATGTAAAACACAATTCATAGAGATGGTAGGTTGTACATATGCGTGAATGCTACTTATGTTTTATTGATGTATTGAATGAAAGACAATAATTATCATATATGAATATGTGTATATGTATATAATATAATTAATTTAGAATTATTATTTTATATATATCATATAATTTCACTAAACATATCCTCAATACATTCTATGTAGTGTTAGAATGAATCACATGGCTTTGAGGGGTGGTAGTCCACATTTCGTCAAAAAAAATTATCAAATTTACACAAGATATAAAGAATATGGGTATGTTATAAATAAAAATTTATGAAGTATAAATAAATTATATATATAATATATATCATATTCAAAATTATATACCATCATCATTTCCATCATGAGAGGTGTTAAAGTATAAATCAATCATCATTATTTTGTGAGGCGGTAGTTCAACGTACATGTAAATAGTATTTTTATTATCTATTGTATGGATTTATATGGATGTGTAGGTATGAAAAATAAAATTAAACATACTAGTATACTTATGAAAAACTTTGTTTTATAAAATATTTTAATAAGAAATGTTTAGGGGATGGAGAAAGGAAATAACATAAAAGAACTTGAGGAAAAATGATACCTCTAATTCGGGTAACCCCTTTTGGTTTGAAACAAATGGATTCATGAGATTGATTTATTACCAATAGAAGTAATATATGACTAGGGTATTTATATTTAGATACTTTTGTGTAGAAATATTTCATGACAATGTGGATTGAGTGGTGTTAGGACGTGGGAGGAGATAAATCCTTCCATAGTGGAGGAGTGACACTCTTGTAAATTCATGGAAAATGTATTTCACCCACATTTTACCATGTAAATTGGATCAAATATATATTAAAGGGATAATATGGTATATATATGGCCATAAAATTGTTTTTTATAGGTTACTAAGTAATTTGGTTCCTTAAGATTAATGTTTAGTCCCTTATTAAGCTTAATTTTACAATAATACATATATTTAATTGTAATTACATTCCCCAATTTTTAATGAGAAAAAATAATTTTAAATTATTAGTAATTAGAAATTATTATTATTTCAAAAATTTAATACATTTTTCAATATTCCAATAATAGAAGTGGCATAATTTAATTTCAATTTTACCGAGTTAACAAGACAACACTACAAGTTTTTTTTGTAAGAACACCCAATTGTTTTCTATGTTTTATAGTCAATTTCAAATTGAAATTTATTATAAGGATCTAAATTATATTAATTTATAATTTTCTTTTCTAATTAACCATTAAAAATAATTTAATATTAAATTTATTTTTTAAAATAAATTAGTCTAAAAAGTAGTATTGAATTAAAATCTAGTATTTTATGAATATTCATTAAAATTGAATCCCCAAAGAAAAATAAAAAAATTACCCAAAACTAATTTTTATATTTAGATATCAAATATAAATTATATTTTCTCTTATATAATCTATCAAAGTTCCAAAAATTTGATTTAAATTAGGGTTTTCATTTAAAGGTGGTAAAAATTCCTAAATAAGAAATATAATATTTTATGAATAAAATTGGGTTTTGTTATATTAATCCTATCAAACATATTACACTAATAAAAAATATTTTATTGAATAATATATATATATATATCACATTAATATCACTCACTAATTTAATTTAATTTAATTTATTTACTTAAAATAGCTTTTGGGTTATAATGATATTTTATATTATATTCAATCGATTATAATGTTCATTTATAATTAATTTGTTACGAGTGAATTGATTTTATATTTTTATAAACCATATATTTTCATAAGTTAGTTAAACCTTTTCATAAATAGTAATTTAATAGCTATGTTATAATAAATAATATATCTTTATTCAGTTAAACTCAGTCTTGCGTGTTATACAAGTAATTGAGGATAATCATTGTTTCCTGAAATGCAAGCTATCCTTAGTGTTCCATATAGAGAAATAAAAAATATGTTATATGTAAGGGAATATTAACATGGTATTTCATATAATTTAATTAAAACATATTATTTTAATATAATGTAAACTATTTTTAGTGTTGTGTGAAATGCATAATTTCAAAATTATTTAGTTAATTAAAAAAATAAATTTCACAAAATTAGGGGTTGTTATATTCTACCCCCCATAAAATGAATTTATCCATTGAAATTCATTGGGTTTATCCAAGGTTTTATACTTTTGTGTACCTTTAATAGAATCCCACATTATAAAAATGTACACTAAAACGTCTATACCATAAAGGTTGAACCATGCCAGTTACCTATAGTAACACATAATTGGGATTTCCTGTAGGATATAGTCGTTGGAAAATGAAACCATGGACATGGAAGAGAAATAAAACTATCATGTCGTTGAAAATAGTGATATAGAACATTATTGTGAGAAAAATAAAAAACACAGATCCATAAATCTATTGTAATCTAAGGCACCATTTGAATCATTAGAAATGAAATAACTTGGATTACTTTTTAGGTATCAAGAGAAGTTTCTTAGTAATTTTAATGAGAAGTTATAATTACTTTATTTGTTTCCATTTAAAAAGTAAAATCCCTCCTTTGATCATGGATTGACTAGTTTTCACTTCACCACTTTCCTAAAAAAACAAAGGTGAATATTTTATTCCTAAAGCACTAAAAATAATTAGATCCATGATAATTCATCCCATCCTTATTCAGTTACTATCTGTGAAAAATTGTTAGCACATTTTATACAATATTTATAAATTATCATGTGCTGATATAATACTTTAATCTCGAAAATATTATCTGAATTTTAACTTAAACGCCCCATAAATGGTTAACCTTATAAGCCTTTAGAATAATGATAATGAAAAATTATAGAATTAATGAAACTATATCGGCATAAGAATGATTCCCCATATATCAAAGAGTACATATTGATTGTCACATTCAAAAAAATGTGAATACCCACATCATATATTCTATTGAAATATGGTAATAAACAGAATTACCATAAATAATTTTTTAAGACATTGATTATTCCTTATTATAAAGATTACTGGATTAATTCCTTATATCTAGAATGTTGGGTACATTATCAATTATAAAATATACTTGTTTTTTAACAAATGAATAATAAGATATAGGGTAATGAGTTCTATACAATTTCATTTATCCTAATCAATTATCTATTTATCCAAGAAAAACACAATTTTATCAACATCTCGATCACATTAATAGTTATATTGACTTATTCAAAATATAAAATATCTACTTTTTAATCACCTTTCAACATACACCTTTCAATAATTAGTGAAAACATATACATAATGTTATCATATATTTCTTAATTCATATATAATAATCATTGAATTCCCAAACATAAATACTTTATTCATCCAACATTATTATTAAACCATTATTTAGGAATCATAAACATATTATTTAATATATATTTCCAAGAATATATAATAAAAATCATTTCATAAGGTTCCTAAACCTCAATAAAATCATTTTTATTATATTTAATGTAAAAAAATTTATAAGAACATCACATACCTTTCACATATCATTTGTATTATCATTATATTCATAAGTATAACCAATAATCATAGCTCCTTTATAATTATATATATTACATTTTCAATTTGGAAATAAATTTTCAATATTATCAAATATATTCAACATTTAAAACATTCAATGTACACCATGTTCCTTCTAGTTCTCTATGTCGACTAAAACCAAAAATATTATCTTTAGAAACACATATCTTAGATGAAAACCACATAATCAGGATAAATTAATTATTTGATGTCTAAATTAGGAAATATTCCTTAATATATGAAAAACTTTTTTTTAAAGGATATTCATTTTAAAATTTCAATTTAAATTATTCATTATAGTTCATAATGATTTTCTGAATTCCCAATGCATATCTATTCGGACTGTCAAACCTAGTGTGAAGCAAGGCCTGTAATCATGTACCAGATTACACAAAGTTAGGACCAAAACTTCTTATCATAGTGTTTACTCTTAGGTAAATTTGTACAGGAGCCACACCACTTGTATTATCCAATCATGGATTTATTTCATAGAAACCACTTACACAATATTTAACAAAAAATCCCGAACATTTTCGTATACTTTTCTTTATCCTTATACTTATACATAGACATGTCCTTAGGGTCATCACTAGGGTTTTATCATCTTATATTCAAAAGTTTAACTAATACATAACTATTATACCAACTATAATGACTGAGACATAACGTAAATTGACATTAAATAGATTTTAATAAATATATAAAACATTAAAAAAACTATCTCCCAAATACCATATTAGTTTCGTGCTTAAGGAATCATGGAAACATAAAAAAGATACAAAAGATAGATACATTATCCCTAAATATATTCTTCTTGACAAGGACACTTCTTAGAAACATCAATCATATTAAATATCTTCATAACCTATTGATGGAAACATAAAATTGGGTGAGATTATATGATTAGATAGGCTAAACAAGGGATATATGTAATATAATCAGTGGCATAAGGGTCTTAGTATAGGATCATGAAAATAGAATTTCATTACCTATATATCAAAAAACATAATAAATAATCATGGAATAAATATTAGAGGTTCATTGGAAAATTTTCGCAATTAAATAAAGAACATAATCCATTAATGTATAACATATGAATAAAACATTGAATTGTGGAAATGACATAAGAATATAATATTATTTCTATAGTTGGCAGGAAATTGCAGTGAAGACTATATTAGTAGTATGAGTTCACTCCCCATACCATATTAGTAGTCATTTTTCACTCCCATGACCATCGTAGTAGCAGGAGTTCACTCCTCATACCATCATGGTAATCAAGGCTCCCTTGGCCATCTTAGTAGTCAGGTTTCACTCTCAAGATCAACATATTCTATCTCGTGAGATATGTATTGTTACCTAATTCATGGGAGAGAGATAAAGGTATATCCCATCTCCTAATGAAAATGTACCTAAATATTCTCTAATATCATTAAAAATCATTTCAAAATCTATTAAATAATGTGGGTATCATAAACATGTATTACAATCATTACCTGTGGAAAAAGATACTTATTTCGTAATGATTTAATCAAATTAATAACCCTAAAAAAGAAGTGGTTATCAAAGGCATATAACCTTTGAAAAAGGAATATGTTTAATAAAACATCATTCCAGGAAAAAAACAATCCATTTAGGAAAATAATATGAATATAATCATTAAATGATTTCCCTAGAAAGGAATGAGTTACTCCAACAGTTGCCATCATATATGGAAAATAATTTGGATGACCATTTAAAAAATATTTCTCAATAAAAATTTTCTTTTATTCTATAGAATAATATATTTAAAACATAAATCATTTTGAAACAAAAATTCTAGAAAATAAATATGAAATTTTATAAAGAAAGCTGAAATACATTTTTAAAACCATTTTCCATAACCATTTATAAAATAATATTGAAAAACTTTTCAAAAACATTTATTTGAAAATAAATTGAAACCATATAAATAAATATTGAATGAATATGGAAAACCATTTATTCGAAAATACTTTGAAAACATATAAAAAATTATTGAAAATGTTTTGAGAACCATTTAATTAAATGTAAATAAAAATCATATAAAAAATTCGTAGAAATATTTTTGAAACCATTTATTTTAGAATACTTTTAAAACATATAAATAATTATGTAAAATGTTTTGAAACACATTTTACTTCAAAACATATAAAAGAATCTTGAAAACATTTTTGAAAGAAATTTTATTTGAAAATATATAAAAGAATATTGATTTTTCATGAAAAATTTTGTCCTTGAAAATGTATAAATTAAACATGAAAACATATTTTAAAACATGGGTTTTAAAATATAATAGATTTCCAATCAAAGAGAGAATTATAGTTTTATTTTTCAAAAAACAGTTCTTAATTATCTTAACAACCAATTAGTGGGAAACTGATACTAATACATGAGGTTATCATCAATAAATTTAGTAGAATAAAATTATTCATATTTATTATTATATGGGTCATAATATTTCATCAGGGGAAGCATAATCATTAAAAAATCATGAAAAGTGATGACATTTTTTCAATAAACTCTTACCAGTTGGTAACATTGGATCATACTATACATGTCCGAAAAAGAAATAACATGAAGCACAAAATATAATGAATATAACAATATTTATGATATAAAATTTCTAGTTAAATATATAAACCTCATGATTAAATGGATGAATAACTAGGCATATGTCTCATAGATGGAAAATTGAGAATAGAAAACTTTACCAACTTGGTAAATTTTGAAACATAAAAAATATGAATGAAATATCAAAAAATGTATATGTGAATACACATAAAAATAATTATAACAAATATAGAATACGTCCATGGGAATTGTACACAAAAGAATAACTGAAATGCATGTGATTAATGCTTATATATTATAGAAATAAAAAGTTGAGTAGAAACCCCCATACCTTATGTTTTATGTCTCATCATACACGTAAAAACATCCTGTTTAATAATTATATGTTTAATATAAATATATCATAGAACAATACTATTAAATATAATAACATATATGCTTTAATTATGATATATTATTACTTTCTTGTTAATAATTATATGTTATTTTTTCACATCAGATAATATCCAATTTATTTATTGCATGTGTCTTAATTTGGTAAAACATTTGTCCTTATACTTATATCATGATTTATAGAATTTAAACAATGATATAAATTAAATTTATTTTTTTTATATTTGTATTAAAACAACCTATATACTATAGATGTATGAAATAAAATACAACATTAATGGAGATAGTAGGCCATATGTATAAGTGATCGCTACGTGACTTATATAGAAAATGGAAAAAAAATAAAGATAATTAAAACTTTGTACATATATATACAGATATAAAATAATAATGGTAGAATAATTATTTCATATATATCATATAATTTCACTAATTATATCCTTAATACATTCTATGTAGTGTGTTAACGAATCACATCAGTTTGTGGTGGCAGTAGTCCACACCTCCTCAAATAAGATTATCGTATTTACCCAATATGGGTAGTATAAGGATATACTATAAATAAATATTACATTAAAATAATGAATCTATAAATATAATTTATAAATAGATATTCCATCATAATGTCCACCATGAGAGGAAGTGATGAAAAAAATGAACACTCGTCATTTTTGACATGGTAGTTCACCGTTCAAAAAAATAGTATATTCTTTACCAATTAGATGGATGTTATTGTAAGTGTAATTATAAAAATTATAATTAAATGGTCCTATAATAGTTATGATAAATTTATTTTATATACTTTCATGTGATTAGAAGACTTTATTGGGTGGAGATTGGAAATAACATAAATAAATATGAAGAAGAACGTTCCCCCTTATTTAGGAAAATCCTTTAGGATTGAACATAAGGGATTCCATGAATTTCATTCATACCAAAGTATAGATTATAAGATAATGGTAGGTATTTTGAGAAAATATTTTTTCAGATATTGGTAGAGACAATGTGTCTTTAGATGTGTGGTAAAGTTTGAAGAGAAAATGAATTTTATAGAGGAGGAGGAGTGACACTCTTTTAAATTTTTGGAAATGTAATTCAAAAATTGTTTTTTCCATATCATGTGGATCCAATAATTGATAAAATTATATAAAATTAAGGATATGGTCTAAATATGTCTATAAAATGGATTTGGATAGGTTTCTATGTCATTTGGGCCCTTAAGTTTAATGTGTGTCTCTTAATACGCTTAATTTTACCTAAATCGTTTTAATTAATTATAACTACATTCACATATATTTTTTGTCAAAAACTAATTTGACCGTATTAGAAATTAGAAGTTATTATTATTTAAAATATTTAATACTAATTTAAAAATTCAATCACAGATATTACAATAAATAGTTTTAATTAAATCCCACAGACACGACAACACTATGTGTTTTTAAATTAAAAACATCCAAATGTTTCCTTTGTTTTTATAGTCAATTTAAAAGTGAAATTGATTCCAATTACAAAAATTGGATTAATAAATAATAATTTTATCTAATTGAAAATTTAAAATAATATAAAATTTAATTTAGTCTTATAAATAAATTTGATAAAAATAGTTTTGAATAAATGTTTTGTATTTTTTAATAATTTATTAAAAAAACCATACCGAAATATAAAACAAAATTACCCTAAAATAATTTTTATGAATATATATATATATATAATATGTTTATTTTGACATATATTATCCATATAAGTCCAAAAATTTGGATTTAAAATAGGTTCTCCATTAAAAGGAAGTAAAAAAGCCATAATAAAAAATATAATTTTTTTCATAAAATTGGATTTTTTATCTTAAGACTATCAAATATATTGTATGAATAAAAAAAGTATTTTATGGGATATATTACATATATTTCACATTAATATCAGTAAATAATTTATTTAATTTTATTTATTGTGATAAAATATCTTTTTGTGTAAAATAATATTTTCCTTTATATTCAATCTGTTTTCATAATAATTTGTAATTATTTTGTACCAATGAATTCATTTTATATTTATGTAAAACATAGATTTTCATAGGTTAATAAACCCTTTTCATAACTACTAATTTAACAGATATTTCATATTAAATAATATATCAGTATTTTTTAAAACATCATCTTTCGTGTTAAAAAATCAATCAAAAAAAGTCATTGTTGTGTGTCATGCAATCTAACCTCAGTGCTACATTTAAAGAAATCTAAAATCTATGTTTCATGTAGTACACAATTGGCATGTTTTTTCATATTATAAAATTTGAACATAGTAATTTAATATAAAATAAATTATTTTTAGAGCTTCATGAATTTAAAAATATCAAAAAGAATAAATTAATTCAAAAATATATATTTCATTAAATCTTAGGGTGTTGCAGAAAGATAAAGGGGATGATAAAAACACAAAGGTCTCTAGAACTCAGATTTGTCCAAAAGGAAATTATTACAAAATGAAACAAATTTTAGAGATTTATTGTCTCATACATAGCCACCAAAATCATTATTACCTATTATAGAACTTATGCATGGTCCCAGGGAGAAGGACCCATAAGGAATTATGACAATCATCTATCACAACTTCTTCATAGGTAAAGGAACAACAAAACAGTTTCAAAAACATAGAACACCATCACATGATAAAAACTACTCACTAATGGTCCCAACTCCATAAATTGAGTATTTGGATCCATATAATTCTTTATCAAGTAGCTTCTATTGAAGAATTATCTCAAAAAAGAGGAGGTCAGCAGAACATTCTCTTGAATATGTTAGTCTCATCCTCTCAAACACACAAATATCATTAAGAAAATATAGCCACAATATTCCACTATTCTAATGATTAATTAATATCCTAGTTCAAAATTTTCCTTCTCAAAACATCAGCAATGAACTTCCTCTTACCATGGGTGTTGGAAATGTTGAAACAAAATAACTCTATGTACTCCACCAGATGCATCTTCAAATTGTTCAAATATTTTTAAGAGAAGATAAAACTCGTAATTTTATGTTCTGAATAAATAATAAAATATTCTTTAAAATTTTACTTCCACCATCTCATGAGATAAAGAATCATAGTAGTGAGGTGAAGATCATGGGTAGTTCTTCTCTTATGGCATATCAGTTTAGAACCATGGGCCACTAAGTGAAAACACTAAATGTGGACACAACCTAAACCCATACATGATTCATAAAAATACAACACAGCCCTACCAATCCTCGGAAGAGTAAAAAATATCACATAAGTCAAAATACACATAAAATAATTAAAATTAATATTACATTTCAAATCCAAGGAAATCCTCATATAGGTTCCAGGCACAGTTGAAGCACATGGCTGGGTGTACCCACCTTTAATTTTACCACTAATAATAGTAAATCTATGATCTGTCATGATGATAAATCTCCAAATAACCATAATATAATGAATAATATAATTTTAAGAGGGAAGTCCAAATACCATATAGAGGTTCATCATTTGTTTGTTATTATTAATTTAATCAAAAAAATTCCTTGAAGGAAATCTCCCTCCATAGAGGTTTCGGATCACAATACTACATGATCAATCATACATCGTAGAATCCAGGTGTAGACAAGCTCTATTAGTGATCCACATATTCTCTACAAATATCTTGATGTCATCAAAGGGATCTATAGGAGCAAGCATAGAAGATACCACTCTTGAGATTTCCTCCTTCGATCACCTTGATAGTTTCTTCCAAAGTGTTCTCCTTGATCTGGAGGAGGAGGATCTCTCTCTTGACTTGAGATAGAGGTATTAGAGAAAGCAATTATCTCCTGAGAGAATTATCCACATCCATTGTGAAAAACCAAAAAAATGGATAGCCTTAATGAGAATAATGTAATAAGGATTTATAATACTTAGAATAGTACAAAAAATTACCCATAGGTATTTATTTATTTCATTTAATTATTAGTAATACCCCATGTATATTAATGAAATTTGACAATTATTCTCACTTGACATGCACCCTGTGAATTACATCTAATATTATTTAATTAAATAAATAATATTATTTCTCACAAATTCCTTGAAAAACTACATTGTGTGTAAATTAATACCCAAAACATATAATTTTGTTTTACCCATTTTCATTAATTCCTCCACCACATAATTAGACCTTGAATAATGACTATTTATTTTATTGATAAATATCATTTCATTACTCACTAATAAATAAATTATTTTTCCTACCATATATTCCATGAAATAACTTGTGAAAAAATAAATGTGATCATGAATACTTGAATAATTATTAAACCACAATCAGATATAATTTTTATTCAACTAGTTAAATTAATTTTTAAGTGATCTACTTGGATAAATATAGTGTGTGACCCTTTTGGCCTATTTCTCAGTGGAGTTAAGAAAAGCTAGCCTGATGTCCGAGGATAGTGTCTAGAAAAAAGCTAAGGCACCCATATAGAATAAAGTTAACACTATGATGACGTGTCACATCCTAAAATCACTTACCGTGTAATGTAGTCCCATTGTCCCGATATCTCCAATCATGCAAATTTCATGCAAGTGACATCATCCCATGTGCTCAATTATTCATTCTTTGACTTACCAGAATTGAACATACCCATTCCTCACCATGGCCCTGGATTTATTTAGGTTATATCAATTCCATCAATGGCCTTGAGATGCCAACTTTCATTGTGGAATATAAGGGAAAAATCCTTTCTCACATTATCTAGTAATGTAGTATTACTCGTGATACACCCAACAAATCCTACCTCACTGTGAACATTGTATCATCACTTTTTTTTCTCAATAAATTTAATTTCATGAGTTTTAATATATGTTAATTATAATGTTATATTCTATGGACCAATACACACATCCGAAGATAGAATCATCCAACGACACTATGAACTGTTGATTTCCTACTTATGGGTTGTTGTTATCATAATATCCTCTTGGATATTACAATGGACCCACACTATGAAAAGGTGCCTTAAAGATTTATGTGTCCTCAACCCTAGTGTCCTGTATTATGTGTGTCCTTCAAATAACATCATATGACCATAGAGTGTATATTCACAAATTGTGTTATGAAATATCCAGTTTCTCATTATATAATGGATCTGTTATGACCATTTAGTGAAATAAAAATCCTTATAACATTATCACATGAAATTTCACACAAAAGAAATATCAATATTTGATAATTTATTTATTAATATGAAAATACATGAATACATGTTTATCATAATGTAAAAACTCGTTGGTTCTAGGACACTAACTCCAACAGACTCCCACTTGGACTTGAGACAACTACTAGAAACCTTAAACCTACTAACTAACACATGATATTCATTATTATTCTAAGATAGACTTTTAGTCATGGTGTCCACCACATTATCTTCCCTAGATCCTCTCCTCACTACAACTTCTCCCCTTTTATCGAAATCCCTCAATAGGTGATACTTACGTAGAATGTGCTTTGTTCGTTGATGCGACCTTGGTTCTTTTGCAAGATACACTGCTATAGTATTATCACAATACAATGTGATGGAGTCTTTACTTCTAGGAACATCATCAATCCCCATGACAATGTTCTTGAATCCAGATGGCATCCTTGGATGCATTAGAATATACTATATATTTAGACTCCACTATATAATCAGTGACAACTTTTTTACTTTGAACTCTTCAACCTCATAGGTCTTATATTAATATATAAAACATATCCTAATTATGACTTAAAATAATTATGATATGTATGAAAACTAAAATCAATGTACCATCTGATGACAATCTCTTTGTCTCCTCCATACAGAATGATCACATCCTTAGTTATTTTTAGATACATAATGATATTCTTAACATAAGTCCAATGTTGTTCTCCTTGATCTTCATGGTATCTCCCTTCCACGCTCATTTCATAGGAAACACCAATCCTATTATATAACATGGAATACATGATGGATCCTATATTAGAATCATATTGGATCTTACCGATCCTATCTCTCTCCTGTCGTGTCTGTAGACACATTCCCTTAGAAAGATGTAGGCCATGTGACACTGGATCCAATCCTATCATGGATGGTTCCATACTAAATATCATTAGTATCTGGTTATTTTGTGAACCCTAACATAGACCAAGAATACTCTTGTATCTATAACCAATGCATTCCCATATGAAAAGGTTTAAACATAACATATTTTTTTTATTAAAACTAGCATACTAAATGTGAATACTTTCTCCATAAACCATGATTGGTATAAAAATAACACATCCACAGTCAAACATATCACAAAACATTCAATACAATATAGAAGTTTTGTATCATAATAAATCAACTTCAAATAAGCAAAAAATCCATCAAAGGATGTTTACATAGATGAAATACAAACTATTTGAGAGAAATATATCTTTTTTTAAATCATTGAAAAGTCACGCATTTATAAAGGAATTAATTTAAATGAGATTTTTGAATAAAAGTTTCCCATACAAATTTAAAAATTTTGAAAAAAATATCATTTCAAAACATTCATGTACGTATAAATAATTCTATAAAATAATTTTGAAAACATGGACATTAATTAAATATATTTATAAATATATATCTTTTAAACATTTAAAATTCTGATCTTGATAAAGAGTACCTTTCACACATTCTTAAAATATTCATTTTGAAATAATTTAAAAGAAACATAATTATGAAATAAAAAATTGAATTTAAAATATTCTTATATGATTTTAAGAGAATATTAGATGTTTTTATAATGGCAGAAAATAACCGCACCCGCCGTATAAGTTAAAAAAAGACATTCTTACCATAATTTTGTCAAAAAGGTTAAAAATGACCTTGTTTGGAAAACGACAAAAATATTCCTTTATTAACATCTTATAAAAGTCAAAAAAGGGTGTAAATGACTTTATCCCATAGTCTAGTAAATTTTAAGAATGTTTTGAAATACATTTTTAATAAAAATGGATGTGGATGATAAAGAGGTCATAGTAGATAATTAATTATAAACAACCTCGAATAATGAAGAGATTGTGAAATAAACCCTTACCTTGTAATTTCTATGATAGAGTGTAGGTTAACCTCTTGTATAATCGTTAAATCATTTCTTTTAAATTATACAAGATTCATATACATAAATATCATATATTATTTTTTAATATTGCATTGTTAATAATATTTCGGTATTATCGTCGATTTGGGTGTCAACTGATCTGTTTTCCTTTATATGCTTCGTTGCGTAAGCCATGTTTGTTATGGATAGTTTATATATTATTCATATAAATAATGATATCAAGTCCTTATACATTAATTTTAATCATCAAAAAAGAATTATTATTGAATGGATATGATGGGGAAATGAATCTCATCACGTTCGTGGAGACGGTAATCTGTACATACGCACGAACGCTACTTCAATTTCATTTTTCATTTTAAAAGGAATTAAAAAAAAATGATACATAAGTATTTTATTATTAAAGTATAATATAATATCTTATATGTGTTACTTAAGTTCATTAACACCATCCTTTATATATTCCATGTATGGTATGAACGAGTCATATCACTTTGAGGGGGTGGTAGTCCGCACATCAAAAAAATGAAATTATCGGATATATATACAACATGAAACAAATAATGGTATGATATAAAATGTAATTACATAAGATTATATATAATGTAAAAATAAATAATATCTTATTTAATTATAGAGCCATCATCATGGCCACCATGAGAGGTTGTAGGAGATAATTGTACAATCATCGTTTCATGAGGCGTTTGGTTTCCATCCACAGATACATTATGTTTTTCACCCATTAGATGAAGGTGTGTGTATGTTTAGTTCACAAAAATCTCATAACAATATCCTAGTATATTTATGATACTGGTTTTTTTATAAATGAAAATAATTAGAAGATTTTAGGGGTTGGAGAAGTAAAATAAAAAAAAAAGAAGCTAAGAGAAATTGTTACCTTTAATTTATGAAACTCCCTTTGGTTTGAATCAAAAAGGACTCTTGAAGTTCTTTCTGCCTAAGGAAATGATTCTAAGAGGAGGGGAGGGATGTATGGAGCTTAATTGATAAGATTTTGGACTAGCCAAAAGGATTTAGAGGTTTATGGAATTGGTTAGAAGTGTTGTCCTTTTATAAGGGTGAGGAGGGGCTCTTTTGGAAAATCTTAAAGTATTAATTTATAATAAATTCATATTCAATTTATAAGGACTCCAAAGGGGATTATTAAAATTATTAGGTTGGTATGGATCGATAGTCACTCAACCAATATATTTTTGAATGGTTTGGGGCACTATAGTAACCTTATCATTTAGATTTAACTCTTAGTTAAATATTTTGACATTTACCATGTCTTTTTGTAATTTTATATTATATAGTTTATAAACATACTATATACATCCAAGAGAACCCCAAGTGGTTCATTAATGACATACATATCATCATATAAGTCCTTTTCCAGATCCTTATATTTTTTGGAATATTATATCAATTAATAATATAATATTTGTTTTAAAAACTTCTTTATGTCAATTTTGACTCTATTTTATATTTTTTTTGTTAAAGTCTTAATAAGTTTATTAATTTAACCAAATTAATTTAATCAATCCTAACATGTCATTTTAACCAATAAAATTTGTCGAATTTATTAAAAGTGTCAAATTATATTTTTTTGGTATTTATAAATTTAAATATTTTAATATTTCACTAATATGGTAATTACTGTATCATCATTTTGTCATAAATAAATTAAATTATTTAACATCTAAAAATTATAAATAAAATACCATTATGTTGAAAATAATTTTATCTTTCTAAATAATATTTATAATAGAATTTATCATATGTATAACCCTATATTAAAAATGTTTTAGTTATTAAACATTGATTTTAACTCTTTTAACTCTTCTTTGAATGAAATAATAATAAATGTCCTAATCTAATTCAAGAGGACCAAAGAGGTTCATATTTTATTCTTATGTTTGTTTTTCATCTAATTATACTTAGCCAATATAATTAGGACATGTTTTAGTGTAATAATAATTTAATTTTTACCCTTAATTACCCTATTTAATTTTTACCGTGGTAAATAAATGTAAAAAAAAGATACAATTCACCAAAAATTATTTTTATCTTATTTTACCACATTTTAATCCTTGATATTAACCATGTCTCTCATAATTTAGAAATTCCACTCACAGAAGTGGTAAAATTATGTTTTATGTGAATTTGCAAATTCTCCTGGGAGATGGGTAAAAGACGGTGAAAAGTTCAATAAAATTTTTATATGTCTAAATTATTATTAACTGACACCAATGAAATAAATTGAACTTATATAGGTATTACGTATTTGGTTTGACCTAAAAAAAATTTAAATAAAATAAATAGTTATTTAAAAAATGTCGGTTTTAACCAATAACTCAGTGTTTTTCAGTATTCATCAAAAATTGAAAGTGTTCAGAAAAATACCAAAACTTCACCCTAGGGTAATTTTGATATTCCTAATTCAATAATTAATTCTATTTTACCAAATTAAAAACATATAAGTTTCATTTATTAATTTAAAATTAATTCTCGCAGTCAAAACCAAAAGGCGTATTTTTTAGAAATAATAACTTCAAAATTTTGACACTTGTTTATGTCCAACTACAAAGTAAAATTACATACAATTACCATCATTGGATTAAATGGTAAAAATATAATCTATTTATATTTCCAAACCATTAAAATATATAATTTAAAAATATAAATTATTTTGATTTAAAAAGATGTTTTCAGTTAAAATATAGTGTTTTTCACTATTCACCAAAATATAAAAGTTATCAGAAAAACACCAAAACAATATTGAAACTAAATTCTTGTGTCTCTATTCTAAATAAGAAGTTTATTTTTTAAAATTGAATTTATAAAAGTTTCAAATATTGGATTTAAAAAAGATTGGCCATTAAAAGGCGGTAAAATTGCTTTTTTTTGGAAAAAAAATTCTTCTATCTGGAAAAATGAATTTGTTCTTAAATTATGTTTATGAAACTCATAATATGAAGTCTAAAATTATAAGTATTATATAATGTTCAATATTCAGTCAATACTATTCATAAATGCTTTTGAACGGCTTGCTTGGTAAGTCATGATGCGCTAGAACTCGGTTTTGCTTGTAATGAAAGTAATTGAATTATTTTGAAGAAATAACGTAATATGAAATCATGGGGTGTTACAATAGTTGGTATGTCTATCCCTTTAGATTTCAATGAAATCCATTAATTCTTTTGTTTCTATAATTATTTATTTTTAAACTTGATTTGATGCTTCATGATATATCTATTTAATTAATTATTTTGTTTTCTTGTCATTAGAATTTGTTAGAAATAGGTTTTTGGTTTATTCCTTGTTTATGACCATGTAAATTTGTATGGAATGAGTATGATTATGTACCAATAGAAATTTTATTGAGGAATTGGGTGATTTGTTATGATTTTTACTGTTAGAGATATTTTATAATGTTGGATGGATTGTGATTTTTTCCTTTCATGATTGATTTGGTAATTACTATGGCAAATGATTTTTGGTGGAATGTTTTTAATAGAGTTTTTTATGAGTTTTCAATTAAATGGGATTATTTGGTTGTTTAAAAAATAAAGTATTTATTTTTCAAATGATTTTGAAAAGGTCTCACAGACCCAAGGATGATGCCATTGGATGCTGGCACGTCCATGGTAACACAGAGTGCAAACAGGGATGTGCCCCCAAATAATGGTGCCACTTGAAAATGATGTTCCTCCTAAAACCATGGTTTGTTTTTGGTCAATTTAAAATTAATTTTTTATGTTTTTTGAGTTACGAATATTTTTTACAGAGTGCATTGGACTACACTGTGATCATTTTCGAAGGTGCGTACAGATATTCCAATGTATGAATATTAATAAATATATATATTTCTTCTATGTGGGTGTTCTATCATCCTATAGAGAAAACTTGTTTTAGATTAAGGATATATATATATATATATATATATATATATATGGAAGTATGTGAATGCAAGAGGGTTACCACTTGATTTAGAAATCTTTGGCATGGTGATTCATTGAGGTAGGATCCCTCTGAATTGACCATTAAATTTATTTATCATTTATTTATTACATTTCACATCTAGTTTTTTTATTAAATATTGATATGGAATTGTTATTATAATTTACCATCTTGAATTAGAGTGGTTTAAATCATATAATTTATAGTAATAAATGGTCTAATATGGGGTTTCAAATCATTTGTTAGATGAAATGACATTTTTTCCTTTTTAAATGTGATTTAGATTTTAAATGGTGACTTGGGATTCTTAAATGAGTGTCTATGTCAATTATTGGTTTTATATGTGGTGGGTGTTTGTCCTTCGGAAATGATAAAGTGTTAATTGTTTGTTGAGGAATATTTGACACTTTTATAAAATAATTTTCTTTGAAGACTCTCTTTACGATTAACCCCTTACCTTCTAGGGTGTTGATGTGAATTGGTGTCTCTTGGATGGGAATTCCCTTATGTGTTGATGGTTGAAGGAATTAAGGGTAATGTACCTCTGAGTTATTCAGGGATGAATACCACATGTGTTGCTCATATGGGGTGCATGTATATGTGATAGATTTCTTGTTGGTCATTGTTGGATCACCTCTCTTTTTAGTCTGAATATTGGAACCAAGCATAGTGAGAACATTTTCGGGAATGATTTTCTCACTAGTTTGTATTACACACTGGATAGTATCCTATAATAGGGGGGTATTTTTGGTATTTCTGCTATGGGATTGGTCCCCTCCATTAAGCCTGGTAGGGTGATGATCAAGCCTTTGGGTGTTATTATGTCATCTAGTAGGCAATACCTATAATATTAGTCACATGTATAGTATTTTCTTGACTATTAATGATATACTAGGTTATCATAGGATTCCTGGTACTTATTTATCTTCAGAAAAAGATTGACATGCATGTGCTGGTTAGTTACTCGTTTGTGGTGTTTTCCATAGCCTGTGTTATATGTTTGTTGATCTTGTCTCCATACGTAGTGTATCTTTTTTCTAAAAGTTATAGAACGGTTTATAATGATTGTGGAAAAAGGTTTTGAAAATGTTTTAAACTTAATTACTTGCTTAATATTGTAAACATCACCTCCTTTAGATTTCTAATGTCTTCTTCCTAAAAATGGAATTTGGTATTTAATTGAGAATGGGAAACCAACCATGATTTGTTTTAAGAAAGAAATGTGTGAAAATGTAGTTTATACATTTTATTTCAAAATTGAAATTTATGGATATTTTACTTTTCATAAATGAATATGAGAGTAGATTTTTTTGTAATGTTCAATAATTTTTAACACTCAGGCCTATAGATTATATTTGGTTTTATCTCTAGGTGCTGATTCTTGCATAGATTTGGTCCATGTAGCGTGACATTGGATTGATGACGTTGATGACCCATAGGGTCACATGGAGGTATGTGCAGTTTTATTTTACTTCCAATGCTAGTTATGATTTTTCTTTTTTCTTTTTATATTTGTTTATTATTAGTATATTTTGGGTCGAAATCATACCCACCTATTTTATTTTTATTCCCAACAGTAGTTACCAGCCCATGGGGATCAGGAATGGTCTTTAGGCCATGTTGGAATATAGCTTGGGTGGCCGATTTGGGGTCAACATGGGTCGGTTCGTGACAAAATGGTATCAAATGAGGTTCTTAACATTCATGGTTTCTGGTAGATGGATATTTGGACAACCATGACTCAGTAGGTAGGAGTAGGAATATTGTCTTGAAATTTTTCTCACACTGATCTTTGAGTTACCAGGGGTATTTTGGAAATAGTGTCTTCTGTTCTAGTTTTGGATTGATGGATGACAATGGAGGTGACCCAATGTCAAGTCATGACCTCACATAGAGTAGCGACCCATTTGGATTATGGGTACAATGTTTATATTCCTCTTAGTTGTTTAATCTTACTCGGGGAGTGGCTCACTACCATATAATCAGGTAAAGAATTACTGCTTGTTCCACATTTCAGTGTTTCCTTATGAGTTGGGTTCTATTTTGTTTACGTTGGTGTGAATGTAATTTGAAAATTAAAATGGTTTGGAATGAAAATCCTTTCTTTAGAGTGGTTTCAAATTGGTGCGGTAGATTTAAAACAAAAATTACTTTTAAAAAAGAAATTGTTTTATTCCAATTGGTGTTCAAATTGGTAAAATGGGTTTTAAAAGAAATTGTATCTGTTGGAAAATTTGGTGCATGGTTGGATTTGATAACAAAAAGAGATATTGGACCTTTGGTACTCTCAATGGAAGGTCACATCTATGTAGGGTATGTATGGAACGTGCATGGGGAAATTATTCGTGGATGACATTGGTGAAATGGATGGACACATGTGATGGTTATTATGATGTCATTGGAGAGGTTTCATAATCTGATGGATTTAGAAATATATTTTTGTTTTCTTGTGTGGATTTTGTTTGTGAGTATTTGATTTAACTTTTAAGAAGGCAGTTTTATATTTAAATGAAAAATGTGGTTATTGAAATGATTTTTTGGTAATGTTTGTATTTTTATGGCTTCCGAGCTAGTTGTTTTGGCATAAGGTATTTTTTTTGTGGTATGGTTTGGTGCTAGTTTTGGTTTTTGTTTCTCATGTTTCTTGGAAAGTTCCATCCTAAAAGTTCACTAATATTCCCAATGATTCATGCCATGTTTTGGGTTCTTTTCATGTTTCACCTATTCTTCAATGTGACAAGGGACCTTTAGATATAGTGAATTGTTTTGAAGGAAACTAATCATGTATTTGGGTTATTGAGAACTCCTGAGGTTTCGAAAGTTCAATTCGTCTATGGATTGTTTGAGGGTCCAGTTTTGGACCTATGGAGGTTGGATGTCTCATAATCATGGGAATTTTTGGAGGCATTGGAAATCTCCAAGGCCGCCTTCCTATAATGGTTATACCTGAGGTGGGGATATTAAATAAGGTGTTTGAGTATCGGGATGTTCTGAAGGGCCAACAGTCAACAAAAATCTCTGTTGACCACTTTGAAGAGATGGTTACTTTTTTCGTTTGGAGTTCTCACCCATCGATTATGGGAATGGATCCCCCATCCAATGAAAACTTTTTTGAGAGGTAGTTCAATGGGGCATTCATAGCTCGGTTAGTTGATGGGGTCTAATTAATTGTCGTTTACATTCGTGATGGTTCCATATCTAGTGAGGAGTGAATTAAAGAGGAACCTGTCTATGATAACATATCCTAGTTGGATATAATATCTAGTTCATCAAACCTCTTTTTGGTGTTCCATCGGTATGTCCAATGAAAAAATTCCAAGCATTCTTGTCACATCCCACCAAAGAATTTCCATCATTGAGGCCATTCGGGTCACTGGGGGAAGTTCTATAGGAAGCATCATTAAATGATGGGGTTTGGATTATGGAATACTAGTCCCTAACTTTGGGGAAGGAGATACTTCAGCCATCCAAGCCCCATCCATAGGTATCATGGTGAATCTCATAGATAGTCAGGAGATGTCGAGGATGTGTGAAATGATAGGACTATGGCCTTAGACATAACGTAATACTGAATTAATTTAATAATTCACATTGACGATCTTTTTAGGCTTACACTTTTTGAGAATTAGGCCATAACTATTACATTACATCTCAAATATTTTGAAGTAGACAATTCTACTCAGTATCAATTTTTTCATAAAATAAAAACTCTTAAAAGAAATCAAGGATTCTTTTATTGATACAAATCTTCATGAATTATTCCTCCCTCTTACCCTTCCTTATACCCTATGAAAAACATTTCTAAAAAAATGGGATGAGCATAAAAAGTTCCGTATGGGTTATAAAATAAAGAATGTAAACATTAGTCCACTAATAAATTCAAAACATAATCTTTTTAACACACCTCATGAAATCATAAGATTTACGAATAACACATAGAAATCATAAATAAAAAGGGTAACTTATGGAACCCATATCATACCTACATTTTAGCATTCACATCTGTATAGGGAGTTATGTTTGGAATACTCATCATCTTATATTCCCTAAATCTATTTGGTTAAACATTAACATTTACCTCCTTCACGTTACACAATGCATTCGAGAGTTATCTTGGGACCACCCACCCAAGGTTTATCACAGAACCACCCATATATGTAAACAAATACGAAGAACCATAACATAATCATAACATATAAAACATTGATATTATCAACATTTCACTCATCAATCACATCAAACCAAATCAAGATATTTAAATATTCAATCCATTTCCAAAACCATTTAAAACATCTAATAAAGATCTTTTCGAATCAAAGTGTCCCATACCACATTTAATCATTTCAACTAAATTATAATTTTTAAAAAATTAAGGTCCATATAAATAAATCCTCATTACAATTTTAGAACATTTAAATTAATGAGAATGATAAATCTTAAAAATATTTAAAATGATTTTTTAGTTGAATAGTTCTTTACCACAAGGGAAAATAATTTAATAAAAATAATAAAAGAATAAAATTAAAAAACTTTAATATCATGAGTATAAGGAGATTCATGATATCATATGTAAATGGGAATTATATACACCTTATAGGATAATAAATATTCTCAATATCAATATAAGACCCAATGAAAGGAGACTGAGATGTATTCCCTTACAGAAATTCAGATGTTTAACAGCGTCACATTAAAATTTATAGAATGAGTTGATGGGAGAGAAAAGGGTCTCCCATAACATGGACATAAAATTTAAAGAAAAAAGGATATATAAAAACATATCCCAATATAATAAAATGGATATTAAAATACATATAAATGAAGATGTCTTCGACTAAAAGTTGAGTGTGAGAGGTTCCCTTACAACGATCATTTTGTAAATAAAATAGATTGATTATATGTATTCATTATAAGTACATGTAAATATAGTATAAATAAAAAATATGAAATAAAAAGTTATTTCTCACATAATCATAGGACGATGTAATCATGAATTATATGGTAAACCCAAAGAATGGAAATCGGGTTAAGAAGATCCCTTACAGATATTCGGCAGCCAAACAGTGTCACATAAAAATTCAGAAAATGAGTTGATGGGAGAGAAAAGGGTATATCATAACATGGACCTAAAAATTACATCAATAAGTATATATAATATCCTATCTAGGCATAAAAAAATAAAAACACAAAACATAATAGAAATCCATGACTAAAAGAGTAGGGTAAAAGGTTCCCTAACCTCGAGTCCGACTTGTGTCGTATGTTCCTTATTTTTCCTAAATAAAAAACATATGTTAATTTATAATTTCTTATGAATATTTTTTATGTTTATTATTATTTTTTATAAATTTTTACCTTAATAAAAAAATTATTTAATTACTTCAGTTCATATCAGACATTTTTTTCGATGTTCGGAACTTGGGTAAAAAATGAACTTATTATAATTTCAAATTTTCCATGTGGTCAAAAGTCAAATATTTCAAGAATTGTTTTCATGATTTAAATTTAATATATATAAAGTATATATGTATTTACATCAAGTATATATACATTTTATAATAGTCCATAACATTTGGATATATGAAAATGAAATGTACCGTTCATGGAGAAGGTAAGTCCTATGTACGCATGAACGCTACATTCATTTATTTTTTATTTTTAAAGAAATGAAAACCAAATGATGCATGGGTATATTATAATTAAGTTATAATATGTATTTGATATATGTTAAATTTTTTCATTATTCCCTTTCTTTATACGTTCCATGTATAGTGTGGAAGAGTCATATCACTTTGAGGGGCGGTAGTCCACACTTCCTCAAATGAAATTATCGTATTTATAAAACATAAAAAGCATAAAAGTATGTTATAAATGATAATTAAAGAATAATAGAGATAAAATAAATAACATAAATAGAATTTATAATTATTGTTCCATCATAATTTCCACCATTATAGTTGGTAGGATAATATTGAAGAATCGTCGTTTCGTGAGGTAGTAGTTACCCGTCCACAGAAACAGTATGTTCTATACCCATTTGACGTTGTTGTGTGTAAGTGTAGTTCAGATCCTTCTCTACAAAACATATAATATTTAGCATACTTTTTTTTGTTATGTAATCAAATAAAAAAAATTAATAGGGATTTAATAGGTATAATAATGGAATTGAATTTTAGAGAAGATGATGCCTCTTAAAATGTATAACTCTCTTTGATTTGATCAAAAAGGATCTCTGGAATTGTCTTATTCTTAGGGATGATATTCTAGGTGGGATAGGGGGGATGTTTGGAGATTATTTGATCAGATTTTGGATGATACAAGGGTTTTATAATCATCAATTAAAAATTGTATAGGTTTTAGATATTTTTTATTCCTTATCATTTTATTTAACCAATTTTTACTCTTACCATTTTATCAAAAACTAAACACATCAATAATAAAGATTGTTAAAAATCAATGAAAAATATCCAATTAAAGAGTCAATAATGAAATATTATACTTATGATAACTATTTTGATGTATCTGAGTTTTTTTTGGGAATTTTATAATACATAATAAAATAATTTATATTTTAAAATATCAATTATGTTCATTTTTTGGCACTATTCATATAATGAATTTTTAATAACCCATAACAACATGATTAATTCGAAATAAAATCATTAATATAAACTTAAAATGTAAATATCATCTATAAATTCATTTATGAACTGAAAATAACCAAATTAAATTTATTTTAACTTTTATAACATCATTTTTTAATCCTTTATTAATAAAACTATGACTACATCGTCATTGTGTCATAATTAAATTTATTTATCTAACATCTAAAAATAATTAATAAAATATAATAATGTAGGAAATATATTTATATTTATAATTATGATTTATAGTCTAATTTATAACCTATATTACCCCATATAAAAATTATTTTACTAAAATATATATATTTATGTTGTATTTTTCTAAACATAAAATTAATTTTTATAAAATGTCATTTTAAATTAAAAGTGGATTAATGGGGTCCCAATATTGACCCAAGGATTCCCTTGTCTGGACATGTATCATAAAATAGGATAGTTAAAGAAGATTGGACAATTTAATAATATTATAATATTATTTTTTTACCCATATTTACCCGATTTACCTTTTAACCATGGTTAATAAAATATTTACTAATGTCACTATTCCTAATATCTAAAAATAAAATTTAACAATTTAAAAAATTTTAACCTTAGGATTCCAAATGTGGAATAATTTTTTGAATATTCAAAAAACCAATGTTTTATAAATTAATATAAAATTAATTCCCATTTTCAAAACCAAAGAGCGTGTTTTTACGAAGTAAAAACTAACGAAATATTGACATGTGTTTATGTTCAATTTCAAAGTGAAATTACATTAAATGACCAAAATTAGATTAAATGAATAAAATATAATCTAACTACACATTAAATGCAACACCCCAAGATTTCATAGTGTGTTATTTCTTCAAAATAATGCAATGACTTGCACTACACGCAACATCGAGTTCAATCACGCCATGACTTACCAAACAAGCCATTCAAAAGAGGTTATGAATAGTATTGACTAAATTTTAAACTAATATATCCTTATAATTTTAGAATCCATATTATGAGTTTTTAGACATAATGCAAGAACAAATTCATTTTCAGTATTGCACTTTTATCAACTTTTAATAGTGAGCACTTTTTAAATACAATATTTTAAACTTTTTGACTAAATGGGGACATCAAAAATTTAAAATAAAACTTCCCAAGCTTCCATGGTACGCTTTCCATTGAATAATACAGTAGCATGTGTTGTACGCAACTTCGAGTTTTAACACACACCACAACTGATCAACCAGCCGTTATGAATAGTAATACCTACATTTTGAAATTTTATCTCTCAAAATAGACTTCATTTTTGGATTCATATTATCAAATTTAGACTAAGGTGAAACTTTAGCACTTTTCGGATAACTTTAATATTTTGATGAATAGTGAAAATTACTAAATTTTAATTAAAAACAACTTTTTTAATCAAAATAATTAAAAGTGATAAATAATTAATTTGAGTTGTTTTAAAGTATATTTAGAATATATTTTTACCATTTAATAAAACTTTGGTAATTGGACATAATTTTACAATTAAACCGGACATAAACAAGTGTCAATCTTTTGATAGTTATTATCTCTTAAAAACACGCTTTTTGTTTTAACAACGGGAATTAATTTTAAATTAACTTTTTCCCCTTCTGTGTTTTGAATTTGGAAAAATGGATTCCATATTTAGAATCAGGATGTTAAAATTGTGTAAATATGTAACTTTTATTTTTACAGATTTTGAATAATTACTTCGGTAAATATTTTATTTAACATGGTTAAGGGAAAATCCGGTAAATAAGGGTTAAAAAAAATATTATAATAATAATAAATAACCCTAAAACTTGTCCTAACCTTATTTTTTGATACATGTTCGACCATAGGCATCATTGGGTCGATTTTGGGACCCCATGGATCCACTTGTAGGTGATAGGGACACTTTATTTTAATTAAGTTAAAATAAGTACAAAAATGACATAAGCATATATCTTTTAGAAAAAGATTTTTTATAGGGTTATATATGTTGGATTTTCGACTATAAATATTAATTAGAAATATAAAAATAAGCCATAAATTTTTATATTTTATTTATAATTTTTAGACTTTAACTAATTTAATTTATTTATGACACAATGATGATGCAGTAATTATCATAATAGTGACAAATTAAAATAATTGATATTATAAATACCCAAATAAATATAATTTGAGACTTTTAATGAATTAAAATAATTTTCATGAATAATAAAACATATTAGTATTGATTTAATTAACTTTTTTAGAAGTAATCATTCTTTTATGAGTCTCACAAAAATCAACTATTGAATAGTGTCAAAATTGACATAAAAGAGTTTTTAAAACAAATATTATATTATTAATTGATATTAAATTCCTAAAAATCTAAGGTTTGGACAAGAGACTTACATAATGATAGGTTCATCATTAATGGACCACTTGGGGGGTCTTTTGGATGTATATAGTAAATTTATTAACCATATAATATAAAAATACAAAGAGACATTGTAAAAGTGAAACTAATTAACTTATAGTTAATACTTAAAGATATGGTTAATATAAGTACCCAAACCTGTCTAAATACTGATGTTTGAGTTTTTTTTAGACCCATCCCCACCATAACATTTAAATAATCAACTTTGGAGCCATTAAAAACCGAATATGAATTTATTATAAATTAATATTTCTAGCTTTTCCAAAGGTGCCCCTCACCCCTCTTATAAAAGGGAACTCCTCCTTCTCATTTCTTCACACCTTCAAAGCCTTTTGGTTCGGCCAAACTCTTCCCAAATACTCTCCCACCATCTCTAAATTCAACTTATAGGCCTTATTCTGTTCATAAATCCAACCTAAGGATCCCTTTTGATCAAATCAAAAGGAAGAACCCGAAGAAGAGGTAATGATTTCACCACCCTTTTTAAAGTTCTTTTCTTCTTCCACTTCTTCTTCCTTTGTTATTACAATTATAAAATAATAACTCCAGTATCATATATATATGATGATTTTATTATAAATATGGTACAACCATATTCACTATTCTATCCATCCTTTGAATAACATGTCACCATACGTGCGTACGTACGGCTAACCATCTCCACGTCGTGGTGTAATTGTTATTCAATAAATTATTATTTGGATGGGTATAATAATGATGTGTAACTCATTTAATAATAAATATAACATGATAAGGATTCTCTATATATGATACACCATCCAATTATATATTATTTTAATATCAAAGGAATGATATTATCACTCGTGCCTACGGACGAACTACCGTCTCCACGAACGTGATGAGATTCATTCTCCATCATATCCATTCAAGTATAATTCTCATTTGATGATTAATAATAGTATATAAGGACTTGATATCATTCTGGATATGAATGAGATACAACCTATCCATTACAAACATGGCTTACGTAACAAAACATATAAAAGAAAATGAGTAACTTAACACCCGAAACGATGATAATTCTTAGATAGTATTAACAAAACAATGTTAAAAGATCATATATGATATCATATTAATGTATATGATTATTGAATAATTTAATAACAATTATTTCACCATTATAAGAAATTTTAACCTACCCCAACCAAGTAAAAGTTCAAGGTAAGGGTTATTTCACAATCTCTTCATTATCCGAGGTTGTTTATATGTAATAATCTACTGGGATCTCTCTATCATCCACATCCATGTTTCTTAGAAATTTATTTCAAAACATTATTACTATTTAAAAGAATATGGGTTAAATTCATTTATACCCTTGTTTGACTTTTTATAAGAGTTTTATAAAGGAATCTTTCCGTCGTTTTCCAAACGAGGTGCTTTTATCCTTTTTGACAGAATTATGGTAAGAATGTTTTTTTAACTTATACGGCGGGTGCAGTTATTTTACGCCGTTATAAAATCATTGAAGTTTACCTTACAAGATTTTAAGAATATTTTCCAAGAAAATGTTTTATTTTATAAATATATGACTCTTATATGATTTCAAAAATAGAAAGAGATATTTCTCTAAAAAGAGTTTTGATTTCATCTATGTCAACATCCTTTGATGGATTTTATGCTTATTTGAAGTTGATTTATAATGATACAAAACTTCTATATTTTATTGAAGGTTTTGTGATATATTTGACTATGGATGTGATATTTTTATACCATTCATAGTTTATGGTGAAAGTATTGACATTTCGTATGCTAGTTTTAATACGAATGTTTATGTTATGTTTAAACCTTTTCATATGGGAATGCATTGGACTTAATATGTGACGGGTGGAGCCCGCTATAGCTCCTTGATGCATCTGTAGGTCTCATGGGACAAACTAGTTTCTTCGCACAAGGCCTTGACAAAATCTTATTTGTAGTCTTGGCACGAGGCCTTGGCTATGTGGTTATGATAGTCTGGAATTATGCATTCCATCATTATGAAAGTGGTTATTGGTTTTGCATGTGATTATTCGATTAGTAGAATATCCATGTGAATAAGTAAATGGCATTATTTCATTTTATTTATGCTATACTATGTTGAATGTTAAAGTTTGAAAGGATTTTGTTTTACTTTTACATTGCCTTAAATGTTTATTATTATTTATGAAAGTTTCCTCTATATTGTTATCCTTACTAGGCATTTGAGCTGACCCCTTTTCTATGTTTTATTTTTACCAAGAAGTGAAGATGTAAATTATGAATGACCTACAGAGATATTATGAGGGGTTAATAGTGTAGATTATGGAGACAATATGTTGTTGTAGTAGTTTTTCACTCTATGATGTAATGTAAAACTTTATGAATATATCTAGTGTTTTCAAGGCTACTAAACCAATCGGTCTTTCGAGATTTGATCTTTCTTGTGATCAAGACAATGTAATGTAATAATGCACCGACTCTGGGTAACTAGGGTCGGGGCGTTACAGTTGGTATCAGAGGAAGTTTAGTACAAACCCTGGAAGCTAGATTTAGATAAACTCTGATTAGAGAACGTAGACCTAAGTTGAAATTTGAGGATTAGTATAGAATAACTTCGTAGAATTTTGGTATTGTAGAGATTTTGTGAGTTTTCTGAGAAATACATCCCTGTCTAGATACGAGGAGGAAGAGGCGGCTCTGGCACAAATGTACCTAGGGGTAAAACCCAAAAACACCGCTTTGAGCTAGACTCGAACGAGAACTGGTGCACGACAACGGGCCTTGCTGCACTCTTGGTTACAACACTCCCGGGGGATATGCTTAGGATAATTCTAATTTTTTTACAAACCATTATGAAGGGTTTATGAGTATATACTTTCTCAAAGGATAAATTTTTATGATTATAGATTATATCCATAAACTATTTAATTTATGTTATGTTTCTTACAAGTTTGGGATTAGGTATTTTTATTCATAAACTAATCTAGTGTATGCCATTGTTTAGAAATGGCACCCAGTTGATGGAATGAGAACTCCAGCAATGCACATGATCCAAAGAGAAAGAAGGATCATATCTTTCATGGTTTTAAGAAAAAATTTATAAGAGAAATAGTCTCCCATGTATTATCATCATATGAAGAAATAATATCATGTGTTGATAAGATAAGTAAAGAGTTTACTGAGTCCTATGTATTTGAAGGGAAGCAAGAGAAGAAAAGGATGGAAGAGAGAAATATGGATAAAGGGTAGAGGGAAAAGAAGAATTTTCCCATATGTGATAACTGTGGGAAGAAACACCCTGGAACTTGCCTGAAAGGAATGGGAGTTTGTTATAAGTGTGGAGGAAAACAACACAAAGTACGTGACTGCAAGGGTAAGAAAATGGATTCAAATTTACAATGCTTCATTTTCAAGGAGTTTGGACACTACGCGAACCTATGTCCCAGTCATCAGACTATGCTGCAAATGATGCTATTGGATAATAATCAAGTTATGATACTACCACAGATGAAGAAGAATGATTAGAGTTCTTATGTTGATTATGTCAATTGAGTGTTGTATCAACAATGTACTTGTTATAATAATGATTGAGTATATAAGGATTGTATTGCAATACTATTTCATTAAGGACTTGAGATTGTGTGGAACAAAGAAAAGTGACTCAATTGCAGGATAAATTTTTGGAAAATATATGGTTGAGAGAATGATAAACCATAATATAGTTCTGATACTGAGGTAGTGATTTTAGAATAATACATGATTGTTTTGGATAAATTATATTGGATATTCTTGACTACCTTAAAACTGATTAATGATTTGTATATTCCATCATTGTTGGGGTTTACAACATTTTTTGATTGAAGGAGTATATCTATTATTCTATAAAGAATAAGGGATCATGAATGTAATCAACAAGGTTTTATGAGCATTCAGGATGTTGTAGTGTTTTAAAAGAATACATGACGAAGGTGATCACATGTTATTACGTGGAAAAAATGGATCTTCATTGTGTTTTCCTTCCTTATAAATTTTGGACTAATGTATTTTGGATAGTTCTAGTTTGGATTATTTTGGATTGCCATAAAAGGACAACCTGGAGGTCGGGCGGCATCCCGTCACGTCCGGAAAGGCCGCGAGACTTGAACACAAAACCAAAGGGCAACAAGGGTGTATCTCCTACAACTGACCCACGTGATATCCTAGTGTGAATAATGTATTTTTTAGTGGTTCTTATAGACAAATTATAAATTCATTTTTTAACCCTATACGAATAGAATAAACAGAATATTATTTTTACGTTCTATTATCTTTTAGAGTGAAAGATGAGTTTGTGGTAGAAATTTGTTAAAGGATGGAACTCTACTTGTCAGGAATATATTTTTCTTCTTATCTTATTCTATGAAGAAATTAATTCTTATACATTATCTAAGGAATCCTAAAACTAAAAATGTGTTATCCTAATAACCTATGTTTTGTTGAACCGATGGTATTTCAAATCATCATAGATTGATGAATTTAAGGACCTCAATTTTACAGTTGTTTGTGATTGATGACCTCAATCACTACTTATAAATATTTACATTTTTCCTCCAATTATATGTCTCTAATTGCCACCAATGTTCTCTGAATAGAGATCATAATTTGGCGGTGACCCTTTCATTTCACTTTCCTCATATTAAGACTAAATTTTAGTAACCTAATTTCCGATCTGGGTTTCCCCACATAGATATTTTATATTTTCAACCTTTTATTTTCCAAGAACAATTTCAAATTTCAAGGACGCAATTTATTGAAGGACGGGAGAATGTAACACCCCAAGATTTCATAGTGTGTTATTTCTTCAAAATAATGCAATAACATGCACTACACGCAACACCGAGATCAATCATGCCATGACTTTCCAAAAAAGCCATTCAAAAGAGGTTATGAATAGTATTAACTAAATTTTAAACTAATATATCCTTATAATTTTAGAATCCATATTATGAGTTTCTTAGACATAATGCAAGAACAAATTCATTTTTAGTATTGCACTTTTATCAACTTTTAATAGTGAACCCTTTTTAAATACAATATTTTAAACTATTTGACTAAATGGGGACATCAAAAATTTAAAATGAAACATCCCAAGTTTCTATTGTACTCTTTCCTTTTAATAATACAATAGTGTGTGTTGTACGCAACTTCGAGTTTTAACACACACCACAACCGATCAACTAGCTGTTATGAATAGTAATACCTTCTTTTTGAAATTTTATATCTCAAAATGGAATTAATTTTTGGATTCAGAATATAGAATTTAGCCTGAGGTGAAATTTTGGCACTTTTCGGATAACTTTAATATTTTTGATGAATAGTGAAAATTACTAAATTTTAATTAAAAACAAATTTTTTAATCAATATAATTAAAAGTGATAAATAATGAATTTGAGTGGTTTTAAAGTATATTTAGAATATATTTTTACCATTTAATACAATTTTGGTCATTGGAGATAATTTTACAATTAAACATGACATAAACAAGTGTCAATCTTTTGATAGTTATTATCTCTTAAAAACACGCTTTTTTGTTTTAACAACGAGAATTAATTTTAAATTAATTTCTGCCACTTATGTGTTTTGAATTTGGAAAAAATGGATTCCATATTTGGAATCAGGATGTTCAAATTGTGTTAATAGGTAACTTTTATTTTTAGACATTTTGAATAATTACTTCGGTGAATATTTTTTTACCATGGTTAAGGGTAAATCCGGTAAATAAGGGTTAACAATATTATTATAATAATACTGAATTACCCTAAAACGTGTCGTATGCTTATTGGTTGATACATTTTAGACCATAGGCATCATTGGGGCGATTTTGGGACCCCATGGATCCGCTTGTCGGTGATAGGGACAATTTATTTTAAAGAAGTTAAAATAAGTACAAAAATGACATAAGCATATATCTTTTAGAAAACAAATTTTTTATTGGGTTATATATGTTGTATTTTCGACTATAAATATTCATTAGAAAGATAAAAAGAATTACTACATAATAATATTTTATTTATAATTTTTAGACATTAAATAATGTAATTTATTTATGACACAATGATGATGCAATAATTATCATAATAGTGACAAATTAAATTAATTGATATTATAAATAACCAAATAAATATAATTTGAGACTTTTAATTAATTAAACTAATTTTATAGGATAATATGACATATTAGGATTGATTTAAGTAACTTTTTTCGAAGTAATCATTCTGTTATGAGTTTCACAGAAATCAACTATTGAAAAGTGTCAAAATTGACAAAAAAGATTGTTTAAAACAAATATTATATTATTAATTGATATTAAATTCCTAAAAATCTACGGTTTGGACAAGATACTTTTATCGTGATAGGTGAATCATTAATGGATCACTTGGGGGTCTCTTGGATGTATATTGTAAATTTATTAACCATATAATATAAAAATACAAAGAGACATTGTAAAAGTGAAACTAATTAACTTAGAGTTAATACTTAAAGATAAGGTTAATATAAGTACCCAAACCTGTCTAAATTCTATTGGTTGATATTTTTTAGACCCATACCCACCTTAAAATTTAAATAATCAACTTTTTAGCCATTAGAATCTGAATATGAATTTATTATAAATTAATATTTCTAGATTTTCCAAAGGTTCCCCTCACCCCTCTTATAAAAGAGAACTCCTCATTCTCATTTCTTCAAACCTTCAAAGCCTTTTGGTTTGGCCAAAATCTACCCAAATAATCTCCCACCATCCCGCACTGCAACCTTGATTCCTTAGATTGATCAGAAAGCCAACTTATGTAGCCCTTTTGACCAAATCGAAAGGAACAACCCAAAGAAGAGGTAATGATTTCACCACCATTTTTCAAGTTCCTTTCTTCTTCCACTTCTTCTTAATTTGTTGTAACCATTCTAAAATAATAAATCCAGTAGCATATATATACTGTGATGTTATTATAAATATGGTAACACCATATTCACTATTCTATCCATCCTTTGAATAACAGGTCACCATAGGTGCGTACGTACGGCTTACCATCTCCACGTCGTGGTGTAATTTTTATTCAATAAATTATTATTTGGATGTGTATAATAATGATGTGTAACTCATGTAAATACTAAATATAACATTATATGTATTCTGTATATATAATATACCATCCAATTATATTTTATTTTAATATCAAAATAATGATATTATCGCTCGTGCGTACATACGGACTACCGTCTCCACGAACGCGATGAGATTCATTCTCCATCATATCCATTCAACTATAATTCTCATTTGATGATTAATAATAGTATCTAAGGAATTGATATCATTCTGGATATGAATGAGATATAACCTATCCATTAAAAACATGGCTTATGTAAAAAAACATATAAAAGAAAATGAGTAAGTTAACACCTGAAACAATGATAATTCTTGGATATTATTTACAAAACAATGTTAAAAGATCATATATGATATCATATTAATGTATATGATTATTGAATAATTTAATAACAATTATTTCACCATTATACAAGAGTTTAACCTACCCCAACCAAGGAAAAGTACAAGGTAAGGGTTATTTCACAATTTCTTCATTATCCGAGGTTGTTTATACATAATAATCTACTGGGATCTCTTTATCATCCACATCCATGTTTCATAGAAATGTATTTCAAAACATTATTACTATTTAAAAGAATATGGGTTAAAGTCATTTATACCCTTGTTTGACTTTTTATAAGAGTTTTATAAAGGAATATTTCCGTCGTTTTCCAAAAAAGGTTCTTTTAACCTTTTCGACAGAATTAAGGTATGAATGTTTTTTTAACATATACAGTGGGTGCGGTTATTTTAACCCGTTATAAAATCATCTAAGCTTACCTTACAAGCTTATAAGAATATTTTCAAAGAAAATGTTTTATTTTATAAATATATGTCTCTTAAATGATTTCAAAAATAGAAAGATATATTTCTCTAAAAAGAGTTTTGATTTCATCTATATTAACATCCTTTGATGGATTTTACGCTTATTTGAAGTTGATTTATTATGATACAAAACTTCTATATTGTATTGCAGGTTTTGTGATATGTTTGACTGTGGATGTGCTATTTTTATACCATTCATTGTTTATGGTGAGAGTATTGACATTTCATATGCTAGTTTTAATACGAATGTTTATGTTAAGTTTAAACCTTTTCATATGGGAATGCATTGGACTTAATATGTGACGGGTGGAGCCTGATATAGCTTCTCGATGCATCGGTAGGTCTCATGAGACAAACTAGTGTCTTGGCACAAGGCCTTGACAAAATCTTATTTGTAGTCTTGGCACGAGGCCTTGGCTATGTCGTTATGATAGTCTGGCATTATGCATTCCATCATTATGAAAGTGGTTATTGATTTTTCATGTGATTATTCGATTAGTAGAATATCCATGTGTATAAGTAAATGGAATTATTTCATTTAATTTATGCCATACTATGTTGAATGTTCAATTTTGAAAGTCTTTTGTTTTAGTTATACATTTCCTTAAATGTTTATTCTTATTAATGAAAGTTTCTGCTATATTGTTATCCTTACTGGGCATCTGAGCTCACCCCTTTTCTATGTTTTATTTTTCCCAGAACGTGAAGAAGTAAATTATGAATGACCTACAGGGATATTATGCAGGGTTAATAGTGTGGACTATGGAGACAATATGTTGTTGTAGTAGTTTTTCACTTTATGATGTAATGTAAAACATTATGAATATATCTAGTGTTTCCATGGCTACTAAACCAATCGGTCTTTCGAGATTTGATCTTTCTTATGATCATGCCAATGTAATGTAATAATGCACCGACTCTGGGTAACTAGGGTCGGGGCTTTACATTAAAACCAATTAAAAGGATTGTCTAATCACATAAATAAATTATATTAAAATGTTGTTTTCATTTAAAATGCAGTATTTTTCACTATTCTTCAAAAAATGAACTTTATCAGAAAAATACCTAAATTTTACCAAATGTAAACTTTGATATCGCACATATAAATAAGAATATTATTTTTCAAATAGAACATATAAATGAAACAAAAAATAGAATTAAAAAATTATTCTAAATCAAAATGCACTAAATCAATCTATTAATTAATATTAGAGTATCTCATGCATAAAATCAGATTTATTATTATTTTAACCTTCTAAAATTTATTGGATAAAAGTAAAAACATATAACAAACATGATTAATAATATTTTAGTAATCTCTATTCATTATCTCCAATACAATTTGTAGGCGTAAACTACCATTTAAAATAATAATATTATTATATTATTTTTTGGTATAACTCAAAGTTGAGTGAAATGTAAGATTTCAAAGAAACATGTTATTGCTTGTGGAATAAGCTATCACAAATAGAATCCACTTGAAAGTAAAATTGATATTTTATTCATAAATATTAATAAATATGAAAATATCATCTTCTTTATTTACATAGGATATTACATCCTTCTACCTTTTCCAGAATTGAGACCTCACAATTTTAAAATTGGGCTTGGAAACATCATTGAATGTACCAAATCAGATAAAAATCAATAATACCATCACATTAAAAGAAAAAAATAGATGTAAAAAGGTACGTGTAGATAAAACATACTAGTATTCCATGTAGAAAAACATGGATATGGAAGATAAACTAGGAGTCAAGTTCTGAGGGAGAGTGATAGAAAACATGATCAACAAAATGTTAACAACAAGAAAACCACACACATATGGTGGGTAAAATGTTAATTGGTTTCCCAGTAGAAAGGTAAAAAGGCAGAAAAAATTATTAACACCCTCTTCAATATAATGAGGAACTTATTTATGATCTTGACTAACAACATAAGGAAACATACATAAATGACAAATAATGTTTTATCCTTTAATAAATTTCTTCCATAAAATCTTCCTTTCTCCAAATAATGAGTATTTAAGATGAATTGGTCACATCTGAAGCAATAGAATCATCTTATAGAGAATAACATAATCCAAAAAAGATGAACTATATATGTCCCTTATTAACCAAAACCAAAATGGTCAGTATAAGATCAGATAATCTTAATAAATTATAATACTTTTTAAAAATTAATAATTATCATAATCTCCAAGTTTCAAAAAAAAATACCCAAAGATCAAAAAAGACCATTAAATACACAATTATCCTTAAATTTTTTTGACATAATCCAAACTAAGATTGAATCCCAAAACATAGAATAATTTAATCACACTGTCTCCCATAGTAAAACTTTTCGTTTTTTGCCAAATAAAATCGACTACTCTTAACATCTCATACTGTAGTGTAATTAACATAATCACATATTCTCTATGATATGTTAATCATTTATACAAATAAACCAAATCACTATATGTCCACAATAAAATTTCATCAATTATTACACAAATGATATCCCATAGTATTCTATTTTTATTAAGTATATTGTGTTCCCAAAAGAGAGAATGTATTCCAAAATATCCTTTATCACTTAATCACCAAATAATTTTACAATACTATTGATACCCATTTCATAAAATACAAATTTCCCAAAATCAACTTATTTTAGATCCATAAAATAATTTATCTTAAAATTAATAAGTCATACTAACCAGGGACTTCACATAGTCCAATGGTAAGTGATAAATCCAAACCGCACATTAGTTGTGGGTTCGATTCCCACAGCATTGTCTGATGCGATGTGTTGTCACATGGTATGTGTGTTATCCTTTTAAAAAATTATTTCATTTTATAAAATTACAAAAAATTAGATATACTCATAAAAAATAACCATAACATATTTTATCCACCAACGTTATCTCATACCTCGCATTTTCAGCCCCAAAAGTAATAACATGTAATTGCCACAAATTCAAGTATCATATTAACCCAAATGGTTCTTTATAACATTATCAACAAAGGAAAAGATAATACGTACTCAAATATAAGTTTCATGTAAAAACTCTAGGGTTACACATACAAGAGAATAGTCTTCCAAATTAATCACAAAAACAAAATAGTATTTATACTTTTAAACATTTTATCACCGAGATATTTAACATAACTCTCGAATTTTTAAAATGTAGACATCTTAAACATCCAAAAATATTAAATATCCATTAACCATTGATCTCAATATATTATTTAATAGTTCATTCCTAGAAAAACAAATCCTGAATCATATCCTAATATTAAATAATATAAAAATCATTAGCTTTGAAATAATCCATACCGTTAATAGGTCACTTCCAGTTTCCTCCTCTTTAATTGGAATAGAATTAGGCATTAGTAAAATTATATTTGTACAGTCATGGTGATCCCATTCTTGGACCCTCTTATAGGATATCTATTTGTTTAATGACCATGTACACCACATTTAAAAAAATCAATTGATCCCTCATAATGAAATTATCTCCCTTTCCTTGATTTGAATGGATGCTTCCTTTTTCCATGGTAGGTTATAGATTTATGATGTTCGTTACCACATCAATAACATCTTCCCATCCCTTTAATGCATTTTATTTTTTGTTTCTTCCCACATCCTTGACACAAATGTTTTTAAATATAATTACCTTTATGATTATTACCCAAACATCCATTCAGATTCCTTTCTCACATATATGATGCCTTTGATAAATCACCAGGTTTCAAGTGGTCAATCATGACTCCAGATAGTTGGTAAAGAATAAACACAAGGGTTCTCATTATAGATCCCATTTTATTTGGTTGATCATTCATAAAACCACCATTTTTTATTTCACATCCATTGTTACTTTGGTTCATGATAGATCCGGCCATTTACTAAAACCAAAATGGTTATTCTGAGTATATCATTAAAATCATTATATAATTACTTATCTGTAGGGTAAACACTAAGATATACTTATTAATGTTATATTAAAACCATTAAATTAAACTAAAATAATTATTACTCTTTCTAATAATATAACCATTATAGTTATGTCACTTATTCATAAATAACACTCTAATCTCTAATGTTATCTAAACTGACCCACGATACCTACTATAAGGCCCCGACCACTAAACATAGAATAATTTTGAATTATGTTAACAATTCACATTATGGATATTTTCAGGTTTAGAGTTTTAGATAATTATGCCATAACTATTACATTGCATCTCAAATATTAGGATATAGACACATCAACTCAGTATCCATTTTCTTCATAAAAATGAAAATTCTTAGAAGAAAACAAGAATTATTTTCATGATATAAATCTTCAGGAATTCCTCCTTTCACTTACCCATTCTTATACCCTGTGAAAAACATTTTGAAAACTTGTGATTATCCTAAAAAATATCATTAAGGGTTATAAAATAAATAAATTAACATTATACATTCTATGTATAGCGTGAATGAGTCATATCACATTGTGGGGGGTGGTATTCAGAAATTTCTCAAATGAAATTATCCAATTTATAAAACATGAAATGAATAAAGGTATGTTTTAAATGATAATTTCAGAAGAATAGTGATAAAAAATATCATATATATCATATATAATTAGAGGTCCATCATAATGGCCCCCATGAGAGGTGGTAGTATAACAGTGAACAATCATCATTTTGGGAGGCAGTAGTTTGCGATTCACAGAAATAATATGTTCTATACCCATTAGACGGTGGTGTGAGTAAGTTTAGTTAGAATAAATCTCATAAAAACAAAATAGTATCTTTAGGATACTAATTTTGTTATCTAATAAATAAAAAACAATAGAATATGGAGTGAAGAAGTAGAATAATGGAAAGGAATTTTAGAGAAGATGCTACCTCTTTAAACCTGTAACTCTCATTGATTTTGAGAAAAAATTATTTCTTGAACTGTCTTACACCTAGGGGAGAGATTGTAGGTGTAATATTTGAATTTTGGGACCTCCTTGAAGATGATTTTTGACTACCCAAGGGGCATGAGAGATGTGTGTAATGGGTTAGAGGTGGTGGTGTTTTATAAGAGGGTAGAGGGCTCTTTTGGCACGTTTGAAAGTATTATTTTATTATAAAATAATTTTCAGATAAAAAAGTTCTGAAACTCATTATATTTTAGGATATGATGTATATAAGACATAATAAAATCATGCAATTATAATTGGACTATTTTTGGTTATTTTTTAATCCTTATCATTTTTATTTAACCCTTTCTTACTCTTACCGTTTTATCAATAATGTAACACATTGAGAATAATAATAGTTACCAAAATATGTAAAATATCCTTTTAAAGATTAAATAAAAAAATATTAGACATATGATTACTATTTGGATGAATAATTTTTTTTTTGGAATTTTATAATACTTAATAAAATATTTTATATTTTAAAATTAGAATTATGTCAATTTAGGCAATATTCATATCATGATTTTCTAAAAACCCATAAAACATGGAATATTAGAAAAAAAATTTAACATGAAGATAAAATGTAAATATCATCCATAAAATTAGATGATGTCATCAATATAACCAAATTACATTTATTTTGACATTTATAATATCATTTATTTTAATCTATTATTAATGAAGCAATCACTACTCATCATTGTGTCATAATTAAATTTATTTTTTTAATGTCTAAAAATTATAAATAAAATACCATGATGTAGGAAATATTTTTATATTTCTAATTAATAATATAGTCGAAATAATAACTTATATAACCCCATATAAAAATTGTTTTACTCAAAGATATATGTTTATGTTACATTTTCCATAACATTAAATTAATTGTTATAAAATGGCATTTTCACAAATAAGTTTCTCCATGGGGTCCCAAAATTGACCAAAGGATTTCTATGGTCAAACATGTATCATCCAATAGTGTTAGGACACGTTTCAGGGTAATTCAATATTATTATAATATTAATTTGTTACCCTTATTTTCCAGTTTTACCCTTCAATCATGCTAAATAAAATTATTACCAATGTTACTATTCATAAAATATAAAAATAAAAGTTTCCTACTTAAAAAATTTGGATATCCTGATTAAAAAAATGGAATCCATTTTAAAAATTCAAAACACAGAAGTTGCAGAAATTATTTTAAAATTAATTCTCATTTTCAAAACCAAAAAGCGTGTTTTTAAAAAGTAAAAACTTCCTAAAGATTGGAATGTTTTTATATCCAAGTTCAAAGGTAAATTACATTAAATGAGCCAAATTGTATTAAACTATAAAAATATTATCTAATTAATCTTTAAAATCAATTAAAAGGATAGTAAAATCATATAAATAAATTACATTAAAAATCATTTATGAATTTTAATGCAGTATTTTTCAATATTAATCAAAAAATGAACTTTATTAGAAAAAATACCAAAATTTTACCCAATGTAAATTTTGATGTCCCTATACACTCTAAGAATATTATTTTGTTTAATTTAACATATAAAAATGAAAAAAGTAGATATAAAAAGGTTTCACTATCAAAAGTGATAAATCGACCTTTTAAAAAATAGTAGTTTGTTTAATGCTTAAAATTAGATTCAATATTATTTTAAGCCTCTAATATATATTGGATAAGAGTAAAAATATTTAACAAACATGTGAAATCATATTTTAATTAGTTTTATTCATTTCTGCTAATACAATGGCTAGGAATTAACTACCATTTAAAATATTAAAATTATTATATTGTTTCTCATTATAACACAATGTTGTGAGCAACATAAGATTTCAAATAATCCTATTGTTGTGTATTGAGTACTCTATCAGACATATAATCTACTTGAAGTGAAAATTAATTTTTAATTCACATATATTAATTATTATGAAAATGTCATATTCTTTATTTACCTAGGATGTAATAGAATCCTTCACTCGGGTTATGTTTATAACTTTTGGGTGGAAATATATGAAATTTCCATGTTTTAGTCCTGTTGTTGTTGAAATTTCATCTCTTTTTGTAATGGTGTGATGAACATGTTCTATCACAACCCATGTGGTTTCATCTATTCTAATATATGGATTTTCAATTTTTTTTTGTTATATATGAAGTGTGTATGACCCTTGTATGAGATGGATTCGACTTAGTGGTGATTACATAGAGATGTATGGGTTTTGTGTCATAGGGGAAAGTGGATCTAGTTAGTCATTGGGTTTTGGATGGAGTTTTTTAGTGAGTCTTCCCCTATTATTGGGGGATCTTATTGGTGTGTGGAAAGATACTAGTCCATGTGGTGGAGTTATTTCACTCATGCAGTGGAAGTTGGTTTGGATTAGTTGGGTGTTCTCGTGTTGTACCCCACTCTAGGGTGGTGTGATTGAGTCTTAAATATCAGTGATAGTTGCGTTCATGGGGTGGGGAGAAGCCCCTCATGTTCATCTCTCAATTTCGGGCATTGGTATCCTCTTGAATAAGTCAGTCGTGACCTATAGATAGTAATGGCATCTTAAGAATCATGATTTTTCTTAGTTTGGTCTCAGATTGGATGTTATTTTTGATTAATTATCGACTTGGTGGCTTTATAGGGGTAGAAATTGTCTATGCTTGGGAGATTTGTCACATCCCCAACTTAGGAATTTATCCATTTTAATTATTTAATTTATTTTAATTAGTTATATACCAATTAATTTATATCAGTCCATCCTAGGTTGATATATAAAAATTTCAAGCAATGTGGGATTATGTTCATCGGTTGAACATGTTTAATAGAAACTGTGCATCAACCCTGTGGAAGGGTCTTTCATCCTGAAAAATCCCTTTGAGATGGTCAGAGTATGGGTTTATCATCCGTGAATCATACTACAAGCTAACCATAGGGTTTTATGATATTTAAAATAAATAAATAAAATAAAATCCGCCTAGGAAATGAATAAAACAAAATAATGAAAATTATTTAACTATAATAATAATGATATTATTTTTGGGGATAATAATAATATTATTAGTATTTTTATTATTAAATTATAAATAATGTTAATATTATTTAAAATATATGTGAATATTATTAATATTATAACTAATAATATTTTTATTATTATGGTTACTATAATTTCAATTTTTTTAATATTTTGGTTTTATTTATTTATTTTCCATTTTTTCTTGATTTTCCCTTCTATTCAATATTTTTCATTCTTTAATTATTTTTTATTTCCTCATTTATTTTATTCTCCCCTATCCCTTCCATGAAATTCGTGTGATTTGAACCTTCCACATCCTTGGCCGGTGCACCTCCCTCCGCTCTAGTCATCTCCCTCGTCGACATCCTCCTCTCCGACCGTCTCCATCAACGGTGGTCCTCCATGGTGTGACGCCTCCCTTACTAGGAAACCCTCTCCCTCAGGTGGTCATCCTAGCCAAACCATCCATCTTGCAGGCCACCCTCCTCCAACGGGGCTTCCCTCTAGTGGTCGGCCATCCCGACACTGTCACCAACAACCGCTCTTCCGCCCAGGCGATTAGTCTCATTTTTTAGTGTTAATATTTTTTGTCTTTCTTATTGGCCTAACCTTAGGAATTAAGGTTGGAGGGTGACTTTATTTTTATGATTTCTAGGGTGAGTGAATAATCTATCGAGCCCTATTCTCTGTTCTCTAAGTATTTTATCGTGTTCTCACACCACCAAGGTTTGTGTGTCTATCCCTATCCTCTTCAATTTAATCCATCTCTTCTTTTGATTCATTAATTATTTTTTTAAACGTGATTTTCAGCTTCATTATACTGCTAATTAATTTATTATGGTGTTTTCTTATTATTAGAATTTATTAAAAATTGGATTCTAGGTGATTCCTTGTTTATTCCATTTTAAATTTTTATGGAATGAGTATGATTAAATTCCAATTGTATTAAAATATAAGAATTTGTTGATTTATGATGATGTTTATTATTAGAGATTTTATAATGATTGTTGGATTGTGATTTTTTTATTGGTTTATTTGGTTATTTTTATGGCTCAATAAATGTGGTATAGTTGTTATGAAAGTGTTGTTAATGAGTTTACAATTATATGGGATTGTTGGGTTGGTTTAAAAATATTGTGGTGATTTTTTAAATGGATTCATAAAGGAATCAAACGCACAATAATGGTTCCTTCATATAAAGGTGGCACTTGAAAATGGTGTTCCTCCCTAAAACATGGATTTTTTGATCAATTTTAAATTAAATGTTTTACATAGTTCGAGTTGTGAATAATTTTTTATAGAGTGTGTTGGACCTCGTTGCAATAGGTTTCTAAGGTGCTCAACATATTCCCAGTTATTGTTATGTATAATTATATATAACTTCAAATTCCATGTTCTACAATACCATGGATAACACCTTCATTAGTTTAACGATACACACACACACACACACACACACATATATATATATATATAGATGTTTGTGCTTGTGAGCAGGCTACTACGTGAGCTAGAAAGATTTAGCATGGCCATTATTTGAGGTATGATCTATATGCAATGGCCCTCAAATTTAAGAATAATTTATTTACTTTATGTAACATCTAATTTTTATATTAATTATTGATATATAATTGTTATAATAGTAGACCATCTTGATCGGAGTTGTTTATTTCATGTAATATGTTGTAATAAATGGTGTGATTGTAGTTTTCACATAATGTGCTTGACGAAATTCCTTTTTGCCCTTTATAATTGTGTTTATATTTAATATGGTGAATTTGTTTTTTTAAATGAGTGTCTAAGTGGATTTTTGATTATAAAAGTGGAATATATTTTTCTATTGTAAATAATTTAGTGTAAAATGGTTGGTTGAGTCCCGTTTGGTACTTTTACAAAAATATGTTTCTTTGAAAACACTCGTTGGGATGAACCTCTCTCCTTGTTGGGGTGTTGATGTGAATTGGTGGTCCTCTGATTGGACTTTCCACTTGTGTTGATGGTTGAAAAAAAGTGGTGAAAAGTCCCTCAGATATATTTGGGGGTGAATATTGTGTGTTTTTCTTATGTGTGATCCATGTATACATGATGGATTTCTTGTTGTTCATTTTTGGATCACCTACCTGCTTATTCTGAACATGGGAACCTAGCATAGCATGTTAATTTTAAGTGACTAATTACTGAACATTTTTCGATTATATACTATCTAGTGGCCCATAGAAGGGGGATATTTTTGTATTATTCCTATGGTATTGGGCCCCTCAGTCAGGCTAGGTAGGGAAATGATCAGGAATTTTGGTGTCATGATGTCATCAGGTAAGGAATCTCTTCACGATGAGTCACATGTATAGTATGTTCAATATTAATAATGAGCTCTTAGGTTCTCCCATGTTTCCTGGAACTTATTAATCTGCGGTAGATGATTGAGATGCATGTGTGGGTTAGTTACTCTGGTCTAGTGTTTTCTATTGATTGTGTTGTATATTTTTTTATCGTGTTTCCCTGTGTATTGTAGCTTCTTGCTTAAAGTTATAAAATGGTTTCAAATTTTTATGGAAAAAGATTTTTAAAATTATTTACACTTCCTTGCTCTATTTTAGGTTTAAGTATCATATCGTTTAAATTTCAAATGTCTACTACTTAAAACGTGATATCTATTTTTAATTGATAAATGTAAAAGAACCGTGATTTGTTTTAAGATGAAAATGGGTGAAATACTATTTTTTACATTGTATTTCAATCTTCAAATTGATGGATATTTTATTTAATGGAATGGAATATAATGATTTATTTTTTTGGGCATGCCTACTGAGTTTTTATACTCATGCTTGTTATTTTTCATAGTTTTTAGCTTCAAGTTCTTATTATTTCTTGGATTCGTTCATCGTTGTGTGACTTTGGTTTGAGTTCGGCGGTGACCCATTGGGTCACTTGGAGGTATGTGCAGTTTTCTATTATTTCGTCTGATGGTTTTCATTTTTATGGTAAAATTTATATTGTTTATATTTCTTTTACTTATTGGGAAAATCATTCCCTCTATTTTATTTTGATTACCCACATTAGTTTCCAACATGTGGGGATCAGGAACGCCCTTTGGGCCATATCGTGGGCAAGCTCAGGTGCCCAGTTCAGGGTCGACCCGGGTTGGTTCATGAAACGACCTGAGCACAATGGTAGTGGAGTCGGCCCTGATCCAATACCATCCCATGGGCAGTCATGGTCTGTCATTGACCATGGAGAATCATACACTGTCTCCAGCAATATATGACCAAGGTTCCCCATTTCTTGCACAAGATCGGTCAGTCTCGATTTGATCGGACCCTCTAGAGACACATCACTATTATTACATTCATTATCAATTATATATTATGTATTATGTATTATGTATTATACATTACATATTATCTTTTATATTTTATATATTACATATTAACTATAATATTTTTATCACATAGTTTTTATTGAAGTTGGGGTGACTCCAAAGTGGTGTACCCCATAATCATGCATCCCAAAAATAAGGGTTTGAATCCTCCAATTCACCTTGGCGGATTTGTGATGCTGGTAGTGATGAATAGTTAATATGGGTAGGTGGTGAGGAGGAACGGATAATGCACGAATGACGTGGCGTTGGGTCTTCGAGTCATGTTTATGGTTCACTTGGCCTTGGTTATATAGGCTTGTAATGGATTTTCTTCTTCCTAAATTGAATGTTGTATTTGATTTCATTATAAAAAGTTGCTTCAGCAACAACATTTTCATAAAAGAACATAGCTTTTGTTTATTATTTATTTATATTAAATTAAAAATTATAAAATATTATTTATTTATTATTCATTATTTTTAATTTATTTTTTTATTAGTATTTATTATTTCCAATTTATTAATTATTTATTATATGTTATTTATATATTATTTATATATTATTTACATAATCTTTGTCTATTTTGTTTTTATTGTATATTAATTAATTATTTATAATTTTTTGGTTTTATATATTTTTTTCATTATTAATGTAGTATTTATAATTTCTTATTTATTATTTTATAATTATTTAAGAATTAATTAAATATATATATATTATTATTTTTATTTATTTATTTAGTGATTATTTATTATTTATTATTTATCTTTTATTTTATTTTATTTTTCATAATTTTTTATTCAATTTTTATTTATTATTTATTATTTATTATTTTTCATTATTTATTAATTTATTCATTATTAATTTTTCATTATTTTTTGATTATTAATTTATGATTTTTCCTGTATTTATTTTTGTTATTTATTATTTATTATTTATATAGAATTAATTTCATATTAATTTGTAATTTTTTTTTATTTTTTTACTTATGTAAATTTATTTACATGTACATATACGTATATATATAATCACAATTTTTTTTTACTCCCCACATGAAGAGTTTGATTGAATGGTAAGGTCGTTTGGGAATAATGAAGAGGTTAGAGGCTCACATCTCACCTAACACATATATATGCTCAATTTCTACATGACATGATAAATATAAAAGTATTCAAAATTGTAAATTAAGAATAAATAATAATTATATTAAATAAATGATAGATAAATAATAGATAATATGAAATAAATAATGCATAAAAATTAAAAATCATAAAAATAATAGAGTAATATTTAATTTTAAAAAAAAACACCCCTTGAAAATTTTTCTCACTATTGATAGATTTATGATACAAATATCTTTTGAGAAATTAATCAAATTATAAAATACAACATCATACCCCTCATTTGCCTCTCAATAAACTGTTATCAACTTCATTGTCATCAAATTTCAATTCATTATTACATGCTTTTATTGTTATCTTATTACAACTATCTATAAGAGAAAATCCACCTTCAAACATTAGAGTCATTCTACCAATTGGTGTCTACCTCTTCAATATATATTCACTGAGTAGTTCTCTCACATAAAACCGGTCAAATATCATAAAACATGATAACAATGATAACTGACAGAATCAAATTTCTTACATGAAAATTTGAAGATTTCTAGTGGAGGTTTTTGTTGAAACATGGGGACTCAATGCAAGAAAATTATTTGTAGATGAAGGGAAAAAGATTAAAACAACAACATGAATATAAAAGTGAAACATGATGATTTATGTTGTTTGAAAAATTATCCCTCTATCCATAGAGAGACAAAAATTTCACAATGAACAGAGGTATAATTACATGGTACAATCCTAGTTCCAAACAAACCTAAAAACACAAAATCAAATGAGGTAAAAAAGAAGATGATTCAACTTTTCCACAACCAAATTATAAATCCACTATTCTATAGTGAACGGTGGATTGAAGTACACATAGCTACAGTACCACACTCTTCAATGTCTGAGTTTCTACAGTACCCAAGACAATGTCTGCATTACTAAATTGCACTATTGATTTTCTCTTGTCAACTTTACAGCATTCCAATTAGAGTTTCTATTATTCCGAAAATTTGGGTCAAGGGGCCTTTGACTTCGGGACCCCTCAACAGGGGTGCACTACCTCGTGAAGCCCATGTTTACCTCACCACAGAGGTTAAACCATGAGTGGGGTGGTCCTATAACCAATCTAGGATTATATAATTCCTTCAAACATATCTAAATCGGTCAAGATACACCATTCTAATAGAATCATCATATTAAATGATGATGTGATCTTAACAACAAACTATTCCAATAACATAACTGTATGGAACACCACTCCTATTACTTGATATGAAAAAGATACACTTAGAAATTGATATCCTTGATGTAATAAATAAAATATATTAGGTGTATACTTATAAACTACCAGAAAAATCAATACCATGCATGGAAAAATATTTCAAGGCAACATATGCATCATCTCAAATTTTTCATTTGTTTCCCAATGTATATTTTTCTCTATAAATATCTCAAAATAGATGAAACAAATCTATGATATTGAACTTATGATGAGAATAATAATTTATCAATCCCTTCAAACTTTCACTTAACTGAGTTCTATGAATATACTCTGTTAAATAAAATGCAAATGTATTTGTTCTCACTTACCTCACAAAAAAACATCAGATGTCCATTCCGATCTACTATACCCATATTTTTCTCTTATTGTGTCCCAATCATGTTCTATTTTTTGTAGATCATGGTACTAGTACATACACATCTTAAATCTACACAAAAAACTAGATCCATAATTCTTCCAATTCCACAAATGTTTGAATTCATTTTTCATCAAATATTGTATACCATGGAAGTGTTGTGTTCTTGAAATAAAAATTGGAAATGGAATTTCTCATTGGTACATCTTGATTAGAAAATAAATATTATGTTACCTTCATTGGATGCACCTAATTTTATAGAAACAACCATTAAAAAGGACTAATGGTTTCATTATTTGATAAAGCATCCCCATAACCCTACAATTTCACAATGATTATTAAATCCCACAAACACCTAAAGGTCAATACTCTTCAGTATTGATATAATTATTGTAAAAAACAATAACATATCCAAATAAAAAATAATTTATCTTCATATCAATATTACCACAAAAAATAAATATAATTTATTAATATAAATCAATTTACATAATGTTGATGAATGATGAATTTTCTAGGAATTTTATTTCCCCATGAACCAATTCCAGATGATGTTTTTTACAAAAAATCATGAACTTATCCAAACCCGGGTACACAACAACATCTCAACCTCCTTAAATAGTTCTCATTTATGAGAAATAATCTTTTCGATTAATATCTATTAAATTAATCACATTCATATCACCTACATAGTCATCAATAATCATTCTTTTGGACATATTCATGTGAGTTGATTTTGGACTATTCAAGGTGTGATTATTCTCATTAAAACAAACATGACATGAATATTTCCAAATCATACAACTAACTAACCCTAATTTGAGTAATATTGACTACATTTTTTCTGTTCGTAGGGTCCAATAATTTAGAATTGGGAAGGAAAATACTCTCAAAAGGTGGGATAAGTAATGAAATAAATGATGGATAAGAACTTTGAGATGAAATACGAAGAAATAAAATTTCTCAATGGAATTTACCATGGACATGTTCCAATTTCTAGTAATGGATCATGAAAGCCACAAACTACAAACCACCAGTACACGGATGCACTAGTATGTGCTGGACCATGAGGCGTTGGCCAATGAACAATGCTATTCATGATGATTTTCTACCTGCAAACTAAAGAAATCAAGAACCATTTTAGCTGGAGAGAATCTAACAAATATATTCCACTAAAAGCATCTTCAATAAAAATGTGATTAGTGGGTGAGGAGAATCTGGTGTTATCCTGCACCTCCATAAATCATGGTTGACCGAGTCATCTGCGAGAAATATTTCCTCTATGGGATTTTGAAAAAGGTTTTGTGTGAATCTTAGATATAGCCTCTTCAGAACTCTATTAGAGTAGCATGATGTGAACTGAAAAAGAAATCTAGAAGAAGATGTAGAGAGAGCATTGGGAAGGTTTAAAAGTTGATGAAGAACATAGAGGGTGCAAGAGAAATTTTACCTTCACACGAAGCAGTTTGCAAGACTCCATCCTCGATACAAATAAGTTTTCATATTCCAACCTACGAACAATAAGTAGTTCATTTACTCAATATAGTGAACCATATACGAGTGTCACTTCTATAAATACTTCCCATTAACAGTATTTGGAAGACCCACCATAGCCAGTGGGGAAACCAATAAAAAATATAATATAAACTGTTTGTGGATGTGGAAAATATAGTTCTCGGATGACCTTTTTTGTAAGATTGTACATGAATTCCATATATAGAAACTAGTTTATGGCCAGATCTTATCTAGACAATGGTATTTGGAATCCCTTATGCCGAAAAAAGTACGTACCATCCTCTGTGGCAAGCTGCATTGTGAACAGATAGTTCACAGCCATCTCCTACGTCAATGCTCTTACGAGGAAAGTTCCTATGAAAATTTCCCTATGTGAAAAACTTTTCATTCCCATGGTCCATACCACAGTTGAAGCATCCCCACACCCCCACACGAGGTCATTTCTAGGCTATGGATCTGGCCCTCCAAGAAAATTCCTTTTCTACCATCACTGACCCACATGATAAATAGAGAGTTTCACCACAAACCTTTCAGGCCTATTCAACAACATTCTCCATTGCATACTTACACCATCCCGATATATTCCCCTCAAATACCATGAGTTTAACCACTCCTCATGAGACACCTAAAGCCTTATCACCTACCTCTAATTCCAAGTTGACCTAGAACTGCTTGCACAATCATGACATGAAAGTTTCTTATGTTCCTGGACACATCCTTTATATCCATCAATATCAGTGTCCTTGGAGATTCCAGATCCTTAAAAACCTCCATGACTATCAAAAAATGGAAAAATTAGTATCATATTGAAACCTTTTCTTGATTCTTAAAATCATTCCATGGAATCTATTCATATGTTTCCTAAAAAATGGCCATTCAACTAAGGGAAAATTCATCAAAGGAGAGTATTTTTCTTAATCTATACTCCTAATGGATTTCATGTCTTGTATAATTTCTCGTGATCTGAGAATCTCTAGAGTCACAGATTATGATTTCCTTCCCTCTCATGATTGAGGCATGACAAAACATCATATCCTGATTATCTTCTAGTTAATACTGGCTTTAAAAATACACAGTTCAAACTCTATGACCATAAAATATGAGTTATCATCCTAACCACATGACATTAAACTGTATGTTACTTGTCCTTGCAACATTACATTAAACTATGATGTTATTGTCTGAGATATATAACTTTAATCTATAGTATACTGGGTGATTTTGGATGTTCATAAAAATCCCTGACCATCAGAAATGGATGGAAAGTGTTCTGCTAGAACCACTATTTGACTATGAACATCATAACCCAGTGGCTCTACATATGTTTCCTAGAAAATGACAATCAACCAAGGGAAAATTCATCCTCAAGAGTGTCCATTTCTACCTTTTAAATCCTTAATGGTTTCCATTCCTTATATAATTTCTCTTGATTTGAGATCCTCCACAATTATGGTTTTCAAAGTCCTTCCCTCTCATTTTCAAGGAATGTCAAAATATCCTTACATGATTATCCTCCTGGTAATAATCGTCCAAGCTATATGACATTGAACTGTAGTATACCTCACATGACCTCTCAAGGTAACTCTCATTAAGGCAAGTCCTTAACAATATGAGAGTCGGGACACATTACCTCCAATGTCATCCCATATTAAAGGGTTCATTGCTCTGAACCCTCATGCCCCATCGCATCATCTTCTTCATCCATAGGCCTGGCCACTTCCATTAGCAGAAGTGAAGATGTGTGGTTGGTGTAATCTCTCACATCATCTTGTTTCTCACACTGAGTGTGGATCACACTGTCTTAGAGATTTTTTATGATTCGAACATCCACACAATCAACAAAACATTTTAAACTATGATAAAATTGATTCCTATTGAAACAAGGATATGTAGGTTGCCTTCATGAAGGCTAGAGCTCAAAGGGGTGCCCATAAAAAATGTTCCACTCAATAATGTTCCCCAAATGGGAAGCCTCCATGTGTAATCTCCATCAAATATGAAGTACAAGAACTATGATTCATGTTCAAATCATGATACGTAGGATGCCCACTTAATGGATCGAGCTCAAAGGGGTGACCTTCCAAAAGGGTCTATCATTTATTCCCACAAAAAATGGTCCTTATCACAAGTATAACCCCAAAGATAACTGAACTAGGTGGGCATGAATTACTCTCATGGGGATATGTAGGGAACCCATATTAGGGGTTCGACCTCAACCTCGAACCAGCTTCTATCTATCATACATGATGTTAAACTCCAAAACACCTTATTTCATTTCTTAAGTCAGTATTTCCATTGTAGCATCAAATCAATGTATATTCATGATGACCCTACAACACAGGGGTAGCCCACTGATAAAAGGTTTATGAATGAATTGAGGATTGACGATCCTATGAGCACAACAAAAATATACAATAGAGTCATGGAATAACAATAATTCTCCCAAAAAAAGTTTTTGATGAGCCTGACCCCCAATCCTCTTGAACAATGGTGCCCTTAAGTGCTATTGGACAAATTTGGCATCCAACGAGCATCTACCTTTGGGAAAATGGTCCATGAATCATGGATACCATAGCTGTTGGGTGTTTCTAGGTCCATAAATAAACCCTTTAGAGACCATTTGAGGAAGTCATATCCTAAGAGGACTGATTTGACAAATACCTGACCCCATTTAATCGCCCACCGAGACTATTTGACTGTGCAACCTCCTCCATAATGTGGAAGGGATAAACTGCCCATTCCCCACATGGTCAATTCAATACCCCAAAAAAGATAATGATGTGGATTGGGCTGAAAAAAGATAAAAATGTTAAACTCTCTACCATAACAGATGAGTGATGATTCTCGTCAGACCATTTTATCAACCCATACACGTTCCACCTCGAGATGAAATGAAAAAGGTGAACTCGATGTAAATCTTCAACGAAGGTTTCAGTTTTATCTCACTTGATCCCCTCTTCCTCAAAAAAAAGTGGGGGCTAAGTCAAATGGTAAAATATGATTATGATCAGGATATTCTAACATGATGAGGTTTTTTGTGTCTGTATATCTAATATATATATATATATATATATATATATTAGGTTCCCGCAGAGCAACCATCGATCCAAATGAAATCCTTAATATCAATACAGACAAAAACCTCAACGATCTCACATGCGGTCAAGGCCCCTATAAAGATCAAAACATCCTCACCAACCAAACGTCTTCAACACTGGGTTTCCAATATGATGATTAAAGAGTACATCCAAAATAGTACAATCGCTACATTGGAAATCATAAGAGAAGCACTCTAACCGGAACAAAGTTTCCAACCGCCACCTAAACCATGGATAGAACCCCTATACATGGTAGCCTCGATGGTTGTCTCGAACCATTTTAAGAGCCTATCCCCAGAGCGTGACAAAAAGAACATCCCTTATCTTAGGGACATAGAGGACGTCAATGTCGATGAATTTATCCCAGCTACACAGGGGTCCTACTCACTGGCCCCTACTGTAGTGCATCTTTGTCAACATCACATAACCATGTATATATACTCTAAAAAGGATATTATGTTGTGGACACCTATTAAGGTCCAGAAGACATTGGACCCTTGGGCTGCCCACCAGTGGCACCAGACATAAATTCAAGAATATTCTATCACCCTGATTCTTGAGGTGGAACTCTGCCTTAAAAATGTGGTTTCATTCCACAAGAAGATATTAAACTCTTCCCCCAACCACTAATACAAACCAAAAAATAGTGTGGAATAATTCGAGCACATGCACATCCCTTCTAGTGCTAAATGGATCTACCATGCAGACAGAACGGAGACTTACCAAAAGATGAAAATATCTGCCGATGCACAGGGTGCTCATTGTCCAAATAAGATGGTGACTAGCCGCATTCATGCAAAAATTCTTACTGATGCATATAATGTCTTCCATAAAAATTGGTCTGTAAGAAAATATGAGTAGAGTCACATTCTATGGGTGTATTCAAAGCTCATAATACAACTATAATAACTAGAGAGATGATGAATATTTCTTCTCATGAATATGAATAACACTAGTCAAATATGGTGACAACTAGAGAAGGAAAATAGAAGTAGACTCCTTCCTCTATCCTGAAATAGGAGAGCTGTCAGTATCTATTGGAAACCTGCAGAGGACTCGAGTAGGCATAAAATCATACTCCAACATCAGAATGGGCCTTCTTAAACATTCTATCCAATGATGTACCTCATAATATCCTAGAAATGATGAGTGATTGGACATAAATTATAAGATGTATCCTCCAAAAACTCCATGATAACATTGCATCGGCAGAAAAGGTGATAAAAAGACCCACTACCCAGTTTCCTCGAATGGAATGACTGACGGTTAAAATGGGTTAGACATTATGGAGTAGTTATTCATCCCTACTCCAGTCCATGATGGTCGATTACAATATCCCATGATATACATACAACTGGATTGAGAATAAATATATGTTCCAACTAGGGGATGTCGGTCCAATGTGGTGGCCACTCCTAGGAAGACATATATCCCTTCAAAAACTCAATATGATTCTTGGCGTATCCTGACAGCATCACATGAACCAACAAAACAAGGACCCGTATATGAAGGTCGTTACCAATAGCAGACAGCCCTAACTACCCATAAGAGAGAACCCAAAAATGAAATGTGCCAAAGAAATCAGATGATGAAGAGAACACACATGATTCAAATTTTTTGGAAGCTGGATTTCATTATTCTTCTGATCATATGTCATAAAAGTCTAATGACTATATCATTCCACTACCAAATTAGGGAATTGTAAGTAGCACTCATGAAGGCCCTCACCGTATTTTTCCTACCATCTACTCTAATGGTCCTCCCTAGAGAACACATAGGGGTTTACTTTCTGGTCCAAGAATGATCGATCAGGAGGGTCTACCTCTTGATGTGAGTTAGGGAATCCCTCCACTTGACCAGAAGATTAGATAGCAAGAAATTCCTCCCCTTGATAGAGTCTACACTAAGGTCATCCTTAGGGTACACACTGCAGATATTATTCTCATTGCAGTTATATGTCAAGTTAAAAAAGGAGTCCTCTCGAAGATAAAATCCATTGAGAAGGCCCTCCCCAAAATAGTAGTTGTGGTTAAACCCCCACCCATAGCAACATCAAGCTATGAGAAGTTCATCCCCTCATTGAATTACAACCTAAACACCCTCCCTAGAATGTAAACTGCATAAATTCTCTCTAAATCCAGATATCAAGCTAGGATAGTACTCCTCACCATCATAATAGTCATCAAGAAGGACCTCCCCTAGGTGACATAATGAAACAAGAAGTCCCCCCCCTTTGTAGACCACTTATAAGGTCCTCCGTATGGTATATGTTTTAAGGAAAATACCCACGGTTGGGAATCAAGTGGAAATGGTAGCCCTCTCCATTGTAGCCCTAGTTGTAAAGGTCCTCCCTACAATCAAAATTCACACTATAAAGAAGTTCCTCCCCTAGCCGAGACAAATGTTTAAATTCCATCCTATGTTGAGGAAATTTAATAGATAGAGTGAGATATATCAGACACTCTTTCTAAGAAGAGTGATATCCTTTGTCAACCAGATGACGGTTTGGGATCACACTCATCATTCGAGAAACCCTTGTGTTGCTCACATATCAATGAGGCTCCTACTAGCCATACTTCCTAGATCAAAATTATTAATAAGTAGTTAAGTTGGGCATATATTGTAGAGGGGTACCTAGAAAAACAACAGAGGGATATGTTGCTTGTGAGAAGTCAACTAGCTATGTATAATATGCCAATGATGTATTGGCCCATGACCAATTCTCACTTCAACATAAAAAGGGAGTTTTCTAAGGAATTTATGCATCACATTCACCTCGATATATAAACCACTCTTCTCCAGAAAAATGAAAATATTTATCCATATAAAGGGTATGAAAACCATGTCCACATATTAAGAAATCTTCGTTGTCTAATTGACATGAAAGCCCTCCTGTCTGCATGGAAACCACAATCAGAAAGGTGATAGAAAAACATTGGATTGGCCTAACACTATGCACTACACAAGTTGTGTTGCCTCATTGGTGACACCCCATATAGAGTTCATATTCGAATATGGGGAGAAACTTGATCTCTACCCTTGACCACACGTCCCCTCTAGTAAACCAAATTTGAAATGACATCATGCAATGTCATCACCCAATGAATCAATAAAATGAGTCCCCATCTTAGTAAAGGTATAACACTCAATAAGAATCAGACTAGAGTAAGTATTGAATTCATTAGGGCTAACAAGATCAATACATCAAGAAAATCTTAAGCCAGGAAATTGAGAACATCCAATTGGCTTCCCACCTCAGGGAATCTAACAAAGAATAGTGATAATGTCTTCAAAATAAAATAAATCCATCGTAGATCCAACACCATACCTAGATTACACTCATGCAGAAGAGCGTGAAATCAATAAGGGGGAATAAGCTATAGCTACTTATACAATACGTGAATAGACCTAACTTGCAGGGCTAGGTGAACATTAAACTAAAGATATCTCTATAAGACCGAAAAATCTGGGGCATAGTGCATCCATGGGAGAACGTGTGAAATCCATACCCATAGGCTTGGGGGAAATTTTATCTCAAATTCCCTCATAATAGAAATTAGTCTTCTCCTATCTAGAAAAAAAGAAGAACAGATAGGTCACTCGTTCCACCCCATCTCATGGTTTATACCCTCTAGGACAAAGGTGTATTGTGAGGTCAGACCAGGGCTACCATCAGGTTGATCATCACCAAGAGACCTTAAGAATACCACAAAATGGAAGGAAAAAGTCCAACAAAGGATGCATAAAGCTCTCATACCATTCGGTAATGGGTACACCACTCCAAATGTGGTATTAATCATTGAACATGGTAAACATAATCCCCACATATCTCATAATAAATGATACAAATAGAGAGGATGCAAGAGAAGATGGTTCCCTCCTAGAGGTATCCCACAATGAGCCTAATCGTGTGCATACCCAGAACTAGAGAGCTACCATAATCTCAGGTGCTCCCACGACAATCCCATCACAACCTCCCTCATGAATCCCCAACATGGAGAACAATAAATCCCAAGTCATCTATGACCCTCCTCCTCTCCCCTAATGATATATTTATAACGCTCGAGGAAAAACTCTCGATGAAGGAGGAATAAATGAAATACATCAGGTGAATTGATGAAATGTTTAATTGAGGGAGCTATCATTATAGATGTGTTCCACAAGCGGAATGTCAACAGGAGATCCCGGACAGGTTCCCCTACCATCAGAACTCATCCTGTTAAATGAAGTTATTCTCAGATTCCCATTAAATCAAGCATTGGGACCATTATCCTACTAGAATACAGCCATAAAAGGACACCTCTACTTCCCTTCAATAGTAAGGTATCCAAATTATATATAGGTTAATGTATAAAGGATACCCCCATCTAGGTATCCACCCCAAATTCGAGCTATTCTGGCTGGCCCAGTTTTACCCCTACTGCACCCTCCCAAGCTCAAGTATGACATGATATGAATCATGGGCTTGTTAATAACACCGAGAAAATAATAGCTCAACTAGATTCCATGGAAGGGTGGTTCACTCCAATACAACTATAATGTAAACCCTACCCCGATTGGGTGAGAAACACACTTCCATCACCAAACATGGGGAACCCCATGATTGTAGTGTTTAATGGTTTAGGAGACCTATAAAAACATCTAATGAACTAAGTCTCTTACTGTGATCCAATGATGGGAACCCCATAGTAGATAGAAGTTGTAAAACTCAGATTCATCATGCAAACTCTATAGGGTTCATCATTCATGTGGTATACAAGCTTGCTTGCTAAGTCAATTAGAGTCTAGGAGGACATCTAGCGATCATTTCTCTTCTAGATCTGATCCACATTACCTATGAAAATAGTCAGATATCTCGTGAGCTACAAGTATTGGGAGAATGAATTTTTTTTACGCATCGTTTATAGATTGGAGGGCCTGACTTAATCCCTAAACTGGCCACTCTCCCAGGATGAAATTCTAACTATATGCATCGATAATCTAAATAATGAATTACAGGAACCACTCATCGCAGTGAAATACATACGTGGGTTATATGATTCCTCCACCATTTCGAAAAGGATAGAAGACTACTTGATATAGACCAATCTCAATTCATGATTGTCCCCATCAGCCCCAATGAAATTAACATGAAAATATGAAGTGTCTTATATCATGCTTAAGCCATCCCCAAAAAAAGCTCCAACTTTGAGGATTCCACCAAACCACGACGGACCCCCTGTATGCCAATATCCACCCCCACATAAGATATATGAGTGACTGGGTTTCAAAAAAATAAGTTTGAGGAATGAATATATATTGTCTTACTCATTATAGATGACCATGTCCCTAAATACTTCATAGTCGCCATCAAATGAACGATTTTTCAGATACTAGAGAAAAAGTGATATGATGATGTGTGCCTTCATCACCATTAAAATTATTATCCTTATCACTGGATACTGAGGAACACCATCCAGTAGTGAATCATCTTCAAGGACCTCAAACCAAAGATGGTGGATTCAAGAAAAGTCATCCTAGGTCTAACACCAGCACAAGTGGCATATCTATCCACCATAGACCCATGTGGGGAAAATGAAAGGAAAATAGTCACTAGAAAAAAGGAGAAAAAATTTAACAGTTGGATGACTTGGAAAACAGTCAAACGAGCTCATAAAATCCTCCAACCACAGTTAAAAAACCAACTATTCCTCAAATCTCACCTGATACATCACAACCATCATCCTATGCCCCAAAATCCTATGAAGGCCAAACCAGGATAAAATATGATCAACAATATGAGCCTGTATCAAATCCAAAACCTATCTAGACACTTTTAGACATAATTCTAGCATACTTTTCTAGATGGGAATCGCCCAAAAAAATTGGACAATGGGAACTATCACGCAAAATGACACCATCAGAAGAAGCTAGTGAAACAAAATAAGCATCCGATCAAGAAATGATCTTTAGCTCCATTAATGTAATCCACTTGATAGACCCCTTTTATAATGGACACTACAACCATGATCAAAAATTCCATTTTTTCGACCAGAGAGCCGAAGGAAGAGGTCATAGAGGCTAAGGGTATCGATGAATTCATGATCGTGGAAGGAGTTGTATCATTGGAAAAACCATTACTCAAATCATTAACATTGAGGGATATCATGGAAGGACCCTCCAATAGACACAAAAAGAACCAGAATGGTCCTATCCCCCATCCAAAAACTATATGATCTCAATCATCTTGTAGTATCTATTGATGTAATAATATATGTCTAATCGCTAAAGGCATATAGGCATACTAGTTTGGCCAATCTCAGAAATCACGACAGCACCATCAACTCCTATCACAGAGGCCGGACCATCTACATTCATGGCTAAAGCCCCAAAAGTACCCATGAAATAGAATCACTAAGCCAGGAAGCACCAACATTTAATGTAGAAATATGATATTCTAAAGCATCTAGCCTCAGTACTGGCAAAGCTATTGATCCTAGATTCCTTGAGTCTGTCATCAGACCTTAGGGAGGATCTCACCAAAGCCTTACTTTGTCCATAGGAATTCGAGGCTGAAGTATCATCCAACAAAATCTAATATATTGAGACAAAACATGTAAAATTATATGATATCATCTCCTATACAGATCAGGATGAAGCCACTACCATGCAAGGACACATCAAACCCTTTTATGTGTTTGGAATGATAATTGGCATTGATGTTTGGAGAATTTTCATCAACAATGTATTTAGAGTCAACATCCTCCCACTATAAAATCTTCATCATTTAGGCTATGCTTAGGATATCCAGATTCCCTATACTACAACTGAATTTGGATATGAAAAAAGCAAGCAGAATTTGTTGGGATGAATCAACCATAAAACATGTCCTGGTGAACACATTTCTGATTCTTATTTTCTATTGGTGTGGAAAATTATGGCCTTCAACATCTTATTGGAGAGGAACTGGATGCAATAACATGATATGATTCCCTCATCATGTCATCATTGGGTCAAATATTGGACTAATAGGAAAAATAGGACATCAAATTCCAATGAATCAACATTTCAATCCTATGATTCACATTACATAGATGCAAGGTTCTATAAACCGAAAGAGAAGTATTCTTTGGCTGACAAAATTGGATGGGTAACCTCCCTAAATAAATTGAAAATGGTCTTTTTTATCCCCTAAAATAGTTTGGGAAAGAGTATGTATTAACCATGAAAAGTGTTTATTTACTACGTTCATGCTCGGAAACAAACTTATCCGCCTGCATGATTTTCAATTATGGCCACCAAGTCCAATGAAACTGAAAAGAATATTGGCCCCTATAATGATAGGGAAGGCCCAAATAAAGATGATCTTTGTCCTTCATCAGGACCCCAAACTACCTTTTCCTTACTAAAGTTAGAAGATGATGTACTGTCACTAAATGATAACAAAAAAATTGTATCATCTTTAGAGAATTACTCGTAGTCATCCTGGGTAAAAGGAGCGTTTTCACTGTCCATAAATCTGAGTTGTGATTTCTCTCCCAACACTGGTGAGTTCATCATGATAACCCTCTATCCATCAGAAGAGTATGAAGTTGAATAATAAGTTGAAGAATAATAATAATAAGAATATGAGGAATAACTAAAATATTCCCCACATTCATTCGAAGAGGGTGTCTCCACTAAAATCGATGAACATAGGAAGACAAACCTGGGTACCGAAGACAACCTAGAGTCCACTCTAATTAGTGTGGATATTCCATTAAATGACCATGAAGAAAATAACACCTTCCTAATGGAGAATTGAATTTTCGTTTCATGGAATTACAACGAAATTCTTTGACTCTATCCTATTATCACTAGTCATCACCTAGGCCTGCCGGAAAACCATCTTGGCTATAAGTAGGATACTAGATGGATCCACCCAACACATGTTGCCAATATAGAGCCTGAAGTTGAAAAACTAATCAAATATAAATTCATTTGAGAAGTCCAATATCATATCTTGATGGAAAACGTAATCCCTTTAATAAAAGAATTGAATTATTAGAGTCTACATTGACATCAGGGACCTCAATAAACACTGCCCAAAAGATGAATTCATGGTCCCAATCACATAAATTTTGATCGATGAAACTGCCAGATATGAGGCCCTCTCTTTCATGTATGGCTATTGTGGATACATCTAGATCTAAATTTCTTATGAAGGTGAAGAAGTTTCTACTTTTAGGGCCACCCATGGAGTTTTCATCTATAAGGTGATTCTCTTTAGTCAGATAAATTATGAAAATATATATTAGTGCATCATTCATCACATTTTCCAACCCTTCATGGGAATATTTATGAGAGTGCTATGTCAAAACACTTCGGGTTAAATCATAATAGTTCCCAAATCACTATATCGATCTTGAAATTCTCTTCAATAAGTTGTCAAAACACAGTCTAAAGGTGAATCCCCTAAAGTGTGCCTTCGATGTCACATCCTGGAAATTCCATATATTTATCATAAGCTATCGTGACATAGATCCTACCCTAAAAAGACAAAATCCATCCATGGATTGCCTCTACCTCACATCCTCCCTGAGTTGAGGGGTCTCTTGGGGAAGATGGCCTACATCTGAATCTTCATAGCCAACCTTGTGGGAAATTTTTTATCTTCAACCATGTTTATGAAGAAAGGGACCACATATGAGTGGGATAATGATTTTCAAGTGTCATTTAAAAATCATGAATGATGTATCCTTAGACAACCGGTGCTGATGCTGCCAATTGAGGGATGACCACTCATTTTGTACATGACTACCTTTGAATGGTAATTAGGCGCATTCCTCAATAAGAAGAATGATGTTGGTAGAATTAATAGTCTATATTACCTTAGCCTAATAATGATCGATGAAAAGACTCGATACCTACGAATATAAAACAACTACCTTGTCCTAATCTTTATTGTTTAGAAATTATGACCTTACTTACAACACAATGAGGTCCTTTATTATCTCTCTACAACCCACTCAAGTATATCCTCATCTGTATTGTGATAATTGGATACCTATGATATTGTATTTTTGTCCAAAAATAATATTACATATGGTACATGCCACATAAATCCATTAAAGTTCATGAATTAGAAAACTTCATGGTGGAGCACCCCTTAGAAGAAACAACCCCATTGGACATTGAACATCTTGATGAAGAGGTATTATCTACCCCAGAAGCCCCCTATCCTAGGATATGTACTTCGGTGGTTCCTCTAGAATCATGTTAAGAAATATAATGGAGGATATAAAGATCTACAAATTAAGAGTGGGTGTTATACTCATATTCCCTAAGAAGGATGTATTGACTTACTACTTCCTACTTTCAGAGCGGTACACAAATAATGAAGTAGAATTCCAGGCCCTAATTGTAGGCATGGAGATAGAAATTCACACACAATCCGAATGCCTGAAGATAAAAGGTGATTCAGATATTGTCAATATGAAATTTAAAGGGGAATATTCCACTATGAAAGATGTAGTGATACCTTTGATGAAAAGTGTTTGGGAATTGATGGAAAAATTGCCATCAGATCCAACATTGACTTAGATACTCTAGCCACAAAATGATCAATGGTATTAATTGGAAAATTAATGTACAAACATAGATAATCCAGATCGAGATTCAGAATTCATAACCATTTCCCACTGTTGGATTGTATTTCTATTTATCCAAAACAATATGAAGGAAATTGATGAGATTAGCCCTGTTTCTAAGGCTTATAGTCACACCACTGGTAGGTTAACTCTCATTAAAAATTATATATATAGGGGGGGAAATCCCACCCAATAGGTCTAGAAAAGATCAAATCCAGAGGTGGCAATCAATTTTGTATTGTACAATTTCACATGCCAAGGAAAAGTTCTCTATAAATGAAGGCTTAATGGATTCCTTATCTGGTGCATCGATGGAGAAGTGACCGAAGATATCATGAATGATGTGAATTTCAATGATTGTAGAGAAAACTAATTAGTAACCAAGATCTCCCATCAAATTTGACGGCTCTAATACTATAGGCCCACTACAATACATGATTTCACCACATTCATCAAGAAGACTCATTCAAACCATGTTCATGCTAATTTTATTCACCAACCCTCAGATCTACATCAAATAGCTACTTAATCCTATCCATATTCCATATTAGGGATGGATTTTGTTGGACCATATCCCCCTACCACAGCCAGACAATCCAAATTCATTCTTTCAGCAACCAACTTCTTCTTCAAATGGGCTGAAGTCATACCACTTAAAGAGGTTAGAGAAAAAAATTGTTTTCTTTTTGAAATCCAACATCAGTACTATTTTTGGTGTCCCTCACAAAATAATGTTAGAAAATGGAATAAAAATATACTTTTATGAGTTTTAGATGTTATAGAAGGAGTATGAAATCAAATCTAGCCATTCATTCCACTATCGTACAACAACTAATAGGGAGATAGAGGCTTTAAAAAAGACTACTTCCAGTATACTCCAGAAGAAGGGGGAAAAGGAATATAAATTGTGGCTAAACAAGCTCCGTAATGATCTTTGGTCTTACCACACCATGATAAACACTAAGACCCTAGAAACCCCATATTAATTTTTATTAAAAGACACCTATTGATCTGTGCATTGAAGTTAAACTACCATCAGTCTGCATACCCATTAATGATCAGTTTTCCATAGGCGAGAAATCCAAGAAACAGTTCAATGAGTTAGAGAAATGAGATGATAAAAGGTTTCACAATTTTAAACTTTTGGAATTCTATGAAACTTGGATTGCATGTGCCTTAAACAAAAAGGTTTTCCTTAGATCTTCTCATGAAGGGGTGATGGTGTTAGTCCTCATAACCCAAATGATACGCGGGAAGAATCCCCCAAAGAATGATACCAAATTGGATGAACCATTTGTAATTTACAATGTCTACAATAATGGGGAATATTATTTTATATAAATGGATGGAATACTCTTCATAGCTCCCACTAATTCATGGTTTTTTACGAAATACTTCATATAATAGAAACTGAAGCATCATAGCTACAAGACATTTAACAACATTGCATAAATTGTCCTAATAAAACAACACTAAACAAGGAGGTTATAACTGTACATGGTGCAATATGTTAAACCTCATATAATAAATCGTCCTAATCGCATGAAAATAAATTGTGAGGCTAGAAGTGTTCGAACTGAAAAATTTTAAAATGCATAACATAAATTGTCCAAATCGCACATTGATAAACTACAGGGTAATAATTTTCCTAACCACATGACATTAAACATTATAGAGTCCATCCTTCCTACAAGGTATTAAAATTCATGGTTACCAATGAACTATCTAGGACTTCATTCCCATTCATCAGTGGGATATGTAGCGACGTGTCAACCGTCAATCATGTCTCATCAATCATATGAAAAAGGCCTCAATTGTATCTTCTATCACCCCATACAATGAGGAAAATCATCATCACCCCTTCATTATCACATAGAGTATGACTAACGTAAGCATATGATCAGTGGTAAATATTACTTTAAATAAACAAAAAATATAGAAATACTATTGACCTGATAGCCATGGAAGATGAATCAAAACTGACCCTACTTTTACCTCCAAGTCAGATCAGTACATGGATCATTTTGAACTATGTATGGCATGATTCCTAACCTTTCGGGATGCGTAGTGATTTCTATATTTAACTTCTAGGCCCAACCACTGATTAAATAAAAATACCCTCTCATTTCCCTACATGTGGGCGTGACCTCTATGGGGAATATTTAGAACTATGTATGGATTGATTCTTATACATGAATGCTATATAGTGACACCTGGATCCTTTATCCAAGTCCATCCGCCAAAAAAAACATCTTTCCCTTTGTATTGGTGGAAATTGCATGTGGGAATCCATGAAAGTTCATATCCGCATGACATTAAACTCAAGGATACTAAAGTGTCATGTGTTACCCGATTCTCAGTATTACAAGATCCCGAACATTCCCCAAATTTCATGCACATCAAATTCAAAGAGATGATGAAAATTCCATGTCTGTATTCTGACACTCCAAAGGATTCAAAAGATCATTATTTCAACTAAATATGAGTTATATCTATATAGAATCTATAGTATATAATATATAATAATGGTCTAGATATTTATCATGTTACCAGACAGATCTTTCCAATTTCTCAAACTCCATGCTCTAGGAAATCATAAATCTCAATAAACATTCATGGCCATCGGGGATGGAAGTACAGTCTCCTATAGACACCATTTTTTACTATTCATATCATGCCCCAGTGGATCTACATATGTTTCTTACAAAATGGTCTTCAATCAAAGGAAAATTCATCCCCATTAGAGTCCTTTCCAATTTTCGTACGCCCAATATCTTTCAAGACCCATGTCAATCTTCTTGATCCAAGCCCCCCCTAGGACATTGGATTACACAATCTATCATCATTCATGTATATGGAATTCCAAAATATCCTGATAGTGAATTAATCAAATCAATTTAGGGTATCTGTGAAAATATGTATCCACAACATGATGATAAACTATTTTGATAATGTCCATTCCAAATGATGCTAAAGGGCAATATTGGAAGTGTCTTAGCTACATGAAATTAAACTACACCACTCAATGACATTGCATATGTCCTTATCGTGGATCGGTGAACTCAATCAAAATTATTTCCCTTATCATGTGTGGGAAAAACCTCTCCAATGAATTCCCATTCAGTATCCTGCATAACTTGGTTTCCCCCTGAGAAGATCTGCGGAGAACCTGAATTCTATGATCTGAACTCACCCACATAAGTTGATGAAACGTCCCCATTTATACACATGAATTAAATCGAAGTAGAGAATCCCTATACTAGTAATATCTACAAGGCTACTTAAGGGTGATCATATTTATGTTCTTTCATGTTGGTATTATTCTACGACCACCCCACCTAAAGATAAATTATGTGGAATTTTTCCTTACTAAATGATGTTAAACTACATAGAATTAGTTTAATGATAAAATTCCCCCTACCATTTAATATTCCATTCATATGAGCTAATCAAGAATCGTCATAATTCCTTTTTTCTCACTCTAATCATTGCTCACATAAGCTTCTGGATCTCAGTAGGAGATCAACCATGACACCATGGAATATCATTTTGGGTGTTTAGTCATAGCAATACAACACTAAAATGCATGTCATGGTTCCCTTACCCATCAGGTACCTCATGTATGGATCATATAATGTTAAACAATAGGGTACTCCAAATATGGGACATATTCCTTACCCTACGTATGGGTAAGATCTATGTAGGAATTAGTTGATCCCATGGGTGAATCAAAACTAGGATGTTTTTAATGTATCAAGATACACTTATTCGTTGCATCAAACTTCATTCTTTGAATAATCATGGATCCTCATAACCTTCCATGGCCATTAAAGATGGAAGGTCAATGTATTGTGGACACAATTGTTTTACTATTCATATCATTCCCCAATGGAACTGCAAACATTGCCTAAAAACGGTCATCAATCAATGAAAAATTTGTCCCCATGAGAGTCATGTCCTACCTCAGTATACCTAATAGCTCCAAAGCCCCATGATAACCCTTATTATTTAATAACCCTCAATGTCATTTTTTATATTCTCATTCCTACCCAAACCCTAGATATATCCGAACATCATGGCCCGATTCACCTCTGGTCTCTCTAGATTATTTTATAAAAAAAAATGTACCATCCCTATGCGCAAAGTTGATCTGTTCACACAAAAAACACAATATAATCCCCCACATATTTCTTGTTTTCATGTAAAATTTCATCAAATAAATTTTCCTGTTTCATGTTTAGGCACACCACCTTCCATAACAACAACACAGTTTCTCGAAAAGTCCCAATCTCCATTAACAATCAAGTTCATTGGAAATGGAAGGATAGTTTCTTCAAGACACTATTTTTCACTATATAGATCATGCCTTTGTGTCTCTTAAAATGTCACCTACAAAACGATATTCATTCAAAGAAAAATTATTTCCCATGAGAGTCTTTTCTTGTTTATATGTGCCCACATGAAATTTATGTCCCATCCTAGTCCCTGTACTAGGAAACCACTTAGATTATGGCTTACATATCTTACCATTCTAAAATTCACAGAGATGAAAGTCACTTGTATTTGAACTGTAGAATCACTTAATCTCCCTTGGTTAGAGAAAAAGGATCTCCCATAATAGGTGTCATGTGTCATGGATGTATGACGTTAAACTATACCATTCACCAGCTCTCCCCTACATAAGAGAAATTCTAGTTGGAGCGGTTTCCCATTCAATGAAGAAACAAATTACCCTCAATATTTTGACCACATTACTTAGATTTACCATCAACTATGTCCCCCAACCTCAAAACAAATCCAATGGGTTATAAATCCCTCCATTCCATTAGAAATGGATGGTGAGTGCCCTCTAGAAACCTGTGTTTGACTATGAACATCATGCCCTGATGACTCTGCATATGTCGCTAACAAAAAGTTTGTTAATAGAAAGCTAGTTCACCCTCAGGGTAGGATTTTCCTATGTCTGTACACAAAAAATAGCCCTAGAGACCCATATATGTTTAAAACTTGTGTATTCAGGGTCAAGAAAAATCTCCCATTCACGTCTAAGAGTTATTAGGACATTTTTGGCTAATGAATCCAAAATTAGGGCCCTTGCTCCATCAAATTTTTTCAATGTTGTTAATCCTAAAACATTAGTAATAATTCTGATTGAATGGACTATAAACTACCAATAAAATGATAAAATATTGGCCTAAGTGAAAACTCACAAAGGCCACCTATGGATAAATGTTGAGTATTAGCTCGCTAAACCTACACTATATATGATTTAGGAAAAAAAGTTGATCTATAAAATATTCAAAAAGACAAAAAGCATGTTAGGTTGAAAACCTGGAAAGGGAAGCCTAAAAAAAGTCATGTTATACCTTCTAAGACTGTACCAAACAAGCTTAGGATAAAAATAGGGAAATAATGAAGAAAATGAACAAATTTTCATGAGGTCTTCCATATGACCCCCTGCAGGAGTCGAACTACGCTCACTGAGTCTTGTGGATCAAGAATTAATTAGAGCATGATTCAACTATTACATTTTACAATTTTCAAATCATAGTGTAAAATTACTACCTTGTCTAAATTATTCTTATATGGTCGATTGTGATTAATTTCCATTGCAAAAGAACAACACAAAAAAATAAAGAAAAATGGATGAATTGGAGGGAAAAAATTGTTCCATTAGTATAAAAATCAATTGAAAACAATGGAATATACTCAATTTGTATCCACTCCATAGTATCAAAACAAAATGACTAAATCATAATTTGGGTATGTTATTGTATGTCTTGGCTCACCTTATCCAGAAAAATGGCATGGGCCTTTCATGGGACGTAATTGTTTTTCCCTAAAGTAGCTCTTAGTTCCACCTCAGACTCAACCATCAGATGTAAGCATTCCAAAATTTCATTAATTTCCTACCCATTCTTCTTAATAACATCATAATAGGAACCTAAGGAGGATAGTTGAGCCTTCAACATTGCCACATGAGCCTTGAATTTTCACAGCTCTTCTCTTTGGGAAACCACCAAGTTGTGAGCCTTCACATCCTCAGTTTTTTGATGATCGAGATCCTTAGATACATCTTGGAAGGTTGTTTCTAGATGATGTGAAGACATGAATTTGGATAGATTGTCCTTAGAAGAAGAATGTTCATCCTTGGATTTGACAAAATTGTAAATAAGAAATTTTATATACTGGTAATCGAAACCACCTGACCCTAATTAAGAAAAAATCTCATGATGGTGTATGTTTCATCCATGAAATTAGCCTTCGGGGTTTCCATTGAAAGGGTACATAATAGGAACCATGCCTGGTTTTTAACCTCTTGATTCCTCCTCATGGTACTAGGTCCTTTTCCTCCCCCAATGTAATGGTTCTATAGGCAGGATGCACCATTAAGATTGTTGGAAGTGACATAAGATAGGTTACCTAGTGAGGAGTTCTCTCTCTCCCCACTGATGGTTTGACAGCTGGATTCAGACACAGGGGACTAGCCATGACATCTAGAATATCCATTGAGACTTTTCTAGGGCATTCTTCATTAGGGAAGTGAATGGTTTCTACAGGATTTGGGAAGTCTGAATCACTCCTTACCAATATTGGTGGCACAAATGAGGCCCCTTCCAAATGCATCTGACTACGGATCGAGCATCTTATCAAAACAAGGACAAGAATATATAATCTTTCCATCGAGGTCACCATTGGAAGAGGTATATATGGCATGGATTTAGGGGTCAAGGAGGGGTGATGGATGGTTAATGGATTTTGGACCCATTAAATTGTCCTTCACAATAACATGTATGGGTAATATTCTATACACAATGGGAATATTCGAGTGACAGAAAACCAGATCCCATTTTATTAGGGATGATAACCCCCATCGTGTCCCCTTCCTACATAATTAAAATCCATAAATGGTGCAGAAATTTGGGAAGAGCATATTCCCTTAGCTGGATGGTAGAAATTTTATGTAAATGTTCTTAAGAATATGGATTCTTTCGAGCTGGAGGATCCACATTGGGTGATCCCAACCTCTCCATCCAATAAATTGAAATTATTAGTACATGAAAACCAGTGGCTTAGTAGTTTAGTTTGTATTACTATTGTTGATAAATCCCCAATCTAAGACACCAAAGATTCCAAATATATGTTCACCATTTACAAATATTATAGGGACTCCAAACAGATCTGATATATGCATAATTCCCAATCCCATTCATCGGAAAGTCATCCCCTGGCTCACAGTTCCCATTTGGCGCTAAACCCACCATTAGGGTTTTTTTGGGGAAAGGTTGAGAATATAGGTGTACTCTTGGGAAATTAGTCTCAAGGAAGTGTTGTAGTAACTACAGTTTCTCTGAGCCTATGTTAAGCCTTCTAGTATGAACACATTATCTTGAATGGGAGTGGAAACGATGTATCATGTTGAGGACATATTGGCTATACTATTCTCTCAGCGTGATTCATGGGGAATGAAAGAAGTATTATTTCCAACCAATGGCTTAGGGATTTCATCAGAGATTCCAAATCCATATGGCGGTAGCTGCATATACATTGTGTATTTTATAAGTTATTGCATAATTAGATCTTTTAAGAAACTATCCTGAGGGACAATGTAACACCAAATATGGTCCTCAGTGTCCTCAATCATGGCTACCCTCATCATGGTTAATTCTATCATATTCTTTTAAATATCTATTAAAGAATTCACAGAAATATCCAAAAGTCCTCAAAAACTCAATAAAATGTGAATTTAATAGAATAAGGTTCACAAAAATATCCAAAGGATGTAAAAATAGGGTCCTCATGGGGCTCTGTATACTGCTCTTGAAGATGACATGTGGAATTCATCTCCTACATATTAATAGTATGTAAGAGACATTTCCACCATACTACATCGAAATACGGAAGATATATCTCATGTACAACCTCTGTATGTGGAAGGCATGTGTGGTGCTATCCCGTAGAGCATTTGGCCAGTAAAATGAGGTGGCTGTGAAAAGAAGAAACTAAAAATTGAGGCCTCACCGTGATGATACTCAAAGTTCACTAGTTATGATTTTAATGTTCAGTTTAATATGTTTTAATATTCTGTTTTCCACATTATGTTTAGTGTGAGGAAAAAGTAAATCACACAGAATCCTCCAATGCAGAAGACCAGACATAAGTTATATATTCTATAGTGCAATTCGTGAAACCAACAATTTGGTTTTTGGGAAGAATAAATTGCGTAATGTTTGGTTCATGGAACATACAATGTGGTTTGTGAACATAGATTTCACAAAATATTTGGTACGTGAATGAAGAGTAAGATGAAGTAAGGTTGAGAAAACTTTTTTCCATGACGAATGGTAAAATAAAAATGGCATGGTCCCCAATAAATAGGTTTGGACTCTTCCTACCAAATCGATCATTTCTACCATAAACAAATTTAGTTGAAGGCCATTCTACATCAGAATATCTTTCTCTTCATTCCGAACAGTCCCTATTCTGATGGGGGCATTTTAGGGTCCTGAAAATATCAAAAAGGGAAGTAAATAATCACCCAATAATTTTATAAGAAGGTAGTAACCATTCCAACATTTCCAGCTAGGAAAATGGATTCAAATCAAATTTATATTTTGATTAAAAACTTGAAAAATCAAAATTTTCATGTTTTTTAAGTGAACCATGTACCATCATTGGGAATGGTTCACGGGGTGCATGGACAGTGATCCACTGGTATGTGGAGGACTCGTGAGTTGAGGTCCTACAGGGTGATGGAGAGCTGACCGAGAATGTCAGGATCCATGTTATCAGCAAATGTGATTGTAGGAATGCCATTAGCATTCCATCCTGGGAACCAAATACCGTGAATCACATCCTTTGAAAACCCTAATTCACTGAGTCTTTTGTGGGATCAGATATAACTTCATGGGATTCTACAAATGGTGCCACGTGCCCATTAATATGATTTAACTAATTATCTATAAAAGGACAATAGGAGTATGTGAAGAGTGGATGGACAAAGAATGAATGGAAGAGACCCTAGAGGTTGGAAGAAGTAATTCAGAGATGATTAACACTTTTGGTTCGAATTGATGATGTGAAAATCACAAATCATTTTTATGTAGGTATAATGATCCAGAAACAATAAAAAGAAGTAAGTTAGTAATAATAGGTGAACCATGAACCTAATTGGTGTTACCGCGAACCATAAATTCTTCACGGATGAAATCCCCACGAACCACAGGTTTTAGTACATTTCTTCAATAACACATTCTGCATGGTGCATCACGATGCGGATTGAAAACTGCGTCATGTACTGCATCAATTTAAGGTTTAAAGACAATGTGTCATGGAAAACATCACCAAAGACCACATACCATTTTAGTACTTGTTGGTCCACACCTAAGTCATCATATTTATTCAGTGCGTGGACGTTCCCTTTACATGTATATCATGATGGTATGTAGGGCTCCCACAATCCCATATAAGAAAATAATATTCTATATGGGGTTTCTTTAGGTGTCCTTTCCACCGAATCCAATCTCTTCCCACCATTATTGTCCAGTCCTCTATTGCTCCACCACAAACTAGTACACCGACATCTGGCCAAAGCCTCCTCCAAATCCATCAAACCCATATGATAAAATCATTAGAAAAATGAACATGCCTCTATAAGTATACATACCGAAGGTAAGTGGAGTCACGAAGTTCATCCCCACAATAGTTCAGAATCCAAGGATGTCCCTTTGTCTATATTCCCATGGTAACCCAGAGTCCAACATTGGGATACTAACTTGAACGTCCCTATTATAGGTATCAATGAAATTCACTTGATTTTCCATGCAATGAGGAATGGTGATCATTCAAAGAGATAATGTTATCGTTTCCTTTCGATGAGAAGAGGCGTTTCTCCTCCTTCCCAGAACACATTAATGGGCCCTCCCACTGAGGTATGTACCTAGCCTTTTGATAACCAAGCCACATGACTTCTAATTTCATCCCATGTTGAAGGATTCTTCACTCCACACCCTCACCCACTTTCACATTGGCTTAATACTTCATAGTCTCATGCTCTTCCATCAGTGGGATAAAAGATGTGTGGTTTGATGAATCTCTCAAATCCTTTTATTTCTCACACCGAGTATGAGCCACATGGTCTTATATATTTTTTATGATTACAACATCCACACTATCAATATCATATTTTGAACAAAAAGAACTCTAACTTTTCTTCCTACCAGGATATATAGGCTTCTATCTTGATTTCCCAACCTTAAGGGGGTGCCCTTTCGAAAGGTTCCACCAAATCACATCCCCCTAAATAGGAATATTATATGAAAAAACCCAGCCAAAATTAACTATGTGAAATCTGATTCTTGTTTAAATCATGATACATAGTATTCCTTCTTGAAGGCCCTATCTCAAAGGGGTTCCCATTCAAAAGGGTCCACCCAATTATGCCTTCAACAAATGAACATCCTCCAAGGTCCAATCCCCAAGCTATCCCAAAAATGTGGCCTCTAATTCATCTCACGAGGATACATAAGAATCCCATACTATGGGTTTGAACCCAACATCAAACCGTCTTATGTCTCTCCTAGATGACGATAAACTTTAGAGTGCCTTATTTCCTAGCTTAAATCAGCATCGCCTCCATAGCATCAAATCTTTTTATATCAATAATGTTCCTACAACCTAGGGGTAGCCTGTAGATACACTCTTTGAGAATGAAATATAGATTCAAAAACATATTAACATGACATAAATCTATAAGAGAGTCCTCGAGTAAGAAATAATTCCCCCCAAAATAGTATGATGAGCCCGAACTCCCACCCTCTTGACCAATGGATTCCTTAAGTCTTATTGGACAAATAGTCACCCAACGAGAACCTTCATTTGAAAAGTAGGTCTATGAATAATAGATACTAGGGTAGTGGGGTGTTTTTGGTTCCACAAATAAACTCATTGGAGACTATTGTACAAACTCATATCATAAGAGGACTGATTTCAATAATAATGTACCCCATTCATCTCCTATGAACATTTGATTATGGCACCTCCAACATAGTGTGGAATTGGTAAACTACCATATCCCCTTGGTGTCAATCCAATTCCCACTAAGGAATAACTACCTAGATCGAGGTGAAACAAAGATAGCGATGTGAAACTCACTACTGTAATAGATGAGTGATAAATCTTATTAGACCATTTTTTCCACCAATATATCTGCCACCTTAGGTCGAAATAGTGGCCCAAAAAGATATCACTATATTGCTACATTTTTCAACATTATTATAAACCTCATTATAACATGAATACAAAAAATGACGTAATAAATAATTTATCTAGATGATTTATCCAATTATTATGATATATTATGAGGTAAATGAAGTCATTTGGAAATGCAATGTTAAAATCCGGATGGAAAACAATTTCTTCATGAAATTGGAAGAAGTGATACACATCATGGGGATATAGAAGAATATAATTTTCCTATGATAGATTGATATGTTAGGGTTTTGTATTAGATTTTATAATTGAGTTTGGAAGATTAATCAAGGATCCAAGGTAGTAGAAAAGGGATTAATGGACAAATCCCTATATCTATTCAGAAGATTAGATCGAGCGATAATTTTTAATGTATCAACTTTTGAGAGTTTAGAGTTGTGGAACTGTAATCTCAATCATATCAATGAAAAAAAAAACGATGTCCTAAGAACAAAATGCATGTTCACTATCACACAGATCTATTAATTTTTTATAGTTGAGTGTTTATGAAGTATAATTGGGTATCGTTAAACCGAAATGGAAGGAAAACCAAATATCAGATGTTATTTATTATTCTCTTGGATTTTTTTTGTTCCAACCATGGGCCAATATCATGAAGGGTCACATTACATTGTGACATTAATTATGATAAAATAAGGGATACATGATATTATTTTTAAATAAATGTAATGAGGTTTTCATAGAGTTTATTCTATTGAAGGCCATGGTGGAATGATAATATATAGAGAAGCTAAAAGACCTAAGATCCAAAAATGTTAGTTAGTACAATAGAAAGGACTTCCAGAACATCTATTGAATGAAGTGAATCATGATGGAAAATATTTTTCCTTGTACACCTCATCATAATGATGTTACATTTAAAATTAATCAGTAATTGAAAAATAAAGTGTGGAGCATGAAGTTGCACTTAAGAATTCCCAGTGCAGTTTTTTATGAAGCATTGAACATCAAATCATACTTTTTTAAGAGAATCAAGTCTTATATACATGGATAGGAAATTACATATTAGTGTTATTCTGATATACAAAATGATTTCATCCACCTCAATGTTTTAATAAGTACCATCTATGTCTGTGTTTATTCCAATGATATGGACGAACTTGAGGAAAATTAAAAGACATGTTTTTTGTGGGGTATGATGACAAAAAATTTAGTTTTTTTACTATGGGATTATGAAAAGATCTATTTTTTAGATGCTAAAATGATTTTTTCAATGAGAAGGTCATATAGAATGACCAAAACATGGGTTATATAGATATGGATAATAATGGGTTAACTGATAGATCCATGTTAATCTAAGTGGTATTACAAAAAGAACACAATAAATACAGTGTTCATATGGTTGTATTGAAATAATGGAAGATATATCAGTTAATGGTATCTCAAAATTCTCTATGACTAAAAATTTATGAGGTAAATCACATGAAGTTAGAACACTAGTAGATTCAGTGGTAGATGGAGTTCAGAAGTAAGTCAAATTGAAGAAATATACAAAATATTGTAAACCATTTCAGAGGTATTATGATAACATGAACTTGTTACATCTAACCTGTAATAGAAAAAAATGAAATCCTAGAAATGGTATCTAATCTGAATTACTACATAATTTAGTATTAGATTATGAATAAAAAAGAATCATTATATTTTGACAATACATGGAATCCAATGAAGTTACAATAGGGGATGAGAGAACTGAAGAATAAGTTATTTTCCTATTTTAAGGCGACAGATGATAGAAAGAGGTACACGACACACCCAGTGGTGAAGGTATTATGATATAAAAAAGTATTTAATTCTTAGAAATATCCTCATTGTTTTTCGTTATGCTTCCATCCGGATAGTTTTGAGCGTAGTTTCTATAAATAATCATCACTTATAGTAGATGGGTGTATTGATGTCCTTTATTCATAGTTATTTGGAGGGAATTATTTACAAGAATAAAGTGATGTTTTTTGAAGATTAATGGAATAAAGACATGGTTTATAGAAAAACATTATCATCCATTGTTTGATGTGGGCACCATGAAAATCGATTTATAAATTCAATGCTTTCATGGATAAGGAAGTTCTGACATCATGAAACATGGATCATTGTTTCTACTAGATGGCATGCAATGATTGGAGATCCATTATCCTTCTCTTATGAATATATTACTTGATTACTCTATAAAAAATAGGATTTTAGAATGGAAGAATGATTGGTCTAGAATATTTGTGATGAATGATCACAGTCATTCTAAAAATACTATAGATGAATATTGAGAGAGAAATTAATATCAAGACATTGATAATATCTCAAAGGTAATTGAAGAGTGATTTTTTCCAGAATACTCAACAAGATATATCATGTTCTAACCAACTAAATCATGGGAATAAATTTTGAGAGAGATAATAATATTGGTAAATTGGTTTTTATATAAATTTTACTTAATCTAAAAGATTATCATGATGTTTATAATGTCTTCATGTAAGAGAGTCTCAACTCCATTAGTCAGAATCCTAAAATTTTAAAATTATAAATCATCTAAAATCGATGGTGAGATCATGCAGCTGGAAAACGTTATATTTTCATCTGAGGTTGCTATTATAATGTATTCAATGATATGTTATTGACCTAAAATAAATTTATAGTGGGACCTATGAGTCACTTAACGTCAAAACCAATGAATGTTCCATGAGAGGTTATGAAGTGGGACCTCCCATATCTGAATGTATGAGAAGGGGAAACGTTTTTCTTCAATACAAATAATCTATTTCAAGGATAAAATGATGCATAAATTACTATAGATTCAAGAATGATAAGATAACCATAGTATTTTTATTTACATATAAAGGAATGTTAGGTGGTTGGATGTCATAATTGCAACTGATTTTCACGATGTTCACAATAACATATAATCATATATAAATAATTAAATTAGGTTAAACAAATCATCTTGGACTATAAAATTATCTATAATGTGATGAAGGTTTGAGTATATGAGTCACAAAATATAGATGAAAAAATGAATCCGATGAATAAGATCACCAATGTGTTAGTCTAAGAAATTATGATATAGAAATATTTATTTTTGTAATTTGGGTGAATGAAAAAGGATAAATACATTTTCTGTTATGGAAGTGGGGTGCTATTTTTTATCATAATTGATGGGTAATTTTCATGGATTCATTGAATACATATTTTAGTGGGAGATTGTTAGTAATAATGAAGTTTGATGGATTTCCATTTTCATTGACCACAATTAAAATCATTGTTAGTTAACTCGACCTTGAGGTTTAGACAACAGAAGGATTAATATTAACTAGAAGAAATTAGAAGATGATATCATCCAATGGTTGCGGGTAATGGTAAATTCACAAAAATATGTGAATGAAATTTAATAATTTTTTTTATGATGGGGTTGCATATGATTTTTACTCATCGACAGGAAGTAATGGGAATTCATAAGTTTATTTTTAGAGGATGTTATTTATCGGGAAACTTATAATTTATTTCTGGATTTCATTGGTCGATTAATGATTTTTATAAGTAATTTTAGGTCTCCATGATCAAGGGAGGTATTTTGGAAAATGTCAGATATTTGTGATACCTGATTGTTAGTTGGGAAAAATTATAAAAGTAAAATCATTCCATTTTTACATGTGCACTCGGATGTGAAAAAATTGTGATTTGATATCATTTATTATTACTAATTGTGATTATCATCCTTTGTATCATCAGATAAATTAAAATGAAAGTAATGTGATAATGTGAATGCTGGATAGGCATCTGGACCACATAAATACATGGTATTTTTTAAATATTTTTTCTCATTATTAATTGTGTGGTTTGTGAGTGACTGTGAGATGATGAAGACTGTTTATGGTGTGCAGTGTGTGAATTATTTCTTCTATTCTAAAGAATAAAATTCATTGGATTCCTTCTAATCAGGGAACTTTTGGAGTATTAGTTTCTATTGTGTGTAACTTATGTTGGACAAGTTTTGGTAGATCAATGGTCTAGTAGATTACTAGCACACAAAACATGATATTTTTTCAATGTATAATGGGTTTTACCTAGTAAATTTATTCATTGTGAATATTAATTTTTTTTATACTATTTTAAATATGTTATGTTATCTATTTTTATAAAGTAAATATTATTTCATGTAAATTTTCATATTGTTAACTAATGATCCAATTTCCATTCAAAATATTATTATATATTTTATATTACAATTATTTAAAGTTGTATAATTAACTATTGTAAATAGATTGTACATGAAAAATTTATTTCTAGTGATAATGTTTTGTTCATTAATATAAATGTTTTATTGATTTTTCATTAGGGGAATAGCCTAGTTATTAGAAATTTGAGGGGTCTTGGGGAGGTTGTAGGGAGAAATATCTCAAAGTACACTGTTGAAATTGGTAGATTATATTTTTATTTTCCTTCTTCCCTAATCCAATGTAAATATGTTCTATTTATTTTTTTATAAAAAATAATTTCAATATAAATTATTTTTTATATAGGTAGTTATCTTTAAAATTTAATTAAGATTGACGTGATGGTTTTTATGTTTTAACCACTCAAAGTTTTTTGTTTAGTCATTCCAAGTGTTAGGTCTACCACTTCGTAAAAAAATTATGTATGAAATATTTATCATTAATTACGGATGAAAATTATTCAAATATTCTAAGAAATAATACAATATATTTTGAAATAAAAATATAACATGGCCGAATTGAGTATAGCCTTTACCAGTTTCCTGTATTATTCAAATCATCCAATCTTGGTCCAAATAGATTAGTTAGGACAGATTTGGGGGGGGGGGGTGAGTCTTATTTAAATGGTCAAGGGATAAATATGTGTTAATAAATGATTCATATATTGTATTGGTAGTTTAGGAGTTGTGATAGTGATATTGTGTAAAGGATAAGGAATGTGTTTATTTGTTTTTGAATTTATTTATTTATATAAATAAATTGATATAATGTCTGTGAAATGGTTGGGGGTTTAATATTAAATTGAAATGAACTATGTAAATAAAAAATTTATGTTTTTTTATCTTTTGTTTAATCATTTAATTAATAAAATTTATATATAAATAGGTTAAATTTTTTTGAATATTATAACAAAACAAAATAACATGTATTTAAAATCAATATATATTATTTTAATAAAATTATATGTGGTATAAATATAGAATTAATAATAATATATTACAGACATTAGGGGGGGTAAACACTGTGATTGGTAGCATAATATATTATAAACAAGACATACATGTAACCAGTCGGGGCGATGACTGAGTGGTAAACACTCTGTAATCATGCATCAAGAATTCAAATGAAAATTCAGGTGAGAGTGAATTTAAAAATGTATTATATAAGTATAGGAACAGTTACTATAGTCATACATCAACACTATAGTTGTGTTGGTACTGTATAAAGGTAATGTAACAGTAGTAATATTCCCCCAGAATGGGATTTTGGGTAAACAAAAGGGCCTCCAAAGCAACCTATGGGAAACAAGAGCTTTTTTGAAATTTGAGATTTGGTATATAAAAATGTTTGGGTTATTTTTAAAAAAATCATATAAATTTTATCCCATCCCAAATTCATCCATGGACCTGGTGAAATTAAATTCATAATTAAGAATGAAACCCTCAATTGATATCATACCACATTTGGTTTTTATTGGAAACACATTTCTCTTATTGTTTGTAATTTTCACCCAATGAAACCTCACCCAAAACCCTCTATATCATAAAATCACATTATATAAGCTTTATTGATCATCATAATATGAAATATGAGAGCTATTGTGGATAATGAGAGGCTCTTTGAGATTTTCATAATCACAACAGATCAATCTAATGATTCATGAACATGGATCAACCAATCATTGATCTTACCTTATTTTTCATTCTTTAGTATATAAGAGAAGGGGAGAATAGAAATAATTGTTCCAGGCCCTTCTTAATCACATTTTGGTTGTTCATTTTTTTATACATTGGATATAACTTCCATAAATTGATTTTAGATATTTATGGAAGACAAAACTTTAAATGTACCCAAAAATGACACAAAAAACAGTCTAAACATTTTATTAATGTCATAGATAATCTATCACATTACAATAACACATTACATGATAAAATACAATTTTACTCAGCTCTCCCAAAAATTATAAATGAATCCTTAAATATGAAATATTTTATATTCATTTTCTAAAATAATTTTCATTATATTCACCAAATAAATTATAAATATAATTTGTAAATAAATTCATAGGAAATTATTATGACCTATAATAGTATTTAATTGATATATTTATTTATAAATCATATAGACATGTACATTACCCAACCACCGTTGTGGGTCCCATTGTTTCCTTAACATTAATTCACTAGAATTGGCCATGCTTATGAATACTCTTTCTATGTAAACATGTAGATGTGTATCTTGATTGCAATGAAAGATATTCACAGCTCAATAGTGTAGTCTAGAAACTCATCATGGCCATTAAGGAGTCAAGGAAAATTCATAGCAATGAGAACCTCCTACTAATTTGTGTCATGAAATATAATCTCTTTGGGTTGTGATATCTCATAAAGTAGGATGGAAAAATCTTTTCATCGTCATTTCATACATTATTATTTGTTGAACTTACTAGGTATAGTTACAATTAATCATCACAGACAATTCATTAATAAATTTACTATAATCTTGGTAAATTGGGCCCAAGAAATCTCTTCCTTTAATAAGTGAAAAAACACTTGAACATTTAACCAATGTCATTGCATCGATGACCCACCCAATGAAACCATGTCACACCATAAAATAATTTATGTTATTGATATATTTTTTATTTCAAATAGAAATTTTTATTACCATCACATAGAAACACTTTTACATTTCACAATTACCATAAATGTAAGAACCCAGGCCTTCTTTCAGGTATGTTTTCCTTCTCAGGTTGGTTGAAGTTTGGACTTTTCGGGGAAAAACATTTAAAGTTGTCGAGGTTGTGTAGGGGTGCACGGTGGGTGCACGGTCTGAAAAAACTGTGTGGCCTGCCCAGGAATACCGTGCACCCTTGACAAAGGGCACTGAATGGGTAGCACATGGTTTTTCAGACCATGTGGGAAAGCTGTGCGAAGTCCCTAGGTGAGATATTGGCAATCGCACGGTTGTCACACAGTTTTCCAAACCGTGCTGGGTAACCATTCAGCCACATAAAGATAGGTATTTTATGTCCTGGACCACTCGGAATTTTCCATCTCTCCCTCATTCTTCCTCCCACTCGAAGCTCTATCACAATTTTTGGTTCTCAAGGGTTCTAGGGACACACCCACTCATTTTGGAAGAAAATCAAAGGGGTATCAAGGTGGTTTGATGGTAGTTTCTCATAGGTAAGTATCTCCTCTTTTTTTTCATTTTGTTTTCATCTGGATCTACATCATTGTCTCTCTCTCTCTATTTTCTAGATCTACAACCATTTTATGTAGATCTAGTGTTTTGGTTTCTTTGGGTGTTGATTTTAAGAATAATGGATGTTTGAGAAGGGGATATAACGCTCTTTCAGTGGTGCATTTTATAGATTTGAGGAGGTGTGGTAGCTTGTGTATTTACTTCTTCGGAACCCTAATGGTAGGTGGTTTGTGCCTTTCTGTTGAATTCCTTTGAGTTATATGTGAAAATTTCCCAATACCCATAAAGGGGGTGTTGTGCATTTACTATTTTATCCCTATTTTTTTATTCTAAGCTTGTATGCATGAGTAGAGGCAAATATATTGTGAATAGGGTAAATTGTTGTGCTTTGGATGTGTTTTCCAATGCATGTTGTGCCAATTTTGACCATTGGGTCTAGTTTTCCTGTTAGGCTGTTGTCTAATTTCACATTCCTAGTATTGTAGGATGGTGTTACTATTGTTCTGTTATGCTAATATATTGTATATTTCTATCCAAGTAGTTATTGAGGTTTACATGGGATGATACGCTCGGCTATACTTTCTTGACTTACACAGGTCCGTGAGAATCTGGTGTATAGACCATAGGGAGAATGAACATTGAGGGCTACTTTAGAGTGTCTGTTTTACTTACAATGTTAGACCACAAGGGGAATTGATGTTGAGTGCCTCTTCAGAGTGTCTATAGTTCCTCAAAGCTGGTCAGAGAGGGAATGTGACATAAGTGCTTCCCTAGAGCGCCTTAATTACCGATATGAGACTATAGGAGGAATTGATGGTGAGTGCTTCATCAGAGAGTCTATTATTATGCTGAACCAGAGGGATTAGACTGATTGTACATCCCAGAGTGTTTCTTGTACTTTATAGGTATAATCATAGGAGATAGGTTGTTAGTACTTCCCAGAGGGCTACCTTTGTTCTTTAGTTTCGTTCTTGTGTTGCAAGTATTACTAGAGGGTTACCTGTTTTGGAGATCTTCATTGCTTAGCCGTTGCATGTTATGTAGTGGTTTGAATGCTTTGAAGTTGTTGATTGTTTACTGCTGATTACTTCCTTGTTTAGGACATTCTGAACATACTTTCCATATATTCACTAATTGTTAGGAATATATCTAATGGTGTTTGCCTACTATGATTTGTTCTCACACCCTTTTTAGGCCATGATTTGTGGCCCAAAAAGATTATATTATTGCAAGTATAGATACAGGTAAGAGCCCTTCTGCTTCAGGTTCTTGATTTGTTTTGGGGCCGGAGAGCATGGGACTAAGCTATGGCTTGCGATGCTGTGGAGATGTTCACTATTTTTCTTTTATTTTTTGGTTTAGTATTGTTGTATTAAAGCATTGTGATTTGTTTGGATGATTTCCTAGACATTTGTATCCTGAAAAATTCATATATATATATATATGATCCATTTTATTATATCTAGTCTTTCACTTTTTACTTGTGGATCAATTGATACTACTTCATCCATTGTATATTTGTTTCACTTACTATGTGTTACTTTTCCAATGAGGGCATAGTTTCCCCACTATCATACCAAAGGCCCTTGCTGTTAGTCGGCAGCCTCTGCCATTTGGGGAAATGCGTTGGAGGCCATGTGACAAACCAGGTATGGGATGTCTCTGGGAAACTTCTGGAACCAGGATGTTACAATGTGGTATAAGAGGGATTTTTTTTCTTGACTTAATCTTTGGAGCCTTTAGATAGGGATAGGAAGGAATAGGTACTTGGTATTATGTTATTCCTAGGAGTAGCTAATCCATGTACCGGGAAATGCCAACTTACCTCGTTTATTAAAATGTTTCTGGTTTTTCAAGTTTACAGTGGATTTGATTTTCACCATTGGGTGACTCACATGTTTTGTGCTATTACTGTTGAAGTTATATAGGTTCTATTTTTGTTTCAATCCGATGAGATGAGGGTATTCCATCTCATGCACCATATAGACACTTGCTAGAAATCACATGTCATGCATTCTTGCCATGCCATTTTGGGTGCATTAGCAATTGCATGTTGTTGTGATAGATGCATTATAGAATATGAATGTTGTTGTGATAGTTTCCTTGATAAATACCATCTATTTGGTAAGGTTCCATTTTTATGAGGTTTTGTTTTAATGAAAACAAAATTTTTCTTCTTGATGCGTTAAGGGCCCTCATGGACTGGAAATTTGTGGATCATTGTATGGTTTACCTTGTTTGTAACATGTATAAGATTCCAAACTTTTATTGGAAGGGAGTATGGTCCTTCCCAGATAATAATATAGCACTTAATGACCGTTTTGGTGTTTTTATGGGATCTAGAGAAGTATTTGAGGCTTACTTTCCAGAAAATCCCAAAATACATGCTCTGTAGTTTTGAATACACCACATGTATTCTTCTGTTCAGTAAGAAATTGTCTTTCATAAATACACGTCGTGTACCATATGTACACACCGTATAGTTGCTAGGCGAGTCATAGTCCTTGTGGGGAGAGGCACGGGATAGGAAAAAACTAGAGTGAACACGTCTTGTACCACCCATACACACCGTGTTGTGTCAACCATGTGTCCAACGTGTGAATAACGACTCAGATGTTTAATAACATAAGTTATACATGCTTTGTACATCTGAAAAATATCGTGTAGTATTCTTCTAGTAGAACCATATGCATTATCCGTGTAGGAGAAATCGGGCAGGGTAATAGAAGCCATGTACACATCGTGTATTAGGACAATATTCCATGTGTATGGGGTGTTACACGACTAGTTTTGGCATAATTACATGCCCATTTGAAAGGTTTCATGAAATAGGCCATGCAGTTGTTATACACACCGTGTATCTAGGTATTGAAAACCATGTATTCTTCTTTTCCCTTGTTCAGTTCGTACACTCCCAGTTTCCTCAGTTTTATTATCTGTACTTTTTGATACAAGGGCTTCCCATAGCTTTATATCTATTGTTTTTTGGAGTGCATTGGGCTCTGCATGTTTTCTTCTACCATTATCATGACATTAGAAAATCTGTTGGGGAGTAGAACGACTAGTGTATGTTAGTGCAGGGAGTTCCCTCTAGAGGTTTGTGGGTGTGACTTCCTATTGGCCGTTAAAGACCTAGAGATGACATGCTATGATGTCATTCTCAGAATGGACTGGTTTGTTTCTTTCGAGGCAGTCATCGATAATTATCATCACATGGTGAGTTATATATCAACAGAGGGCATATTGTTTCTTCATAAGGGCGAATGGGATGTCCAAGAGAGCATAGCAGGACCCGAGCATCATGGGTTGGGAGGAGTTACAGCCCAGATTAAAAGTCTATATCTGGATGACTAGGTGAATTCAAAGATCCACATTCCTCCAGTGGTGGATCATTTCATATATGTCTTTCCATAGGACTTTTCAGTATTGCCTCTAGAGAGAGAGGTAGAATTTTCTATTGAGCTTGTGCCAGGAGTGGCCCCAGTGTCAATTCCTCCTTACCAGATGGATTCACCAGAGTTACATGAGCTCAAAAAGCTGTTGGAGGAGTTGTATGCAAAGGGTTTTATCTGACCCAGAACTTCTCCTTAAGGTTTGTTTCTCTTATTTGTGAAATGGGAAGTCAGTACCTTTAGAAATTGTGTGGAATATCAGAAGCTGAACCATTTGACGATCAAGAACCAATATCCCTTACCAAGGGTTGATGATCTCTTTGACCAGCTTCGAAGAGCCCAGTTGTTCTCGAAGATTTACTTGAGATTCGGTTATCATCAGTTATGTGTTAGACCATCCGATATACATCACAAATACTTTCTATGTAGGTATGGTCTATACGAGTATATGGTTATGCCATTTGTTCTCACGAATGCACCTACATTTTCATGGAACTGATAAACCTAGTGTTCAATCCATACTTGGATTCCTTCATGTTTGTCCTCGTGGACAATATATGGGTGTACTCTCACACTCGACGTGTCCATGCTACACATCTGGATATCATTTTGGGTACACTGAGAGATCATAAATTATATGCAAATATCTCAAAATGAATCTTTTGGATGGATTAGATTCACTTCATGGGTCATTTTATCTCAGAGATAGGAGTATCATTAGACCCAAAAAAATTGAGAGCAGTAGTTTCCTGGAACAGCCGAAGAACTTCTTTGAGGAATGAAGTTTTCTAAGGTGGGATGGATACTATAGAAGTTTAAAACCAGACTTCTCACACAAATATGCACCACTGATTGGTCTAACTAAGAATGGTAAAAATTCTTGTGGTCATATTCTTGTGAGTCAGCCTTTAAGGAGTTGGAAGGGAGACTGACTTCAACACTGATACTAGTCCTGCCAGTGCCAGGGAAGATCTATACTATTTATTGTGATGCATCAGGTATCAGGCTACGAGTTGTGCTTATGCATGGAGAAGGAGACATTGCGTACGAGTCTTGGAAGTTGAGGCCACATAGGGATAATTACCCAACACACAATCTCATGTAGGCATCAGTTGATCATGCCTTATATTGTTAGAGTCATTTTCTGCTGGGAGATTATTTTATGGTATTCACCGACCACAAAAGTCTAATGTACATCTTCACTCAGTGTGACTTGAATTTGAGACATTGAAGGTTGGTTGATTACCTTCAGTATTTTGACATTTATCTTTCCTATATCCCTGGGAAAGGCAATGTAGTGGCCGATGCACTGAGCAGAAGTACTCAGATACAGGCAGTTCTGGAGGCCAGTAGTGAGTGTTGGATTAGGGATCTATTCTCTGAGATGCATTTGGAGGTGCACGACTGATAGTGGAAGTCATTTTTTTCGGTAGTTGTTACCTCTACTCTTCTTGATCAAGTGCGAATAAGACATCTATCAGATTCAGATGGCCTAGTCCCATAGTAGTGCGTGTCAGGAGTGGACCCAATTCCCGGATGGACCATAGGTAGGGATGAGATCTTTTGTTTCCAGGGGTGTGTATAGTTTCCAACATACATACACGAGGAGATGATGTGTAACGTACATTCCCTAGTTTGGGCTGTTCATCTTGCTGCCACCAAGATGTATCGTTATCTACAACATCATTATTGGTGGCCAGGTATGATGAGAGATGATGTAGGTTTCTTCATGAGGTCTTCCACCTGTCAGCAGGTGATGGAGGAGCATCAGGGACGAGTAGGGCTTTTGTAGCTATTTACTATTCTCATGTGTAAGTGGAATGATGTTGTGATGGATTTGTGACAGTTTTACTAAGTTCTCCTCAAGGTAATGATGTAGTTTGGGTTTTCATTGATAGACTCACGATGGTTTATCACTTCCTACCGATCAAGGATAATTTTAGTGTTGGTGATCTGGGACGGTCGAACATCTGAGAGATTGTACATCTGCACGGAGTCCCAAACATCATTGTTTCAGATATAGATGCATGTTTTACTTCTCAAGACTGGTAGGGGATTCAGAAGTCTTTTGGTATACATTACTTTTGAGTACATTTTACCATCCCCCAATAGATCTTCAGTCCAAGTTTATGATTTAGGTGCTTGAGGACATGATTCATGCTTGTATCCATGATTTTGGAGGTTCTTGGGAGAAGAATATAACTATTGTGGAGTTTTACTAAAACAATAATTTTCATGAAACTATTCAGATGGAACCTTATGAGGCATTATACGGTAGGCCATGTAGATCACCCTTATGTTGGTCGGAGGCAGGAGAGGCTGCTATACTGGGACCTCGTCTTGTTCAAGAGACCATAGAGCTGATTGAGTTGATTCAGAAGAGGTAGGCTACTTCATCGTCTCAACAGAAGACTTATGTTGATCGGCGGAGATGACCTCTGGAGTTCGAGGTCAGGGATTAGGTTTTTCTGCATGTCACACAGAGGTTGGGGCACCGAAGAATCAGGAGAGAGGGTAAGCTTTCGTCGAGGTACGTCAGTCCGTTTGAGTAGTTGGAGAGAGTTGGGTTGGTTTCCTCTCAGTTGCAGTTATCTCAAAGGTGCTAGGATATGAAAAACATTTTCCAAGATTCTCAGCTCTGAAATTACATTTTAGACCCATATCATGTCTTTCAACCTGAGGATGTTGAGCTCAAAGTGGATGTGTCGTTCGAGGAGCATCCTATCCAGATTGTAGATTGCAGTACAAAGGTTCTCTATGGCCGGTCTATTCCTCTAGTATGAGTGAATTGGAAGAATGGGCGAGTATAGGATGAGACTTGGGTGAGGGAGGCTGACGTACGAGCATAATGGACAATGATTTTGGGGTTTCATCTTCTATGCTGCTATAGGGAAATTCGGGGATGAATTTCTTTAAGCGGGGATGTTTGTAAGAACTAGGACCTTCATTCAGGTATGACTTCCTTCTATGGTTGGTTTAAGTTTAGACATTCCTAGAAAAACATTTAATGTTGTGGAGGTTTTGCAGGGGTGCATAGTTGGTGCACGGTCTGAACAAACTGTGCGACCAGCCTAGGAAAACCGTGCACCCTTGACAGAGGGCTTTGCACGGGCGGCGCACAGTTTTTCAGACTATGCAAGAAAGCCGTGCGAATTCCCGATGCGAGATAGTGTAAAACGCATGTTTGGGGCACGGTTTTCCAAACTGTGCGACATAACCGTGCATCCACTTAATGTTAGGGTTTTTAAGTCCCCAACCACTCAGGATTTTCCATCTCTCCCTCATTGTTCCTCCCACTCGAAACACTCTCAGGGTTTTCAGATATCAATGGTTCGAGGGACACTCCTACTCTATTTGGAAGAAAATAGTCAAGGTTTCAAGGTGGTTTGAAGGTGGTTTCTCCCATGTAAGTCTCTCCTCTTGATTTATTTGCGTTTTCTTCTCGATCTACATCTCTCTCTATCTCTCTGTTTTCTAGATCTACACTTGTTCTGTGTAGATCTGTGGTTGTGGTTTCCTTGGGTGTTGATTATATGACTTGTGGATGCTAGGGAAGGGGATATAGAGCATTTTATATGGTGTGTTCACTAGATTTGAGGATGTGTGGTAGCTTTTTGATCGACTTCATCGGAAACCTAATGGAAAGGTGGATTGTGCCTTTCTGTTGAATCTATTTGTGTTATATGTGCAAATTTTCCCAATACCCATGAATGGGGCGTTGCACATTTACAGTCTTAGCCCTATTTTTTCTTGATAAACATTCATGCTTGAGTAGAGGATAATTGATTGATAATATGGTGAATTTTTGAGCTTTTGATGTGTTTTCCCATGCATGTTTTTCCTGTTTTTATAGTTTGATCTAGTTTTCCTGTTAGGACACTGTTTACTTTCCCATGCCTAGTATTGTAGGATTGTGTGACTGTTGTTCTGTTTTTCTAACAGGCTATAGAGTGCTAGCCAAGTAGTTCTTGAGGATTACATGGGCTGATATGCATGACTATACTTTCTTGACATAAACAGGGCTGTGAGAACCTGGTGTATAGACCATTGAGATAATGAAGGTTGTGGGAATCTCCAGAGTGTCTGTTTTACCTACGATGTGATACCACATGGGGAATTGATGTTGAGTGCTACCTCATAGTGTCTAAATTCCTTGACATAGGCCATAAAGGGAATGTGACATAAGTGCTTCCATAGAGTAGCTTTAGTTACCAATACGAGACTATAGGAGGAATTGACAGTGAGTGATTCCACAGAGAGTCTATTCATAAGCTGAACCAGAGAGGATAAACTGATTTTACTACCCATAGGGATGCTTATACTTGATAGTTAGGACTGGAGGGGATAGGCTGTGAGTATTTCCAAGAGGGTTACCTTTGTGCTTTAGCTACGTGCATGTGTTTCTAGTAGTACCAGAGGGTTTCCTGTTGTGGTTATTTGCGTTGTTTAGATATTTCATGTTATGTAGTGGTTTTAATTCTTTGAAACTGTGGATTGTTTACTGCTGAGTAATTCCTTGTTTGTTGCATTCTGTACATACTTTCCATATATTCACTGACTGTTAGGCACAAATCTCATGGTGGTTGCCTACTGAGATTTAGTCTCGCACCATATTTGGGCCCTAGAGGATTATATTCTTGCAGGTATAGATAAGGTAAAGTGTCCTTCTACTTCAGGTTCTTGATTGGTTGTAGAGCTAGAGAGCATGGGACCACGATATGGCTTGCGATTCTGTAGAGATGTTCACTGATTTCTTTTGTACTTTGGTTTAGTACTATTGTATTCCAACATTGTGATTTATTTGGTTTCTTTCTTAGAAATAATTATCATGCATCATTCATATATATATGTGTGCTCCTGTTTATTATTTCTAGTCTTCTGATGTTTACTTTTGTAGGGATTATTACTGCTTCTGTCATTGTATACTTGTTTCACTTCCACTCTGTTACTCTGAAAATGAAGGCATAGTTTCCCCACTATTATACTGAAGTCCTTCGCTGCTAGTCGTTAGCCTCTGGAGTTTGGGTTAATGTGCTTGAACCAATGTGACCAACTGGGTACGGGGCGTCTTTGGGAGGCTTCTAGAACCGGGACATTACATTACACATCATAGAAAACTACGACTAGAAACAATAAAGGTATAATTTAATGATATATTCAAAATTATATTATTATGGGGATATTATAAACATATTCTGTTAAAATTTTTTCATATGATATACTTATAAGTTTTAGATACAATTTATTTTAATAAATTAATCATAAAAAACACATTTAAATTGATAATATATTTTGACAAAGTCTCATTTTCATTTTACAATGGTGAGAATGTTCATTTTTTAATGAAAATTTTAAATTTATATAAACAAATATAATTATTTAAAGGAGAAATTTCAGATATTTAGAGAATTCTTTTGATATAATAATACATATTTTTGGACTCAAAACATAAAAATTTTCTTCGGGGTATTTTTTGATATTTTTCTAGCAATGTTGTTTTTCATTGTTAGAAATTTTAAAATTTCTGCTTCACAAATCATCGAGATTTTATGGCATCATTATTATCTTACCATGATTAAAAAATTAATAAAAAAAATTATTCAATCAAAATTTTATGTAATAATTATAAATATGAATTTATATATTTTTCTTTTTATATGATAAATTATAAATTACATTATTGAACCAAAAAAATGGATGTTTAAGATAAAAATTATTTTTGGATTATACACATTAAATGGGTTGGTTGGGAGGTGTGTTTCGGTTTTTTCAAGCATTGTACATCCACCATCGTTCTCCCATTTATTTATAAGCTAGTAAATTTTTTTTTTCAATTTATTGAACCCATAGATTTTTTGAATATATAATAAAATAACCTATATATTTACATGTAAACCACCACACCTAAGGTATAAATAGTCCAATTACCTCCTCACATTCCTCAGCAAATCCATCATACATGATTACTCTCTGAATATCCCTCTTAGTGTGGAGAACATTGGATGGTATTTGAAGTTCATATATCAGTGAATAGTTCATCTCACATTAGTAAAACAAATAGATGAACTCCATGTTGATTTATGGGAAATGGTATTGGTTATTTGTTTATCGGTAGTGAGAGAATATATCCCTAAATTAGAATAAATCAACCCAGAGGCCTCTAAATAAAAAATCCCTTCTTTCCACACCAATATTTAGTCATTGTTCTAGATTTCATTCCTGAGCCCGACATAAGACCTCCTAGATATGCTAATATTGGGGATGATAACAGTGAGAAAACACCAATTGAAAGGCTTCCAGATGATGATGTCTGGGGGACTAGACACAATGTTAAAACCAACAAAGATAAAGAAATCATATTTCCATATAACATTTAGAGGACTATCACATAGCTCCTTAGTAATACTCTATGGAGACTTCCCTAGAGGTATTATACATTGTTACTGAAACCATGGCTCTTAAAAGGTCTCACTATGGATGAAAACAAATAAAAGGGAAGGAACATGCACATATTACCCTTCCCCAAAAAGAACCCTACCAGTATATACTAGAATTAAATGGATATACTGATCATATCCTTAATCACAGTCAACAAGCATATCAACAATATTTGGAAACATTGGTACATGATAGCAAATTTTAGTACTAAAAAAGAATAATAACATATTATTTATCCCAAATATAAATCTTGATGAGATATTCAAAAGGAGAATTGAGGATATGAGTTGGTATATATTCCTATTCACACATAAGTGTGGGATTATACCCCCTTTATTTCTATAAAATCCTATAAAAAAGTCTTGAAGATAATGTAATAGAAGGATTATATATCTTCCCACATATTTAAAAGATTACATCATATTCCAAAAGCAATGTAAGATGAACATAATCATATTCTGGTGGCCACCAAGATAATGGAACATATTCCATCCCTCACTAGTATTATTGTTGATCATCAACATATCCTAATGGGTTCATAGAGGCGGGATAGCTTTCCCACTCCCTTTCTGTAGGGTCTTTGGTAGATCCCAGTGAGGAAGGACGAAAAATATTGAAATTATATTCCAATTCCAACTAGTGTTTACCAACATCCCCTAATATCTAAATTAGGTTAATATTGCATCCTTTTCACTTTCATAGGATCTCGTTGTCATATTCTGTTAATTTATCTAATGTAGAATAATATCATTACCAACAACATATGAGTTCATCGACATATTTCGACAGTTAGTTTGGAGTAGACTTATATTTTTTCTCCCATCCATTGAGATAAAAATTGTTTTGGTGAAAATGTTTTTTAGGATAATATTCCAGCCTACATGCATGATGATCATTAGTGTATTGTAGTGGTACCGATCAAGGAGATGGATTATGTTAACATGCTCACATAGGAGACCTATTGGAATATTCTAACAGTGATTAAAGATCAATTATGGGCTCATATCAAATTGTATTCTCATACTTATAAAGCAGTACAAAATATTCTAACAGCTACCCAATAAAGTCATAAGAATATCTCAATGATGGAATATGGTCACCTAAGATGGATCCTATAGAAGATAGTTGTTGCCTGAATCATGTTACTCCAACAGTTGAGGTTTATACCTCAGTCACTTGATTATAATTAGCTATAAGGTCTCATCAAGGGAATTTTACAATACATGAGAGGCCTTATATTACTTCATCTAGAAAAATTGATATTTTTAAGGCCCTTCAACATTTTCAATGGTGAATAAAAAATATAATAACTATATATCATTGCGACAAAGAAAAAATAACCATGAATATCCTCCTCACAATATCATTATTTTAAGTAATGTTTCCCCCCCTCATGTACTAATTAGGAAGGTACTGCCTATGAAATTATGAATATTATACATGAAGTTTCTCCTCATGAGTTATATTTTGTATTTCCTTCCCAAAGCCTAATGATATACCATCAAGGAGGTATTCCCCTTTCAAATTTATATGATATTGATAAATATTAGGGGTTTCCACTTGGAAACTAAACTATTCCACCCAATTTTCCCCAACATGTAATTTATTGTAAATGCACTCCCTTTAGTATGACATAAACAGAGAATATTGGTCCTCTAAAAAGTAGAAAATATATATATAATTATGGTTGTCCTTCCTATGGTTCTCACTATAGAGGTACTCCCCATAGTGACATCATTAATTGATATAAAGGTCCTCAGCTTATCAAATCCAATCTAAAGGTTCCATTATATCCTGAGTAACTTATGTGTTTAAGGTTGACTATAACAATAACCTCATCAGGGGATAGTTAACTTTCTTCTTAGCTGAACGATAAATTTGTGATACAAATATCATATATACCCCCCATAAAATTAGTTTTGATAAAAATTATGTGATTCCAAAAAATCCTACTCCCTTTATTATGGAACATAAGAAAAAAAATTTATTCAAATTAAAACATACAATACATCTTTGAAGATTAGGAGAATTCCATGGTTATTTTGAAAGACTATCCCAAAGTTAATATTCCGATTACATTTTATACCATATATTATTATTGATATGATATTTTATTGTCTTTATCAATGTTATTCATACATTATTTATGTATAAATAATTTTATGAATATCCTCGCTCTCTAGATGAAATATTTCTCATAGGGGAGTATATCAACCCCATAATGGTCGTAAAAATTCTCTACCACCATGTCATCTAGAAAACTCTCTCAACTTCACAACATCCAATGTTGATAAAATAATGTGGATGCCTTAAACTAAAAAATAATTAGTGGTTTAAATATTTTTACCTAATAATAATGGATGATACAATTATTGTTCACATAAGTGTATTGGGTGAATATGGAACTCTACAATTCAACCCACTCATTATATAACCTAGTCCATTAGGAAGCACCACATGAAACATCAACACCATGGGACAAATACCTATCCTAGTAAACTCCTATGATAGATTTTATATAAATTAAATCCTTGTTGTTCCATGGTCCAAGAAGTAAAGCGATTGATTAGAGAACACCTTTGATGGGATCTGGCATCATGTATCCAATAAGGTCATACAAACATCTTGTCTATGGAAAATAAATTCCACAACTACATAGAAAGAATTAATTACCGATAAATCTTACACTAAAAAGGTACTACATCAATCTCACTTCTGAGAAAAATTCTATAAAATCAAGAAGGCTATGATAGTTATTACCTATACAATATGTCATGACAAACCGCAAACATTAGGGATTGGTGAATATTTACCACCACCTCAAACCATGTATTATCAAATTCAATGTGGAGACAAGAAAATATAGTGAAAGAACCAATTATACCACATCATATATGAAAATGGGTATTTATATTTCTTCCCCTTCCTCAACCATGTAAATCAGTCTTCACTAGTTGTGGGAGTATCTAACAAATAAAAATTCACAGTCCCTCACCTTGCATTATCCAACATCATTTATAGGGTATGTCTTATTAGATGTTATTGAGGACTCTCTGAAAATCATTATCCATTAAGGAGGGTAGCAGAAGCATCGTGGGGAATGAAATCCAAAATGGTTCACCAAGGAGGAAAATGGTAAGGGAGATAAAAATCCACCCTATAATAGATATTTAGATAATGAATAGTCCCATAATTATAATGATGCGGGAAATAATTTTTTAAATAATAATTGTAATCAAATAGTAAATTTCATTTCAATCAAATGAAAAATAACACATAGAATGAGCCTAACATGAAAGGACATTATGAAGACACATCCACCTATGACAAAGTCCACATCGACAAAGAAGGTGTATGCACTCTGAACCATTAGAAATCTCGTAATTTAAGAGTTCTTCCAAAAACATAGATACCACATTCTTGGTTTTATTAGACCAATGACAATGGGATAGGATGGGTTATATCAACAATCCACCCACCACCTGATGATGTTGAAATCCATTCAACTGTGGATTGATTCACCCGATGGGGAGATGACATGAATGAACTAAAGTGACTCAATGAAAAACTAATTAGATGAAATACTATCATTGTGTAAAATTATCATGAATAGGGTAATGTCTCTTTGTTGTAAAATATTCATTAATAATGAATTTATTAACTAGAAATTACTTTTTCTAACCACCCAAAGATTTTTTTTCCAAACAAAACATTTATCTAAATCTAATTCTTGAAGAGTACTACGAATTTTCTCTACTAGGATAGTCAACAAAATTCTAATCATGATACTCAAAAACAACTCAAATCAGATATCAAAATATATATTAAGTTATTTGACCATAGTAGGATTTTAATATGGCAACTACAAGACCATTGAACATTGTGACATCAATACCCAATCTCTTCAACCCATTTAAATCCCATAATTTTCAAATATAGGCCATGGAATTGAGAGATTATATAGTTAAACCAAAGAACAATCCAAATCCTGATTGACTGATTTGATTCAACCTTCATTTAATTTTTGGAATACCACATTCCCCATATTCATTTTCTAGGGAGGAGCATAGTAGCACATGAAAAATTTCATTTCTTGATGTGGTCTCATGATGGGAATTTTGGAGAAACAAGAAGCATCCAATATCACATGTTTATCAAAACCTTGTAATGATTAACTTTTATCTACTTTAATATTTTTCAAGAAGGTTATATTTTAAATTGGAATGATATTCAAAGTTTGTTACATTATCAATTTAGTCATTCACTAAAGAATACAACTATTCTTGGAATTTCAAATTACAAAATATAAATATGAAAATTAGATGTTTACAAACTTCATCATTAAGTTGAAGAGATTTAATTATTTAATAAATACTAATCTACTATATGATAACATATTATAGATACATAAAGTAAAAATATATGATAAAAATTAGATTTCCATGATTCCTTTAAAATATAGTGGTGGTTTTGGTTGTTTTTAGTATCCACAAAATGTGTAAAGGATCATATAAAATGTTCTTAGGAAAAATATAAGCCATCCTCTATATCTAATGAAAATAAAAATTGGTTCATAATAGGTATAAAACATCACTCTAATGTTGACTCCAACTTTAGTTATGACACCCATGTCCATGTAATAACATATTTTTCCTCCTTCTGAACAACAATAGAAATAGTAGTATTGGATTACTCATTGGAAAACAATGAAGGATAAATATTTCTTGATTTATGAGGATGGGAAGAATAAAAATTATTTTCTCTATATTTTTCCAGGGTCATTTAATTATTTCTCGTGAGAATAAAATATTGAGATTGTTATATGTCATGAAACCCATTGAGGTCAATCTCAAGGACGACCACATCCACTTCTCTTTCAACTTGATTTTGGGACAAAAAATCAAAGAGTTATTTTTCATGAATAACATTCATAAAAATACGGTTGGTTTTAAAAAATGTAAGATTGAAAAAACCCCAACATTGTTGAATCATTTACATTTTCCTCTACTAGATGAAAAAGGTGAATGGAAATATGTTTATAAAAATACATGTGAAAAAACTATATGAGTGTGTGACCATGTAATATGTCAACCAACAATACACTATAATTAGGACATAATTATTCAAAAAATATGTAACCACATCTCCCCTATGATATCTATGAGAACACCAACATTGTCACAATAATCATGAGTTGACGTAGTAATTACTGATAGATTAAATTTTATAAGAGTCATTACTATTATTGAATCTAGTTCATAAACCTTATAAATTTTTACCACTATAATTGGAAGTATATGAAACATCTCACCAAATGATACAATAAGAACTACCCCATAAAATACAATATTTACCAAATATGGAATATCAATACAATTTTATCAATTTTATCCACCTAAAAAATATTTTCTAATGACATTGAATGATTTTATTAACTCCAACAACATATACGAAATTATGTAATAGGTTGTAGAGTCGAAGGATGTTTAAAAAGAGGAGATAAAAATATACCGTAGCATTTTGTAATTGTTTATATAAATGCCACATAATCCTCTAAACCCCAAATTAAAACACTCCAATTATCCCAATATGAGCATAAATATTATACGAAATCATCCTGGTCTCTCTTGGATCCCATCATATAGTAAGATTAACCTACATATGTGCATTTTTTTGGTAAACATCTGACTCTTTGAAGGCTAGCTATACCTAACTCTCAAACCATGAATATGACCAAAATTATTACTTCAAAAAAGATTTTCTATCATAATTAGAAATTATCGTTAATACCAAAGCTAAGGAAACACATCCATATATTAATTATATACCCTTGGTCCATAAATACAATATATTGGGGAAACAAGTACTTATTCTGACCTAGATCAACGTTTTGGAAGTTCATCACATATACATGGAACTCAGGGAATCCCTCAATAGATCAATGCTATGATCACTATAATTGAGACATATTGGTTTATTATTGATTGTGCAGAATGTTATGTGAACATTTAATTTACAGATAAACACTATTAAGTAGCGATACATGGGAATATCAGTCCCTTATATATATCTGTCTTGCTTGGTAATATTAACCTTTAAAGGTTCCAAATTTATAAGGGTTATATAGTAAATCTCAATCCCTTTTGACCATCCAGTTCATGGGCTATATTGAGATTGGGTTTAATCCTTCAACATTAAGTATTCAGGCATATGATAAGAGTTATTGTAAGCCACTTGGTACGATGAAACATAGATCCTAGTTCGATGATCTCATATTTCACACTAATAATTTTGTGGTTACTATGATACAACTATATATATCATTTCAGTAAGTTCACTGTACGTATAATGATTTGGAATTACCATTATCATACTATTAGGCAATCAAATACTCTGTAAATGGGAATGTATAGGTTTTTCATGATGATCATTCCACTTTTGAGTCCTATGATGTTCAATATATATATGTAGCGTTTCATAAAAGGTGTTGTAAGAAACCAATGAAAGATAATTAAATTTGTATAAATTCCCTTAATGACATGATGGACAGACATTCCAGCCTATGGAGTGAATTAAATATTGAAAACATGTCTCTGATTAATCTAGTTGAGGGAAAAACATCAGATCAAGGATGTCATTTTTTCATATGAATTTCATTAGGTAATAAGTTGAATCATTCGACCAATATCATTTCATATACAGGCCAAGAATATATCATTATCGAGTAACCACCACTATGGAATGAAACAGTTTTTTTTAATCCATTCATATGATATTGGATTTGGAGAATTTGTACTATAATGTAGGTTCACCTAATCATCATTGATGATCATTGAATCTGGGGATCTTTATCTATATGTATATGAATACCAAGAGATTAAGGAATTTATGGACCGGAGAATATTTCCACTCATCATCATGATATGGGATTCACCAGATGGTCATGACCATGAAGAAAAAAAATGATCCTATAAAAGGTAATAGTGCCACTGATAATTATATCCCCACATCATCTTGAGAATATCAATATATCATCCAATCATCTAATGTTTATTATTGTGAGAAGGAACGGTAATATATTAAAGATACCCCTACACCATCATCATGACATATATATTATTCAATATTGTCCACCAGATCCAAAATTCCCCTTATACTTCCAATATGGATAAAAAAATATAGAATAAATAAAAAGGAGAATTTATCATGTATGCCCCTCCATTAATCATGTAATGCATTTCAACTGCTATTTATGATATTAAACATGTGAATTTGGGTTCATAGAATGATCGAATACCCATGTTGATTTCTGTCAAAATTTACCCTAAGGATCATGAGACATATATATCCTCATTCATGTAGTACCATGATGTATTTGAATGGAACTATAAAAATATACTAAAATAGGATATTGATGTGGCTACCTTTTATTTAGTATTACTATGGAACCACTATGGATTTAAAAATTCAACTTGGATGATTCAGTCAAATAATGATTCTAGGGTAGATGCAAATTTTGATATGATTTTGAAGGGGAAATTCATGAATTATCATCAATACCAAAAACGGATTATCATTATGTTCCCCATTAAAAATAATGGAAATCTCCAAATATGCATCAGCTTCAGGGATCTCAACTGGCACTGGCCAATGGATGATTTCCTGATATTGGTCACATAATTACTAACTGATGAAATATATAGGCCCTTATCATTAAAAAAGTTATTTGGGATATAATAATATCTAAATAAACCTCAATAATGAGAATGATATTTCCATCTGGTAACCCCAAGAGGTATATTTCTTTCAAGTAATACCTTTTATATTGAAAAATTATAGTACTAAATAAAAACATACAGTGAATTTTATTTTCAATACCCTTATGAGAACAAATAGAGTGTCAATTTAATGATTTAGTGGTAAAGTATTGATTATTTCACGATCATCTTACAAATACTTATGTTGTTTAGACATGATAACATATATTGAAGATAAACCCCTTAAATGTTATCTTGGGGTAAGATCAAGAAAATTCCTTGGTTTTATGGTGATCCATCATTGTAACAAATTTGAGCTCAATAATTCAAATTAAATAGTTGATATGCCACCACATTGGAATCTAAACACATTAAGGGGATTCTAGGGGTGTCTATAATATTTCAAACACTTCATTACCAATACCCAAAAAGACTACTCTTCCAGAAACTGTTGAATTGGGAGCTGCCAATTACTAGGATGAATAATGACAAAGATATTTTCAAAATATTAGGTATTTTCCCATGTTTTTGACGGGGCTGATGCCTTTAGGGTAAGAAATGATTCTCATCCTTTATGTGGAAACCTTAGAGTGGTCACTCAACACACTCCATGCCTACAAAAATAATTATTTCAAGGAGAAAACCTAATATTATCTCAATATAACAATGATTAATTGTGATATATGAACTTTGTTATTGATACTATCTACATGGATTTGGTTTCTACAGTGAAACATTTGAGGCATTACTTATAAAATCACACGGTCCATCTTGTCTCTTGTATGGACCCTCTCAAATATATCCTCAACCCTATGATTTTAATCAATCATTTGGAATTATGAATTTCCATTATTAATTAGTTTTACATATATTTTATTTCCCAAAAATAAACTACACACCATTTCCCAATAATGTCACTTCTAAATATAGATCACCTGGATGATTAGATATTCTACGTCCATAATAATCCACAGAAAGGGATTTGTACTTTAATTCTGCTTCTAGAATCTCTATATGAATAAGGATAGAGGACCAAAATAGTAATATGGTTGTCCTAGGGATTTTACATGTCTCCCTAGAAAAATTAGTTTTTACATAATAATTTCTTCTATAAAAATGATATACAACAAATGAGGTTGAATACCAAACCCTCATTATATTATTAGAGATAGCTCTATAGATATTGGTGGCCCACATTGACATAAGGGATGATTTAAAGTAATTAATTATGTAGATCAATGGTGAATCTAAAATTAAGGAGGAATTAAACACTTTTATTGATTATATACTATTGATGGGGGTTTAATTACACTCAAAACTAACACTCTCTAACAACCCATGTTCATTGAATTCCAAATATGATGTATTGGCCATTTCATCTATGATCCCAGCTGATCTAATCCAAGATAAGATTATTATTCCCATTGTACATCATTGGGTAGTATCACAAATAATAAATAATGATATAAATGAGATAAATTAAATCAATGCCACTATTGGTCTTGGTGAGTCAATATTCTCATCGACCACTATTTCAATTAGATGGATGTATCCTATGGTAGTCTACCTCCAAAGTTATATTATCCCATATGATCGATCCAAAAGATAAAAAATATGATAGTGGGAAGTAAATTCCATTCATTATAATGTATTTAATTCCTATAAAGTAGTCCATAAACTAGGCTTTAAAGGAATCCACCTTAGTTGTATTGATGCTTGAGAAACCCTTGATTTTATATAGCAAGACTATGATGGTACCTACGAGTTTCACCTATTACTATCTATGTCATTTCATTAAGTCAACATACATGTATATTTTTTCCAAAAAATAATTAATGACTACATATAACTCAAAAAAAATCTTTCCTACTACATTTATTTACATTTTATATCATAACCCACATAATTATTGCACAATACAATATATTCTTATCCATTATCTATATGGGGAATTATTTTTGTGGGGTCATATCCCTTATCTACAACCATATAGATAAACTACATCCTTATTTTCACTAATTTCATCATCAAGTGGGATGAGGATATATCCCTAGTGGAGTTGGGAGAAATGCAATCATCTTCTTTGTGAAGGAAAATGTTATTTCATGATTTGGTGTCCCACAAACAATATTGATGGAAAATGATGCCAATTTATGTTCTTTTATATTTTTAATGTTGTACCATGAATAAAATATTTAGTCCAACAATTCATATAGCTAATATAAAATAGAAAATTTATAAATAGATTCTCCAAAAAACCCTATCCAATATACTCGAGAAGAAAATGTACAATGATAAAAATTATTGTACAGATAAACATTTTTATGATTGGTTCTCTTATCACAATTAAACCTATAGTACCAAATTCACTTGTATATAGGAAAAAATAAAATATTTCCCATGGAGGTTCAATTAATTTCTCTTCAAATTTAAATATGCAATTATTATTTTGATGGTGAGTAGTCTCAGGAAATGTTGGAGGATTTGGATGGACTTGATGAGACATGATTTTGAACACCACACAACATTAGCACCCAATATAAGATATTCAAAAAATTATTCAATAAAAATGTTTTCATTTAGTCATTTGTATAAGGAGAATTGTTATTGTATCTATGAATTCTAATGAATCCAAGGAGGAAACACCTAATTAAAGGTAATCAATGAGTGGCACATTACACTATAAATAAGATATGCTGAAATAAACCCTACTTATTGGTCACAGTGTATGGTGAACATATCACATCATCCAATATTACCAGGTTTGTCAGGAAATATGTTTTATAATTTTATAGAAGTTTCTTAACGTTCTAATTTCATGTTGTAAAATTACAGGACGTTGTCTTATTTTAATGACATAAAACTGCATGATAATGTCCTAGTTGTATGATGTTAAATTAAATGGCTATATTCTAATCTATGGAACTCAAAAAACTATATTTGATATATATTTAAACTACATGGTATAGGTTCTCATCACATTACATTAAAACATATAATTGCCAAGTTATATTTATATGTGCTTGAAAAAAGGTATACTACCACTCAACTTGTTGGGAATGGTCTAATTATTATGGAACATATATAAGTGTTTTGGGATGGTGTTTGGTGTTGATATTGTATTTTTTGAAATAATTTTTTGGGTGGTAAAATGATTTTTAATACCACTGAAGATAGCATATAAAAAATGTAATATTAGTGGAGTAATTGATGATGCTTTTTAAATTGTATTTTATTAGTATTTTCTAAAAAATTTGGAATTAAAATACAGAGGTCTTGGTGATGTTTTATGCATTTTTGATAGTGAAATAATTTTATTCACATAGTTATGTATGAAATTCATGTATTCAAATATGCAACACATGTATGGAGTTTGAGGAATGTCTAGTTACACTATAAGTATGTGGCCCATGTTGTGGGAGCATATATCATGGTGAAATCACATGGCCATGTGGAAATTCAAGCTGAGGGGTAGATGTGTACATGGTCAAAGACATATTGTTATCAACTGATGATTTCGTTACATGGGCTGATGGTTGATATTTTTCAATGACCATGAATACAGTATTTGATTCCACAGTGTGGGTCATAATTCTTTATATTTAAAATAGTTTCTTAGAGGGTTCACCACAAAGGGGTTACGAAAATGCTGTTTTTTAAAGGGTTGAATGGTAATTTTTTTGTATCAAGTTTCATCTTGTAAATTTACTATAAATACCCCAAAAATATTTTCATCAAGGATCAATCAAGAATTTTTAAGGAATATCCATAGAGTAATCATATGATTGGGGAAGGTTCGAATTATTTGAAATGTTAGTTCTACATATTGAGTATGTGGGGATCAGTTCGGGAAATTAGTTCATGTAGTGGGGTCCTGTAATTTTGTTTGGGATTCATCATCTATGTGGTCAGTTTTTAGGGAACGTTCTAATAAGTCTATTTTTAAAGCATGTTACCATGAATGGTGTCTGCATGGGAGATCCATGTGGGTGGATTTTGAGGGGTCAGTTGATGAAGTAGAAAGATACCTCATAAGGGTTAGTATTCATGGATAGTTATAATTTGTTTATTTGTGAAATGTGTTTCCATGAATGGTGTTCACAAGGGAGTTCAATGGAGAAGGAGGTTGTGAGGTCAGTTCAGGTAGGAGGAAGACAACTCATGAAGCGACACCACATAGCTTCTCACATGTTCCACAAAATCAATATGTGGTCAATGAAGTTGAGTTGGGCTTAACATGGTAACTTCATGTAAGGCCAATTCGAGCATGAATTGTTACCCAATGATCATAAGAGGTATATTTAGAGACCATAGGGTTCATTAGAGAACCATATTGAAGATACCATGATAAATATGAAGTCATACATCCCAGGAAATGTAGAAGAGGCCATCATGTTGATAAATAGAGGAATAATTTATCCAATACATTGACCAAGGAGGATCTAATAGAAATGATACAAGATAAGATGTTATATATCCTTGAACATATTATAAAGGTTGTGTTTCTGGAATGAAGTTACCCAAAATAAAAAATTATAATCACCCAAATCTAGTGAATATTATGGTATTCTAGTGTGATTGACACGTCCTTGGGTTGTTCTTCTTGGGCCATCCCTTAGTGTGAACCATGTAATATTGATGTGTTATTTTATGTTCTTCATTTTTTTGGTTAGTGAATGTGCATTACTATTAGATTGGATCAATGTGTTTCTACCACATTGGGGACACAAACTGTTTTTAATCAAAATAATATGTTGAAACTATTATTCTTCCCTCCACATTATTGGAATATTTTTATAAAACAAGTGGTATAAGAGAACAAGTTCTAGGAATTAATGTTTCTATCATGAATTATTTATGATGGATAAATTATTAAATTATAAATTAGATCATATTAATGGTGGAAGAAACATCTAGATTTGGAACAACATAATGATATCACATCCATTATCTTTTAATCTATAAGTTATCTACTGTATTTAATGATATTAGATTTAGTTATGAAATAAGATATTTAGTGACTGAATATGATATAAATTTGATGGATGTGGATTCCAATGCTTGTAATTATTTATATAGACCTATTTCGGATAAAATATATATGAAGTCTGAATCATTTCCATATAAAATGTAATGAATATTAATTTTACAACAAGTATTAAGGTGATGATAAGGTTAAGAAGGTCAATATGAAGGTTATACATTAAATATTTAATGATTAAAAATTATTCCTAATAATAATGTTGATGGATTGTTGAACCAAATCACTGAAGTTGTTGGATCTATACAAGGATATGGGGAAGTTATAAATATTTATATATATAATAATATGTTTAATTTTTTTCACCATTTTACAATCTAAATGATTTAGCAATAGTAGAGTGTGATTTTTCTACGCTCTCTATTGATGATTTATTAAGACTTTTGGTGGTATATTTTGGGGATTAAAGACATAAGGGAAATTAATTGACAGAAGTAAGGTTATGGAATCCTAGGCATATATAATCCTAATATTGCAAAAATATGAAATGAGAATGATGATGTGGGTGATAAAATTATATCACTTTTTTGGATAGAATGTTCAAGAGTGTAAATGGTAGATTCGATGACAAGATGCCCTTGGCTATTTTTAGGTGTGGTAATGTTGGGTATATTGCAGCAAAGTGCCCAAGAATATTTCATGTCAATGAAAATGAACCAAAAGTTACACATAATAAATGAGAAGATTCCCTCATAGAAAATTCTCTACAAGTGTGAGTTCATTGGGAAGGAAATTTCAAAAAATACCTTTCAGAGAAAAGAATAAAAGTATAATGAAGTGTATATTGAGAATATGAAATGAAAATAAATATTAGATATTGAAGATGTTATTATGGATATTTTTGATATGGAAGAACAAGAACTCAGAAATATCGATGAACCCAATGGAGTAGTTGATCTCAAATGGGTGCATGAGATATATCTTGAAGAGATTGATATTCAAGTAAATATGAACATAATGATTAAAAATCGTATAAAATAATTATATAAATATGTGGATATACATTAATAAGATATTTACTAGATATAAAAATATTAATATAATCATATATCTTGTTACGTTAATTCATAATAAGGTTTGAGTTTCATGTTGAAGACTTAATAATAAACTAATTAGATCGAAGTCTAAAATAAAAAACTAGAATATAATGCTATGATGATTGAGTCCCATGTATAAGAAGATGTTTTATTTAGAATGAAACAAGAATAAATAGTGAAATAATTTTATTCACATAATAATATTCAATTTAGGTTTTTGAAAGTTAGATAAATGATAAAAAGGGTCTAGAGAGGTTCCAATGGTTTCAATAACATTTTCAATAAATAGGGATCCATATTTGTGGGTAAAAATGGTATCGAATATTATGGGGAGACATTAAAAACATTAAAAAAGATATATCTGAAAAAGAGAATGTATATGGTCCAATATTATTGAATCAATCCCAATTCACTGAATGTATGAACAAATATTACATTGAATAAATGAAATTAGAGCACCAAAAATAATCAATGATCCTTGTATACATTTCATCAACTGAGGAAATTTTGAATGGAAAGGGAAACATAGATGAGTTAATGGGAGAATATGACTCCTCTTATGAAGTTTCAATATTGATGATACCTTGTCCACATAATATTATACTATGTAGTGGAAAAAAACTATTTTAATTGGTAATCATTTGATAGTAAACAAAAAATAATTTGGTTATTTCCATAATCAAATAGAAGAAATAATTTATAGGAATATTGTTTTCATTATTCAATATTTAGGAATAATGATTTTGACAATAAGAAAAGTGGATGTGAAAATATTAACATTACATCTTAGAGACAAATGAATATGGGTGAACGAAGAAATGTCAATCTAAATATAGTCACTCTCGAGTGAAAGAAAAGGAAGAATTTGATTTCACAATTCTTGTTGAGGAGAAATTTGAGATATTATAAAATGACTACACTCTTAGGAATCTCATGTAAATAAATTAATAATATTTAGAAGGCCAATATGGTAAAAAAAATTGCATTGTAATTAATAACAATTTGACATAGATTTTAGACAGAGGGTGTTCATCACACATGACTGGGAACATAAATATCATGAAATATTTGATGGGCCGAGTTCATGGAACTGTTCATTTTGAAAATAATGTTATGTGAAGATAAAATGAAATATATATACCAATATAATAGGATATGAGTGACATAATACATATGTGTTTTATGTAGATGGATTATGACAGAACATTTTGTGTGTGAGAAAACAATATGACTCTATACTTGAGGTTTCATTTTATCAGAAGAGGTATGTGATCAAAGGATTGTTAGGGAATTCACATAATAATGATTAGTGGAAAAATGTATTGTTCTATTTGTTGGATAACAAATATAAAACATGCCTAATAATTTTTGAATAGGAGATCATCTTTTGGAATCAGTAGATATCCACATTCACCCAATGATCGTAGAAAAGATTTCTAAGATGAAGGATTTTATTGATTTTCAAACTCCAAAATGAAATCATGATGAAAATTAAGTTGCCAATATGTTGTGAAATATGGTCCAAAATTAATACTAGAAAAATAAAATGGAAACAAATATCATTAACATGGTGAATATTATTGTTTGTATCCCAATAATATATTAGAAACTTATTGGTAAAGGTATTTCATTTTGATTACTAATGATTATAATGGAAAGAAATGTGTAATGTTTATATAGTTCAAGAGGGAAATGATGGACCTCATGAAGTATATGTGAATAATATAAAATGATACTAACCATACGATCTTGTTTTTATGATCTTATAATAAAATAGAGTATACATTCCTTGAGTTCAAAAATTTACATAAAAACATGAAATCAATCATAAAGATTACTCATTATAAACATAAAAAACTATGCTTCTAAAAAATTAAAACGATAGGTAAATAATATGGTTAAATCAAAAATTAGTGGTTGTGGTGTCTCATGAAACTACTAGATAGAAACCATATTGGCTATGGTTTATACTCAATACATGGTAGTGATGTTCCCTGGGGAATGTAATAGCTTCTTATGAAATGTTATATAGATGGAGGCCCTCTCTGAAACAGTTGGTTCTTCATAAGAAGATTTTAAATTCATAATAAATAATAAAATCATGGAATGTTTGTAGATGTCATAGAATAATAATTATTTTAGGATATTCCTATATATTAAGGCTTAATAATTCATCAACATAATGCAGAACAACATTGAAAAGAGTATTGATTTCAGAGACATCGAAACAGTATCTAAAAAAATACATAAATTATAAAACTAGATGATTTGGCTAAAGATGTTTTTTATGTTGAAAATACATTTTTTGTTACATATTGATCATATAATGATGATTATTATGAGGTTAAATAAAAATAAGACATGATTTTTGAAGATATTTTGCATACGCCTCAGAGGAGAAATAGGAGAATAGATGTTAATCTATCTTACATTATTAGAGACAGAAATATTTCCAATCAGACACAAAAAAATAGGAATATTGATCATGTTTATCTTCAATAAATGGTAGAACCATCATAATATTAAAGTGAAATAATGGATGAGTCATGGGTCAAGTCCTTGAATGATTAACTATATAAAATTGATAAAAACCATGGGAACAAGTATAGAATAAGGAAAATCATAATGTGATAGGAACAAAGCATATCTTCAAGAATAAATTCTATGAACGAGGAAATGTGATTGGAAAAAAGGATAGTATGTTAGAAAGAGTTATGAAGAAATTGAGGGGGTTTATTTTAATGATACTTTTCTAGAGTGTATAAACATCCACTAATCTGGCTCTTTTTATCAATGGATATTTAAATTAGTTTCATGATTTATCATGTGGATGATAATACATAATTCATTAATGTTTTTCTTCAATAATTGGTTTATACTGAATAGTCAGTTGGTTTTCTGATTAACAATTATGAAAATATGTTTTTAGGTTATATAAGGCCTAGTATGATCTATGAAGACATCGTGAGCATGGTATTCATGCCTTTACTCTAATTTGAAAAAAAAAACTAAAAGGTGGTATTGATCACAATAATTAATTTAGATACATATCTTGAATTTTTTTTCAAGGTGTAGGTATATGATGATGACAAAATATTTGGCTGACAAAAACAAAAATTAATGGAATAATATTCTATGAAGATTAAATTAATGGTATGAATGTCTATGAGATGTAAAATAAATTAAATTTTAAGGCTTTAAGTTGATCATAAAACAAGATATAAATTTTCCTCTTAGACTATGTCTGTGAAATATTCCTTGAATAAATATAATATGAATTATTTAAAACCAATGTCTATATAGATTTTATTTTTAACTAATCAATGAAATCATTAAGATGAGATGAAAATGGATCCTACCTTATATCAGAGGATTATAAGAATATTTTAAGACTTTAGGTAAACAGGGATTGATATTTTTTCTACATGCTTGGAAACTCAATTCGGTAGTATCCCAAAAGAGGAAAAACTAATGGCGGTTAATGAATAATGTGGTGCATCTAAGGAACACTCAAATTTGGTTGTCCATTGATATAAAAAAAGATCACGAATTATCTACTATTTTTATCTAGATTGGGATTGAGATGTGGTGGACCAAAGACATACAAGTGGTGGTTCATGATTTATTTATAGTAAATTTGTATTAAGGTTGAGTAATAAGAAATAAAGTAGTTGATTGGGTTAAATTGAAGTAAAATATATCCTGATAACCAAGACTTGTACTAATCCCCTATGGAGGATGAAAAAATTACATGTTATCAACATATATTTGAAGTACCATATAGTGATATACAATGAGAACAAATGTGTGATTGTTATCACATATAATTCAATTCAAAATTTTCATGATAATCATATCAAAATCTGGTATCATTTTGATAAATAAAAAGGTAAAACAAGTGTTGGATAGTCTATAGTATGTTGAAACTATTGTGAAGGTTACATATAACATCAATAATACATTGAACACTCCTTGTATTGAGAAGCTTTAGATGAACCTTAGTGTTCAATAACATCCATTTACTTGAGTTGTATTATAATCACCCTTCTCCTCATGCATTTAATCATTTCAATTTTTTATGAAATAAACCATGATTAAGGGGGAGATGATCTATACGATGTGTTGTGATGAAAATAGATCATATGAAACATTATATGGTAATTTATTATCAAAGAGGGGAATATGATATTGAAATTAATTGGAATCAAATCAATGGGAGATGTGTCCTTTTTTCACCAATTGGTTTCGTTTTCGATTCTCTCTAATTTAGTAGGGTGGCATGGTATGGAGATTATGGGTGTTATGGTTTAGAATGAGGCATGGGATGGTTTTTAATCTATTTATTATATTATTATATTGTCAAACATATAAATTTTGGAATGTTTGGATAATTATAATACTCTATAATGGTTTTGTGATATTAAATTTTACCATGTATCTATAAGAAACCCAATGGGGGAGAATGTTAGAACCTAATTAGGTGTATAATTCATTGTGGAAGATCACAACCATGAGGTATTCATGCAGAGGGACAATGGAGTATTGGAGAATAACGTAAATATTTTGGGGAACATATAATTCCAATGTTAAGTTAAAAGTTGGTGATTTTTCATTGACCATGAAGTATATACCTCGTTATCTTGGGTAGTCCAGGAAGATAGTACACGAAGAGTTTCGTGATGGGTATATCATAAAGGGGGTATACAAAGGATGTTTGGAAAATGGTTGAACAATAATTCTAGCGATTAATGAGTTTGATGGTGGAAATTTCTTATAATTACTCTTACCAATCAATTAATCATGTATTGATCAAAAAAAGGTACAGATAATCCAGATAATATTCAAAGAAGGATGAGGTCTAAAATCAACAATAGATTTTTATTCTCTTAAAAAGTAAATAGGGATTAGCTCACAATGTTTGTAAATAAAGAGGAGTTGTAAAGTCAATATATGATATTTCAATCATAGGAATGTTCACACATATTTTTTAATGACTTGTTTTCATTAGCACATTGCCTAAAAGGATGTTAATATATGAGGTTTGTGGTGGTGGAGTTCACGAAGAAATCTTTTGAAAGAGGAAGACACCAGGGATGGGTTCTTAATGAATTGTTATGTGTAGTCTGTGAAGGTAGTACATGGTCCATGAGGCAGATTAAGTGATGAAATGTTTTCCAAAATATTATTTCATGTAAAGTATATTCAAGTAATAATTTTACATGAATATCACAAGCGTGTAATTTTTGAGACTATAAAGTTTATTATAGACCCAAATTCAGGCTATCATGATGAAAATCAAATCATAATTTCATTACAATATTTAAGATACCATCATGTCATTAAAACGAGATGAATACTTCCAATTTAGTGATAATGGAAGATAATTTGGAGGTAATAGGAGTGAAGAAGAAAAAAATTCATCAAGACATTGTAAAGGTAGTGAAGCTAGTATGGATTGACCATGAATAAACAATTTTAATCTACCAAATATAGTGAAGGTTTGTGGATTTTAGTATGAAGGACATGTTATTACAAAATTATCCTTGGGTTAACCATTATTTGATGTGCTAAGTAATGTTTATGTGTTATTTTGTTATAAATATTTCAATTTAGTGAATGTTCATTTATATCAGGATTGTCTAATAAGTTCCTTCAAACATGGGTACATGATAAAATTTTTAATCAAAATAAAAATTTGATACACTGATTCACCCCTCCACTTTTAGGTTGTCCAATTGAATTTTTTTATACTTGTTCTCTTAAAAAAAGATCTCTATCAATGTAGGATTCCTTCGATCATGTTCACCTCCTTCATTAATCAATCTACACAATGGTAAATTACCCTCACACATATCATAACAACAATTTTCTAGATTATCATGCCTTGGGACATACAATGATGTCAGGATCACTTATCCAAATACGAAATAAAAAATTCCAATAAACCATCATGTCCTGAGGTATAGTCTTTATAATTGTGCCTAATTTTCCTCCATTGGTCCTACATTAATAAATGTCCATTTTATCTTTTCACATGAGACATATTCATAGACCCCCCCCCAATATAGTGCTACTCTTGTCACATCCTTAAACTTTTAGATTCCTAATTCTAGTTTTATAACTCTAAAACATAGAAAATTGATCCCTATTGTATGACCATAAGTTGTATGGGCCCCATGTGTGTGTCTTATTCTGCTTTGTGTACTTTGACCTCTCACGACGTAGAGGGTCCCTCTCTGTGTTTTTTTGACCAGCAGGGTGGAATGTTTCCCCTGGATCGGTGCTCTTTTGTTGACCAGCAGGGTTGAGTGGTCTCCCCTGGTTTCGTTCTCGATGGATCGGGCGGTAACGGTGATAGTGACACCTAGGGATGGAACACGTGCTGAACCCCTTTGGGTGAGTTGTGCTGGATTTGAGTGGTTGGGCCATACCCACTCCGTGTTCAGTTGGCCAGTGTTGTACCCTCCAGTGGAGATGGCCAGGGTAGTTCTGAGTTTTACCCTCCAGCGGGGCTAGGATGTGGGTTACTCATTGGCTTCTAGGGTTTACCCTCCAGTAGAGACTGGGCAGTGGGTCACCCAATGCAATTAGGGTCTACTCTCCAGTAGAGACTGGGCAGTGGGTCACCTGATGCACTTAGTGTCTACCCTCCAGCAAAGACTGGGCAGTGGGTCACCCAACGACCTCTTAGGGTCTACCCTCTAGCAGGGCTGGGCATTGGGTTGCCCGTCGTGTAGTTCCAGGTTTACTCTCCAGCACAGCTGGGCAGTGGGTCGCCTGTCGACTTATTCCAGGTCTACCCTCTAGCGGGGCTGGGCAGTGAGTCGCCTGATGATGCAATAAGGTCAACCATCCTGTGGGGCTGGTCAGTGGGTCTCCAGATGCTGTGTTATGGTTTACCCTCCAGCAGGGTTGGGCAGTGGGTCACCCAGTATCTTAATATGGTCTACCCTCCAGCAGGGCTGGGCAGTGGGTCGCTTGATGATATATTAGGGTTTACCCTCTAGCGGGGCAGGGCAGTGGGTCACCCGATATCTGGTTATGAATTACCCTCCAGCAGGGCTGGGTAGTGGGACACCTGTTGGCATTCTAGACTCAGTCCTTACTACTAGGCTAGTTTGCGGCTTTCCTACATGATTACCAGAGCGGGACCCCTGGTTACGGGTCAGTGTTGTGATGATCTTGACTTTGAGGAGACCTCTCGACTACAAGGCAGTGATGAGGTGTGGTTTGAATTTCCCTAGAACTCTCAAGTATGAGGGTCACTTTCCCCACCAAGACACGTTCTTATGATGCGATCTAAAACCGTGCAGGCGAGTCAGTGCTGCCCAAAGCATATAGTGTCGAGGTGTGGTGATTGAGCCCCTTGGCTTGCGGTTAGGGGCAGACGTGCGGGATGCTGGGCATCGATGGTGTTTCTTTTCGGACTGTTGGTGACTGATTTTCTTGGGCTGAGCTACGGGATGGAGATCCCCGTACGAGCTTGTTCGGGATTCTTGGAAGAGAATATATATGTATATACCTTGTTCTAGTACCCACTTCCTAGGTTTGGTTACTCTCCTTCCAGGAGAGGTGAAGATGCGCGCGGTACGCCACATGCTTTATGTGTCTAGCTTCTCATGGTTGGATGAGTCTACTCTCCTGCTATAGGTAGCGAAGACTCGACGGGATATTCATCTTCTCACCGTTTCCAACTCCTTGTGCCTGGACGAGTCTACTTCCTTCCCCTTGTTGGGTTGAGCTGGACTCTTTACTGCACTCTCTATTGTACTCCCTTTTCTTTCCTCTATTTTTTCTACTACTCACCCTTTGGTACCTCCTTTTCTTGCTCCCTCGAGCCTTTGGGGTATCCTACTGAGTATCTTTATACTCACCCCTGCATGGGATTTTCCCGCACTTGGTGTGCCCTTACAGGCGATGGACAAGTTGTTCATGTCTTCAGTGGAGCTTAGGAGTTAAGGATCTTGGACCGCGTGCAGTGGTCATGGTTAGGTCCCAGGTGGGGACCCCTTCTAGTTGTTTTTTTCTTTTGTTTACCTGTTGTCGGGTTGTGGCACCTTTTCTGTTTGGGTGCGTGTTTTTTCCCTTTTCCTTTCAGTTTACCTTCAGCTGTACATTGTACTGTTAGAGGTCGATGCACATTGTGGTTTATTTATAGCAGTTTTCCTTTGATTTTCTTTTTTACTCTGCACTTTTGCATTGAGTGTGATGCGTGTGTGTGTACAGGTACTTAGGAAAAGGACTCCCTGAGTTATTGTGCCTTCGGCATTGGTCGCCAGCCCCTAGCCTATGGAGGCGGGCTTGGGGTAGTTGCGGCTCGATCCAGGTAGGGTCGGGGTGTGACAAAGTGGTATCTGAGGTGGTTCGTTTGTTGGGACATTGTGCGTACGTCCCTAAAATAGGAATTGGTTGGGACATAGGGAAACAGTGTTAATGTGTCTCGATTGTGGCTCTCAGGCCAGGGAGTCCAGTGATGGTGCGGCGGCCGACATATCCATTCACCAGGACCTTGATAACCCGCTTGTCGACTCGGTATGCTGAGACACTTGTTGCAGGGTAATGTTTTTGGTGCATCACATAGGATTGAGTCTTTGACTGTCCTTCTAGAGTCATCTCCCCATCGTTGTTGTCATCAGTATATACATATATTCTCATTTGACCGAGACACTCCTTGATAATATTCAGGATGTCTCCGCAAAGACAGCCAGCCAGGATACCAGCTTGGGGGAGTGATGATGACCCTGTGATCTACGAGGCCACAATCGAGGACCCATCATGTGAGCCCCTTTTCTCTGGGTGGGCCGGTTCTAGCACCCCCACCTGTTGAGCAGAAGGCAGTTTCAGCAGAGAAGGCTGAGTTTGATCGCAGGTTGAGCGCGCTCCGTGAGTTCCAGTGGTGGTGACCACTGAGGTTTAGTGGTGAGCCAGACCCTCAGGCATTAGAGGTTTGGCTCGAGGCAGTGGTTCGCCTTTTCAGGCTTGTGCAGATGCCGACAGATCAGAGAGTGGCTTTGGCAGCCACCCTTTTTCGTGGAGAAGCTTGGCATTGGTGCAGTATGGTGACTCAGTTTCTTGACGAGTCAGCGCATTTGTGGGGTGACTTTCAGTTGTTATTCCATGAGGGTTTTTTCCCTCCTTCTTCCCCTCCTTTCAGATTCAGTAGCTCCTGCAGTTTCAGCAGGGATGGATGACGGTGGCCGAGTATGCAGATAGTTTTGCAGACTGTGCACGCTTTTTCCTGGACATGGCCCATGACGACAACATCCTAGCTTGGAAGCTCGATCAGGGTCTCCACCAAGAGATTCGTGCTTTCATAGTACCCTTGGGCATTTCCACATCTTCCGGGGTGCCAGAGAAGGAATTGGTGACAGAGGGATTCCTGTCACATTCTAGTGTTGGTGGTGGTGGCAGGCACGTTGGAGCCGAGAGGTCTGTCACAGCTAGTAGGCGTCGGCAAGCAGGGCCTCGCCACAGGTGGCCTTCCCACTGCCGGTTTCAGAGATGTGGTCGTATACCACTATGGCGAAAAGAAGCAGGGCCTCAGCCGAGGATTACCTTCCATGAGTGGATCCCGGGCCGTGGTCGTACACCACAGTGGCGCCGGAGGGTACCAGGGCAGCCCAGAGAGCACCGATGTTTTGCTTGTGACGGGCGAGGTCACTTGGCATGAGACTGCCCGACCCGAGTTGCTGAGAGTTTTGGGCAGGCAACAGGTGCACCACCACGGTAGAGGCAGCTCCGTGATCGGAGTATTGGCCAGAGAGGTGGTTCTAGTAGAGGTGCGGGAGGAGTTGGAGGTGGGGGAGACTTTACATGATCTCCCCATAACCACTCGGCGGTCCACGTTAGGCTCCGGGAGCTGACGGTTGGGACCACGGACAGCCGCAAGCTTTGGATGTCTATGATCCTGCAGAGCATGGGATGGTGAGAGGTACCCCTTGCGACTCTTCTACTTCTTGCAGTAGAATTGTTAGGCTATGTGTGTGAAAGGATTTTCTCCCTGCTCCTTGTTCGAGGTGTTACTATGGTGACACAGGGCGTCGGGTGTAACCCTGTGTTGGTAAGGAAAAAGGTGTGAGCCCTTTTCCTTTAGTTGATGGTGTTGGCTCCTTCTCTTCCAAGAATTTAAGAGTGTATTGGTTGAGAGACATCGACTGTGGAATCTTGTATGACCAGATATCCTTGGGTGTTTCACCATATGGATATTCTGAATGAGGGAATCAACAGGCCTTGTTTTAGGTGCGGGCGGTGATTCCAGTCGCGACGTGCGACATAGAGGTTTGACTGGGGAGGTGAGCTACCCCTGATGGCCTTTGGGCCATGTGAGACCGTGCAAAGGGATGGCGAGTTACACTACCGTCTTTCCCTATCCCCAAAGTCTGGAGTGGGTGCACGACATCGGCAAAGGCTGACTTCACGTGGACAGATCAATCCTTTGGTCTGTGTGCGGTGACACAGAGCTGTGTGTGGGTTCTTCTGGGTATGGGAAAGCCAGGTGTGGGCTTAGTACCCTGTGTTTCTCCCTATTTTAGATTTTTGGGGATGAAAATCTTGAAGGAGGGAATGATGTAAGAACCCGGTTTTTTATACGAAATACTTTGGAATATTCTTGATGATATTCTAGAGTAGCGCTTTCAGACGGCGTGCGATTCCAAGCCTCGGAGTGGCCGGATTTTAATTTTCAGTTCGTTCACACTGGAAATGCTAAATAAATAGGATAACACCTAAAGGGTGTTCCAGATCAGAGATCCGAGTGTACGGATGGGTCCGAAATGGGGTTTTTACCCAAGGAACGACATAAAACTTGTCGGGGCGGGGCGTTTCGACTCTTTGCTCGCATTCGGAACGTTAAACGGATTAAATGAATTAATTAGTTCGTTTAATGGTGAAACACAATTATCTTTTAAACAGTGGCTGGGATTGGAAAACTGAGGGCACTGTTGAGTTCGAAGCGTGCCGTTTACCCTAGGAGGGGTATAAGTTTTGCGGGCGCGTACCATATGTGAAAAATGGCCCCAAGGGCGTTTTCGTAATTTGGAAGCCTCGGGCGGTAAGTTCAGTAACATTTGAATGGAGTATCGGAATAGAATTCTGAGACTTCCGTTGCGCTCAGAGCGTGGTTTTTAGCCCAGGGAAGGCTAAATCTCGACCCGGTCGGGAGTTTGGGTTCGGGCCGACGAGCGGGCGGTTAAGAGTTTTCTGTTTAAACTCTTAACACATCCTCCTCCCTCTTCTCCTTCCCCTTCCCCCTGGAAGCCCCTCCTCTCCCTCTCCTCATCCATCTCCGGCGAGACAGTCCAGTGAGGCGACTCTGGTGAGGTGCGGTGGTGTCGGCGGATCGACACGAAGCTCCGGGCGAAGCCCCACGAGGTAGGAGTTGTCGTTTGCAATTTCTATTCCCGTACCTACTTTGAGCTCATTTCTCACTGCCGATTCCTTGTAAAAACTTCAATAAAATCCCATTAATGCGTAGTATACATTTTTATCTCTCCAACGCATTTTTTGGAATAAAAATTCGAGCTTGGAGGAGGCCGGGGATGATCATCGAAGGATGTGGGTTTTTCCAATGGTCCGGCAAGCCCTGGCGCGGCGGGCGGCCTCAGGTGGTGTCACGTCGTGCGGCAGGCGGCCTCAGGCAGTGTCTGCAGGCGTCGGCACGGGTGTCCAGTGGAGGTGCTCGGTGCGGCAGCAGGGAGCTCGGGCGTCGGCGGGGGCGTCTGGCGGAGCGCCCGGCGAGGCTGCGGTCGCCAGGGAGTGGCGACCGCGGGGTCGCAGCACGCGACCTCGGTGCGGCGACAAAGATCCGCACCGGCCGCGACCGGCCCTCGTGGTCGGTTGGCGCGCGAACCGCGTGTCCGTGGCCGGGCGGACCGACTGGTCCTGGCCGTTCCAGCCCCAGGGGTCTTCCCCCTCGCTGTTTGGACACCCGTATTTTCTGCTACGGGTGTCCATTTTGAGTGCCGTCTGCGGCAGTGGAACCATATAGATGAGAAAGACTTTTTGAGATGGTTTCAGGAATTTTTAATTCCCGAAACGTGGGGCCTCGGTGAAGCGACACGTATGACGAGGGGTTAATAGTTTCTTCGGGGGATCTTGTTTTGGACGGCGCAGACGCGTCCGATGTCCAATTTAAACGCTGTCAGTGGCGTTGGGACCCTAGCACTGAGGCAGAGATTTCCATGGAGGTTCTAGGCATTGAGGCCGAAGTTGAGGCGTGGGCCCCACTGCCCGTCTTTTGAGCTGCGTTCATATTTTAGTGGCTTCTTCCTCAGACATCCGTACGGGGCATGCAAGCAGTCAATGTCGGGTGTTTTTCCGAGGGCATCGCGTTGGTGCAGTCTGCCCGCTGTAATTCCGCACGATGGTGCGGGGCCCATGAGGGTCGTTTGGGTGTTGACGGTGATTTTCCATCTTTATCACCGGGCGACCGTTTTGGACAAGTGAATAGTCCATGTTGTGTGTTTTTTCGAGAGGATCGCAACGGTGTGATCCGTTCGTTGAGTTTCGGGATAGGGATATGGGTCCCATGTGGCACTGCTCGTGTGCGGTGTGCCGGAATGCATCTTTTTCTCCGGATATCCATTGAAATCAAGTGAGTAGTACTTTTGACGTGTTTTCCCTGAGGGGATCTCAATTGTGTGATGTGCCCGACTATTTTCAGGGTCGGGGCTCGGGATCACGAGAAGTCGTTCGGGCGTGAGGTGGTGTTGGAGACTTTTCCGTCGGATATCCGTTTGAGGCGAGTGAGTAGTCCATCTCGCATGTTTTTCTGAGAGGATTACACCGGTGTGATCTGTTTGGTTGTGCGGAGCTTCTCGCGTGATCTTGTTAAATGTGAAAGATGCTCTGATGGTAGTTCTTCTCGTCATGTTTGCAGAGAACCCTTGGTGTGTAATCGCATGCACTCTCGTGTGAGTGAAGAGATGTGGTTGGATGTGCCTCAACCGATGAGTTGGAGGGTTGGAGTTATTACATCATGCCTTCGCGATGATGTTGGGTGATGTGTGCATGATAGCCTATGGGCTGGAACGAGGTATACTCATGGAGTATACGGGAACCCTTAGAGGTACATCTGGTTGTTTGTACCTGAGGACATTTGAGCGCTTGGTTGGGGTTGACTTGGGGCCACACGTTGTGTGGGCCCCATGTGCATGTCGTGTTCTGCTTTGTGTAATTTGACCTCTCGTGACGTAGAGGGTCCCTCTGTGTGTTTGTTTGACCAGCAGGGTGGAGTTTTTCCCCTGGCTCGGTGCTTGTTTGTTGACCAGAAGGGTTGAGTGGTCTCCCCCTGGTTTCGTTCTCGATGGATCGGCTGGTAGCGGTGTTAGTGACACCTAGTGATGGAACAGGCACAGAACCCCTTTGGGTGAGTTGTGCTGGAGTTGGGTGGTTGTGCGATACCCACTCCGTGATCGTTTGGCCAGTGTTGTACCCTACAGTGGAGATATCCAGGGCAGTTCTGATTTTTACCCTCCAACGGGGCTGGGCAGTGGGTTACTCATCAGCTTCTAGGGTTTACCCTCCAGCAGAGACTGGGCAGTGGGTCACCAGATGCACTTAGGGTCTACCCTCCAGCAGAGACTGGGAAGTGGGTCACCCGACGCACTTAGGGACTACCCTCCAGCAGAGACTGGGAAGTGGGTCACCCGATGACCTCTTATGGTCTACCCCCCAGCAGGGCTGGGCAGTGGGTCGCCCGTCATCTAGTTCCAGGTCTACCCACCAGCACGGTTGGGAAGTGGGTCTCTTGTCGACTTATTCCAGGTCTACCCTCAAGCGGGGCTAGGCAGTGGGTCGCCTAAGGATGCAATAAGGTCTACCCTCCAGCGGGGATGTGATGTGGGTCGCTGGATGATGTGTTATGGTTTACCTTCCAGTAGGGCTGGGCAGTGGGTCACCCAGTATCTTAATATGGTCTACCCTCCAGCGGGGCTAGGCAGTGGGTCGCTTGATGATGTATTAGGGTTTACCCTCCAGCGGGTCTGGGCAGTGGGTCACCCGATATCTGGTTATGAATTACCCTCCAACAGGGCTGGACAGTGGTACACCTGTTGGCATTCCAGACTCAATCCTTACTACTAGGCCAGTTTTTGGCTTTCCTCCATGATTACCGGAGTGGGACCCCTGGTTACAGGTCAGTGTTGTGAAGATCTTGACTTTGAGGAGACCTCTTGACTGCAAGGCAGTGATGAGGTGTGGTTTGACTTTCCCTAGAACTCTCAAGTACGAGGGGAATTTTCCCCACTGAAACGTGTTTTTGTGACGTGATCTAAAACTGTGCGGGCGAGTCAGTGCTGTCCAAAGTGGATAGTGTCGCGGTGTGGTGATTGATCCCCTTGTCTTGCAGTTCGGGGCAGATGTTCGGGATGCTGGGCATCGATGGTGTTTCTTTTGGGACTGTTGGAGACTCATTTTGTTGGGCTGAGCTACGTGATGGAGATCCCCTTACGAGCTTTTTCGGGCTTCTTGTCAGATCATATATATGTATATACCTTGTTCTAGTACCCACTTCATGGGTTTGGTTACTCTCCTTTTTGGAGAGGCGAAGACGCGAGGGTTATGCCACGTGCTTTCCATGTCTAGCTTCTTATTGTTGGATGAGTGTACTCTCCTGCTATAGGTGGCGAAGACTCGACGGGAAGTTCATCTTCTCACCGTTTCCAGCTCCTTGTGCCTGGACGAGTCTACTTCATTCCTCTTGTTGGGTTGAGATGGACTCTTTACTGCACTCTCTGTTGTACTCCCTTTGCTTTCCTCTGTTCGCTCTACTGCTCACCATTCGGTACCACCTTTTGTTGATCCCTAGAGCCTTAGGGGTATCCTACTGAGTATTTTTATACTCACCCATGCTTGGGCTTTTCCCACACTTGGTGTGCCCTTGTAGGCAACAGACAGGTTGGTCATGACTTCAGTGGAGCTTAGGAGTTCAGGAGCTTGGACCCCGTGCGGTGGTCGTGGATAGGTCCCAGGTGGGGGACCCCTTGTGGCTTTTTTTCTTTTGTTTACCTGTTGTTAGGTTGTGGCACCTTTTCTATTTGGGCGCATGTTTTTCCCCTTTTCTTTTCAGTTTACCTTCAGCTGTACTTTGTACTGTTAGAGGTCGATGCACATTGTGGTTTATTTATAGCAGTTCCCCATTGCTTTTCTTTTTTACTCTGCACTTTTGCATTGAGTGTGATGCATGTGTGTGTACAGGTACTTAGGCAAAGGCCTCCATGATTTATTGTGCCTTTGGCGCTGGTCGCCATCCCCTGGCCTATGGAGGCGGGCTTGGGGTAGTTGCGGCTCGAGCCGGGTAGGGTCAGGTCGTGACATTGACCCTAGTTATCCTGGTACAAGACAATGTACCATGTTGCGCTCTTGGTTTGACACTCTCGGGGGATATGTTTGGTTAATCACAAGATTTTTATGATTCATTATGAAGGATTTATAGAAAATTAAATTGTTATTAATGAATAACATTTTTTTAATTCTGAATTTTAATACATTAAATTAATTTATTATTATAAGATTCATAATGGTAACAAATTTCTAATAAGGGAAATTTGTGAGGATGCAATTTCATTAAGGGGGGAAGAAAGTAATGACCCGAAAAATGTACCATTATTTATGGATCTCATTTCTCTTAATAAATTTTTATTATGTTTTTAAATAAAAGAACCTAAAATTACTTCAGACCCAAATTGTATTTTTCAAAAAAAATAATATTTGTTATAACAAATTAAGTTATATGGAATAATGATTATTTTAATTAAATTGTTTGATTAAAAACTCCTATTTTTAAATTTAAATGATAAAATAATTTTACTTTTCTTTAAGATATAAATTTCACTGTGCAATTTCACTATTCATTTTCTTCCTGCTATTATTTTTAATAACTAAGGATTTTCTTATTTAAAAGTCCAATTTCTCATACTTAGATAATTATTAAGGTTAAATAAACATCATTTTTGAATTCCAAATGTCAAAATTAATTATCTGTGAATTTTTAGATATTTTCAAAAAGTTTAAATTTGATGAATATTATTTGATGAATAGTGTGTTTCTTCTAAATAGAATAAAAATATTTTATTATAAAAAAACTTTTTTTATTAAATGATTTTCAAAAAATGGTCTTCTAAAGTTGTGTTCAGTATGAAATTTAGATTCTAATAAGATCAATATGATTTTCAGTGAATAGTAAAGTATGAATAGTAATATACCATTATGAATATTAATGAATAGTAATGAATAGTAAATTGGCCAAAAAATTAGGAACTTCACCCATTAATGTATAAATACAATTTAGACATCTTAAATGTGAAAAAAAACGATCATATTATATGTTTTTTTTATTTTTGTAGGTCATAAATATTTTATTTACAATTTTATAATTAATTTAATAATTTAAAATAGAAATTTGTTTTCATAAAATGTAATCTTAAATTGTTAATTTGTTTTCTTATAGTTATATTTATTTTTATGGGACCTTGATTACTTTATTAAGGTGTTACAAAATGACTTACAGTTTTAATGTTGTATTTTTGGAGTAAATAAGGATTTTATTTTAAAACAAAATTAAAATTATTAAAAAATTTAATATCTTCAAATGTAGTTCATTTTTGAATTCAGAGAATTGATTATAGGTTAGAGTTTTGTTTCGTGGTATTTCTGAAATAGTTGATTTTTCATTGAATTATAAAAATACAGTTTTGAGTTTTGGGTGTTTAATGACATCATTGATGTAATAATGATGTAAATAATATGTTCGACTTGTGAATAGTAAGATATGTCATTAGTTTCCCCAAGTTACAGATTTCATGGGAATATACCATGGGAAAGCCCAAGGTCTTGCAAATACCACCGATGATGTGTCCCTTGGAAATTAATAATTTATTCCCTCACTTTTCCTACAAATACCAAGCCTTTCCCTCATACATTTCATTCCAAAATCATCTTTAGAAAATTTCTAGTCTCTATAAATCTCATGGAGTCCTCCCAAGGTGCCATCATGTTTCCCAATGTAGCGACCTTCATGCTTTCGAATTTACTCTTCAATGTAAGAGATTCTTTCACGCTCCTACTTTAAATCATGACTTCATTTCTGTTATGGCTTCTAGTTTTCATCTTATTATCTTGGTGTATGTTCTTATATATCCATATTACTTTCTATTTTATTTAAAAATGATGATATACTCTTTCAAATCTCATCCATTTATTTTCTGAATTTTCAATTGATGTCGTTAGGCGGACGAATGTTTTGTAAAATAAATCACATCTTCTCTTACATTTCATGTTTCCTATTCATGTGGTATATACATAAAATATCGATAAAATATTCTTATATCAATGTTATTATTCATTTATAAATTATTATGAATCATTTATGAGTGGGTTAACCTTGTACCCTCTCTTTTTAATTTTTTTATAAAAGGATGTTATGTAGCCGTTATGCTGCAGAATTTTCATCTTAAAATTTCTCTATATTTCTCTCTTGAAATTATCTAGTTTATTTATGTGAATACTCTAACCTATTCCATTTCTATGGGTGTTCATAAATACAAAAAAATGATATATATTTTTCTGGAATTTACATACATATAACCCTCACGCCCTTTCCATGGTTTATAAATGACATAATGATCTTATATTTAAGCACTTTTAAAAAGTCAATATTTTGGAATAAAAATATTTATTTTATTGTGTTTGGGTTATTTATGAAAATTTTGATTATGATCTATGTGAATAAAATGTAAATAAAAGACATATTAAGGTTTATCCTTGATAGTGCTCCAATCCATTGGGGAACGATGTCAATATCTAGAGATGACAAGTTTGATGATACCTTGGTGAATAACCGTGGTAATTTTTATGACACCATAGGGATAAACCATGGTGATATGTTCTTGAATGTCTAAATTAAATGTTGTATCCTCATATTCATTTTTTGGTTCATGTAATTTTAATTATTAAATTCCTCAACTTCCATTTCTCATGTATTTGTGTTTTTATAATGTTCTTATTGATTTCTCAAGTAAATTGATTCTCTTGTTTACCCTTACTGGGAATTTTGTTCTCCCTTTCCTTTTATATATGTCTCTAGGTTATGAGATGCACAAATAGTACTAAGGATTAACTTATGATGAATCCTTAAAAGTGTAATAGAATGATTTTTTATGTTTTTTTTCAGGTATTATGATCCTAATTTCCCAGACACTTTACCCAAATGATCTTCAGATATGTTAAATTCATATTATGTAAAGAGAGATTATGTAATAAAAAAGAAGAATGACATATTATATCTCCTGGATTATGTAGTATAAATAACCTCTCAACTATGAATGATTAAATAATAAAATGGAAAGAGCTTCTCTCAGACTTATATAGTGAAAATTCATAATACGTGGTTAGGGTTTCCTAGCTACTATATATTTAAAATCCCCTAAATAATTAAAAAATAATAAATTATGATAAACTATCTACTTTTTAAATATTATTAATAATTTATCACAAACCTATAATATATATTAATTATATTACAAGATAAACCCAAGTAATTTACATGACTCGTTATTCCTGAAAATATGAAATGAACCTCGAATATTAAAATAATATTTCTTTATATAATATTATTCCTTATATTTACTTTCATTATTTTAAATTAATTTAATAAATAAAATCAACACAATTATTATTTAATTGAATAAAAATAAATTTATTTATTTTAAGGTGATCAATAAAACATGGAAAACACTCGCATCCCATGGTGGGTCCCACTATATCAAATATACCTATTCACTAGAATATGCCAGATTCTTGAATATTCTATTGTGTGTGAACCTCTTAAACATTATCTTAATATCAATGAATATTAGTCATAGATCAATAGCTAAATCTAGTAAATCATCATGTCCCCTAAAGAGATGAAGAATTGTTATAGTAATTATAACCAACTTACGGGAATGCCCTGCGTAACATAATCTCTTTATATTTAAATATATAATAAAATAAGAATCACTCATCTATCATCATCCATTAATTTATTATTTTATATTGATATATCCAGATGGATTTTTCCTCATATTCCATTAATATGTATTTATGAAGTATCAATATCATGATAAACATGGCCTAAGATATAACTTTCATAACCGAAAAGTGAAAAAATCTATCTTGATCATTCATCTAATGCCATTTCATCAATGAAGCACTGACTACAAGTAACTAATCAACAAATTCATTATAATTTTTTTTGGTTTACATCAATGAATATGATCCAATGAAACACATTGACAATTATATCATGTTAGGATACCAATACACATGTTCATAGAGAAGAACAATTAATGACACCCATAGCATGTTGTGCTCCTCTTGGAAGTTATGTCCTTGTGGAATCCATTACTAGAGATCACCATGTGTGAAAATCATGAGAAGAAGTCTTAAGGATTATGATCCCCTAATACCTGACTGTAAAATATCAATAGTTTTTAGTTGGTATGATATATCTAGACGATTTGAGATATATTTATGATTAATGTCATATTATATTGTTTTTATCATTATATCCTGGGATCAATTATATACATTTTACATGATAAATAATATATATAAACTTCCATTAAATAGTGGAAGTATAAATATCTACACATAATAGTAATTAAAAATCCATCATAACTAATTATAAATCATAAATGGTAATAAAAAATTACTGATAATGCTGGTACTAAGGAACCCACCTTTACATTTCTCCCACTCGTACTGAATCCAACATTCTAACAAAATTTTTTGGATCTCACGTGATTGAAAACATGTTCTTGCTAAGTAATGGCTTTAGAAGTTGGGTTTGTTCATGCCTTTGTTGCCTGGAAATTCTCATATGCCTGACCTCAAATTCTTGAGTAAAACTCCACAAATGTTATAATCCATGATCGTAACCATTTTATCCCAATGTAATAAAAAGACATCTTTTATAGTAATAGTTTAGTAATTAATATTATAATAATAATTTACATAATATCAATGATTCTAATAATTGGAAGAAATCATTACTTATATTACACTGCTTCTCAGCTTCCACGAATGTCGCAACTCACTTGGGTTTGTGTATATATTGTTACCATTGGCTTGAATGATATTTTATTTCTTATTACCTAATCCTAACTAAAATATTTGAACATATTATCTTTATAGGAAAACTCATTTGTCTCCTCTTATAACTTTTATCTCTTCCTCTCCATGTACCATGTTCGTGTCTATTGTACTTTCTCACGTACAATCAAATAGTTTTAGCTACATCCCATTCAATTATTATAGATATATCTAATCATTTTCCTATTATAAATTATATCCAATAAATATAAAATATTATACAAATCATGGAATATTTTATTGATCAATCGTAGAGGCACATCGAATTCAACTCACCGGATTAATATCCTAACGTTCCCTTTCTTGTCTTCCTGAGTAGATTTATGCATGCGTCGTTGTAAAAATTCTCTCACAAATTGTTCCAAATTATATTTTTCAAAACTTTTTCATTATATGAATGATTCAATAGGTCTAATAAACTATTATATCGATGTCAATAGATTATATTTCGTAGAACATATGTTAGAAATTTAATCAAAATCTGAAGTATTAATTCATTATGGGTTTGACTACCAATATGATAAATAGTTGTTCTCCACTTGTTATTAAACATACAATGTAACAAAACTACCACTAGCCTCTCCTAGTAACGTTAAAAATATTAATTCCAAATTAATATTCTATGATAATATTTCTTACATTAATATTATACTAGGCTTGAGTAATTTTCACCCATTTGAATTCAATTATGTCACCACCCCTTTCTATTGTCATCTTATTGAATCCTTCCATGATTGGTGTTTTTGAAATCCAATTCTAAATAAAATTATCATAGACATTATTTATGATGAGTTAAATTTGAATGTAATCTTTCATAATGACTTAGTGATACCAATATAGACTTATTGGTGTCACTCTTTTAATATCATTATATCATATCACTTGAATATCTTTCATTGTATTCAAACAAATAATCTCCATGTACTTTGATACATGGAATTTATTATCAAATTTTAATTGATCATTTCAATTTTAACTAATTACAATATACATTCTAATTTTACGAATTATTATTCTTAACAAATAATGTGTCCCTAGCCGCGATGTATATAAAGATATCTCCATCGTTTTATCCTTAATATGTTGTATGTGTCTATGAATCATTATTTTTTTTCATTCCCCTTTGGAACATGTTCCTATACAAACTATTTGATCATATATGGAATTGACTCCACTAAATTCAAATTTTCTCCCACAATTTCAAATTGATATATACACCCATTTATATAAATATAGTCTATCACATGACTATCTTATTACTAGTTTAGTTATTTCTATAATATCCTAATATACTTTTAATTTGATTACTATAGATAAACAATTGGTTTTTCCTTGATGTGTTTCATTATATCATCAAAAAAATATTTATGTATAAACACATATTTTTATGAAAATGGATGTATATCATACAATAAATCATATAAAATTTGTTTTTCATTATAGTGGGCATATGTTTTTGGGATGATGTCGTTATTTTCAAATCATGTCTCCAAAAAAATGGAATTATATGAAAAAAATCAGCCTAAACATTGGTTCACATTTTACATACATCATTGCCATGATGTTTATAATAAAATTTTCATTTATTAATTTCGATATACTACTTCTTATTAATCGATTTAAACATGTACGATTCATCATAGATCATCTTTACTAGAATGATATCCAATATGGGGATAAGGTAATGTGAATTTAGGAATTACTTCATTCTATATATTTTTGATCAATGAATGCTTGGTCAATATATTCTAAGACACAACATCCTAAATCATGTCTCATATTCTGACCATGCATAAACATTCCTCAATTTCAAATTCCATAAGAACATAAAGTAATCATTTTATGTACAGTAATATGCCTCTATCTTACCCTAGGAATAGCTCACAATATCTAGATGACCTAGTTATAAAAAAATTGTGGCATTTGATTATTTGTATTAGATTATTTTTCCAAAATAAATAAGTATATACATTATTAATACCTAGGGTATTTATATCCACTAAGTCTAAATATCATATTGGGTTCATCCTTGATGTCCACATTTAGTTTTACTAGAAGAATAATCCTACCACAACTTGGTATATAAGTATTATATTATTTTCATCATGTATTTACCATGAGTTATGTGTTACCTAACTATTGGATATTTATGACATGACTTAAACAAAAAATTTTAATAAGTATTATAGTATCATATTTCAAAAATTATAGCTTTACAAGAATCATATAAATTGAAATGAAACCACATGATTCTCACTGTTGATGTATGTATTACCCTTCCTCAACTTCTCAGAGAACTCACCTTGACTAATAATAAGGTTTCCTGATGTCCCCAGTTAATATTTATAGAAAAAAGTGTGGAAGGGAATATTTAATCAATTACAAAGGGATCATAGATAATATATTACTTATAATTATAAATATATGTGGGTTATAATCTCATTATTTTTTATACATCAATTCATTACAGTTCATATTCATGTGACCAATCATTCCCCATTCAATTAAAATAGTCACCTATTCCATGCTGTCTATATTTATCATTATTTCTAATAAGGAAATTGAAAAGGTTCCTATGAAAATATACCTTCATTAATAATTACCACATTATAATTTTGTTGTTTCACTAAAATAATAATGGTTTTAATTCCTATATATTTTTTTATCTTTTTGTATAACATGTCCCAGAAGTTCTTGAAGCAATTTTTATAAACTATAACTTTTACATTTATCGATGAAAATGGAAACAATATGTGGATATGGGAAGATAATTATATGGAATTATAGTTATTTATTTTACTTGAAATCTAGTTCTTATTGTCGTTCATTGTATTTTATCAATCTTAGTGTATGAGGACCAGCTAGGGTTCCATCAGTCAAATGATAAGTAATCAGTTTTATCATTATCTCATTAATTTATTGCCTAATATTTTCTTCAAAAACATAGTAGAGATATTTAAATATGGTATATACATCCATGTACTTATGTTTAACCTTAATCTCTTTGGTCATTGATGTTAGAATTATGAAGTAAACATGAAATGCATCATTTATGAGGTAACTATAATAATCTTTCTCAAACTTATTGTCTTCCTATAGAAGATGGTCAGATAGTGGGGACTCCAACACATATAATTTCCATTCATATTAATTTGATATTAGAAATATCATACACCACACATAGAAATTTGGGTTGAATATGACATTATCTCAAAGGATGAAAATCAAATTTTTGTGGAGGGGGCTTCAGGAGACCACAAATTATTGGTCACAATTGACCTTATTAGTGACCAAAAAATACCAATAACTATATCTTTTTAACTACCAATCCTAAATTCCTCATATTTTATTTTTTAAACCACCCCATGACCCTGATTCCCCTATCATTCCATGTAAATCACCCTATCCTGACCCCCACCTATCGCCTCGGCATATATTTATCCGCCATCCTCCCACCATAAAACTATCGTTCCCTAGTCACACTCCATCATCAACCACTACCACCTCATTTGATCCCTCCAGTCACTGTCAATCCCTACCTTCCCTAATAATCCCTACTATTTATACCTCCCATAATTGCCAATCCCTACCTCCCTTGTCAATCCCCTGTAGTCAAGGCCTCCCACCCCTATCACACCCCTATTAAGCCCCCATTATTGCGACCCCTATCATTCCCCATCATGGATCCCCAAACCCATCACCCCCTTTACCCAAAATCATTTCCATTCTAGGTGATTTGTTCATTGCATCAGTATTTTACATTTTAATACATTGAAAACACTTATTCAATCCCCAGGTTGATGATCATATCCTAGTCACATAATTGAAAATCTCAAAGGTTCAATCCACTAATTGATGTGTTTTTATGAATTTTAATATTCTCTCTCACATTATGAGAAAATTTTTCCAAAAAATGGATTCTAATTCAATTAATATATACCTTTAATTTATCCCAAGTATTCCCCTTAAAGATAGGATTTTTGAAATGAAATAAATTCTTATTTCCAATTCTGCAGTGTAGTCATTTTCTCAATGGAGAAATGTTTTTCATTCCCAATAAATCAATAACTTTTTCATTACCTTCCTCGATACCCATATGATATATTGAAATCACCTATGACGCAATATGTAATCATCAATATATTTGAATATTTTTGACATATATCTAATTTAAAACTCCTCATGATTATATACATCCAAACAATTATTTAAACATATATTCTCCAAAATATAATGTTATGATGTAGGCTTAACTACTTAGGTTTAGGCCACAAATGGATTCCTTAAAATGAAACCCTTAATCCCCTACCATTATAGGTATCTCCAAAATATGGTTAATCCCTCATGTCATAGCCTATCCTTTAGTCATATCATAAAATCCTATTACCTCTATCATATCATCAACATAAACTCCTAACATTTTCATTACCTCGTTATCTCACATTTCCGTTGCTTCATCTTAGATATTGAACTCCTTTATCTTTACACATCCATAATCAATGTTTTATACCTTTCTATAGAAATCCAATCATAGTTATGTATGCATATTTAAACCCTTTCATATCCTCTTTAATACCTTCACCTAGATCTCATTCATATGTCATCTTAAAATGTAATAAAAACATTGTTTTCCTATATCTGTGCTTCTGAGAAGAATCATTTACCCTTAATAATTTATCATTATTATTTTCATTCAATGAGGTGGAAAATTATGTTTATAGTCTCATTGTTGATTAATATTGACTTGTATGATCAATTTTGATTCCATTAATTAAATATATTTTTCCATTCCTTATACCCGTGATAATTATAATTCACCATTGAAATGTTATTTCTACTTCATAATGATCTTGATTGAGAGGCTCATTTCTTGTTCTGATCCATTCAAATTAATCTCATCCTTTGTAACATCATTTGCTGCTATTCTCTCCCCAATTCAAACCATAATTTGATGGAGTTGATTTTTTTTTTCAAAATAGACACTCATATTATAGATAAATATTTTTGAATTACAATCTCGTCAAGCCCCAGAAATGAGGGAAACTACTTGGTGATGTTTTATATTACTATTGGATTCCACGTCCCAACCCACAAAACATATCAGATTTATATAATTGATGTATTTTTTATTAAGTTCATTGGTATTCGTTTTTCTTTTGTATCATTTTGAGGTTATTGTTTTATAATTGAAATTTTGAGTTGTTAATAAGGATCCAAACCATGTATTATGATGTGTAATGGAGTTTATCACCTAATCTATTATTTGAATGATATTAAGGAATGAATATTGAATCATTATACTTTGTTTTGATGCCTCTCCAATTCCAAGATAGTTTTTCATGTTTTTATGTATGGTGAAAAAAACTTTCTAGTGATTTAAATCTTAGAAAATGGGCTTTTATTGAATCAAAATAATACCTATAAGAATATTTTATGTATGTTACTGGTATCGAATATGATTTTTTTTCCAGGATTTTTGAATTACTGTTTTGGTTTCACTCCTATAAAACAATTCAATGTATTTATTTTTTTAATTTTTTCCCTCGTCCTGGATTAAAATAATTGTTTATTGAATTTATATGTGTGTAGATGAACGAAAAAATATTCATAATTAATCTGTTTTATATAATTCATTATAAAATATATGTGTAAATCATTTGACCAATTAAATATGTAGGCTATACCTTATGATATTAAAAGAGTTCGGTAGAGTATTGAATTTAAGGTTCATTATTGTTCTTAATTGTGTTTTTATATATCATTTTTTCATATTTGAATCCATCCACAAATGGTTAGATATGACTGATTATTTTTTTAGTCTTATTCAGAAATGATCATAGAGTTTGGATTTGATGGTTCATAACATTTAATGGTATGATTTTCCTTATAATTAAAATAATAAATTACAATTATTTTCATTATATTAAATATGAATATGGATAAGTGGTGTACTGATATGATAGATTGATTTTTATTTATATTATGAAAGCATTAAGTGATTTATGGATTTCATTAGTAGATTTAAATGCGATTTGATTAGTTTTCAATGATGGAAATGTGGAAAAAGATGTATCTTCAAATGATATTGTGTTAGAGAAAATCTGCTTTAGACTCGGGTTTTGAAAAATTATAAGAAATTGACACATAATGGATAAGATTTTATTTTGTGTCACCAATCAGAATGTATATTTATGGATATTGATTCAATAATAGTTGATTTTATGAACATAGTTCTCAATTTTATGGTGAAACAGTTTCAAGTGGAAGACATTATTGTCATAAATGATGATGTTGGAGGCATTAATCATCATTATTCTATAGATGAAGATTCATTGAAATTATTTAAATATCTTGATGATTATCATACTAAATAATATCATGGATACACTAAATTTAGTAAAAAGTTTTTCATAATTGAATTATTACACATAAAGGCCTTGATTTAGGGGATGGACACCTCATTCAGAATGCTGTTGGTATATTTCAAGAAGGTACTCCCCAGTAGAGAAAATATTCCAATATCATTCTATCAAGATCACACCATGACAAATAACATTGGTTTTACATATCATACAAATGATTTATGTTGAAATAATTATATATTGTTCAGAAAATAGAATGTTCAATTAATTTCTTGTACTATTTTCTATTGATCCTGGTGGAAGAACAATGATATTAATCAATGTTGGTAGATTTTTCATGGATGTTTCTTGAATCAAGGGAAATAAGTTTCAACTAAATAGTTTCATAATTTTTCACTAAAACTGAGACTAATGAAATAATTCAACCCAACTAAAATTGTTAAACTGATTACATGACATTCAGATTGAATCCTGGAGGTCAATAAATAAACTCAACCGATAGATTCATTGGCATGGAATGTGTTTGATCAATGTGATATAGAATTTTCAAAGGAAGATTGTAATGTTCAACTCAGTTTGGAAGAATATGGTTTATACCATTTCAGTCCACTATTGGTGTGACACATAGTATGAGGCCATTGGTTTTGGTTCCATATTACAATCCCCCATGTGTATTTATGATGAAACTAATTTTTTTACTTTATTCCTAAATTGATAGACTGATATGACTTGCTGATAAAATTAATGTTAATATGAAACCATTGATTGATGAGTTGCAAGTATTTTGGGAAGATTTTTAAATGACTATTGAACCAGTAGTTGTTGAAATTTTTATACTCGAAGATGATTTTCTAAGGACAATTAATTACATCCTAGGGTATTCTATGTTATGAGGTTGGAGTATAAAAAGATATTTTTCTTTCCCTTGTTTTAATAAAAGTAATAATTCTATATGTCTTAAGTATTTATGAATGTGGGTTTATATCGGTTATAGATGATATCTTCCTCTATTTTACAATTTTTAAAAATAGAGTGTGTCATTTGAAAGAGATAGAGACCACGAACCATCACCACAAATAATGTTTGGGGTTCAAGTTATTGCACAACATGGTCAATAAAACATCATAACAATGTATGATTTTCAAGATTTATTGGCTCCTACATTAACATCTATTCTAGATACAAATATATTTCACATTCATAATTATATGAAGAAGAGTAATTACTTTAAATTTCCTTTTTTAAAATATAATATTTTAAAACATAATCTGGATGTGATGCTTATTCAAGAGAATGTTTTTGATAATATACAATTAACCATTTTATGCATCAATGGAAATCAATGGAATGTTCCAATACTCAATTTGATTTTCCAAAAATGGGATTGAGAAAAGCATTTCATTTCATTTGAGGAGATGGTAGTAAAACATACATGCCTGATTCATAGTACAAAATGAATAAAACAGAGAAACCAACATTTCAATCGATTTTGAAGACTATCATGTTCTTGATGGTTATTTCTCTAATATTTCTATGTGTGTCAATATGATTAGAATGACATTTATAGGGTTTAAAATCAATGTGGATAATATTTTTCTTTGATATTTAATCCCAATTTCAATTCATGATTTCTTTCCTACCCTAGTTTTTGACTCATTGATTGATGTTTCTAATTTTATCATATAGTTCTGTTCATGGAATCATCACATGAGTGATTTAAAAAAATCAACAACATAAAATTTTTCTTGTACAATGTAACCTATAGGAACAATTTCCACAATTTTTTTTTGATTTATTGGTCTACTTGACTATTTATATAACTGGTGATGTAATTTCTAGAAGTCCCATGTTATTCAGGTTGATGTATCCAAGAGATAAATACATAAAAACATTGAAATGTTATGTTAACAATAATGATTTACTAGAAGCATCAATTTCCAAGGAATAATTTATGGATGGGTGAACTAATCTTTTCACTTCATATATTTATGAGGTTGAAAAATGTAAGATAAACCCTCCGTGTTTGATACGAGTCTAATTGGAGAAGGGATAATGTTTGATATTCATAGTTATGTGTGTGTTCACGCTCATATATAAGTTTTGTTCAACACTCTATCGATTATGACATTGATAAAATATGTTTTCAAAGTTTATCATTTATGCATTTTGATTCTATATTTAGTTCAACACATAAATTTTATTAAGCTGAAATATAGGATTCGTATCAGTGAGCTTGAACCTAAAAGTCCCGATGCAACTGACCACCAAATCCAAAAACATAATTTCAACACATTTTCTAAGTTGTTAAAGACTCTGGTACATATAAATATTTGATTTATTATTTTTATAGTGAATCTATGTTTTAATTTTAAAATTAATTTTCCATTTAAATATGTAAAATTTAATTATTCACAAGATATGTGATTCAAGTACTCATACTTTGATAAAATAACTCAATAAACTAGTTGATTCCCCATTTATTAAATCTCTTCTCTATATTTATTTAGATGGAAATGGATTCTGATTCCCTATTAGTGATGTTGATGTGAAAAAAGAAAAGAATAATAGTGGTGTTGGTTGTTCATATGTTGATGTAGGTTAGTATTATGGACTACAAAAATATATTATAGAGGTTATTTATGGTTGGAGATTAAGGAATATATTGTTAAGGTGTGATTGGATCTATCCAATTCATGGAATGAAATTTTATCAACTCTAATTTATCTCAGTATTCATTAGAAATATGCTATATAGACATGACCTCGTGTAAAACTACCCCATCATACGTAAATCCTAGGGAGAGAATGATTACTTTTTAGAAATGATTCTTACTGGAATGTTGTGGTGAGAATTTATAGAAGATCATTTTTTTATTAACTCAGAGGAACCAAATTTTTTCACTTTTCTTGATCATACACTTAACCAAATAATTGTAGTTTTATGATAGGAATACAAACTATGGTGTATAGAGAAAATTGAAGGAGATACAACAGAATTTCATGATAATTGAATGATTTTAATTTTTTCTAGTTAATGTATGTAAAAAATCTATCAATTATATGTATAAAAATATTGAATTAACTATATTTATTTAATTTAGGTTTTTCATAGGGAGGTCGAAGTGGTTCACCTTCTATTTTCGGTATGGATATTATTATTTTATAAAATTAATTTATTGTAATTTTCTATAAATATATTTCCATAACTATTTATAATATATAACTAAATATTAGTTAATGGTAATTGAATTATGAATTTAATTTTATCCTGATCTAGTGAATCTTCCAGTATATGATGCGATCCTTGTTGAGGGGTTTGATCCTTGAAATATAAAGACCGATTGGATGTGTTATTTGATGCCACCATTAATCTAGTTAGAGTAGGTGTCAGGGTATCGATTCATCAGTTAGGGAATATTATATGAAACCCACACATATAACCTTTCCTGACACATTATCGGGCTTCATTCCCCTAGGAAATGATTGAAATATTATGGAGGGGGTTCTAGTAAATTTAATGCTTAATTTTTCATGGAACTATTTTTTTTTGTTATTGCAGCTACTAACTAATTTTTTAAAGGATAATTTTTCATCATGTCTAGATGTGTTTTGTGAGGTATTTATTTCCAAATACTAAAAATTTGGAAGGTATTACAAGGGAATGTTGAAGAGGTATCACAAGATACCATTTTGGGTGTTACAGACTTTTTAATGTGAGTCCCTTTCGGACAATCTTCCAATGCTGTGGAATAATTTTGTAGAATTTTGGTCGAGTGAGGAGAAAATGGAAAAAAATATTTTTTTTATTCTATAAATGACTATAATTTTTCATATTTCTATCGTTTGAATACATTTAATGTAGAATGATTCTTCTCATCATTCACATAATCGGGCGATGAAGGGCACACCATTAGACTTGGTACTCAACACATGTCCCAGCTCAGAAAATATGTATGTATAGATTTTTGTATCCATTCATATATAGAAAATATTTTTTTGTAACATTAATATAAATATGTATTTAGTGGTCATATTTATTATAGTTATTGAAGTGAGGTGATATGACCGATGAAATATTGATATGGGTTAGGACTCATCAGGTGGTTTATCCTGATGTTGTTGGTGTTATATTATGAAAATTATTTAGTTACACATGTATTTTTATTTCATATATATTATTTATATTTTATCAATAATTAATTTTGTATATTCTACAGGCCTAGTTTGATGCTGAGTTAGTAGTGCTTCTAGAGGAGAAACATCGTATTACTTTCTGTAGAGATGAGATAGTTTAGTGTATCACAGGGCCTGATGATAATAGTTATTCATTGATTTATGTAACTAGTGTCCCATGATGTCAAATTGTTAGATCAGTGTAAATTGGTTCATTTAGAGATGTTGGGTTACATAAAAATACTGAAAAATATGTTTCTATGCAGACTTTGTAGTGAGTATGGATGAAAAGTTTCACCAGTTATGTGCAGAATATGAGGAAATATTACCCCAGATTTCTTCACGTATCAATGAAGTGAAGAAAAAACATCATATTAATGGTATAAAAGTGGCTCCATGGTAAAAAAAAGAAAATATACCACCTTAATATTTACTTTTATAGATATTGTTAAGATAAATAAAATTTACATACATTTTAGTCTCTAGATATATATAGTGAGAATCGTCATGTGATCTTTGGTGATCCAGATGAGAATTTACCTCATCCATGAGGTAATTTAAATTAAAATTATAATATTTTAAATATCTTTTTTTCTTATTAATATAAATTAATTTTTTAATATCCTAGAATAAACCACATAAACTTTCCAAATTTTCTATATTAAACCTGTGGTGGGCCGACTTTGTAAAAACATTATGACTACATGAACATCTACAAAACATTTAGATTCCTTTATGTTAAGTCACCTCATTATTGGAAATTTCCTTGTGTTTAATTCTCCATATGAGATAAAAAATCCTTGATGGATCCACATTGTTCCATATTGATTTATTATTAGAATCTGTGACATGTGAATCATGAGAGTTCTTTTTAAAATGCATTGATAAATATATGAATAGAGTTGGAGGGGGTGGATGTGGGATAGTCATCCTTATTAACCACAATGATTCTTGAACAAATGTTTTCCTCTATTTATTTAACATCTTATTCTGGAATGTTGGGTTCTCCTTTCCCTCATCGATATGTATACTTGGAAATGAGCATCAGAGAATGTTCTTAGTATATCCATTAAAATTTCCAGACCAAGAAGAGACGTTCTTATTATTAAGGATCCTTCTAGATTTCTCTCATAAAATTTGGGAACTCCCCTAGAGGAGATACTAATATGGAGACTTTTATACCGTCTAATTCAATTTTACTCCCTAACCAATCTAATATTTTTTCCATTGGGAAAATTTTCTTTAGGGATTTTCCCTCAAGAGCATCTAAATTCAGCTTTTCTATTTGGAAAAGCATTCTATAACCTCATCAACATTGATTTTTCCTTCATCATACAGTTTTTATAGACAAGTACTGCAATCCCAATGATAGTGAAAATCCTATATAGAATTACATTAGTAAACATTGAGATATATTTTTATATTTATAGTAACATCTAGGTTCTCGAGTGAAAGGCACCACACACCATGAGAAAAGATCCAAAACCTAAAAATAATTTGGATCTCAAATGAAATTTTATAAATAAATAAATTACGAATTGTGAAGTATCATGATAAATATAGAGGATAATATATTGAAACCCATTTTTAATTAAATGGAGTTGAATGTGGTTAGACATGAAAACCATTGTAAAAAATGTAACCTATTAGATGTTTTTTCCATAGAAATATCTAATTCGAAAAGTTATTTCAATATAATTTGAAAATGAAACTCACATGACTCTATTTCAAAATCAATGGAAATTATTTAGGTTTCTCTGTAAGATTTTAAGAATAATTATAGATTATATAGATCCTTGAGAAGAATATTTTATAATTAGAAGTAGAATAAAATATTTAATCCAGTGTGAAATAGAGTATTCAAAATTTCCATATTTTCAATTTTCCTAAGCTTTATTTATTTTTCATGATATAATAATAGATTTTATATCAACTGTATAGAATGTATAAAAATGGGACACTAATATCAAAATAGTTTCTATAAGATGCATCCTCTTCATCTAATATTGTATGCATGTATTTTGAATATGTTATTTTATTCTTGTCACTCGATCCCTTGAATGGAAGTGGAGTCCTGAAAAACTATTATGCATGTAGAATTAATTTCATCGTGTGAAATACATGTGTTTATGTAAAACTATATCTAATTGTATCTATTCTCGAGCTATATAGTGAAGTATCAGATGAGTCATAAGACCTATTGTGATGGATGTAGCATAAATTGATATCATAAATCCTAATATCCATATATCTTAGTGTTAGGATCTATATACATATTTGAGGCACTAAATTAATTATTTTTTAAACCAAATGAAAATTTTTTTCTCAATGTTTTCACTCTATGCATTATCAATCAATCTATAGTGCACTACATCATCTAGGCATCCTATTCTGAGTGCATTGAACATATTTTAAACATGATTCTATCTACATGCAAGAATTAAAATTGATCATCCCATACTTTAGTTAGAGAGGTGTATCCCCCTATGTTGTAATAATTTATGAAGCCTAAATTAATTATTAACATATGAATATATATCATCTAGTTGAATTATCCACATATGAAGTCAAAACTAAGAATATACTAGTACACTACTTTGTAGGCTTGGTTGAAACTAAATAAATCCCCTAGGATGAGATATCATAAGAATTTTAACGGTTTTTTGTTAGCTTATTCTTAATTGTTACTTTGTGAGGTAAACCTTTTTTGTTATAGGTTATAAGAACCTACCTTTAATGGATAAGTGGATTATAGATAATTTATTTGATTGGTATTAGGCTTCTGAGGGTTTGAGTCTTTATTTTTTAAAATCTATGTAATGTTAACTACATATCCTTCCTAAAGGAGTACCAGGTTCTATAACACATTAACTACATGTTTCTAGGTCATTACGCATGAAAAATAAGTGTAAATCAGTTATTTTGTTTTCTTGTATTTCGATTTTAATTGAATAGGGTGTGTATGTAGAATGTAATTGAGTGAAATTGGATCAAAAGAGTACAAATGATAGATTGAAATGGATATTGGAACAAAATAAATACATATCACTTTTAAGGATGAAATTAGAAACATTAGATGTGATGGATTGGTTTTATTGTGTTATATTTACTCTACTAAATTTATTATCTCTTTTCCAGCGTACTCATTATATCTTTTAATACTCACTCAATGCACTCTTCATCACTTTAGCATAATCATAGGACACTATAAGTATTATTTTTAAAATTATTGAAAGTGGATTATGTTCTCAAAAACTATAATTGGTTTGGGTCTTACCATTTTAAATCATGTGAATAAGATAGATTAAATGGTTTCATTAAATAAATCTGTAAAATTCAAATAATATACCCCACTCAAAACCAACTATGTGATCAACCACACATTCTCATGTTGTTATAACCAAAAACGATTAAGTATGAAAACTCGTATCTTTGGTGTTCCATAGGTGTGGATTCAACTAATGGAAATATCATAAAATATGTCAATTCTTAATCAAATGGAACAAAATCATCCAAATTTTCATTCTCCATCTCCATGTACATTGAATATTCTTCTTATACTTATTCCCACCAAACATGATCTCTTTACAAAGAAAAATGAGTGTAAATATCCCTCTATGGATAAAAACTTTTATAAACATGTTTAATCCACATTAACCCTTCAAATATAGATTAAGTTAAATCTCTCTATCTTAGATTTGATACAATTTGTATCACTTGGAATTGTATTTCTCAATTTAGTTAGATAGATTTTATCCCTAAATATGTTAGTCCCAACTAGTTATGCACGTGTTCCATGTGACTCGGAAATAAAATATCAATTTCCTCCCCATATATTTTAATGGATGGAAAATAGATCATAATTTAATTTCATATGTTGTGATGGTGTGTAGATTTATCCTTGGTCTATAATTGTAACGTCCCAGACCCAGGTGCCACACAACGGGTGCCCTGAACTCGGTTGGCCACATGAACTCAAAGGCATTTCCCAAAAATGCCAGAGGATTCCAACTAGCTACGAGGGCCTAGGTCTGATAATGGGGAAACTATGCCCTCATTTGTAAAAGTGTAGCACAATGGAAAGTTATAAACATACCGAAAAGCGGAAGTAGTATACAATACAAAGATGAAAGGACAATAGTACTAAAGCAACAGATAACTAAAATTCATATATATATATATATATGATGAAATATGTCCTATTTTTTAAGAAAGCAGTCAAAACAAGATACACATCAATAAAATACACTACCGTACAAAGTATAAGTACATCAAAGCAAAACAATATATTTCAAAAGGAACTCAGTAGCATCGCAAGCCTAACCATGATCCCATTCTCTCCTACTCCTCTGAAACAATCATGTACATGTATATAGGGTCTTTCCCTTATCAACACCTGGAGAAATATAATCTGTTTGGGACCAAGACTTGACCCAAACAGGGTGTGAGAAATAAATCCCTTTTGGCAACCAACAAAGGCTTGTGCCCAACTGACAGTGAAAATGTGAAACAACAGTGTGCAATAAAGAAATGAAATAAGCTCGGATGTACTCAAATGCAACTACTCCTACCATTTACATTACCATTTAATTATTATTTAAAAATTCAATATAATTTAATTATAAGTTCCCGAGACCTGGCATCAGGTGACAATCTTCTGTACAGTGCCACAACAAAAACTACAACAGGCTATCTAACAAATAAAAGGTAATAACAATACCAAGCATGTGCTTTATCTTGGCAGGTATAACACAAGAATAATCCATAGTGAATATTCCAGTGATCATTTCCCTCAGGATAAATAGTTCCTTTCCCTTAGGATAAACAGAACCTTTCCCTCAGTAATACTAGATATTTTTCTCAATCACATAAGCTACTACCCTCAGGCATAAGAAACATTTCCCTTAGGCGAACCAATACCTTTCCATCAGGAGAATCAGTACCCTGCCCCCAAGTGAAACAAAACACCGCCCTCCGGTTAAGAAAAACACTTCCCTCCAGCTAACCAAGTCTCCAGGCCAAGCCCAGCGCATAAGGAATTAATAAATATGTTTTCTCTCAAAAAAACTCAAAACATTCTATCATTACGGCTTACCCATGGGTGTCCTGTCCAAACAGCAAAACTAGGGAAATGCACCCTCGGGGTGACCCTGGATTAAGGCAACGATCCCAAACATCATTTTATACATGTTCATTAGATTGTCTATGCAATTCTAGATATCTTAACAGCTAAGGCCTCAACCATATGACACCCCAAACATGGGCGCGTATCACAATGGTATAAAAAATCATCTCGACAGCTATAAAAAACACCAGGCCACCTACATTGATCTCCTATGATCGATTTACATGAATGATACCTCCCAAAACGTCCAAGAACGATGTAGATCTAGGAAGAACAATAACCCATTAAAACCCAAATAACATCCCCTCAAGAATGAATTGGAAGGAGAGGATCAAGATGAGTGAAGAACTCACCCGTATAGTTCAAACGAGATAGACGATGATGGAATCAGAGTCCCAGTGTGCGGTCCGGAGCTCTTACATGTTCCAACCTTTTCTCCCATGGATATTTGGAGTTCAAAGACTCTTCTGTTGAAAGAGGAGGCGAATGCATGTTTGAAGCGAAAAAAAATAACTACACAATGTGTAATCTCAAGTACATGGAGTGTAGTTTCCATTTTTTTAACGGTTCCTCTAGAGGCACTTTCCATCACCTCACTGTTCCTCTGCCAACTTGATTACACGACATGTATTTCTGATTACAAAGCATGTACTACCATTCTGCTGGCGGCTACTCCCACCACCTTACTATTCACCTGCTGACTGATTACATGGCATTTATATACTAAGTACACGGCATGTAGTAATTCTTTACACCCTTCATCGCCGACATGGCTACACGCCCTGTATTCTCATCCCACACAGCCAAAGAACACAGCGTGTGGAAAAGTACATGGCGTGTACCCAAAATTTTTGGGATTTTCTATATTATCCTTATTTTCTAAAAAACTATGAAGGAAAATGGAAAAGAAGAAATTCTTACTTCATGAATAAGAACTGGGTTCTTACAAATTTCCTCCCTTAAAGAAATTCATCCCCGAATTTCCCTTCCAAGGGTGGTGAAGATAAAGCTGAGAACAAATCCGTCCACTGAGCATGTACGTCGGTCTCCCACTCCCAGGTTTTTTCTTGCACTCTACCTTGCTATTATAGCACCCGTATGAGAGGAACTAACTGGCCTCGGATAACCTTCATTCTCTTATCAACAATTTGAATTGGATGATCCTAAAAGGATGAATTGACTGGAAGTTCAACCTCCTCAGGCTGAAAAAAGTTAGACGGGTATTAGTGATAACTGTGTAGCTAAGATAAGTGGAAGACGTCCTGCATGGCCCGATACCTCTATGGTAACTGCAACTGATAGGCAACCAACCTGAATCTCTAGAGAATCTAAAATAGCCCCACATACCTCGATAAATGTTTACCCTATCTCATGATCCTCCTGTGTCCTAACCCCAGTGAAACATGCAAGAAAACATGATCCGCAACCACGAACTCCAATGGTCATCTGCGGTGATCAACATAAGATTTCTAGTGTGACTGTGCAGTAGCCATCTGCTTCCGATTCAACTGTACATTATCTGAAGTCTCCTCGACAAGACGTGGTTCCAGTAAAGCTGCCTCACCTACCTCTAACCAGCACAACAGTGATCGGCATGGCCTACCATATAAAGCCTCGTAAGGTGCCATCTCAATAGTCACCTGAAAACTTTTATGGTAGGAAAACTTGACCAGGGATATGTGCTACTCCTAAGAGCCACCAAAGTATAGGATGCATGCACGAAACATATCCTATAGCGCTTGTATCATATGCTCTGACTGGTCATCAATCTGAGGGTGTTAAGCTGTGCTCAGATGCACCTATGTACCTAGTGCCCTATGAAAACCCTACTAGAAACGAGACGTAAAACGGGAACCCCTATTACAAAAAATACAATGAGGTACCCCATGAAGACGTACTACCTCTTAGATATACAACTTACCGAGCTCATAAACACCAAAGATCTCATTGATCAGAAAAAAGTGAGATACCTTGGTATGTCTATCCACAACAACCCACATGACATCATTGCATCGTGGTGACCTTGGAAATCCAGTCACGAAGTACATCATGACATCATTCTCTTTCTACTCTGGGATGGGTTACTATTATAACAGTTCAGCTGGCCTCAAATGATCCTCCTTCACTTGCTGACAAGTGGATCATCTCGTAACAAAACAAGCTACTTGTATTTTTCATACCTGGCAACCAATACTGACATCTCAAGTCACGGTACATTTTGGTAACCCCGTGATGTAATGCCCATTCTGAATCATGAAATTCCCACATAAACTCCTCATGTATATCCCCTAGAACCCATAATCTTCCATGGACATGTAGTACCTCATTAACAACTATAATCCAACCAGGAGGAGGGTCCTCACTTGCCACCGACTCCTGTAGAACTAAGCCTTCAGAATCTGATAGTTGTCTCTTCCTCACTCTAACGAGGAGGGTAGAAGTAACAGTAAAGGATTAAAGACAGGTTCAACATTGACTATTTTTCACCTCCTAATGGATCTTAGAGAACAAAACCATAATCTTCCTCTCACCACTGGCCTCCTGCACTGCCTGTATTTGAGTCCTCCTAGTCAGTGCATCAGCCACAACGTTACCCTTACCTGGTCTATAGGCAAGCTCAAGGTCGAAGTACTAAAGGTATTCAACCCACCTTCAATGCCTAAAATTGAATTCACATTGGGAAAATATGTATTTAAGGCTTTTTTGGTCCGTAAACACCACAAAATGTTCTCCCAGGAGACAATTTCTCCAACAGCATAATGCATGAACAACTGCAGCAAACTCGAGATCATGCGTCAGGTAATTCATCTCATGTGACCTCATCTTCCGAGACTCATACACAACTACTCGATCGATCTGCATCAACCATGATCTTATCCCAATACATGATGCATCATAGTACACTTTATAACTCTTCCCTTGCTCTGGAAGTACCAGGACTGGTGCTGATTTCAACCTTCCCTTCAACTCATGAAAGGCTGTCTCGCAAGCTTCAGACCAAACGAACATCACACCCTTCTTTGTCAAACCCATCAACAATTCTACTAAGTGGGAGAAATTTTATATAAGGTTCCTATAGTTACCAGCCATACCCTAAGAAACTCTATATTTCAAACACGTTCTTAGGCTACTCCTAGAAAACTACTACTCTCACCTTCTCTGGGTCTACTACAACTCCTACCTCTGAGATAATATGACCCAGGAGGTGAATTTTGTCCATCCAAAAGTGTCACTTTGAGAGCATAGCATATAACTTAAGCTCCCTTAGTGTCCTATGTACGATCTCAAGATGTGTGGCATGTTTGTGTCATGTGTGAGAGTACACCAAGATATCATCCCTGAAGACTACCACAAAAGAATCTAGTTATGGGTAGAACAGATGATTCATCAGAGCCAAAAAGACTGTTGGCCTGTTCGTGAGTCTAAACGGAATGATCAAATACTCGTACAGAACTTATCTGCTATGAAAATCTATAATAGGTATATCAGACGGCCTAATGTGCAACTAATGATATCACTACTCGGATATGATCCTATACCCACGGTTCCAAACCATGGGTATAGTCCCCAAAACATGGGGTATAGGCTATACCCACGGTTTGGAGAACCGTGGTCGTTGGTGGCATCGATATAGGTCCATAACCTATACCCACAATTTCTAAAACCCGTGGGTATAGTTTTTACCACCTTGTCATCACTCTACACCCATGGTTTGGAAACCGTGTGTATAGAATATTTTACAAATTAGCACCTCGCAGGATTCAATTTCATGACCACTTCTCCATTCACGATCATCCTTACCACTACCCCATAACCCGCATATATGTAGGTATATATATATTTTATTAGATATATTTATTTAAACCATTTATCTAGGGGAAAAAATCGTGGGTATAAAACTCCTGCCAATATTTTATTTGTTTCCGCGGAAAAAATAAATTTCTCACACACACGCGGGAAACCTGTACCCACGGTTTGTCGAAACTGTGGGTAACGGTTTTTTTATCCGATGATTAAACCCATGGTTTTGGTAAAACCTTGGGTATAGGGAACCCTACCTCCACATTTTTAGGAAAAACCGTGGGTATAGGCATTTTTTGATACATTATATGTCACGAACCAACCCAGATCGACCCTGAACTGGTCACCCGAGTCGGCCCGTGACATGGCCCGAAGGGCGTTCCCGATCCACACGGGCTGGCAACTAGTGCCGGGCATCAAAAGTAAACAGGTGGGAACAATTTATCCCAAAAGAAAAAAAAAGCTGCGGAAAAAAAGACAAAATGAAAATAAAGAAAGAGCATCCAACAACGCCACGAACCTGACCACGACCAAAACTCCACGTGACCGCTTGGGTCACCTTCCAATAACACAACCAACATAGCTTAGGGAAAACAACTGAATCTGGAACCTACAGTAGAACTAAAAACAAGAAAACACTATAAGCGTGAGTATTAAAACTCAGTAGGCTAGCTCGTTAAATATATTCCCAAAACACTTCCTTTTAATAAAGAATTTATCAATTTCATGTTTGAACTAGATTATACAAAATATGGTTTCCATGTCAACACATATAATAAAATAGGGGTGAATCAACAATGTCAAATAATTAGTCACGATGCACATACATCACATACAGCTCATGCAATAAACACACACCAAAGATCACCCCTGAATGGGTCTTCCAAAATAATCTATTTTATTAAAGTGCCAAACGGGCCATCCCCAATTTTAAAGCAAAACATCATTTATCGAGAAAACCCAAAACACTTGTTTAGAAGAAATAATTTATCATTAAAACGATAAGTATGTTTGAAATTCCATGAATTGTGTTTAAAGTCCAAACATGCATTCTTTCAAAACTGGGTGTCCGCCCGTCAAGAAAATGTTCCAAGTGTTCGTTATAAAATAAACGGATCTTTTCACACTAAATAATCATTTAAAATTTTATTATCTAATATTATTTATCATTCATTAAAATTAACAAAACAACAAGCAATTAATAAATTCTAAATTTAAAGGTGACTGCAATGGGGGACCTACCTCGGCTCGTTGTCCAAACACAAGGGCATGTCATGCCTCGCACAGATGCACAAGCACGCTCAAGCTGATGATCTCAGTAAAGCAGGGTTACCCCGCCAACGCGCTACAACCGAAGAGATAAATAAAATACATGAACACTAACTTAAAATAATCCAAACGAACAAACAGCACAAAAGAACCACCCCAACACATTTTCAAAACATAACTTGCATTATCTGTACCGTTTAATAAACCACTTTAGACTTTATACAACATTTTCCAAAAAGTGACCCACGGCTTACGCACCCAAACCCCTTCAAAACCCTCTTTTATAACTGAACGTACACAACGCTAGATCAAAAACACAATTAACCCCACTTGCGTAGATTAATGAACTAACTACAAATTTAAATAAACCATTTGAATAATTTATAAAACATCCACAAATGGTAAAACCTAGATTCACATCAAAACAAACTTAGTTTCACATATGAAAACACTTTAAAATAAAACCCACAACATCATCACAACAAAACATGATTATTACTTAACAACCAACCCATAAAACATTTTACAAAATAACGCACCCATTTTCACACACAACACTTCACCACTTTGAATAAAAAAAACCCACTTTTCAGTTTACACACAACAAAACCTATTCAAAAACATCTTTTATGACTCTCCGCACATCGACGCTAAACCAAAACTCAAACTGAACCACATATAATATTTATTAAACTAGTTAAATGATTATAAAAAATTTTTAATAACATTTCAAGCCACCAGTTAAATATCACAGACAAAGCTTAAAACATGAAACAATTGAATACAAACTCAATAAGATTTCCATAAAATGGAAAACTCATCTCAAATGATGAACAACCTCCCAAAAATGGTACAAAAAACTGTTCGCACCTCGACCACACTAGTGAGGAATCAAAACAACCCTAGACAACATCCTCGGACCAAAATTTTGGAATTAAACCCTTGCATCCACGATTTGGATAATAATAATAATAATAATAATAATAATAAAATTAAAACTATAACAAGGGGTGAAAAGGAGACTACCGAAAAGGAGGGGGGGCTTTCGCTGGAAGAAGTCCTTGCTGGCCAGAGGGACACCGGGAAAAAATAGACAGGGAACAAGGGGGGCGCGTCAGCTCGGGAAAGGAAGGACGGGCTGGATGGCCGGCCGGGATGGGTGCGGGCGTGCTGGAGGTCGCATGTAGGAGGTAGAGGCACAATGGGTGCTTAGTAGTGGTGAAGCTGGGTATTGAGGAGCAGAGGAAGGGTGATGTCTAGGCAAGTCTGGTGCGGTATCCGAAGGCATGGAATAGGAAAAGAAATGGGGGGTTTTTGGAAAAGGTGGTGGTGTGATGGGAGGCGCTACTGCACATGGGATAAACAGGGGTGAGTGTGGATGTGGTGCATGTGGGAGCCGATGTTGAAGACTTGCTGTGTTTCACCGTTAGGAGGGGCCAGCTTGCACAGGGTGGTGAGGAGGCAATGGGGAGTGTGCATCAGGGGCACGATGCGGGGAGAATAGAGGGAAGGCAGGGAGTGCCGCATGAAAAAAAGGGGAAACATAAAATGGGGGGGCACCGGGTAGAGTTAGGGTTTGGGTTCTCCTTTTATTATCCATTTAATAACAATACAATTATTACAATAACAATATTATTATATATAAAAAACATATTTTTATTCTTATAATTATTAAAAACTTAATAAAAATCAGTTTAATTTAATTTTACATACTCTATTTTATTTATTTATGAAAATATTTTTTCCCATTTACCATTTAAATAAATTCATTCATTTACATCAAAAATCAGGGAAGTTGCATTTCTCTCCTGCAATCCGCCACAATGCTGAGAAAACTACGCCCGAACCATTCCACCTGGTACTACCCGCTTGCAGGGTCAAGTCACATGCTCTCTGTGCAGTTCTATAAATTGCGCGTGAGTCGCGCTCCATAACTATGACACAGTCAATATTCCGTGTGGGCATCACGCTGTTACTCCTAACCGCGTGGGATGATCGTGCGAAAGTGGAAAAAAAATCCTAAAACCCAAAGTAATAATTAATGTAATTAATAATAACTAATTTATGAGGTCGGGGTGTGACATTATACCCACATTTTGGAGAACACTGTGGGTACAGAATAGCCTATGCCCACGGTTTGGAGAAAACGTGGGTATAGGCTATAAAAAAATGCCTATTCCCTTGGTTTTCCCAAAACCATGGGAATAGTTCCATTTTCTAGTAGTGTATCCGGATCTCATGTCAATATTCGAGAACACTCGTGGTCCCCGAAGTTGATCAAAAAAGATCATCAATTCTCGGTAAGGGATATTGGTTCTTAAATGTCAACTGGTTCTGCTTCCGATAATCCACTCAGAGTCTGAGGGTACTGTCCTTCTTTGCAAACAGGACTGGTGAACCCAAAGGAGAAGTATTGGGTTTGATGAAACCATTTTCTGGTAACTCCTCTAACTATTTATTGAGCTTTTGTAATTCTGGTGTAGCCATCCTATAAGGAGGAATGGGCACCGGTGTCGCTCCTAGAACATGCTCTATAGGGATATCATCCTCTCAGTCGGGAGGTAGACCTGAAAAGTTGTCTGGAAGACATCCCTGAAATGATCTACCACTAGAGAGAAATCCTTTTGACATGTTCCCCGGGAATCAAGATATAAACTCGCAATCTGGGCTGTCACTCCACCTCCCCCATGATGCTCGAATCTAGCTCGACTCGCGTGGACATCCCATTCGCCCTTATATAGAAACTATCCACCCTCTGGTGATGTGAAACTCACCCTACATCGATAGCAATAAAAAAGGCTAGAAATGGTACCAACCAGTCCATTCCAAGAATGTAATCATAGCTCGTCATCCCTAAGACATAGAAGTCCCACAAAAAGAGACAGCCACCAACCTCTAGGGGACACTCCTTGCACTGAAGCATACATGTCGTTCTAATTATCAACGGAGTGTCTAGAATCATGATATCAGAAGAAGAATAAACATAGAGCCCAAGGATCACCACAATAGGCACAGATATAATGATCTTTTAGCACCCATATCGTAAAGTACTAAAGATAAAACATAAGCAACTGGAATAGGACCTATGAAAGTGGAAGGTCCGGGATCCTACTCATGTTGGGTCTGCTACACTGCATATTCCTGCCCAGTGTCATGGCCCTACGACACAGCCTGGCTACCTAGAGCTGACCTGTACTGATGTCTCTGAGATCATAGTGGCTGACTTCCACGACAACGACCACCACCCCAGCATAAATGTCCTGACGTGTTCTAATTCCCCAAAGGGTAAGAAGATGTTGGCCCTACTCCTCTATAAGGAGTCTTTACAGAACCTCTCTCACTAGTCACTGATGGAAATCCCTACAAAGATGCTGGAGAGGGCCCCCCTTGCCGCAAGCTCGACACTCCACTAGTTCACGTGGACATTGAGGTCTCTTTTTCCCCTCTTTACCACACTAGTAGCACACTACCAGGCCACCTAAAGAATTATTATGGCTAGTACTGCCATCGTGAGAGAAATACTTCTAACTCTTTCTCTGAATGGTAGAAATAGTACTAGAAAATGGTGTTGAATTGCCCTGGTCGGCACCACTAGCTTCCCGAAGGATCGACTCAGTAATCAGTGCCTAGTTCACAATAGTGTGCACTATAGGCAACCTGAAAACATTCACCAGTGCTCGGATGTCGTATCTACGACCATCCTCAAAGTTTCTATCCCTCAACATCTCATCACCCACCAAAAAAGGTGAAAAACGATATAGATTGGTGAAGCAGGAAGAATAATTCATCACTGACATGGAGTCTAGCTGCAGATACATGAACCCTCAAACTCGATCTGCCCTTAGTATCTCCAAAAAGAAAAAGTCATAGAAGACTGTCTAAAAATCTTCCCATGCCATTTTTTCAGGGTTTCTCAGTCTAGGAGGTTACATCCCACTATCTCATGGCAGAATCACACAGCACGTAAGAAGTGAGCTTGACCCTCCTCCTTGGAGGCGTCTCAAGATGCTTGAAGATAGTCTGTAACGAATCTAGCCATGACTCTACGACCTGTGGTCCGCCATCCCCTAAAAATGCAAGTGGATTCTACTACTATAATATACTTTTCAGGTCTGCCATAGATGTGGCAGTTGGTGGTTCTCCCTGGAAGGTCTGCATAAACTGCAGAAATCCTTCATAGAACTGTGCATCAGATCCTGCGTCCAGTATAACGGCTGGCGCCACATCTGGCTAAACTGGAGGATCCATCAGTGGCACATGGCCTACCATGTTCAGAGTATAATTTTTTCCACTCTCTTAGAGAAAAACTCATTTTCGTCTCGGCGGAATGACTCTACAAGGTCAAACACTCTCCATATATTATGAGAATCAAAAACTAAGAGCTGGAAACATATGAAGGGAACAGGGAACAGAAAACATTCATGTTTTACAAAAGAAGACTATACGGCGTGTAGAATAACTACACAACTTTTTTCCTTAAGTCATTCACATGGGTGTGTACATATTCCGAACTCATCATGTAACACACCAAACACATGGTGTGCTGTCCCTACACATGGCGTGTACTTGAATTTTCTTCCCCAGCCCCAGTCCTTCTACACAGCTATTCGACACAACTCTCTCTACATAACGAGACTACATTGCGTGTATAAAGTTGAAATAGAGTGTACCTGTAAGCTTTTACATGGTCGTGTTCTGATATTGGCCTGGGCGTGTCTCAACTGCAGGTACACGACATGTTACAACTGCACACAGTGTGTACACCACCCTGTCTCCCTAGCCACACGGCCAGGTCTACACGGTATCTTACTAGTCAAGACTACACAGCATGTTCTGCAGGTACACGACGTGTATTAGATGACCATTACCGACCCGTGTTGTTCGTGACATGGATGGATACATTGCTCACACTACAAGGCATGTTCTAGATGGACAAGGCATGTAATGGAAGAGGTAACACCGACCTGTGATTTTAGTTACACATCTGGATCCCCAGATTAAACTACACGGTGTGTTTAGAATTGACAAAACCTGTTTAAGCTAAAATTTCTCTGTTTGTGTTGTTAGTCACACGACAGACACAGGGTCAAGCCGACATAACCTGTACAATCGGTACATGGTGTGTTTCCCCATGTACATCCATATCATGTGTATCTGCCTACACAACCTATGACGCAGTTAGAGACTACATGGCATGTACCTAACGTACATAACATCTACTTAATAAAAATTCATTTCTTCCCAAACAAGAATAGTACATGTCATGTAGTCAAAACTACACGGCGTGTATTTTAGGTTTTTCCAGACAATAAACCTTAGAAACTACTCTGAAGCCTAGAAAAACAATGAAACCAATACCTAAGTTCCAAATTCCAATCTGTGAGGGCCCATACCCCCCACGAATAATATCTTTGAATATTATACATGTTATAAACAAAGTAAACAAGTCAATGATCTACCAAATTATGGTCAATGAGGGCCTATACTCCAGAAGAACCAAAGGGTGGATTTCATTATACAAATTTTCACACAACAACACCTTATCAAATAGTAGGTATTTTTATCCAGGAAACTATCACAACAACATGACTTCACTAGAACAACATCTATCATAACAACATGCAATTCATAATGCACCAACATGGCATGTAAACTATGCGTGGCATATGATCCTAACATGTGCCTAAATGATTCATGATATGGAAAACCCTCATCTCATTAGGTTGCAACTATAAATAATCCAAGCAGGAAAATATAAACAACACCACCCAAGCGCGTTACCCAATTATGAACATCAAATAAACTATAAAAGAGCAAGATCAGTAAAATTGCAACACGAGGTAAATTGGATTTTCCTTGTGCACAGGTTAGCAAATCCTGGGCCAACTTATTACCAACTACCTATTCTATTCTATCCCTGACTAAAGGCTCCAAACATTATGTCATGATGAAAAGATGTCCTTTGATACCACTTTGTAACGTCCCAGATTCAGGGGCCACACAATGGGTGCCTCGAACCTGGTTGGTCACATGACCTCAAGCACATTTCCCCAAACTCCAATGGCTGCCAACTAGTAGTGAGTTCCTAGGTCTAATTGTGGGGAAACTATGCCCTCATTTTTCAAAGTGTTGCACAACATAAATATTTAAACATACCCCAAAGCAGAAGTAGTAAACAATACAAAGCTGAATGGAAAATGGTACTGAAGCAACAAATAACCAACAATAATATATATATGATGATACAATATGTCCTATTTTAGAGAATGTAGACAAAATAGGATACATTGCAATCAAATACAATAAAGTACAAAGTACAAGTATAGAAAAGAAAAAAAACTAGTGCATCGTCAACTTAATAGCATCGCCAGCCTATGCTCTGTCCCATGCCCTCCCACTCATCTCCAACAATCATGTACCTGTGTAGGGACTCTCGCCCTTATCAACACCTGCAACAATATAATCTGTTTGGGCCCAAGACATGACCCAAACAAGGTTTAGGAAATAAATCCTAGTAGGCAACCACCAAAGGCCCGTTCCCAACTGAATGTGAAAGTGTGCAACTATAGTGTGAAATAATGAATTTCATTAATCAAGGAAGTACTCAAAACTAGCTACTCCTACGAGTTCCATTACCATTTAATTATTATTTAACAATTCAATATAATTGAATTATAAGTTCTTGAGATGTGGTCTCGGCCGACAATCTCCTATACATTGCCACAAAAAAAAACTACAACATGATATCTAACAAATATAAGGTAATAAAAATACCAAGCCTATGGTTTAGATTAGAAGGTATAACAAAAGAAAACACCATAGTAAATATTAAAGTGAACATATCCCTCAGGATAAATAGTACCTTTCCATTAGGCTAATCAGATCCTTTCCTTCAAGTGTACATGATATTGTGCTCAGACCCAGATGCTACTTCCCTCAGGCATAAGAAATGTTTCCCTCGGGTGAATCAATACCTTTCCCTTAGGAGAATCAGTACCTTGCCCTCAGGTGAAACAAAACACTTCCCTCAAGAAAAGAAAAACACTGCCCTTAGGCTAAGAATGTAACCGGGCCAAAAACAACACATAAGTAAGTAATAAATATGTTTCTTCTCAAGAAAACTCCATACATGCTATCATTACGGAATACCCACAGGTATCCTGGCCAAACGACTATACAAGGGAAACACACCCTCGAGGTGGCCCTAGATCAAGGCAACGATCCCAAACATCATTTTATACATATTCATTAGATTATATATGCAATTATAGATAACATAAAAGCTACAACCTTAGTCATATGACACCACAAACATGGGCGCGTAGCACCGTGGTACACAAAATCAACTCGAAAGTTGTAAATAAACACCAGACCACCTTCCTTGATCTCCTCTGATTGATATACGTCAACAAAACCTCCCAGAACATCTGAGAGAGACGTAGATCTGGGAATAACGATAACCCATTCAAACCAAAATAACATCCCCTTGGGAAATAATTGGAAGGAGTGGTTCAAGAAGTGAGAAGAACTCACCCGTGCGGTTCAAATGAGATAGACGACGAAGGAATCAGAGTCTCGGTGTGCGGTCAGGAGCTCTCCCATGTTCCTTCCTTCACTCCCATTACTCTCAGGAATTCTAAGATTCCTTTGTCGAAAGATGAAGCTACTACCTATTTTAAGTGAAAAAACATAACTTCATGGCATGTAATCTCATTTACACAGTGTGTACATTAAATGTTTTTAACTGTTCCTCTAGCGGCCACCTTCCACTTCCTCACTTTTCATCTATCGACATGATTACACGACGTGTATTTCTGAGTACATGGCCTGTAATACCGTTACAATGGAGACTACTCCCACCACCTTATTGTCCACCTTCCGAATGATTACACGGTGTTTATATGTTATGTAAATGGCATGTAGTCAATTTTTACACCCCTCATCATTGATAGGCCTACACGCCCTGTATACTCATCCCACATGGCCAAAGTACACGACATGTGGAAAAGTACATTATGTATACCCACAAATTTTGGAATTTTTCACAATTATCCTTATTTTCTAAAAAACACTTAAGGAAAAAGGAAATGTAGAAACTCATACCTCAAAAATAAGAACCGGGTTCTTACAGTAAAGTAGGTCACATTATTCATGAATTGTAAGAGCATATGGCATGCGATTCAGGTTTTCCTTCCGCTAATAACATCTAAATATGTGGATTTTAAAGTTGTAACTCCCTTTAAAAAGATGTTCCTAAGGGTAAAAACCAACCAAAAAACATATGAAATTTTTGAAATTTGTATAAAACAATTCTATTGTGATTTTATAAATGGTCGAATACATGGAATGTTAATCTAAGAAGGAGTTTTACAGAGAGGACTAAAAATGAACTATTAATGTCATAAAACAAAAACATTGGTCTGTAATAGTAAAATCCATGTAAAATAACATCAAAATTGACTTGAAATCATAGTTAAACTATCCTATTATTATTTATGATATGTATGAGGATATGAAAAATCAACTAGACAAGCAGTCTTGTTGGAATGACTAAATATGCATTTTTAAAGGATTGATGCCCTTTAAAAACACCTAGAGGTCAAAACTAGTTGATTTACCAATAAATTCCGAGAAATATGAGGGAAAATGTTAAGGATTGAATTTTGAAATGGTAGAATATGTGACACCCTAAGAATTTGTGTTTCATGTAATGATAATTTCTGTGTTTTCATGTTTTCTATTACCTAAACAAAACATATCTCTTATGAAAAATAATAATAATATGATGTAATGGAATAAGCACCCAAAATGGATGCAAGGAGATTTATTCAAATAATAACACCATTGTGGTTACAATACACCAAGATCAAATGGAAAATCTTTCTAACCAAATATATGTATTTAAAATCCTATCAAGATTACAGGAAGACAACCCAAAATAATGAGAACCCTGAGAAGGATATAAGGGTCCTTTATATCCATCATAACGAACATGAGAAAGACCAAAGACACTTCGGATACACTAAGAAGTAGTGGAACAATGAGAACCATTTCTTTTGCCCTCTCTTGAGTTTTATAGCCCTCGAATGCTTGGTTTTATATGGTACCAATTTGATCGTTCCCTTGGATGACCATGTAATACTAAGGCTATAAATGTAGCCATTGGCCATGTCAGATTATTAATGGAATAAAATTATGAATATTTTAATTCTCCAAATAATTAGGTTATGAAATTGAAAAATTGTGAAATTACTCCTAACCATGAGCTTTAAGAGAACATAATGAAATGTTTTGAATTATACATTCGGGTTTTCAAAATGTAATAAAGAATCCAAAACATTTTGTAATTAATTCAATTGTATTTTAAATATTTTCATTTAATGTCTTAAAATAGTTTTAAATTATTGTTAATTGAATTATATTTTTAATTAAACTATGTTTTAGACCACTACAACACTAATATAATAATTATCATTCGGTTTAAAACTTTTAATTTTGAAGGATTAGTATTTATAGAAAACTGTAGAGAATAACTTTAGGACAAGGTTTAATTTTCAAACATTAACCTTATAATAAAATCCATGTATAAAAAGATAATTTCAATAGTGTTATTTCTCTATAAAACTTAATTTTTAAAAAAGTTAGGTTATATTAAAATTGGGCCTGCTAGGGCCAGCCCTTTATGGCTTGGCTGAGGGAGGTGGCACACTGTGGGTGGCTGAGCCTAGCCCTCAACCCATGTCTGGGAAAGCCTAAGCTTATGGATAGGTCTCCCGAGGGGAGCACAGCAGCATGGGAGAAGACACACGAGTGCGCAACGCAGGTGCAAGGCTGTGGTGAGCGTGGGTAGGCTGAGGCCAGCGAGGGAGCGGGATCCCGTGTTTAAGGCCCACTATGTGTGTGTTTTGTGTTTTCTTTTTATGCCCTCAGAGGCTCAGGCTTATAAGGAAGCTCGGTGCACCCCACCGATTTGATGTGGGAAGGTTTTTTCAGGAAAAATGCAATCATGGCTGTTGGATCACTTATCACGTGATCTAGACCATCGAAATCGACCCCATGTTCGACCTTCAGAAACCATGGTGAATCACCAGATTTTTGAGATCTATCCTATCTGGCGCGATTTAATCATGGTCGTTCGTTTTTTTTTTAAAAACAACGATTCGATCTCAGGTCGTCTGATCAGATCCAGACTTAATATGAGCCATTCAATATCATCAAATACCATAGATGCATCCCATCCCTTAATTTCAATCTAGATCTGATCTGGATCGTCCATTTTTCTCCCTATCTTTTCCAGCGACGCTGCCTTCTTCCTCCTACAGCGTGTGCTGCACCGGTGCCCTAAACATTGTTTTTCACCATTTTTCAACATCTTTACACCTTCCAGACCCTCCTCTCTCATAGTTTCCACAGAGACCTCTTTCCCTGGTCCCTTTTTATAATCCATGTTGTCTTTAGATCCCATGGCACATGTATTAAAAAATTTATATATATTGTATGGGATTGGTTATATAAAAATACCTAAAGAAACTGAGAAACCCTCTCGGCTACTTGCACCATAGACTTCAGCGGACCTAAACGTGTACCCCAAGTTCTCCGTCCTTCTCGAGCTCCTACTTCTCCCCAAGATAGGTAAGGGATTATCCTTGTCTTATATTCGGTTTTAAGCAGTATAATTTTTTTAATATACATATAAACGTGTGAAGGAAAAATATTATATCTATTCATCTATGATCTAATAAATATAGATATACATAGCATAAATACGGTTTGAAGGTGATTTTATTATTTTTCATTAACATATATATATAAATATATGTGTGTGTTCTTGTGTGTGTAAAACTATATCTTCTTAATCCAATTTATATATATGTTATGACTTCTTGATTTAAACGATATTTCTCCAAATATCTTATTGTTGTAAAGGGCTTATTGTATCTCTTCAAATCATCCTTGTTTTACTATTTTTTTCATGTATATATATATAAATATATATGTATATGAAAATATATATGTATAAAATACATGACTCTTTGATTTTCATGAAATTCATATGCCTGGATTAAGGATTTTGTTATGATTTGAATTGTGAGATGACAAAGGATTAAAATATATGGAGTTACTTTGTGTAGGAAATGTTTTACACATAATCATGTATGATCACACAAAAAATATTTTTGGATTTTAAAACAATCCAATATTTTCACCCTAATAATTAAATCCATGTTTTAATTAAATTACATGTGTCAATCTAACTTCATATGAGCGCATTTCATAAACATGTGGCGTGTAATCGGGTATGTGGGTATGTGTGTATGTATGCCAACATTGATTCCTATTTTTATTTATAATCTTCCATGCTTTGCAAAAAATGAACTAAACATACATTTAAATTGTTTTTGGCTTAACCAATCACAATTTTTATGAATTCACTATTGTATAAATATCTACACAACATGAAATCCTAATTATGGTTTTCAAAATGCTTTATTTTATTGTGCTTTGTTCATGAATATAGATATTGGAAGCTTGTGGCTTCATGTTCATAGAAACTCATTACTCATAACCATTTATAGAAAATGCTAATGTTAAACCGTTGTGTCGTATTCATTTGCGTATTGACATTTAATGTAGTAAAGAAAGGCTTAATTTAAAAAAATGTTTGAAGTTTAGTAAACCATGTGAAATGATAAGTTTACCCTTTTATTTATTATGATAATTTTATCTTTTGATTTAATCATGATTGTTCTTGATTAATATGGTTATGGAATTTTTCATTTTAAGCGATCAAATGGTATTTATTGTGTGTTAGATGACATCACAGTTACTCTTAATTTATGTATTGATTAATGAATTTACCTCATAATTTATTGTTTTGTGTCAGACTCACTGCATATGATTAAAAATAGATTATTGTAATAATAAACTTATATGTCCTATTCTTAGTTTATGTATTTAATTGTTCAAGGTGGTGTGAGACTCCTTGAATAGAATTTAATGTGAAATAAGAAACCATGTAATTTATATACATGGTTTTATATGTGATTTGTAATTTAATAAATCAAATTGGGATGTGCACTTTGATTTAGAGGTATGAGGACTTCATTTGACTTATTATGTGACAGATGTGGCCCACTATAGCCCCTCGATGCATTGGTAGGTCTCATGAGACAACTAGAAGTGGAATTGGCCGAGGGATTTCCCATTTATGAGTTCTGGATTTTGGTCGAGGCCTTAATCATTAGACGTCTTGACAGAGGCCTTCACACAGTCCGACTTATGCATTTTCCTCATTATGAGTATGAAAAATTAATTAACTAGACGAATATTTTACTAGTAGAATATTCCGAGTTAACGTGTTTATGATTATGAGAATTAATTTAATATAAGTATGGCATATTATTTATGAAATATTTAGAGATTTTATGGCCAGTGAATGTTACACAAGTGTAAAATATGAAATTGATGTTATTATTTTTAGCGCAACTCTGATTATGCAACACACTTAGTTATTAATCATGTACTTGTGTTTCAACATGGAATGTCTTTTGTTCATTATCCTGAAAGTTCATTTCCTTGATTAATTATGTTAATGTTAGCATGTTTTAAATTGTCAACTTATATTCCTTAGACAATTGTCTTAGTATTTTTAATGTGTTATATCTTTTTAAAGGAAACAATTTAGGTTAATTTTAAAGAATGTTTGCAAAATTATTTTGAGTATAATATGATATTTTTAAACCCCTTATTGTAAATTCGTATGCTCACCCCACATTTTTGTTTAAAACTTTTCATGTATGGGGTTTTACTAAAGAAGTATTCAGATGTAGCCGGTTTCTCAGAGCCTGAACAGAATTCGATCCACTGTATAGAACCAGCTCCGGGTACTCAGAAGGTGGGACATGATAGTTGGTATCAGAGGATTCAGTTCAGAAACTCTGGAAGACTAGAACTGGACAATAAAAACATACTTAAGCAATAGTAATGAACAATAATATGAACATTGTTTTCTTAATTTTCGGTTGGAAAATGAAGGTACTAACCTTCTACCCCTTCCAAATGAAGCCCTAGAAACCATAATTTCAATAGCCATCAATGAAAATTAAATGAACTTTTCTCATATTCATATTACATGCAAACATCTTTATGACATATCCAATTGACCCCGAATACTTCGACTCCATCGGGGAGTAGGCCTGGATTTCATCATTATGATGGAAGCCCAATTTGAATCCTAACTACGATGGGGAGAATACTATGAAGGACACATTAAATGATTCACCACAGTAGAGGGAATCCAATCCCTCTTGAACTTCCAAGAAGCATCTGTAGTGGGATACCTCCACGCAACATTTATATGTCATGTTTTGTCTTATGGACATTACGTTCAGGAGATGTATTTCGGTGTTCTTGAATACAAAGCCACCTGATGGGTGTAAATACATCAAGTGTATAATGATTTATTTCAGTTATACACCCCTTTTGTCAGACTATGGAGATACCATAAGTGCCCCCATGATATTTAATCTGATTGCTCAGGTTGCATATGGTTTTGGGAGATCAAGAATTTTTAACTTGAAATGGGGATTCGTGTATTAGGGACATGGGGAAACCATTATAGCTGCTTTATTTTTTGTACCAGTGATTGTATAAGAATATAATTTTTTTCCTTTTCTTTTGTTACCCTGTCATCGACTATACCAATTGAATGAGTATTACTAAGTGACATTTCATAATAAATTTTCATATGGAAGGAAAAACCAATATTTTTTTCTCTCCCTGTAGAGGTACTTGAGATCATTGCGATCAAAACCTATGAAGTGGAATACCTACCTCTCACAAACCTTCAAAAAATGTGCAAACAACTATATGAAGTGACAAACAGTCCAGACATTATCTACACCTACCAAAGGAATTCTTTCATTTACTACCGCATATCCACAACACAAATGGCTGAGTATAGGCGATGAGGAAAATACCATGAAGGGATTTTCCTATGATTCAACCTAGGTCAGAAATACATGGCCAGATTAAAGATTCAAGAGGCATATTTGGAGGGGAATCTTTGTGAGGTTTACATGTACAAACTTCTTAGTTTTATTCTTTATGAAAACATCTATGACTTAGATGTTCTCAAATGAGACATTGATCGTATGGTTATTTGTGAGTTGGTTCATTCATATATTTCTAAACATTCTACCGTTTGAGCATTCATCTGGAAGCCCATGTGTTCGATTCAAGAGTTCATCCCCTTCTGTATGAGGTGTTTCTGGATCAGAGAACTCTAGGAGTTGAACATCCATTTGGGTTTACCAATGAATTGACATGAGGACCCTCAAATACGGGGACAGTGGTGAGAACATCAGAGATATTATTTTGTGTTTATACAAAAGAAATTGCGAGGACTCAATTATTCGTAGGGGGAATAATGTGACACCCCACGAATTCGTGTTTCATGTTATTATATTTTATATGTTTAATGTTTTCTATTACCCAAACTAAACATATCTCTTATGAAAAAATAATAATATGATTTAATGGAATAATCACACGAAATAGACGTAATGAGTTTTATTCAAATAGGAACACCGTCATGGTTACAATACACTGATATCAAACTAAAAATCAAGATAACTGAATATACTTATTAAAAATCCTATCAAGATTATAGGAAGACCACCCAAAACAATGAGAACCTCGAGAAGTAAATAAGGGTCATTTTTCTCTGTCAAAACGAACATGAGAATGGCCAAAGCCACTACGGCTACACTACGAACTAGTAGAACAATAAGAACCATTTCATTCCCCTCTCTTCAGTTTTATGGAACACTAAATCTTGGTTTTATATGTACCAATTTGACCATTGCCCTGGATGACCATGGATTCCTAACGGCTATATATATATCTATTGTACAAGTCAGATAATTAATTAAAAACTTATAAGAATATTTTAATTCTCTAAATAATTAGGTTACGGAATTGAAAAATTATGAATTTAATCCTATCCATGAGCTTTAAGATAACATAATGAAATGTTTTGAATTATACATTAGTGTTTTCCAAATGTAATAATGAATCCAAAACATGTTTCAATTAATTCATGTGTGTTGTAAATATTTTCATCTAATGTCTTAAACTATGTTCAAATTCATGTTAATTGAATGAAATTTTTAATTAAACTATGTTTTAGACCACTACAACACTAATAGAATAATTTTAATTCAGTTTATAAAATTTAATGTTAAAGGATTAGAATTTATAGACAACTGAAGAGAATACCTTTAGGATAAGGTTTAATTTATAATCAATAACCTTATAATAAAAACCAGGTATAAAAGGAGAATTTCAATAGTGTTATTTCACCTTAAAACTTCATTTTTTAAATGTTAGGATATATTCGAATTGGTCCTGCTCGGGCCGGCCCTTTATGGTTGGATCGAGGGAGGCGACACTCTCTCAGTGGTTGAGCCTATCCCTCAGACCATGCATGGGCCAGCCCGAGCTTAGGCATGGGTCTCTCGAGGGGCGCGCAGGAGTGTGGGAGTGAATACACGAGCACGTAGCACGAGCACAAGGCCACGATGTGCATGGGTAGGCCGATGCATGTGGGGTAGAGGGATCCCGTGTGTAAGGCCCCTTATGTGTGTTTTTTGTGTTTTCTAGTTATGGAATGGGAGGCTCAAGCTTATAAGGAAGCCCGACGCGCCCCACCGATTTGATGTGGGAAGAAATTTTTTGGGAGAAATGCAATTGTGGCCGTTGGATCACTTATCGCACGATCTGGGGGGTCGAAATCGACCCTACGTTCGACCTTCAGCAACCATGGTGCATCGCCGGATTTTTGAGATCCGTCGAATCTGGGATGATTAAATCGTGTAAATTCATTTGGTTTAAAAAACACGTCATCGATCTCAGGTTGTCTGACCAGATTTAGACTTAATCTGAGTCATTGAATATCATTAAATACCATGGATGCACCCCAACCCTTAAATTCAAGCCAGATTTGATTTGGAACGTCTATTTTTTTGCTGATCTTTTCCAACGACTATGTATTCTTCATCCCCCGGCGTGCACTGCACCAGTGCCCTATACTTTGTTTTGCACCATTTTTCTTCATCTTTATAGCCGCCAGACCCTCCTCTCTCATGGTTTCCATAGAGACCTCTTTCCCTAGTCCCTTTTTATAATCCATTTTGGATATGGATCCTATGACACTTTTATTAAAAAATATATAAATAATTTATGGGTTTTCATATATAAAAACACACGAAGCAACTGATGAACCCTCTCAGCTTCTTGCACCCAAGACTTTATCGGACCTCAACATGTACCATGAGTTTTCCCTCCTTCTCGAGCTCCAACGTCTCCTCAATATAGGGAAGGGATTAGCCTGGTCTTTCTATCGGTTTTAAACTGTATAAAAAAATGTATATACATATAAAATTTTGAAAGAACGATTTTATTTCTAATCATCTATGTTCTTATAAATATGGATATACATAGTATAAATAAGGTTTGTAAGGGATTTTATCATTTTTGTGAACACATATATATATGTAGTTATACATATATATATATATATATATATATGCTTGTGTGTGTAAAACAATATATTCTTAATCAAATTTATATATCTGATATGACTTCTTGATTTAAACAATATTTCTCGAAATATCTTATTGTTGTAAAGGGGTTATTGTATCTCTTCAAATCATCCTTGTTCGACTATGTTTTTTGAGTATATATATATTCATATATGTATAGGAATATATATATTTATAAAATACATGACTCTTTTATTTACATGAAATTCATAAGCCCTGATTAAATATTTGGTTATGATTTGAATTGTGAGATGACAAAGGATTAAAAGGTATGGAATCACTTTGTGTTGGAAGATTTTTTCACCTAATCATGTATGAGCACACACAAAATATTTGAAAATTTTAAAACAATCCAATATTTTCACCCTAATAATTAAATCCATGTTTTAATTAAATTACAAGTGTCAAGCTAACATCAAATGAGAACCTTGCATAAACATGTGGCGTGTAATCAGGTATGTCGGTATGTGTGTATGTATGCCCACTTTGATTACTATTTTTATTTACAATGTTCCTTGGTTTCCAAAAAAATAACTCAACATACATTTCAAATGTTTTTGGCTTTACCAATCACTAATTTTATGCATTCCCCATTGGATGAATATCTACACTACAAGAAACCCTAATCATGGTTTTCAAAATGCTCTTTTTTAATGTGTTTGGTTCATGAATATAGATATTGAAAGCTTGTGGAATCATGTTCATAAGAACTCATTACACATCATACTTTATAGAAAATTATAATTTTAAAAGTTTGAGTCGTATACATTAGTGTTTTGACATTTAATGTAGTAAACAAAGGCATAATTAAAACAAATGATTGAAGTTTAGTAAATCACATGAAATGATAAGTTTAACTTTTTATTTATTATAATAATTTTATCTTATTAATTAATCATGAATGTTAATGATTAATATGGTTATTGAATTTGTCATTTTATGCGATCAAAATGGTATTTCTTATGTGTCAGTTAACAACAGAAGTACTCCTAATTTATGAACTAATTAATTACTAGAACACATAATTCATTGTTTTGTGTCAGACTCACTACATATGCTTAAAATAGATGATTGTAATAATAATCATATATGTCATATTCTGAGATTATGGATTTAATTTATTGAAGGTGGTGTGGGACACCTTAAATAGAATGTAAGGTGAAATAAGAAACGAAGTAATTTATTTACATGGTTTGATATGTGATATGTAATTTAATAAATCAAAGTGGTATGTGCACATTTCTTTAGAGGTATAAGGAATGTAATGGACTTATTAGGTTATGGGTGGGGCCTGCTATATCCCCTCGATGCATCAGTAGGTCTCATCGGACATGCGGTATGACCGAAACGACTAAATATGCAGTTTTTAAAGGTCTGGCACCTTTCATAAAGGGGTTTTTAGAGGTCAAAACTAACTGAACGTCATTCAGATGCGATGAAATCATAATAAATTAATCCTAGATTGAATTTATAAATGCTAGAGGTGAAAAAATGTCATTCAGAGTTTGAATTTTTCCATGTGGACCAAAATCAAACATTTAGTGACATAAAACACAAAAACACACATTTGATGCTCCAATCCATAGAAAATGTCTTTATAATGACTTGAATTCGCAAATGAAACATATTATAATTATTTATTTTGTTTAAAATGAGACTATATGTCAATCAGAGGTGAATTAACCCTATAATAGCTTAATATTTGGTTTGTAAAGGTTTGATGCACTTTCAAAACACATGGATGGGTCAAAACCAATTGAACAACCACTGAATGCAGTGAAATTGTATGAAAACCCCATAGAGTGGATTTTTAAATGATTTGAATATGGTAAGTCAATCATAGGTGTTGTTTGATTGGAATGATGGAAACCAAATTGTTAGTGTCACAAAACACTAAAATGTGTGTTTAATGGTCATCTCTATGAAAAGAGATGTTAAACTGAATAGTAATCATAAGAAAACAATATAGTTATTATTAGTGACATGTACAGATTGAAATAACATAAATCAGGCTTATTGTCTACCCGAAACATTTAATATATGGGTTTTAAAGGCTTGAGGCCCTCTAAAATGGTGCACCCGGAAGTCAAAACCAACCAAACAATATCTGAATGTTTTGAAATAAGACAACAAGAAACCCTTGAGATAATTTTGAAATGGTCAAGTAAAAAAATCAATATGCAATTTCATTTTTCTAGAAGGACCAAAAAAGAGATTTAGTGTCATAAAAATCCAAAACGTGTATGTAATAGTAATATCCAAAGAGAAAGTCCTCAAAATGACATAAAATCAGAGGAGAAGTGTCTTATTATTATTTTTTATGTTTATTAGGATGAGACATGTAATTTGGATGTGTGTAATTCCTATAATGACTGAATATGTGGTTGGTAATGGTTTTAAAACCTTTTAAAATATGCATTGGTTCAAAAACAACTAAAGGAGATTTAAATGTATTGAAATTAGATTGAAAAAATATAGATTTTATTTTGAAATGGTCAAGTATAAGATATTTCAATCATAGGTTTCATTTGTCCAAGATGACACGAATCATGATTTTAGTGTCATAAAACAAAAAAACATGTATTTAATGGTTTGATAAATTGAAAAAAACTAAGTAATAAATTGAAATCATAAGATATTTTTTTATTATAAATCGTGATGACTAAGAGAAGTCGAAATGTCAATTGGACATGTGGTATTCCACGAATGATAAAATATGTATTTTTTAAATCTTTGACTCCGTTCTAGTAGGTTCTTCTTGAGGTCAAACAAAAAGATAAACATTAAAATACCATTAAACTAGAAAAGAATAATTGTAGAGTGAATATTGAAAATGGTCGGGTGGAAAACCTTCAATCGGAGAAGGATCTTTCCCAATAGGATCGGAAATAAACATAATGTCATAAAAAGACCAAAATGAACATTTGACGGTCTAATCCATATAGAATTTCCTTAGAATGACTTGAAATCATAGGAAAACCATATTATAATTATTTATGTCATATACAGGGGGATTAAAAGCCAATCAGATTTTCAGTCTTCCAAGAATGACCAAATATGTGGGGTTTAAAGGTTTAAAACACTCTAAAAACACTTAGGGGTCAAAATAGCCGAAAAACCTCTATATGTAGTGAAATTATACAACGAAACCATGATTTTAATTGTCAAATTATAGAGTATATGGTACGTTAATCAGAGGTGTCAATTTTTTAGAATAATGGAATACACAATTTTAATGTCATAAAACATGAAAACATGAAATTTATGGTTAGATTTATTGAAAACAACATCTTAATGAATTGAAATTATAAGATGAATATCCTTTTTGTTTTGATATGTACAAGTGTCCAGAACATCAATTGGATGTGTGGTATCCCAAGAATGACTGTATATATGGGTTTTAAATGTTTGACACCCTTTAAAAACGTGTTTCTGGGGGTGAGAACCAACCAAAACAAATATTTCAATACCATTAAAAGAGATGAAAATAACATAGTGTGAATTTTGAAATGGTCAAGTAGACAGAATGTCAATCTGAACTGGTGTTTTCTCGGGATGACTGGAAACAAAATTCTAAGGTCATAGAACAACGAAATGCATGTTGAACAATCAAATCCATAATAAAATGGCATCATACTGACTTAAAATCATAAGAAAACAATATTATTATTATTTTTTATCATTATGAGTAGAAGACACATCAATCGGGGATTCATTATTCCCGAAATGAATAAATATATGTTCTAAAAAGAATTCATGACAATTAAAAATATGTGAGGGGTCAATACCAACTGAACATCCTCTGAATGTGGTGAAATCAATCATTGACAACCAAAGATTGTATTTTTAAATGATTGATTATATAGTAAATAAAATAGAGGTTTTGTTTTCCCAAGATGACGGAAAGCACACATTTAGTGTCATAAAACCCCAAAACTTTCATTTAATGGTCAGATATATAGAAAATACCTAATAATTAAATTAAATCATAGTAAAACCATATTATTATTATTATTATTTACGTGATTGAATAGACGAAACATTAATCATACATGTGGTCTTCCAAAAATATTCTGAAATTGTGGGCTTTAAAGGCTTAAAGACCTTAAAAAAGGTGCGTTCGTGGGTCAAATCCAACCTAACCACATCTAAATTCCTGATAAATAATTAATATAAAATTATCATGATTTTTAAAATATTTTAGTAGGAAAAACATCAATATGAGATTTTGTTTGTCCAGGAAGACTAAAAACACAATTTTAGTGTCACAAAACACCAAAACGCATTTTTAATGGTAATATCCATATAAAATGACCTCATAATTAATTAAAATAATAGGAAAAAATTATTATTTTTATTTTTTTCAGGGATGTGGAGACAACACATCAATAATAGTGTAATTTACCCTAAAACGAATAAATATAAAATTTTAAATGGATTGACGCACTTTCAAAATATTTAAGGGGTCAAAAGAAACCAAATAACAATTGGATTATTTTGAATAAGTTTATGAAATCCTAAGAGTGAATTATGAAATGGGAAACTAGTTGGTATGTCACATAGATGTTTCTTTTGACCATGGTGATGAAAAACACACGTTTAGTGTCACAAAACACCAAAATGGTCATATAATGGTCATATATGCTGAAAAATACCTCACAATGTGTTTAAATCATTGAAAAAATATAGTTTAATTATACATTATGTGTATAATAAAATTTATTGTCAATGATATTCATTGACTTGTTGGAATTAAAGAGTTACAAGTTATAAATTTTATAAAAAGATTAAAAATAATTAATATATGTACAATATTAAATTGTTTAACTATATAGTACTAATATTTAATAGAAACATTTTATTATATTTCAATTATGTTTTGGGATTTTATTATTATTAATTATTTGATAAATATTTCTTGCAGTTTTATTCTATTGTTAGTGTGAAACTTGTAAGATGATAAGGAATTTTTTTATCATATATGGTTTTATATATATTGGAAATATTTATTATATTGTTAAAATATGGTAGTTTCTGTAATATTTAGGTGAATAATTTTTATATAAAAACTTTAAATACCACCAAATGGAAGTCACTATAGGCTGGGTTTGGCTATAGAGACCGTCATTTAGATGTCACTATAGCTGATTTCTCAATAAACTACCCTGACCGTCGTTCCGTGGTTTCTATAGATGATATTGAGTTGATCCAATAGCGGCCACCAAATAGTAGTTTCTACAGACGATATCGATTTGACCCAACAATGACCTACATTTATAAGCCATTATATTCCACCCAGTTCTACCTTATAGCATCTTCCAAATGGTGGACGCTATATGAAACACTGATGGGCATAATGTATCCTCTGTTTGGAGAACATTGGGTGACCACTATATGCATTTATTGAAGACTTATTGCAGTCACTGAAGGCCTTTTTTCTACTATTGTCTTATTTTATAATGGATCATATATTATCTGTGATGTTACTTTCCGTTTCATACAAAACAGAATCAGGAAAATTAGAAATTTTATCTTGATTAATGGTTAGAAACAACTTATTATATATATAATTAAATATCTCTTGCTATTTAATTGAACTCTTTAAACTCTCAGTACTATAATCAGAATAGTCTATCACTTGAGTATTCTATTAGAATTGATCATTTAACCTTATCTCATAGTCTACATGATTTGTCTATGCCACTACTCAAGGATTTCAAGGTAGGTTTTTGGCTAACCAATTACATTAACTCGTTTCTCCTTGATCTATTGAGGAAGTCCCAAATTCTAATATCATAAATATGATATACTCAAAGAGTGCCTCTTATGTTGTGGAAAGATTTATTTTTAAAATTATTTTCTTCCTTCTTTAGTTAATTCAACCAATTACTCTATTAAGAACTCCTCAGTATTATGTGCGACCCTTAACATTAGTTGACCGGCACACTGAACATCTGTTTTTTTCCATATTCAAATGAAGGAAAAAATTTTACGACTTAATATTTCTTTGAGATTTTTTATATTTTTCTCAAAAAATATAATCTATTTATAATAATCTATACATACTATGATTTTTTCTTCAAAACTGAAAATTAATATAAAAACATTCATTGCTTCCTTATGTATTTTTTTTATTTTATGTTTTTCTTGTTGACATGAAAATGCATAAAATATTAAAAAAAGAATAAAGGAAATAAATACCTGACTGGTCTTAAGAATTTAATATTGGATGATCCATTTAATCTTAATGGATAAACCATGAAATTGGGGTATCATACCTACTTCATATCTTTACTCATGATTCATCTCGTCATCATCTCGTGTGTCAACTGATTGTCTGAATTTCACCTCATCATGGAAATTTATGCCACTTACACCATCCTTGTCATTGAAAAAAATTCTTCCTTGTAGGAGAGAGGATCTTCATAGTACAAAATTCTAACAAATACCTTTCATATGGTCATGAATACCCTTATAAATATTAACGAGAAAAATAATGATGTATTGATACTTTTATTTAATTACATTCATCAAATGCAATTAAATGATTAAATAAAATAATGTAGACATATACTGGTTAGTTAAAGCTCAATACTAGCCAGTAATAATAAACACATGATAAAAATTAAATTCTAATAAATCATGTAATATGTTATCTAAATAAATGATATGAATTATATAAAATGAAATCATTTATTTTATTCCATCCCATCACAAATTTAATTTTAAATTAAAAAATTAAATTAATATTTAGAAATTTTAAAATATTAATTACAAATAAAAAACAAGTTTTAATTAATTCAATTTAATAGTAAAATTACATTAATTAAGTTAATTAATTTTGATTATATTAATTTAACTTAAGCCTCCAAAACCCCTTTGGGCCCATACGGGTTGGGCCAACCCTGAGAAGGCTTATACCAGGTCGTACAGACCCCATGATAGGTTATTTCTAGCTAGGAAGACCCAACTAGAACCAATACTAGTCAAGCATTCCTACCCCGATCCATAGTGGTCCATATCAGGTCTGTGCAAAGTGGTACTCAAGAGTAAAACATGTTGTGGGGTGTGGGGGTTTTTTTGGAGGCCGGACATGACCATAGTGAGGTGAGCAGGTGGTGTAGGTGACTAAGTGTGGTGGCCATCCAGATATGCGGCAGGGACGCCTCACATGTGATGGTATATCTTTGGGGAAGGAGCCAACAACCAAGTATTTATGGAGAAGGAGGTGGAACCATAATGGTTGAGTGCATGAGTCCTAAAAGGTACGATGGTCTAATAATGCATAACCTGCAAGGGATTTGACCATGGGGCTTGACTGGGCAGTTCAATCTAGTAGCATGGGTGGTTATTGTTTCCCTTGAGCTACTGCTACTCAGGGGAGAAGGTTTGACTGTTAGCTCACAATGTAGGTGTTGGCCTCAATAGTGGAGGGAGGAAAATCGTCTGAAGGGAAGGTGAAGCTTGTAGGTTGGAGCACCATAGGTCTCTTTAGCCAGAGGAGGAACTACAAAGAAGTAGGTGGTTCATGGCGTGTGGCACCTGACTATTCCATGAGAGGGCATATGAGGATGCTGGCTAAAGGTGTGGATGGAGGGGGCTTAGTGACAACTGGGCTGGGGAGGGAGGAGATCCGAGGGGTGATGTGTAGTGGGAGCCTCTAAAGAGGTCCCCCGTCTAATTTTATTTATTTTATTTTGTTGTTATTACTTACTCCAATAGACTTTCGAAGTCGACAATTAAATTCTCATCTCATTTATTATGAAATCATATTGTTTGTTGTGTTTATTTCTCCGCACACGTTGGATCATAATTTCCACAGCCTACCCTTATCATTTTGGGTATTAAGCACAAAACCAAAGGCTATCCATATTTCATTTTAATATAAAAATAAAAAAAAATTATTAAAAATAAAATAATAATAATGATTATTAATAATTAATACCAACAATAGTGGTGGAATTTAGATGTTGTCTGAAAATACAATTCCCAACCGAATTCGGTATTCATCGGAGTTCAATGTCACTGACGTCTTTGAGTAAAATTGAATATATACATTATTTATATGTAATTTTCCAAAAGACAACCTCTTTTTATATATACATTTCTTCCAAATGGTCATAACATGGACAATGTAACTTGGATCGTATAATGTTTAGATCCTTTTGGACCGAAATTAAACCTTATACTTAATTTAAAACTAATTAATTTCACATTGGCATTGAAAATTCACATGATCACTCTGATAAAAATTTATGGTATCGGGGAACACAATATAATTTATTGGGCCAGAGAATTTAAAAAAATTATCACTATAGAGACTGTACTTTTCGTCTTTTTCAATCCGAGCCTTGGTATTGTCCAAGGATCTCTCATAGTTTAATCAAAGAATTGAAAATGAAATAACGGCTACCTAACTCACATTTGAGGCATGCAAATCAGATGTAATATTCCAGTTACCATTCCTCAAAGGATCCAAAATTTAACCCCTCTAGTTCTTCCACACACACTTCTAGAATATTTTCATACGTCGTTCATCATATTATGAGTACTAGAGTGGGTCTTAGAAAATATCATCAATGCTGTGATGATCCCAACGATCTCAAACTTCAATTCACAATGGAAAACATGGATCGGTTGCTCTGATTGATCAATTATTTCTCTAAGGTTTGGAAATAGAAAGAAGCTCTCAATTCTGAATGATTGAATAGTCTAATGGAAAATGCTTCTATTTGACATATATAGTGGAAATTCAAAATACTCAATTTTGGTTCCGTAACCTCCTTATATTTAACATCTACTAAAGACGAGATTAATAATTAATTATGGAAAACTATCCACATAATAAATAATATTTATATTTTATCACAAAACTATAATATTTATTGAATATATTACTTGATAAACTCGATTCATTTACTCGACTCATAATTAAAAAAATATTAAAAAAACATGGAAATATAAAATAATATTTTTAAACCTCATATTTATCCTGGTATTTACTTTAATACTTTTAAAAAAAATATAATAAATAAATTCAATGGAATTATTCATTACTTTGATAATAATGAATTTATCTATTAATCGGTGAACAATAAAACCGGCAAAACTCTCAGACCCCATGATGGTTCCCACCATGTCCAATATAAATATTCACAAGAACATATATTTTTTTTAAATATTCTATTGAGTATGACCCTCTTAGACCTTATATCAATAGTAGTGAATACCAAACATAAACCAAGAGCAGAATCTAGCAACTCATCATGGCCGTTAAAAATATATGGAACAACCATAGAAAAGAAAACCTAGCTATGAACATGCACTGTGTAATACAATATCATTGTCTTTTGATATCTCATAATGTAGGATACACACTTATATCCTCATCCATTTTCAATTTATTATTTGTTGATGTGTCTAGATATATTCACCATCAACTACCATGTAAATGAATTTATGAGGTATATTCATCTTCATCACCCTAGATCGAGATATAAGTTCCATAAATCAGATGAGACAAATTTTGTGTTGATCGGTAAATCATTTTCATACAATCAATGATGCATCTAAGAATTATATACCTTTACTTCATTTCACTATTAGAGTTTTCTCCTTGCATCAAATTCCATGATCAAATGAAACACATTGATAATGATCTCAAGTCAGGAGACCAATACACATGTGCATTGATAGGAATAATCAATGACACCTGAAACATGTTGTGTTATTATTGGAGGGTTTATTCCCATTATCTCAACTACTATATATCACCAAGTGTGAACATAATATATGAAGTATCAATTCATATGATCCTCCAACACCTAAATGCCAAAAATAAACTCTGTCCAGCTAGTATGATGTATATAGACCATATGACATATATTTAATATTAATGACATAGTGTCTTTAGTTTCCCATTATAGTTCGAGGTCATTGAAAACATTTTGATACAAAAATAATCCACGATCAGTACAATAAAATAATAGACACAAAAAATGTATACACTAAAACAGTAAGTAAACATCATGCATATATCACAGTATATATGACATGGAAATTCAAAATTACTGATAAATTTTGGTATAGAGAACCCAATTTTACAATATTATGATGGTGTTTGGATACTAAAACAAGAAATCAAGGAGAAAATACAAATTAAGTATGGATTTTGCAGGATAAGTGGGTAAAATATTGTCTTATAAGGTATGTGTACTTTATATTGTAAACTATGAGTTTATAATGTAAATCAATTATGAGTTGAAATGGATTAGGTGACTTTTTTTAGGGACATAGTATTTGACACATTTAAGACATAAAAGAATTATTTATGCCATAAATTTACCCTAGGTGGTGCGTTTATAATAACAAGTTGAATTTTTTTACTTCTATGAAAAACTACCCTTTCCACCAAAAAACTCTTTCTGTCCATAGATATCAAGGCTATTCAAGTTCCCTTCAAAGGGGATAAATCCCTGCTTTCCACCTTTGATCGTTGGTGAGTTATACATCTTCTAACTAGGGGATTCTCTGAGTTGAATTCATTTTTTCTATTTATTATTTCTATTTTATGTAGCGTTATCTCTACAATAATAATGTGGATTCTTTGTTTTTTGTATGTGTGTTTGTGGAACAACATCTTTCAGGTATCATAGTCCTTTATAGGAGAAGTGATAAACGATATACGATGTTTATGTATTCTTGTTCAATGAAATTTTATGACTTTGAGGTTGGAGTATTTTTCCTTATCCGATTTATTTACATGAAATATTAAATTTATCATATTTATACCATTGGATAAAAATGAAATTAACCTAATAATTTTGAACCAAATTTATAAAAATTGTATAGATATATCCTATTGTCAATGGTCATTACAGTAATAATGGTTAGAAAATTTATTTTCGAGATAATGTGTTATCTAGGATATACATGTTTAGAATTTTGTCATTATTTGTTTAGAATGTTGAATCTCATGAAAATTGTAATGAACATAATGACAGAATTAATTGATTAATTGAATTAATAATTATAGGGGAGGCTTTCTAGAAATCAAATATTATTTGTAAGTTGATGATAACCAAAATTATTTCAATGTTCACGATTTATTGAATATGTTATTCAATGTGTTAATAAAATTGATAAATAATGTAAATCATGTTAATTCATATTTATAATAATAATAAAAAGGCATGTTATGTGAGAATATAAATACACAAAAATTTTTTGAACTGGAATTGTTACTAAGTGAATTTTAAAATTTTGATAGACTTTGATAGTTGATGTCTTAGGTTTACCAAAGTTGGATCATGTGAAAAATGAACCAGTTAATTCAAAATCGAATAAGAAATAGTTTCTTGAAAAAGAAAAATCGTCAGGTCCAGAGGTTCCCATTTTCATAAATGTTAAATTCCTTGTGTTGGGAGTTATGAGAGATCATTTGAATTTGAAGGATGAATGTATTGTTTTATGTCCATGATTCATGGTTGATTATGTATGTTTTCTTAATGCACTATGATTTGATCTAGATGACAAATTTATGATGAGCCCCGGATATGATCCTTGTGATGTGATCCTATGATGGCTGAGTCTGGGATGGATGATGTTATTCTGGGAGGAGAGGTTTAAATGATGTTGTAGAAATTAAGGATAGTGACAGAATGATGCATTTGTATATTCATGAGGTTATCCAGGATGATGAAAAATGTTATTTAATGGGTTGAGGTTGTGTATATTCATTAATGTGACTAATACAAATTCTTGGTTGATATGAATCAATTTAATGACCAATGTTCAGGTTTCTGGTTTATCTACATTCCATTCAAGACTACTTGAGGATGGTTTATGTGCTTGGTTGCATGTGTTGTCTTGTTGTAGCATTGTATTTTTCGTGAAATTCTTATAATTATGGAAATATGAATAATTATTAAATGATGAGGTTTGATGATGCTATAATGAAAAAGAGGGGTTCTTGAAAAACCATGCACTCTCTTTGTATTATGCAAAGAGGTCATGGATGTCACTCTGATTGTTAATGTAACGTGATGTGGAGTAATGTTAATGGTTAATAAATTTTTATTGAATTAATTAATGAAAGTATAAATTTAAAAAATGAAATAAGTAATTTAATTTCAATCTTTAAAATATGTTGTGTTCTTATAGAATATCTAGTGCCCAGTAGTGGCATCAAGGAGTCTGAGTGATGATAGTTTGAATTGAGCATAGGATAAAGTTGTTCAGGTAGTTGGGGTTGGAGCTATATTATATCTTTTTTGATTATGTGTTTCAATGTGCTACCCCACCCAAGTTGGTTTGGGATATTGACACAATTGGGAATCTGGGGGTGTTTTTTCCAACATCTTGATGGGATGATGGATGTCTGACTACTCCCTCTGGCCCTACTCTCTTCTCATGGTAGTTTTGTGTTGGTATTCATGGAGGTTAGTTTCCATGTATATATTTGTGTGTAGAGGGTTGTGGTAGCTTGTTTATATTTAACACACATATATATTTTCATATAGTATCCAAATGATTATTATAGGTATGTTGTGTATAATATGTGATGGAATGAGGTACCCTACTTGTTTTATGGGTTGTTATGACTTGAGGTATAATACCCAATGTATGATACACATCATACGGGCTATGGGGGATCTGATAAAATGAATGATAACTATATGGAGATATGATATGTGATGGTGTGATTCACATGGTGCATGTTGTGATACATAACCCTAGTATCTATGGGATGTCATACTTTTCGAGAGAGGCTGCTCATGACGTGTGACATTGGGGTAGAGAGACAAACCAGTGGTGAATAAATAGAGTGGTTCCATTGATGTTTCATTAGTATATTATATTCACTATTGTATGAAATATTTTTTTAAAGTTAGTCATAGTGAGGAAGATAAATTATTATACATGTTCGGGTGGAGAGTTCGTTTCATTATTGTTCATCGTGATATAGAATTATTTCATTATAATTTCTAATAGAGGCTACAGGGAGGATCCTACTGAGTGTAATATTACTGTCAACCCATGTATATATGAACTATTTTTATTTCATCGAAATATTATTGGATATTGTGATATATATTACTAGCTATTTGTTTTGTAGGAGTTGTTTGGGCTCTTGGTCACTTTCTAGTATTCCTTTTTTGTACATGTAGTTTTCCATTTCAGTTTTTTAGTACTGTTTGACATTGAATGTATAGAAATGGAATAATTTTAATATAATTGAGCATATATTGATTTGTATATCCATCTTATCTTTCTCTATTCCACATGTTCTATTGGACGGTAGTGACTCCCATATGTATGCTTATTATACACCCGATGATCATTGTCAACATGGGACCTATAATTGGTGGGATCTGGGAGGTCACCATATACTATATCTCATATAAAACTCAATATGTATACTCTTTTGGGAGTGGATATGAAAATTTTGATTCAGATTTTGGTTGAGGGATATGGTGGAGTTTAGAGTTATAAACGTGGGAGATTTTATAGATTGGTAGGGGAATGTTTTCAACTATTTTTAATAAGTGATTTAATCATGGAAGACCAGATATTACTGGGTATTTAAGGACCCATGTGATTTGATTCACATACATTTATGTTTACAGAACCTAATAAATCATGTGATGTTGATTGAGGAGTAGAAACCCAGGAAAGGATCATGCATCATTCTTATTTGTGTCTATGTTCGAAATGTGTGAACCTTGGGATATGATTAACCTTAAATGGAATAAAATAAAAAAATAAAAAAATATTGTTATTTTTTAAATATATTAGGTTTAATAGTCCAACAATCTTAACTTTTTTGTTTGAATGGATCCATGTAGACATCCTCATTAGGTTTGCACCGATGATGTTCATTAGAACTTGATGAAACATCTCCATAGAGTGGAGGTCGACGATGATGACACATAGGGGAGGAATCTTTGAGAGTTTTAGTTCAAGAATCTGCATATGTATGTGATCTTTAGTTCAGATTCAATCATAAAAAATTATTTTTATGATGTTGATAAACTTTTCAATTCTCTCCATGCTTGAAATGATCATTGGGTTTCATTGGTTGTGATGATACTACATGGGGAAGTGAGGTAGTGGTTTCTCTTATTACTCATAGACTAAGAAGATTCAAAAATACCCTAGGGTGTGTTCTGAGATTAGATTTGAGAATATTTTATTTCTTTAAACTTGAAATAATCTAGTAGTTAGGATCATCATACCCTTCAAAAGGGAAATTCCAACATAAGGGAGTTTGAGATCCATTTTGGGACCTTTCTACATTATATATTAGACCTATTTTTTGGATGATGAGGCCAATAAGAAGGATTTTGAATATTATTTGTGTATAGTGATCCAATTTTAGGTCTCCCCATTTATATTTTCAATTTATTTCAAGTTGATGGAGAGATAATAGGATTTTGAGACTATGTTGGCCTGATCCAAATTATCATGAGAGGGTGGTCATCATAATTTATCATGATGTATATTTTTATGGGGTTATTAGTTTCATGGAGATATTAGTTTTTGAATGGATAGGGGTAGATACCATCCTTCTCCATATCATTTATTTGGGGGGTGGTATCCCTTAGACCCATGCCAAAGTATTATGCATGTGTTTTTCTTATGGAGGTTGTTGTCATCAATGGAGAGAGTGCCTGAGATTTCTAAAAAGTCATCATAATCTAGTTGTTCTACCTCATGTTCCTCCATTGTGTTTGTTCCATCTGAAGAAAATTGTTTAGTTTGTACCAATTTAGTATTGGATGAGAGGATATGGGGAATAAAAGTAAAAGCTTTAGATACTCCACATCTTCATAGAGCAGAGCGTGACCATGGAGGTGGTCATTATAAGGGTCTATAAGGTTGTATAGAAAGTCATGATCAAATTTCTGCTTTATAATTTCCATCATCCGGGGATGCAGATGTCATTCAAGGGGCCATTTATTTTTATTTTTTCATGTTTTAATGGTTCATTTTATTTTCAAGCTATGCTCTCTTTCATCTCATTTGACCTTGTCTGTGCATTGGGATTTGATGTGGAAACACATCCAATGCCTTTGTCAATGACTAAACTAGTTGGAGGATGAGATTAATAGTATGATATATGTAGATACACTGATCTAGTGTTGGGGAAGAACTAAGATGGTTGAGGCTTCCACTTTTTGTGGATACAACCATACGACATCATTCTCAACATGGAATGGCTATATTCGATGCCAACTATTGTGGATTTCTTTAGGAGATAGGTTGTTTTATATGATGTTTATGGAGATTTGAAAGTGTTTTTTGTGAAAAATTCCCTTGGATAGGTCAGAGGCATGTTACATTATTATGATATTTGATGGAAATGTGTATATCAGGCTTGTCGGGGGATTTATAGTCTGTGTTTCCTAAGGCAGTAGAATAGTAGCCTGAAGTATTCCATGAGAAGGTAGTTGTGTCTCCCCCTCAATGAGATATTGAGTTGGGGTAGATCTATAATATGGTGTGTCTCCAATCATGATGAATCTATATAGGATGAAAACATATGTGTTATGATAGTTTCATGTACCTATTGACCATTTATCGCAGTGATGTTTTGTTTGGTTGAGTGTATCACCTAATGGTGGACTAGTTTTGTTCGTGAAAAAGGTCTATGACAGTTTATTCCTTTGTATCAATTATCTTCACTTGAACTAGTTGATAGTAATGAAATTTTATTCCCTTACATGGATTAATTATTTATTCAATCAACTAAAATGAGTGAGTTGGTTCTTGATGTTCAATATACGGCAATGATATCATTAGATGTCAGAAAAGGATGAGGGTATTCTAAAAAATTCATTAATATGTCAACACTAGAAGTAGGAGTTATTTATGATGTTTCTAGTGTGATGAATTCTCCAGCTGCTTTCATGGTGTTGATGAATTTAGGGTTCATGGAGTTATTTTATTGGTGCATGATGGTTTTTATTGATGACATCCTTGAGTTCTTCACATCCAAGGATGAGCATATATAGCTTTTGTGTGCTATTTTGAGAGTTCCTTACTGTGAGAGTTTGTTTAGTAATTTGTATAAGTGTGAGTTTTGTCCCCATGAATTTCATTTTATGGGTCATGTTGTGTCCCAACATGGGGTATATATGGATCTTTTGAAGATATAGGAGGTTTTTTGCGGGGGATCCCCCATGACAATTGAAGGAATGAGAAGATTTCATGGTCTTAATATCTATTACATGTGGTTTGAAACTGATTTATCATGGGTAGTTACTCATCTAACATCCTTGTCTTGGAAGGATAGGGCTTTATTTTTTTCCCGAATAGTGTGAGGAAACTATTGAGTACCAAATGAGGAGTTGGTTAGTGCTCCCATACATTTATTTCCAGTAGAGGGAGTTCAGTTCAAGGTTTATTGTGACACTACACATCTTGGTTTGGTAGTGTTCTGATGAAGAATAGATTGGTTTTTCTTAAGGTTCTCAATAGTTATATTACCATGAGTTTAATTATGTCACACATCATATTGAATTGGCAGAAGTTGTCTTTTCAATGATGTTATGGAAACATTACCTCACTAGAGGGAGTTTTGTTATTTTTACTAATCATAAGAGTATGCGGATTGTCTTCTCCCTTTATAACTATTACATTGGACGATGCAGGTTGATGGAATTCCGGAAGGATCATGAATTTGAGATTTTGTATATGATAGGAAAGGAAAATTATGTAGCTGATGTGCTGAGAAGGAAGTCACATAGTGATTTCATGCATGAGTCTGCAGATTTATGGACAATGATGGAAGAACTCCCAGTGATATATCCTGATATGGGAGAGGTTCGAGGTAGATTTTGTATTTTTTGGATGATAGTGAAGTAATCCTTGCTATAACTGGTGGAGGATTCCCATATGGTGGATTATAATTTAGAGGTATAGAGATACTAAATTGTTTTTTTGGATGCCCCTGGTGTTTGGTTTGAGGAAGAACATCCCTAGATGTAATTACAGGTGAGGATCTTCATCCCATTAATGATGCGGGAGATGGTTCTTCATGAATTCCATTTCTCACACATGGTGGTACATATGAGAACGAAAATGATATAACAATATTTAATAGGGTATATTTTCTGGCCTGGATTAAACCATGAAATTTTCAAGTTTGATTCTTGATGTTTGGTCTACCCGAAGGTGATGTTAGAGAACCGTGGTCCTAGAGGTTTACTCTAGTCATTATATATTAATCATTGAATATGGGATAACATCTCTATGGAGAATGTTATATCTTTTCAAAAAACTCATAGAAGTTATGATTCTATATTGGTGATATTGAATCATATGAAGAAGTTATCCAGCTTCATAGTGACTTGGAAGTCCATCTCAGTGGAGGTTTTTTCGATGAAAAATCTCGAGGTGGTGGTGAGGATATATGGAACCCCAAGAATAATAATCTCTAATCAAGATCCTAATTTTACCTCGAAGGTATTATGAGGTATAAAAATTTATTATCTTCTCACTATTATTTCATAGAACTACTTTCCAACAATAGAAGGATGATCAAACAGAGTAGACCATCTAGACTCTTGAAGACAAGTTGCATTCTTGTGTCCTAGGATTTTGTGTTTCATCATTGAGGCACCTACCATTGGTTGAGTTTACCTAAAATCACATTTTTCAATCCAACAATGGTATAACACCATTTAATAATTTTTTGGGAAAAAATTTCATTATATTTTTTGTTGGACTAGGGTATGAGAGTCAACAACTCTCAAGAGAGAACTGCTATAGAATACAACTATGATGGTTCTGGTGATTCGTGAATGGATGAATTCTACAAAAGATCATCATAAATCATCTACCAATTATAGGAGGATGCCATTATAACTCTGAAATAGAGATTATTTTTTTCATAATGGGACTAATCATCATCGGAAGAAAATTCTTCAATATGGGAATATGATTTTTATGTGGTTTCTGGGTCCTTTCGAGGTGTTGTCTAGCATTGGAGTCGTGACATATAGAATAGAACATCCCCCGTAGATAAGATGAATAAAAAATGTTTTTCATGTATTGAAAATCCATTTTTACATCCATGATTACTCTCACATCATTGATTAAGGAGAGATTGAAAATGCTTATGATGCGACCATTGAGTAATGGCATGCGGAGATCTAGGATTGTTAAGAAATGGATTTTCAAGGGCATGTTATTCCCTTGGTTCATGTCTTTTTATGATACTTTGAATCGTATGGGGGTACAAGGGAATGTGATTCCTAAATATGTGCTCAGAATGCTAAAATATTTGTTTTTATTGATTCTCTTGGTTTAAAATTAGTTGCCTAAGATGATCCTTTTTATAATTTATGGATTATTTTTTGTTACATCATTATTATTGGTAAAATATCTCACATTTTATAGGTATCTCAACATGTAAAGTGATTAATAGATAGCTTTTTCTGCGTGGGTTTTCTCTTGTTCCTATGATGAGTCGGTTGAGCTCCTATAATGGAATGATCCTTGAGAGGTATCTCATAAGGTGGCTATTCGGACGAACCCTTTTTTTCACCTTGGGTATGGTTTTGGATTCACAAGGATGAGAATATTTTTTATAGATATATAAATTAATGGACTAGATATTTTTGTTGTGAAATATTTCATATTTCAATAGCCTATTGTTCTCAAACAAGGATTAGAATATTTTTAGTGGTTTTTGGCTACTGAATGATTAAAGCAAAAAGAACCTATGTTGTAAGAGAGGTTTTACGATTTAAATTATGTTTATGACGTATGTGGGTTGCATCTTCTGTCATATGAATAGTGTAATTTATTTCCTAAATAGTGAGTTTATTATGTAAATCAATAATGTTTCTAGATGGTTTAGCTGATGTGTTTTTGGGAGAAACATGAAATTTGACACATGTACGTCACAAATAAATTATTTATCCCATAAATGTTCTCTAGGTGGTGTGTTTATAACATGAAGAACCCATAAAATTTTATCAAACCCTACCCTTATCTCGCATTACTCTATGTTGTAGGTGATGGTTTTTCAAGGCATTTTAGGGCCCCATATATGGGGATCACTCTCACCCTTTTAGATTTTATCCAAGCTTATCCTAGGTGAGTTCAGCCTCTTCTCTCTAGCAGTTTCCGACTTTGATGTTTTGTTTTCCAGTAATTTCTTATTTCCATGATATTAGGATGGATCTCCTCTTATCTAATTAATATTTATTAGTGTTCTAAGAGTTTTTACGACAAGACATTTTTTATAGATTGTAGTTCCACACGGGATAGGTGATCATAGATCTATGATATTGATCCATTCTCACGTGAAGAATATTGATGAATTTGTTGCTAGGGATTCATTTATTCTCTAATTGATTTATGTTTAATCATAAATTAGGCATGAATTATACCTTTATATTGAAATTAAATTAACATAATAATGTGGAAGTTGATTATAAATGAATTAGACTGCGATCACATGATGTCGATGATTGATGTCGTGATAATGGGGTTCCTCTTGATTATATATATTTTGTGTTTAAGATGGTATGATTTTTTATAGTGTTTTCATGCTTGGTTTATAATGTTGAAATTGATGAAAATAGTGATGAAAATAATGTAAGAATTTATTGATTTATTGGAATAATAATTCAAGAAGAGGCATATTTAAAATCTGATGTTTTTTGAATGTTTATGGTAATCTAAACTGATGAAATGAACATGTCAATTGAATATGATCTTCCATGTGTTAAAGGAATTGATGAATAATTTAAATAATTATTATTAATATTATCATGATACTAATAAAATGGAATTATAAATGGTAATGGTACTAGTCTGAGTTTTTTGAGACTGTAATAAATTCTTAGATCATGTTAAACCATTAATAGATTTTATAGCTATTTTTTTGTTTTATTTAGTTAGAAACATTTAATAATGAATCAGTAAATTAAATATTGAATAATAATCATTTTTTTAAAAAATATAAATCTTTGGTATCGATGATGACTATTTGTTTAAAGGGTGAATGCCTTGTGCTGAGATCTGTGAAAGATCATTTGAATGTGAAGGTCGAATGGTTTAGTTTATGGATAATTTTCCCTATTGATTATGATTTTTCCCTTGTGATGTGATCTAAATATGATCATAGTGTTTTACTCTGGATATGATCCTCTTGATGTGCCTTGGATACGTGTCTTGTGATGTGATCCTAGGATATCTAATGTGATATTGGGTGTGGAGTCCTAGATGATGTGGTGATAATTGATACCTATGATGGAGAGATACATCGAGGTATACATGGCCATGTCTGGGATGAAACCTGAGATGATGAAATGGATTTAATTTTTTCTTATTAGTTGATGTGATAAAGTTAGATTTTTTCTTGATTTAAATCTCTTTAATGGTCGATGGTTAGGATTCCTTTTTATCTACATTCTTTTCCACACTACTTGAGGTAGCATGATGTTCTTAGTTTAATGTTTTATCATGATGGTAGATTATGATGTTTTCCTAGAGTAACTATAATTTTATAATGTTTAATAATTTTTAATATATGTTTTATCCATGGGGTTAGTTGTATCTAGAATAAAAAAGAAATGATCATGATAAACCATGGACTTGTTTTTGATTATTCATAGAGGGAATAAAAATCACAAGGATGATTATTGAAATGTAATGTGGAATAATGTGATTGGTTAATTAATGACTATTTAATTTATTAAAAAAATGATAACTATAAAAAACAAAACAAATAATTTAATGAATTTCTTTAAAATAATTTGTGTCCTTATAGGATATATAGTCCCAAGTAGTGGAAACTGGGTTTATTAGTGAAGATAGTTCTAATTGACACAATAAATAGATTATGTCCATTGTGTTGTTATGAGATATATTATATATTATATATTCTATTATTTCATACACAATCCCACCCATGTCAGTTTGGGTAATGGACAACTAATAGACTCCATTAGGGTGTTTTCCCAACATCTTGGTGGGAAGTTGAATGGATGAATACCCCCTCTAGCCCTACTTTCATATCTTGGTAGTTCATGTGCTGGTATTCAAATAAGATAGATTCTATATATATGTGTGTTTAGTGGTATGTTATGGAATCTGATTAATTTCAATATATGTATCTCTGGCTATATTATCAAAAGTATTATTATAGGTATAATGTGTATAGGTTGTGATGGATTGAGTTACCTTACTTATTCTATGGGTTGTGATAGCTTGAGGTACAATACCTGATTTATGATACACATAAAACAAGTTGTAGTTCCTCCTTGAAACTACTTGGTTACTATATGGAGATGTGGTATGGGATAATGTGATGCACGATGTGCATGCTTTGATTGTTAGACAAGATGTCTCTAGGTTTTATTACCTTTGGAGAGAGATGGATCAAGATATTAAACATTGGGGAAGAGTGGAAAAATTATAGGGATATGGGATTAGGGTAACAACTATGTTTCATTACTATATTATATTATATATTGTATATGTTATTTTTTAATATCTAGTGTTGGTGATCTTGAGAACATTGTACACCTATTCATGTGATGAATTTGTTTTACTTTTAATCAACATGCTTTAGCATGAATTATTTATCTTATTAATGAGTGGATCTAGGAAGGATCCTACTATGTATAAAGTCATTTCAATCCATCATATATGAACTGATTTCATGTCAACAAGAGAATGTTTTAGATCAATATGAATATTACTAACTCATGGTTTTGCAAGAGCTTTTTGGGCTCCATGGTCATTATCGATTTACATTTATTGTACATGTATTTTTCCCTTTTAATTTTTTAAAAACGATATGAAATTTAATGTATTCACTTTGGATTAGTATTTTATATTTTAGAATAATTTAATTGGTTTATTTATCTTATCTTTCTCCAATATTCATGTTCACCTAAAATATAATGTCGCCCATATGTATGCTTATTATACCCTTGATGATAGTATCCAACATGGGGCCTAATAGATGTAAGACTCTCGTGGTCACCATATACCATATATTATTTTCATCCCTATTGGGGTGCTCTATGGGGTCAGGGTTAATGACCCCATATATATTAAAATAGAAAATTCATTTTTTTCTTTTGAAATAAATTTCACAATGTTCTGTATAAAATATGTAAAATAAATATTTTTGAAAATATTCAAATGAAAATACAAAAAATACATATATTTTTTATTACCATTAATTTATTTCCATATAAATACTTATAAAAATTTATTTTCGATAATATTTATGTGGATGAAATGATTTTATAAGGTCAATAAGTAAAAAATTTAAAAAGATGTTTTTCCGATAAAGTGTCTCTAACCTCAATTTGGTTTCGTCACGCACCTTCCTTATCTTCCTGAATAATATTAGAATTTTTATGATTTATATTAGTATGATCCCATTTATCTTTTTATTTATATTTATTTATTTATTACCATGTTATATACAATTACTTAATTAATTAACTTCACACCAGTTCTTTTGAAGACATTTGACTCCAATGACCAAAATGTCTTTTATAAAATGATTGTGGTAAACAAGTTCATTATTTCAACATATATAGAATAATAATAATGAAATAATTTTCATTTAAATAAATAAATTATTACTTTAAATACAATAAATTAATGATCGCTGTTAAAAATGATCTACGTTAAAATCTTGGAGATGGTTGTTTATACATATGTATAAGTAATATCTCAATTTTTCTACAAACATGATAGAAATATAGTAAGTATTATGTTGTTTTTATAGAATTATTATTATCGCAAATATATATAATATATTTTATTTAAATACATTTATATTTATTATTTATGTGTCATATTCATGAAAAATAAATCACATCACTTCATGGAGGTGGTAATCTACATATACGGAAGAACAAAATTATCATTTTTGAATAGATATAACGGTAAGAAAGTATATGATATTATATGTTTTCATAATGATTAATAATTCCTGAATATCATAGATACATATATACAGTAATATGTATGTATATATATATATATATATATATATATATATATATATTAAATCCGTCCTTATATCAAGTCGTGAGAGGTGGTGATGTAAAATGAATTACATCAGTTCGTGAGGTGTTTGTCAACCGTACACACAAACGATGATTTAATTTCTGTTTTTATTAATGGTAAGATGGATATATATTACGTAATTGACATAAAATAATCTTAGTATATGTAATATATTATTATTTTTGTTTCATAACCACTGAATACTATTTTAATGAGGTATAAGAAGAGATAAAACTAAAACCTTCTGTTAAAAGTTGTATCTCTTCTTCTAAAAACCTCTTTATTTTACACAATAACCCCAAAAGATGAAATTTTGTCCAAAAAAGACCTATATAATGTGAGGAGGTATGTTATGAATGTATTTGGGAAAATATTGACAAAAATTAAATTCTCAAATGGTGTGAGGAATAATGGAAAGAAGGTTCCCTTTTATATGTTAAATATAATGACCCACATTGAATTTCTTAAAAGGTTAAATAATAATTTATCATAAATATGTCATGGGGAACCATGACTTCTAAAATTTGATTATATGATGTTATACATATAGAATAATCACAACCAATCACATTTAAGAAGGTATTCAATTCATTTTAACCTTTATATTATAGTTGAACAAATTTAACTCATTTTGACCTTACCTATAATAACATAAATATTTACAAATGGTTACATAATTATAATACCAACAATAAAACAGTTCATCTAACCATATATTTTAATGATTATTCTAATTTTTTAAGCCATGTTTTATTTTTATATTTTTGACATTGTTTTGAATTTTTACTAATAGAAGAACACAAAATGCCAGAAAAAATGTTTTTAAGAAAATAACTAATTTAAACATAAATATTATTATATCTTGAAATCGAGTAAGAAACTAGTTTTAATTTTTTTATTAATTAATAAATAAATAATTTTAATTAGAATTTTGGAGAAATCCAAAACCAAATTTCATCTTTCAACCAAGACATTAAATAAAAATATAGAAAATTGGTTTTAACATCGAATAAAATATAACTTATCTTTTTAGTTTTGGTTCCCAAATTAAATAAAATGATTTAAAATGAATTATTTAATATATACAACACATACTTGGTGTTTAAATATCATTAAATAATATAAATCCATTTTTGTATGTATTTTTAGTCATTAACACATTGTTTTAATGCTATTTTACTTGTTTTTCCTTTACTATGGTGATTTTTTTATACAATTTCTATTCATAATGCCTAAAAATGGCTCTATATATCTAAATTTAAACTCCTGATAATAAATATTGAATTATTTTTTATGATGAAATTTCTATAATTATTATAAAATAAATTAAGAGAAAAATGAAAAAAACAACTCATAATAGTTTTTTAGTAAAATGAATTTCTAAGACCAAAAATGAACATAAACCAAAAGAAGGTATAATATTGATTAAAATATTTTTTATTAGAATATGTATAGTTAATTTCATTTTCTTTTTGGTCAAATTAAAATAAAAAAGATACTTTCTAATGAGAAGAAATGAAGGTCTTACACAAATCATTATTTTTCATTATTCACTAAACATATATATTTTCATAAAATTTCTTAAAATTCATCCTAAGTTATATTTAATATTTTAATTTTCAAAATGAATTGAATTTTATGCAACTCAGATATTAAAATTTATATACTCAATATTTAAATAATTCAATAAAATTCATTGATAATTAATTCATTAAAAATAATAATAATTTTTTCTATTTTAAAATAATATTGTTGTTTTATACTGTGATAAAATTAATTATCAAACATCATATAAGTATTCATTAATAAAATAACATAAATTTAAACTTATATAATATCCAATAATTACAAAATTCATTAAACAAAAACAATACCAATCTTGTCAAGTGAATATATTTATCCTTTAAATAGAACATATTGTAAGACAAGAAGTAAACATAATAATTTTAAATGAAAAATTAGTTTCTATTTTTATAATATGATATAATTTATGACAAGAAATAGATAATTATAAAAAGGAATACATATATAAAAAAAATAATAAAAATGAGTTTTAGTAGGTGACGTGCCCATGTTGCCCTTTGATCGTGGGTTCGATCCCCATGATCTTACCAAACATGATGGGTTGTCACCCTAGCCACTGGGAAACCCTTTTTATTTAAAAAGAAAATTTTTATTAAATATAACCTCATTATAATTAAATTTTTTTATGACATAAATTCAAAGGAAACTACTTCATTGATAAATTTGTGTATAAATTATTAATTTATAAAGTGGGAGGTTAATTTAGGATTTTCATTTATATTTATTCTTCTAAAAAAAATTATTATTAAAAGTCATGGGATGATATAAAAAAATGAGAAAATTTAGGAAATAAAACAATTTTTATGGGGAGAATCATTATTTATTGGTGGGGTATTGTGGTTAACATGTAAGGGGTGTATTTAGCACCATCTAAGTCCATATCAAACATGAAAATAACATACTGTATTCTGATTATATAGTTATTGAAAAAAATATTTAGGGAAAGTGTAAATAAAAAACTAACATGAAATGTAATCATTGATCTTTTAAATAATAATTATTTAATCATTGACCTTATTTATATCCATTATCATGAATATAGTGACTCTATTTTATATAATAAAATATTAATAACATTTAAATGAAGAAAAAAACAATGATTTTTCAACTTAGATAATCCCAATAAGTAATGAAAATAACCAAAAAAATAAAAAAAAACTAATCAATCTCACCCATCTCAAGTATACAATTATGTTGGCTACAATTCAATGAAAGACGGTTATAGGAATCCAGATTCACACACTCTTCCTAAATAATTCAAAACATTGTAATACACTTATATATCACTGCATAATATAATTTTTCCTATTCACTTATTGATTAACAACATGAATCTAAACAATAAAAGTTTAAATGAACTTCATTAAATATCACACTACATTGATCTACTATTATATAATAATCTGATTAGAGAACTCATTCAACATTAAAATTCATTTTTCATGTTTCGTGGCATCGAAAGTACATACCCATTACTCTCTTCATTTCTCACCATTATCTTTCCGTATTGTAAAGAACTATAATCACCATAAAATAATCCAAACAATGATCATTACCATAAACACTAAGTACTATCAGTTTCTATGCACCGTGATAGTGGTAGACAAGAGGACTATATGTTTACAACACAATCCCACTATTCTTCAAAAATACAACCCCATTTAATCCACTGATGGAGGGATTCTCCAGGTAGATGCACATAAAAAAACATCAATGTGTCATTGTCTTTGGCACCCAGAAACCACTCTCAAAAAAATTAATTATAGCATCACTTGCCAAACCTCTGCCCCCCATCCCGAAAAAATGAATCAAACTATATAGGAAAACAAATTTTATATTGGTAAATTTTGTAACGAAATAAATTAAACATAAATATGAAACAATACATTAATAAAATGTCAATTTTAAATAAAAGGACACACATATAGTCATATCGATTACTCTATGCGTTGGACTGAGGTGGGGATGATTTCTACATGTCTCAAATGAATTGTGGATAGTTTTCCTAAGGTTTCAAATGAATCTGACTTTTTTCTCGATTTTGAGTATGTAACATTATTTTTTTAATAAAACGTCATTTTAAATAGAAAACATGCACTTTGAGTCATACCAGTCACATCGTGTATCAGTTTAATTTGAGACTGATTCTTACACATCATAAATCACTTATAAATTATTTTCTTAACATATCATGGAAATCCTAGTTAATTTTCATTGTTTTTAGTGAGTGATCGTCTTTAAGAACTAAAATGAAAATTTTATATTGATAATGGAAGAATTAAGGAATACTGGGTACACCATGTATCAGATTGAGGTGTTTCTGATTCCTATAAATAAAAAATAACTTCTCGATCATTTTACTAAAGTATAAAAATAATTTGAATTCATTTTAATTGTTTTTAGTGTGTCACTTATGAATTATACTAAAATATAAATTTAAAATTAAAATTCCTACTTTAAGACATACTGGTCATGTTGTTCTTTGAGATGAGGATTGGTTGATTCCTACACATAAAAAATGACTTATGGATCATTAATATATAATATTAAAACAACCCAAATTTGTATCCTAGTATTGAGTATGTCACTTCTATTTTTTACTGAAATGTCAAATTAAACTAAAACCACACAATTTGTGTTATACCAGTCACTTAGAGTCTCAGTTTGAGGTGAGATTGTATCCTAAATGAAAAGAATTACTTATAATCTTTTCTCCAAAATTATCACAACAATAATAGCATGTTTTCTTGTTTTTTAGTGAGTGACACACATTTTGAACTTAAATGTAAATTTTAAACTGATAATAGACACTTTGAGTCATATTGTAAATCCAGTGTATCAGATTATGGTTAGGTTTATCCTTGTATAGAAAAAAAGTATGTATGCATCATTTTCCTAAAGTTTAAAATAAAAATAATTGTTTTTACAATTTTGAGTAAATCAATTGCAAATTTTTACTAAAATTAAGGTCTATTTAAAATAAAGACACGCATGGCGTCATACTAGTAATATTGTGCATCATATTGTGGTGAGACAGATTTATACATGTCCAAAATGACTTGTGGATCGTATTTAAGGGTTATAAAAACAATAAAAATCAATTTTCATGGTTTTGAGTATATCACATGTCATCTTTCCTAAAAAAATAATTTTAAATTGAATACACACACCTTGACTCATACTGATTGCATCATTTATCAATTTTGTGTGATAATGATTCCTACATGTCAAAAACGACTTATGAATCATTTTAATAACTATGAAATCAATTTTAATGCATTTTATCAATTTTTTGTATGTGACTTATGTTTTTTTACTAATATTCCATTTTAAAATGAAATCACATCCTTCGAGACAGACTGATGACATCGTGTTTTGGTTTGATGTGAGATTGAATCAAACACATTAAAAAATATTTATGAATCTTTGTATTAAATTAATAAGTAAATTTGAGTGATTTTTTTTGGGTTTTCAATGAATGAGTCACATTCTAAACTAAACTATCAATTTAACTGAAAATGGAAAATTTTATTCATACTAGGCACTAACTATATCATATTGTGGTGAAACAGATTCTTACACATAATTAAGGAATTATGGATATTTTTAATAATGTATTAAAACAATACGAATTTTTTTCTCTTTCTTTAGTATTTCATTTATCCTTTCTACAAAAATTAATGTCAATTTTAAATAAAAATATCAACTAGGAGTCATATCAGAACACATTGCATCAAATTGAGGTGAAGTTGAATCCAAAACATTAAAACACGACTTTTAAATCATTTTAATATATTATAAAAACATCATGAACGTGTTTTATAATTTTTTTGTATTTCAATTTTGTTTTTTTACTAAAATTTCATTTTAAATTGTAAACACACATTTTGTGTTTTACCGGTCAAATCGTGTGTCAGTATGACATGATATTGATTACTACATGTTAACAATGACCTATGAATCATTTTCCAACATTATCAAGATAAGAAGAGTTTATTTTCCCAAAATTTAGTGACTGACACACTTTTTAAACTAAAATGTCATTTTTAAACTGATAACAAAAACATGTGTTATACTTGACAAAATGTGAGTTTCGATGATGTGTCGATGATTCCTACACATCAAAAAATATGTAAAGAACATTTTATTGAATTATAAAATCAATACCAAAGTATTTTATTATTTTTTAGTATGTGAATTTTCATTTTAACTAAAATTAATGTGCTTTTTTAATAAAAAGAAACACTTCAAGTCATAATGTGCACACCATGTATCAGATTTAGGTGTGGGTGATTCCTAAAAATCATAAATTACTTATGGATAATTTTACAAATGTATTACAAATATATGAATTTGTTTTTTTCGTTTTGAGTAATTGATATGTTTTTTACCTAAAATATAAATTATAAACTTAAAACATAGAATTTGAGTCATATCGAGAACACTATATATTAGATTAATGTATTGATTATTGATTATGTGATGTGTGTTTTACCTTCAAATATACACAATAATATAAAAAAGAGAGACCACATTCCCTTTATATGGAAGAGAAAAACTCATGCCGCCTGAAACACCCCATCCAAAATCACAATGTTTTATCTTTTCTGGCTTCTTGCAATGTTTTAAATGTAAAATATAACATCCAAAAATTTATATGAAAAATATAAATAATTCTTATTTAAAATTGATAAAAAAAATTACCTAAAACTATTACATAAAATAGTGATAAATTCAACTAATTATGTAGTAAGAATTTATATTCCTATGAGTGAATAATCCATGTTGAGTGCAAGAACATAGTACATGATTTAGTCACCCTTGTTGATGAAGTCATTTATTTATTATCCTTGTAAAAATTTTAAACATATTTCTAAAATAAAAATTATGACTAAATTAACTAAAAAAATAGATATCATAATGATACAATAAACTAAATAAGTAGTATAAAGTCACATGTTCATAATATGTGGACATTTTGACACTAGGTACTATTTAGAGTCATTTCAAATCAAAAATATTTATTATTTTGAATACATGTACTTTATAAATATAAACTACTACTCTAAAAATATAAATACTCAAAGGATTAATAAATATTTTAAATTAAATAGTACTTATCATCAACAATACCTCTTCATGGATGCTAGTTTGTTGATAGTTTTTCATATATCTCATTAATTTCAAAAATAATAACTACAACATTTTTTAATGGTTTGTTTTTGACACTTAATATGCATTTATAAAAAAAATGAATCTTTTTTATATATGTTTTGATAGTGAAATATTATTACATATACCCTAATACTAATCTACTTTTAGAAGTTGACTGGCTCCTTGAATGGATGGATTTTCCTCGTGCCATGATTTTGATTATATTTAAAAAATACCCTATCATAACATAATTCTCATTAAAACATAATATAAAATATATAACATTATGATTATTTAAAAAACATTGAATAAATAGTATTAAAAATTTACAAATTTCATCATTTCTGGTTGATTTGTTGGATATCCTTGTTGTGAATCAAGAAAATAAATATTGGCAGTATCTAAATTGACTATCATAAGTAACCAGTGATTCATAGAAAATTAATTTTTTTAAAGGAATGAAAAAAAATTTATATGATTATGTTTTATAGTTTTACATATCCATCATGGGTAATAAGAAGTGTGTGTCATCCAATAGTTTTCTTCCAAACGTTGTGGCTAATTTTTCCATTATTTCATCAATTTGATGTTAATACAATGTGGTTAGTTATGTATAAGTGATTTTAAGACTAATGAGTCCATATTTATGTTAATAGGGTTTTACATTCATATAGTATTGATATAGATGTCAAAAAAATATGAATTGAATTTAGTCACAATTAACTTAGTAAATCAGTTATTGGAAAAAAATAATGAAAAAACACCTGATGTATAAATTTACAGCTGAGACACATATACATTTATACATGAGGATTTAATTTTCATTATGAAGATAAATTTCATCTATAATGGACTATAAATGAATTTTTTTCATCAAAATCAACAACAACAATAATACAACTTTGCAACCGTGCTTCTAAAAGAACATCTCATGATAATAAATGTGTATATTGAATGGGAGGTATAAAGATTATTTGTGAAGATATTTTCAATTTGACATTTTATCCTATAGATCACTTTTATAGTACCTTTAATTTCACCCCCTTAGAATTATCCATATGTAATATATTTCACTTATTTAAACTTGTTTTCATTATTTTTTAATGGTTAACCTGAAAAATAAAATAAAATGGAATATATCTTTATCGAGATGTTTTTTCTAGGTCAAATGGCCATTCTATGAATATTTCAATATGTTTATCTAATGTATGAATAATTTTTTCTTCATGTGGAATTGGTAGATCGGTTCTAATCTCACAAGCAATTCTAATCCACACTATCACAAGAGCTTTAAGAATTTGTCACTTCTGTAGAGTTTATTCTTAGATATTGAACACAGTATCCCTCGCAACAAGGTCATGGGTGGATGCTGAAAGATATAAATTACAATCATTTACAACATATATAATATTTATAAATTAAAGGAATCTATGTATTCCTAATTCACATTTCACAAAAACAATTACGAGAATATTGATTACATCACATAAGACAGTGCTTTGAGGGGAATGGATTGCCTTAGAGCTGGTGGCTGTGGGGATATTTATGTAGTGGATGATCACATTTATTATTCTCCTTTATGCTTCCCCATAATATTTTCTAGAAACTTAGGCTACCAATGAAAATATTCTGCAATAGATTCTAATTTCTCCTACACCTCTTCCAATCTTTTATCTTTATCTGCCTCTTCTTTTTATTTTCTGAAAATATGTTCCGAGTGTCCCCCAAAAACCCACACCTCTGAAATGTCCATATTGTTATGACCACTTCAAGGCCAATTATAGAAGTTATTCATCTAGTACAACTGATGATGACTACTATGCCAATATATTATAAAACAAATAGAGAAATAAGTAAACATTGTAATGTAATATCGATTTTAGGGAGAACATATTTTTATTTTGTCATATTTACACATGATTCCCACAATTTGTATTTTTCAATATAGTAGTATACCATTTGTATTTACATGTAACTTCTTCTATAATACATGATATAGGATGAAAGTGGCATTGTTTTGGGTTTCATCAATCTATATATAAATAGATTAATATATTCTTTTGTTGTTTCAGGTCACATAAATGTATTATGGTAGATTTAAAATAAGTACCAATTTTTTTCAAGTAAAAAATTTCCCATCCTTAACATATGATAGGGGTATGTTGACTTTTCTACCTTTTTCTTATTTTCAGCAGTATGTTGGTTTTTAAAAAATTAATAATATTAATCAACGTTATTAATAAATGTATTTTCAAACAATGTATTAACTACTAAAATGTTCTTGAAAATATGTCTCCTTACGATGGCTAGTAAACATATATCACTATTCTTGTCTTATTAGGTGTGCATACTTTTTATGGTGGGTAAATTTTTATTTTCCCATAATCAAATTTTATTTGAAACATCATTAGAATTGTGTAAAATCCTATGTGATACCTTACATTAATCATTAATATAAATTTCCATCATGTGTCATCTAATATAAATGATCTCTATAAGGAATAATTAAGAGTAATTCAATGTTTAATTAACTTTTCATTAATCACTATAGTTAAAGGATATCACAATGTTACCCTAATCTTTCCCCAAATCAGTGACTTCTGTGAGGGAAAAACATTTTTCCATGAATCTATAACTATCGGCATGCACTTGTGTGTTGTCAAACCAATGAAACTAATGAACATGGACCTATTGGGGTTAACATCATGCTGATGTGCATTCCATCCAACGTAGAATTTGATGCGTTTTATTATCACCATAACAATTTATTCTAACCCCATCATGCTACACCACTCATTCTTTTTTTGGGACACAAGTTGTTGTCCATCTACCATTTCCTTTGGTTCAACATAATCAATATTTTGTTTCTATGGATTGGTTGCATTTTCTTGTGAATATGGTTATTGTAAATATACATTGGGATCACTATCAGGTTCAAGAACCTTCTAATTCCATAGGATTGGAGCATTGGCACATTCTGAATCCATTATCATTGGAATTGGTTGAACATTTAATTTAGATTATGTAAATTCATTGGTTAATATATAACTATATAAGAAAATGTAATGTATATTAGGTACAAAATATAACATGATTATTTCACATTTTTTTAAAAGGAAGAAGGGATTTCACCCCTCTACTGAGTATCAAAATCCCTTCATTATGGTCTCCTCTAAAATCCAAGACCCCATTTATATTGGGACCACTGTGAAATAATCATGACATCCCAATGAAGGGTTATCCTTAGTGGATTTTTCTTCTAACCCTTCAGAGATTTTGGTAGATAATAAAACAATTTACTACTTTCTATTTGTCAGATATTCAATATAAAATACATGTACTACATATGATTCCAATATAAACAGTTCAACCGTTTCCCCTTATTAATTGAAATCAACTTTATGAATCCTAATTCATCTATTTTAATAGAACTCCTATTATTAACCCAATTTTAATGAAAAATTAGCACATTGAATTTAGTATAATCCAACTCCCATATTTTTTAGATGATGTTTTCAATGTCCCAACTTAGTTACCACACATCAGTCCCCCAGGCCAGTTTGTGATGTGACCTCAGGTGTGCCGACCCATTTGCTCGAGGCTCTTGACAAACAGTGAGGGTCTATTATCGATCATGGGGAGACAATACCATTTTTTCAATAGAGTAATACACCAATAGAAATAAATGAACAGTAGAAACTGAATAAAAAAATAATATCATAACCAAAACAATACGATTATAACAATGTAATAAAAAATGGAATACAATATAAAAACTAATATGTTGATTTGACATAAAAAATATGCGTCCATTGTCAAAATATAAACTTAAAATAAAGAAACTAATAATTCAAAAGCGGGTCCCAAACCATTCTTAGATCCATCTTCCATGATACACACCCACTCGGCCACCTAACACAAGGCCTTTTCCCTTATCTTGTCCTAAAATCATGAAATCTATTCAAGTACCGATTAAGAAGCATGATTTGGATGTGTGGGTAACTCAGTAGGACACTGTCGACAGTGTCTAAAATAATATCTGCTCAATTACAATGCATGGAGTTGTATAATTAAATAATAAAAATTCATATTTAAATAGTTACCACATTATGAAATTATTATTTAATTAACCATATAACTTCCTGGGACCCTGATGACACCCGTACCACAATACCTTCTTCAACCCACAATATAGTCTAAACTATCTCCAAAGGATATCATGTAGTAAAATACCACTATTACCATTATATACCTCAGATAATATCTCAGAATTCCATTGTTACCATTCATGATATCAATTCTCTTATGAATTCCATTATTACAATTCATCATTTAATTAATTAATTCAATAATTAATTAATCATTTCATTCTCACTATTTAACTAATCAATTAATTAATATTTCTAATTTCATTAATTAATTAATCAATTAAATAATAATCTCAGTCTCATTAATTAACTCAATAATTTATTTATCGTCTCATTATTATTAACTAACTCAACAATTAATTAATCATCTCAATATAATTAATTAAATCAATAATAAATGGATCTTCTCAATATTGATAATTAACTAAAAAATAATTAATCATCCAAATCTCATTAATTAACTCATAAATTAATTATTCTTTTAAATATTATTAATTATCTAACTAATTAATTATTCATCTCAATCTCATTAATTAACTCAAAAATTTATTAATCTTCTCAGTCTTATTAAATAACTCTAAAATTATTTATTCTTATTAATCTCATTAATTAAATTTTAAAATAATTAATCATTTAAATCTAATAATTAACTCAAAAATCAAGTAATCATATCAACCTCATTACCAATTAAATTCTTAAAACATCAATTCTCATTTCCATTTTCCCACAACAAATTCGATAATCAATTACTGAATTCAATATTCTAAATATCCACTATTTATTTCACAATCCATTACTCAATTTATTTATATCAATATATCCAATTTAATTCAACATTAAATTGGTCGATTCAATATTCTCAATATCTCATAATTAATTCCACAATTAATTACTTACAGTATAAAATTCTAATATCATTAATTTCCCATTTTCCTTAATTAATAAATTTACCAATTAAACTAATTGTATCACATAATAAATTGATCAAAATTTATTAAAAAAAATAAATAGATAATTTTATTTAGGACTTTTTGATCTAAATTATGAACCACCCAACTCAATTATTTGATGAATGATCACCCAATGTAAATCCCCAATATTTGAGTGGGAAAATGAAGTAAAACAAGATCTGGATATATAACCTATATTAAAAAAAATAACTCTTTAATTTATATCTATAAATACAATCCTAGATCTATATCTATAATAATTAATATATATCTAACCTAAAATAGGAAGAACAACCCACAAAAATAAATAATATATGAATAGGAATGATGTAGAATAAAATTATCCTATTGGGTGGGGTGTATATCATTGATCATGGATTTGAATCTATAATAACAAAGGTTGTGAAAGCTTTGAATCCACATAGGTGGTTATGAAATTGTGTGGAGGTGATTTGGTTCGGTTTAGGATTGAATAGGTTTAGTTTTGGGTGTTTTTATGATTTAAAATCTAATTTCCTGATGAATTAAAAGTTTATACATGGGTTTCTATAAAGGGGCACACAATTTACCATAAACAAGAACCTAAATCATGTACCTATATTATAGGTGTTCATAGTTACTCCTAATAGGGATAATTGTTTTAAAAACTTTACACTGACCGTGCAATTCCCTTATGTCTAGGGTTGCATGGTTTAACCCAACTGTGCGCCAACCATGCACTGTCCTTCTTATTCTATTCTACTAAATTTTTCACCAAAAAACACCCCAAATTAAATCACAAATAATGATTACTCCACACAAGGTAAAATATGACATGTAAACAAGATCAATAAATATATTGAAATTTCAGGGTTTTATAATCTCCCCACCTTATAACATCTCATCATAGAGTTGTACTACCAAGGATTTTCAAGAATCCAAGTCAAAAATATCAGGCCACTGAGACCTCATATATGTTTTTATTTACAATGTCTCCACCTTCACATCCACATGTTGGCACAATACATGAAATCGCAACACTTTCATTCCCTACAATACTTTATCACGACGATCCAACACAGGTATCAGATGCTCCTTAAAGGATGACTATATCTCAAGCTATACCTCAGTGATATCTATCAAATGAGAAGGGTTGAGGTGATACCGCTGTTGTTGGCATATATATAAAACATCATTCATAAAACTATAGTCCTATGGAAGAACCAATCAGTATAACACTAGATAGATTTTCTCCACAACCTGAAATGGTCCAATGAACTTAGATGAATGTTTTCCATGTCCTTATATCTTATGGTGACCCAACCAAGGTTACACCTGAAGAAATGAATTATCTACCTTTTAAAACACTATAGGTAGCCTATGTTTTTCATCATATGACTTATGCATTATCTAATCTATAGCCTAATGGTTTTGAATCAGCTAAACGTTCTCTGATTCCTCCTACATGAGACTCAGTCCAACCAACTATGACTCAGATTCCTTCATCCATCAAAAAGGCGATATTCACATCCTAACATAAAGAGAATCTTATGGTCTCATTTGAATATTGTCATGATTAATTTTGTTATATTTGAACTCCACTAAATCTAGGTGCTTCCCCTAGGACCCACCACAATCAAGAACATAAACTAACAACACATCCTCAAGTACCATAATAGTATGATATGACTGTCCATCTATCTATGGGTGAAATATCATACTAAATTAAAACTATTTACCCAAAAAATGTAAAACATGAGTCACGATATGAAACTATATTATATGATACTCTCGTGTGGACAGAAAATCTCCAAAACATAATAATCTCCCAACTATTACAAATTTCAAGTCTTCCTTATAGGAAATATGTTTGGAAAAAATCTCGCAAGGAATCATCTTAGTGTTTTTTGGTATTATTATGATTGTTTAAAAATCCATTCCTGTGAAAAATTATTGTTTTTGTTTGTGGAAAAAGGATTTTGAGGTGGCTCAGTTTTTCAATGTTTTCAAAATTTTTGGGCTTAAATATCAAGAGTTGTTTATTTCTCTAAAGTACGAATTTCTATGTTGGAGTAATCTTTACATGGACCATGAAAGATTTTTCATAGAACAAAAATGTTGTTTCACCGAATGGATCTAGGAAATCCGAAAATTAACGATTATGCATAGAAGCACTTCTCGGATCGTGAAGGATGGTAAGCGGGCTATGAATGAAAAATGGTTCACATGAGGCTTTCCGTTCACATGAGGCAAATAGTATGCAGAAGGCTTGAAGTTTGAGAAATGAATTTTTATACATGGAATGAATATAATGATTTGTTTATAAATTAAGGGGTTAATTTGAAAAATGGATCAATAATTGTAGAGGATATAATGGCCTGGTACATGGACTACATTGGGAAGATTGTTTGTGGGAGACTCTATATGTAGTAAAGGTTATACAATATAAAAAATATAGGAAAACCGTTTTAATGGATTTTTGGATCTATTTATGTATATGCGGAGTGTTAATACTATCATTATGATGATAAATTTTAATTTGTAATGTCATTTCTCATAATGAATTCTTCTTATTTAGAAATCTGTTTGTGAGGAAGGATTCTATGAAGTTAAGTAGTTCATGGGAACATTCCATGAAAGTGTTTTTATTGAGAGATATATCTTGAAAAAGATATTGGTCCCTAGAGGAGGAGTTGTTCTATAGAAGTTTAAATGCTCCACATGAAAGAAGTGGTCCATGAAATATAAAGTTCATGGAAGAATCAATTCATTAAATGTGAGGGCCGTATGTAGAGGTGGTAAAACAATCTGAATGTGTTTACTCAGTTTTGAGTAGGACAGTTGTGTTTTTCATTAAATACCATTTTAAATATAAAACACGGCCTTTAAGTCATACCATTCAAATCATGTGTCAGTTTTACGTGATATTGATTCCTACACATAAAAAATGAGTTATAAATGTTTGTACTAAATTATCAATATAATCAATGTGTGTTTTCTTTATTTTCAATGTATGCGACACGTTTTGAACTAGAAATGTAAAATTTCAACAGATAATAGAAAATTTGAGTCATACTAGGAACACAATGTTTCATATTTATGTATAGATGATTCATAAAAATCCGAAAAGACATATGTATCATTTTTATAATGTAAAAAATCTAAATGGGGTTTTTCATTAATTGGCATGCCACTTGTACTTTTTTTTCTAAAAATAATTTAAATGTTAACTAAAATTAAACTCTTGGAGTCATACATTTCAGATTTAGGTGTGGTTGATTGCAACATGTCACATATGTCTTTTGGATCATTTTAATAAATTATATGAAGAATATTAATGTGTTTTTTTATTTTGTGTGTATGCAATTATGGTTTTTACTAAAATTACCTCTTAAACTAGTAACACAAACTTTGGTTCATACAAGTCGCATCGTGTATCTGTTTGACATGAGACTAATTATTATGTGTCACAAATTAGTTATAAATTATTTTACATAACTTTCAAGACAATGGGATCGAGTTTTTATAGTTTTCACTGAGCGACACACTTTTAGAACTAAAATGTTAATTTTAAACTGATAATGAACACTTTAAGGTATACCGAGAACACTATGAGTTGGATTGATTTGTGGATTAATCATACACAACATAAATGATTTATAGATCCTTTTATAATTGTATTAAAAAAATATGATTGTGTTTTCATGGTGTTGAGTATTTAACTTGACTTCTTTATTAAATTTAATTCTAATTTTTAATAAAATGATTCACTTTGAGTCATACTGGAAACAAATATTAGCATATTGTGGTGTGAATTATCCCTACACATAAAAACATTTATGTGGATCATTTTATGGAGAATTAACATATATGAATGTATTTTCTCAGTTTTCATAATTTGTTCTGTTTTTGAACTAAAATTTTACTTAAAAATCAAAAACATTCAATTTCAGTTAAACTAAAAACACAATGTATCAGATTGAGTTGTGGATGATTTAGTATGTGATTCTTGTTTTTCTTTAATATTTTTGTAACAAACTTGAAAATAGATAAAAGGATCCATTTGGATGGAAGGATAAACCTCTAAATTCTTGAAATTCCCCATTTAATAGAACCGTGTTCCCTCTTTCTTGTATTATTGAATATAGTTAAATGCAAAATATTACTTCCCAAAAGATATATGAAAAAATAATAATTATTAGGTAATATTTATATGAAAATTATCTTAAAAATAATAAATACAATATTGACAAAATTAACTAAATAATATGTATGAATTCATTATTTCATGAGTGAATCATCCTTGTTGAGTGCATGATCATAGGGCATGAGTGAATCATCTTTTTTGATGAAGTCATGTCCTCATGATCTATGTGAAAATTAAAAAATTAGTTTCAGATAATAAAATTGAATAAATTAAACTAAAATGTAGATAAAATGATGGGAAAATAAACCAAATATGTTTTAGTGAGTCACATCTTCATGATATATATATGTGTGTATTCTGACACTGTATATGTTACCCAACAATTTCTAACCAATTCTATTTCATCTATAGAATATGAGGACATATGATAGTCATAGTAGTAATGTGAAAACAGAAACACAAAAAAAGTATTTAAAATATCTTAAATTAAATAGTAATTATCTTCCAAAAATACATCTTTTGGGATGCTAGTTTGTTTAGGTATATGATTTATCTCAAAATTTTGGAAATATAATAACCATAATATATTCAATTAATTTTTTTCATATAATGTAGAAACATTCATAAATATAAGTAATTCAGATTTATATGTTCTCTAACATTGAAATATGATTACATATACCCTAATATATATCCAAACGTAGAAGTCGGCATACTCATTATACGCATGGACTGTCCTCATGCCATGATTATGAGGATATTTAAAGACCGACCTATCAGAATATGATTATCATTAGAAAATAATAAAAAATATTTAAAATGAATATTATTTCCAGAAAATGGATGTAGTTTATTACAAATTGACAAAAATCATCACATGTGTTCAGTTTTTTGTGTATCTATTTAGTAAATCAAAAAAATAAATATTTGGATTATCAAAATTGACTATAATGAGTAACCAATGATGACTAAAAAACCCAAAAAAATAACTAATGGAAGGAATAAAATATATTTTATAAGAATAAATTTAAGAGTTTAACCCCTTCAATTTTGGTAATAAGAAAATATTGTCTTCTATAAATTCTCTTTCAAACTTTGCAGCCATTTTGAAACCGCTGAATTAATTTGATATGAATATAACGAGGTTAGTTGTGTAGAAGTGATTATGGAATAATGAGCCCATAATTATGTTAATAGGGTTTTCCATTAAAACATTATTTAAATACACTACTACAAAAATATGAATTTTCTCTAGTCATAATTAACAACGTAAATCAGTTATTGAAAAAAAAATCACGAAAACATAACCCATGTTTATTTTTACTACCAAGACACATATCCATTCATACATTAGAATTTAATTTACATTCTCAAGATAATTGTAGTTGATAATGATCTATATATACATTTGTTCTTCAGAATCAACTATGACATTACTACCACTTTGTAACCTTGTATCCACAAGAAACATTAATGTTAGTAAATGTGGATATTGATCATCCGGGGAAAAGGTTCTTAGTGAAGAGATATCAATTGGTTGGAAGATCCTTTAGATAATTTTGATTTGACCATTCATTTCAACCCCTTCCCTTTTTATATTGTTTATAACATTCATCATTTTATACCTTTTTTCATTAATTGTTAATTGTTTATAATGAAAACTAAATTTGAAATGAATTCCTCTTTATCGACATGTTTTTTAAAATATATAATGAGAATTCATCAAATGTTAGAATATCATTATTAACTATATAAATATGTACATCATCAAGTATAATAGTTTTCTTGGTTCATGACTCATGGGTAACACTAATTTCCACCGTCACATGACCTATTAGAAGTTATCTTATGTTTAGAGTATCTTCTTAGATATTGAACATAGTGGCCCTCACAATAAGGCGATGGTTGTGAATTGTTATATATAAATAAAAATTATTTTCACATTTTGGAATATTATTAATGGAAAGGTATCATTGTCTGCCTAATTCAGATTTCAAAAATAAAATTATGAGAATATTGATTACCATATATAAGATAAATCTTTTAGTGGAACAGATTACCTCAAAGCTGGTGGGGGGATCTTTATGCATTTTTTAGTCATTAGTTGTTTCTTCTCATTTCATCCTCCCAATAACTTTTTCTATAATCTCAAATTCACCATTTAATTTTTATTCAGGAGAATATAATTGACAATTCAACTCTTCCATTTTTTATCTTTATCGCCTATTCATTTTTTCTTAAAATCAATTTGGGGCGTCACCACAAATTCGTCACCATTGACACGACTATATTGTTATAGACACTTTAAAATCATTAATATTAGTTGTTTGTATTTTATACCTGATGATGATTACTATTTATAAGTCAAATAAAAAAATACCGTAAATAACTAATCATTGATATGTAATATCAATTTTATGAAGAAAAAAAATATTTTAAAAGTAAACATGTTTCCCACACCTTTTCTATGTTTTTATCTGTTATCATCTCATCATTATTTATGTGTTCCTCCTTCCACATGACATTATGTAGTAGAGACGTTTCTTTTGTCACATTAATGACTTATTTTAATTTTTTTTCATTTAATTTCTATTATATCTCTGTTTTTGGGGTTTCCTAATATTTTTCATGGAAATGGTGGGTTTTTTAAAATTTTAGCCAAACCGTGAGCCCATTTCCAGATTTAAAAATAAAATTTGTTTCTTTTATAACTTCTTAATTTTTAAAAAATTAGAACCCTTACACTTTCCAATTGGAATCCTAGTTATATTAAAACCACCATATCACTTTGGACACCATAGGAATCCATAATAATGATGGATATGTGTTTTTATTAAGGTGTTGGGACAGCCTGATAGCCCATTTCCTACATTATTTTTTTAAAATTATTTTATATCTCATTCAATTTTATGGTTTTTAGGTGATTATAACTCTCACCCTCGCCCACATACCCAAGGCATGCTCCCATGCTATCCTCCCCCTCTTTGGGGCTCATATGCCCTGTGGATTAGGGAGATCATACTTAACTATTCTCAAATCAACTAGATTTGATGAGGTAAAATGTTTCATTCATATATCATTCAAGTTTTAATCTTTTCCCCAAATTAAGTCCCCACATTACCTAATATGACTCCTTATATCCTGCCTATCAGTTTTGGTTACTTCAAGATTAAACTATTGGTAGATTTGTGCCAATTTATTCAAGATTTCTTCATGTAAGTGTTTCTCTCTTCATTTCATTCATTTTCTTTTGGGATTCCTCCCTCATTCATGACGTTATAAAATGTCAAGAAGTTAAGGTTAGAACCAAGGGTTTGGTTTGGTTACTTTTTTTGTAAAATATTTGGGATTTAGTATCTAATTCACTTCCTTGAGGTGTGGCGGTGGTGTGGTTGATGTTTCACACCAAGATTTGGGGGTTTTGATTAAAAAGGTAGGTGATTCCATGTGTAATAATTTTTTATGATGTTATCATTCTTGATTAAATTTATTTTAATGTTCCTAATATATTTTTCATTGTTCTAAAACCATTTATTATGCAGTTTTTTAAGCTATTAATTTTATAGTTGCAATTTGTTTCAAATTGTGTGTTTTCTATGTGTAAACATTGTTGTAATCGTTGGGTTGATGTTATAACATATGAAAGTGGTTGGTAAATATTTTTTGGTCTTCCAATTAATCTTTATTAGTCTATTGGTGTAACATTGGTTTCAAAATAGGGGTTTTGAATATGTTTTATGTGTAAATCATTGTTTCACTCCTTGAAAGTGTTTTATAAAAATCTGTGTTTTTCATGTGTATATTTTCTAGTATAATTTGATGTGATATTATAGTAAATGAAAATGGTTTAATAAATGTTTAAAGGGATGAATTTTATGATTTGGTAGGGTCTTGGGGTGATTTTGGACTTGAAATGGGGCTTCGAAATAATTTTTGTGTACAATTCATTGTTATACCTTTTGGGATTGTTTTGTGAAAATTGAAAATGTTTTATATTGTTAAAAAAAGTGCGAAAAGTGTGTATATTTACTGTTTGGGTGAGTGTGTTCACCTAATATGGGTTTTTAAAGGTAAAGTGGTGATTTAAGTTTTCAATCATTTTAATAATATTTTATAAATTTCTGAAATGTTTTATCAAATGGAAAGAGAGGGGAGAAACACGTTTGTGGGCTGTTTTGTGTGAGTGTGATGTGAAAAAAGATTTTTTTGATGAAATAAGTATTATGTATTTTGTGTGTGGGTTTTTATGTGAGTTTTACTATCTTGGAAAGGTTTTATAATTTTTTTAAGGACTTATGGAAGTGTTAAAAAAAGATGAAAACTGTTATGGGCTATTTTGGTGTGAGTATGATTTCAAAATGAATTTGAATGTAAAAATTGGATTATGTGACTTGAATGATATACATGTTGGATTTTTGGTTAATGAGGTATGTGTAAGAGGAATTTTCATATGAAAATTATAATTTTTTTCTTGTTGAACTTGTTTGAGCAGAAGAGGGAAACCCAAAAATCTAGGTTGGTGGACATCTACTAGTATGCTTGTAATTTTGTGGGGTTTGGCCTCAGTTTCACGTATAATGTTTGAAGCATACAAAACTAACTAAACTATGATGATTATTATTATTATGGGGGAAACTAGGTTTGGGAATGATCTATACTAGCGGCTCATGTGCACAACAATAGATATTGTGATGGTTACTCTCACCGAGATTGGAGGTACTTGGGACACATATTGAGCTAGTGTTTACAGGTTAATTTTTCATTGCTTGTGCTCATTTGTTAATTTGTGCATACCATTGGAATAAGGTATGGTTTTCTGTAAAATTCAGTAGCGTTGACATTATTTTTAAAAGTGTTGATTCTTTAAAATATCCCACTTCAAAACTGCTTTTATTTATGTTCCATATTTTAAAAATTGTTACTAACATTTCATGTGATGAAAACTAGCATGCTTTTCACCTTATAACGTTTATAAAATGGAATCACATAGTGGTGGTATCCTAATGGGATTTGGATCACACCATAATTACACCTTTGTGTGTAAGTAGACTTGGTTATTTTTTCTGTAGGGTTGGGTACATATTGTGTGCCAACGGTTTGGGTTTTTAGCGGTCCATCGTGATTCGGTGTCGTGGAGATAGATTAAGGGAAGTGCCTCTCTCCATGTGGAGGTTCCTAGGATAAATTATTTTGTTTTATTCATTTTTATATTCTTTTAGTGTTTTTTAAAACCATGTAATTCAGTTATGAAATTTTATAAAAGATGGTTTTGTTTGAAAAATTCAGATTGGTTTTAATGGACTTCTTTGCCATTGTATGTTTATAGACTTGATTAAATGAATCTCAATTTTAGTTTATGGTACTTGGGAACATGTGCCAGCCCATGGGGATTATGAAAACCATTCAAGACTTGTCACGAGCTTGGATTGGTGCTGGTTTTGATCGGACCATATTCGGTTTTGATGGCATCTTTGGTTTTGGATTCATCAATCAACATATAAAATGAGGAATATATAATGTTATTGTTTCATATTACCTAAAAGTATTAAGATAGATTTAATTTAAGTACCAATTTATTTTAAGGTTAATAATACCCAATTCATAAAATAAGAAAGGGTTACCTTTATTTTTCTACTTATTTATCATTTTTAGCACTCAATTTTTGTTCCATAAATTAAAAATTCGTAATCAATGTGATTTATAGAAGTATTTTCAAAAAATGTATTGACACAGATTATGCACTAGAAAATATGTCCCCTCACGATGGCTAGTATACATATCCCATACATTTTGGATTATTTGGTGGGAATACATCTTCGGTGGATACAAGTCTATCATAACTACAACAACATTAAGGCAAAAATTAATTAGAATTGTCAAAAAGCCTATACGATCATTTACATATAGAATTTATTCAAATTTCATCTAGGATTAATCTATAATAAAAGGTGTATATAAGGTATAATGAAGAGTAATAGAATGATTTATTATTAATTTTTTTAGTAAAAAAATGATATCACAATGTTACTCTAATATCTTACAAAATCTGTGTCTTATATAAGGGAACAAAATTATTACATGAATAAATATCAATCAACATGTTATGTGGAATGGTGAGAGAAATTAAAATACAAAACATGACCTTGATGGGGGTAACATCCCAACCACATGCATTACATACAATCTAAAATTTGATTCCTTTGTTTCTCACCTGAATAATTTTCTATAATACAATCATACTTCAATGATCTTACATTTTTTGAGAGACCATTTGTTCACCATATACCATTTCATCAGGTTACATATCTTCAAAATGTTTTTTCTAAGGATTTGTAGCATTGTAATGTTCACAAGGTTTTTATTCCTCGGCATTGGGAGTACTAGAAGGTTGAAAAACCTATTATTCGTCAAGAATGGGAGCATCAACACATATAGAAGTTGTTATCTATAGAAGTGTTTGAAAATTTAATTTATATTTTCAAAATTATTATGGAATAGATAATAATTTTATATACATAATGTATAATACCAAAAAAATATAATGTGCTTATTGAACTCTCGTTTTCATAAGGTTAATGGAATTTTAACCCACTATCTATTATATAAATATCTTCATTGTGGTCTCATCTAACATAAAAGTCACTATATATATTGGGGCCACTACATTATGATTATGAAATCCCAATGAAAGGTCATTCTCAATTGAATTTTCATCTGACCCATCAGTGGTTTTGGTAGATAATAGAACAATTGAACACTTTTAGTTTGTGATATCTGGATCATAAAATACATGCACTACCTGTAATTACATTATAAATGTTTTTTATGTATACATTTTATTTCTAAAATCCACTTTCATGAATTGTAATTCCTCAATTTTGATATCACCCTCTATTATCTACCAAATTTCATTGAAAATTTGCCTATTGGAATGTTTTATAATAAAACTACCATATTTTTTGATGATTTTGAAGTATGGTATATTCACATAATTTTTATTTTTATCCTCATTACCAGATACATGGATCGCTTCATCCATAACTTCAACTTCACTATTTTTCATGGTACTACATTCATAATGTTCATTTATATATAATGTGTAAATATTAATTACATAAACATTATATGATAATTAACCTAGAGGTTTTCAATAAATAATAAAAGAGGTTCCTCCAAAACACCACTCAAATTTCTTGGCCTAAACTACGTAAACAGTAACCAAACCAGAGGTTCCATTTGATCTTAGGCATTCCTACACATATGATAGATGATGCGGGCTAGAAATGGGGTTTCACATTCACCATATTGGGCGACTATACATTTAAGTTCATATGACAATAATCAATAACAAAATCCATACCAATAAATAATCATATCAATTGTAACACCCCAAGCTTCTACGGAACACTTCTCTCTGAATAATGTGATAGTGTGTGTTGTACGCAACATCAAGTTCTAACACACCACAACCAATCAAACTAGCCGTTATGAATTTTAATACCTACCTTTTGAAATTATATATATATTATATTTCAAAATGAACTTCATTTTTGGATTTAGAATATCGAAATTATCCTAAGATGAATTTTTCTAAGAACGTCCAATTTTTTTAAATAGTGAAAAATTCTTAAAAACAACTATTTTAATCAAAATAATTTATACTGATAAATTATATTATTGAGTGGTTTTATAGTATAATTAGAATATATTTTTACCATTTTATCCAATGGTGTTCATTATAATTAATTTCACTTTGAAATTGGACCTAAACAATTGTCAATCTTTTGATATATATTGTTTCTTAAAAACACGCTATTTATTGTAACAGCAGGAATTAATTATAAAAATAATTAATGCGACTTATATGTTTGGAAATTGTAAAATAGACATCATTTTTGATTTTGTAATATCAATTATATTTTAGGGTGAAATTTTGACATTGTTCTAAAAAACATCAATTTTTGATGAATAGTGAAACTACTAAGTGGTAGTTAAAAAACTGAATTATTCATAAAAAATAATTTTACCGCTTCTGTGAATGGAATTTCAAAAATCCGAGAGACATGGTTAATATCAAGAAGTAAAATGTGGTTCAATGAGATGAAAATAATTTTTGGTAAATATTAACTTTTTACTTTTATTTACCACGGTTAAAAGTAAATAGGGTAATTAAGGGTAAAAATGTTATTACCCGAACACATGTCCTAATTCTATTGGACAAGTGTATCTCGACCAGAAACAACCTTAGGAATAAAATATTATCATTTAGGACCACTTGGATTAGATTAGGACATTTATTATTATTTAATTCAAAGAAGAGTTAAAAGAGTTAAAATCAAAGTTTATATACTAAAACATTTTTAATATAGAGTTATACATAAGATAAATTCTATTGTAAATATTCATTAGAAAGATAAAACGATTTCCTACATAATTATATTTTATTTATAATTTTTATACATTAAATATTTTAATTTATTTATGACACAATGATGATGCCGTAATTACCATAATAGTGAAAAATTAAAATAATTGATATTATAAATACAGAAATAAATTTAATTTGAGACTTTTAATGAATTAAAATATTTTTCTAGGATAATATGACATATTAGGATTTATTTAATTAATTTTTTTTGATGTAATCATTCTGTTATGAGTTTCACATAAATCAAGTATTGAATATTGTCAAAATTGACATAAAAGTGTTTTTAAAACAAATATTATATTATTAATTGATATTAAATTCCTAAAAATCTAAGGATCGGCCAAGAGACTTATATCATGATATTTATATAATTAATGGACCACTTCGGGATCGCTTGGATGTAAATAAGTATTTTATTAACCATATAATATAAAAATACAAAGAGACATTGTAAAAGTGAAACTAATTAACTAAGAGTTAATACTTAAAGATAAGGTAAATATAGTAACCCAAACCTGTCTAAATTATATTGGTTTAATTTTTATCTACCTATCCCCACCTTAACATTTAAATAATCAACTTTGGAGCCATTAGAAACCGAATATGAATTTATTATAAATTAATATTTCTAGCTTTTCCAAAGGTGCCCCTCACCCCTCTTATAAAAGGGAACTATTAATTCTCATTTCTTCACACCATAAAAGCCTTTCGGATCGGACAAACTCTACCCAAATATTCTCCCAACATCCCTCACTACAACCTAGAGGCATTATTTTGATCATAAAGACAACCTAATGATCCTTTTTGATCAAATCAAAAGGAAGAACCCGAAGAAGAGGTAATGATTTCACCACCCTTTTCCCAGTTCCTTTCTTCTTCCACTTCTTCTTCCTTTGTTGTTACCATTATAAAATAATAACTCCAGTATCATATATATACTATGATGTTATTATAAATATGGTACAACCATATTCATTATTCTATCCACCCTTTGAATGACATGTCACCATACGTGCGTACGTACGGCTTACCGTCTCCACGTCGTGGTGTAATTGTTATTAAATATATTATTATTTGTATGGGTATAATAATTATGTTTAAATAATAAATATAACATGATAATGATTCTGTATATATGATATAATATCCATTTATATATTATTTTAATATCAAAAGAATGATATTGTCGCTTGTGCGTACGTACGGACTACCGTCTCCACGAACGCGATGAGATTCATTCTCCATCGTATCCATTCAAGTATAATTACCATTAAATGATTCAAAAATGATGTTTAAGGACTTGATATCATTCTGGATATAAATAATATACAACCTATCCATGACAAACCTAGCTTATGTAACAAAACATACAAAAGAAAATGAGTATGTTAACACCTGAAACGACGATAATACTAAGATATTATTAACAAAGCAATGTTAAAAGATCATATATCATATCATATGAATGTATATGATTATTGTATAATTTAATAACAATTATTTTACCATTATACAGGAGGTTAACATACCCCAACCAAGGAAAAGTACAAGGTAAGGGTTTATTTCACAATCTCTTCATTATCCGAGGTTGTTTATACGTAATAATCTACTGGGATCTCTTTATCATCCACATCCATGTTTCTTAAAAATTAATTTCAAATAATTTTTACTATTTACTAAAATATGGGTTAAAGTCATTTATAACCTTGTTTGACTTTTTATAAGAGGTTTATAAAGGAATCTTTCTGTCGTTTTCCAAACAAGGTGCTTTTTAACTTTTTCGACAGAATTAAGGTAAAAATGTTTTTTTAACTTGTACGGCGGGTGTGGTTATTTTCCGCCATTATAAAATCATAAAAGCTTCACTTACAATATTATAAGAATATTTTCAATGAAAATGCTTTATTTTATAAATATATGACTCTTAAATGATTTCAAAATAGAAAGAGATATTTCTCTAGAAAGAGTTTTTATTTCATCTATGTCAACATCCTTTGATAGATTTTATGCTTATTTGAAGTTGATTTATTATGATACAAAACTTATATATTGTTTTGAAGGTTTTGTGATATGTTTGACTGTGGATGTGCTATTTTTATACCATTCATAGTTTATGGTGAAAGTATTGACAGTTCATATGCTAGTTTTAATACGAATGTTTATGTTATGTTTAAACCTTTTCATATGGGAATGAATTGGACTTAATATGTGACGGGTGGACCCCGCTATAGCTCCTCGATGCATCGTTAGGTCACATGAGACAAACTAGTGTCTTGGAACAAGGCATTGGAATAATCTTTTTTGTAGTCTTGGAATGAGGCCTTGGCTATGTGGTTATGATAGTCTGGCATTATGCATTCCGTCATTATGAAAGTGGTTATTGATATTGCATGTGATTATTCGATTAGTAGAATATCCATGTGAATAAGTAAATGGCATCATTTCATTTTATTTTTGCCATTAAATGTTTAAGTTCAAGTTTAAAAGGCTTTTGTTTTAGTTATACATTTCCTTAAATGTTTATTCTTATTTATGAAAGTTTCTACTATATTGTTATCCTTACTGGGCATTTGAGCTCACCCCTTTTTGATGTTTTATTTTTACTAGGAAGTGATGAAGTAAATTATGAATGACCTGCAGGGATATTATGATGGGATGATAGTGTGAATTATGGAGACAATATGTTGTTGTTGTCGTTTTTCACTTCATGATGTAATGTAAAAATTTATTAATATATCTAGTGTTTCCAAGTCTACTAAACCAATCAGTCTTTCGAGATTTGATCTTTCTTGTGATCATTCCAATGTTATGTAATAATGCACCGACTCTGGGTAACTGGGTTCGGGGCATTACAGTTGGTATCAGAGGAAGTTTAGTACAAACCTTGGAAGCTAGATTTAGATAAACTCTGATTATAGCACGTAGACCTAAGATGAACATTGATGATTAGTATAGAAGAACTTCCTATAATTTTGGTATTGTATAGATTTTGTGAGTTTTCCGAGCAATACATCCCTATCTAGATACGCGCAGGTAGAGGCGGCTCTGGCACAGATGTACCTAGGTGTAATACTCGAAAACACCACTTTGAGCTAGACTCTAACGGGAACTGGTGCACGACAACGGGCCTTGCTGCACTCTTGGTTACGACACTCCCGGGTGATATACTTAGGATAACTATCATTTTTTTTACAAATAATTATGAAGGGTTTATGAGTATATACTTTCTCAAAGAAAACATTCTTATGATTATGGATTATATCCATAAATAGTTCAATTTATGTTAAGTGTTTTATAAGTATGGGATTATTTATTTTGATTCATAAACTGATCTAGTTTATACCATTGGTTATAAATGGTACCTAGTGGAAGAAATGGAAACCATATCAATGCACGCACTCCATGTAGGGATTTCCCTCCTGCTCAAGATAATTATAGTGGAGCTGGTGATGCAACTGGTGTTGATCAGCTAATCACCATACTGGGACAACTTACTCAGGTTATGAATAATAACCTTACCTGTATGGAGCACCCTGATCCACAACATGGAGGAGAAATGTTAGATCAATTAATAAGACAACAACCACCAATGTTTAATGGGAGTACAAATCCCTTAGTATATGAGTAATGGATAAATTTCCTAGAGAAAATATTTCAGGCTTTGGGGAGTAGTGAAAGGGAAAAAGTTATCATGGCATTTTACCGACTCACTGGAGATACTGATAAATGGTGGTCATTGATTCAAAACATGAAGGAAGATTATGAAGTATCAAATATGGAATGGAGGGAGTTCAAAGATCTATTTTTAGAAAAATACATTCCTCGCTACCATCCAGCAGATATAGAAAGGCAATTTCTGAGTCTGAGACAGAAGGAGGATGAGAATGTCGCAGAGTTTGAGGCTAACTTTACAAGGTTATCAAGCTATGCTAGAGATTATATAGGTAATCCAAGAAGTAATATTGATCGTTTTTTGATGGGTTAAAACCATTTATCCATCGAGCATTAGTCTCACAATCCTTTTCATAGTACAAAGACATTTTCTCATGTGCTATCAATACCAAAAAGGAATTCTCTAACTCTTATGACTTTAAAGCAAAGAAAGATAAGAAGAGACCTGCTGATCAATCTGAGAATGGAAATGAGGGGAAGAAGGGAATGGTTGAATGTCCATCCTGTGGTAAATGTGGGAAGAAACACCCTGGTACTTGCTTGAAGGGAATGGGAGTCTGTTACTAGTGTGGTGAAAAAGGCCACCAAGCTCGTGATTGAAAGGGGAAGAAGGAAGCTACCAATGTTCAGTGCTACAATTGCAGGGATATGGGACATTATGCAAATGAATTTCCTAAGTGTCAGGAGAACTTACCTCAAAAAGGCCAAGGGATCAAGGCCAAGCTTATGTTATCACTACTACTGAGGTAGAAGCTCCTAAAGAAGTGGTGGCAGGTAATTTAATGGTTTCCTCAAGTTTATAAAATGCATTATTTGATTCTGGATCATCGCATTGTTTCATATCTTCCTAGTTTTCTACGAAAATTAGAAATTTCCAATTTGATTTTACATGGGAGTTGTCAGTTAAAACTCCTAAGGGAAGTATCATTGCAACAAAGTTTTGTGAATCAGTCACCATTAGAGCACATAAATGTTCTTTATCTACTAATCTCATCGTCATACCTATGATTTTGTTCGATATAATCCTCAGTATGGACTGTCTTTCGGACTATGATGCGATGATTTATTGTAAGAAGAAATAGGTTACGATTCTTGATGATGATGATAAGGAACACCTTATCTTTAGGGCAGAATCGTCACCACCTAATTCTTATTTAGATCCACCCCAGTAGCTCATCTAAATTCAATTATTGGGGAGGAAGTGAATGAAATAACTATTGGTGAGGAAAGGAAAGTTCAAATAGAGGATGTACCTGTTGTGAAAGAATTTGTAGATGTGTTTCCGGAAGATTTACCTGGACATCCTCCAGAACGAGAAGTTGAGTTTTCCATTGATTTAATTCCTGGTTCAAGGCCTATATCAAAGACCCCTTATAGAATGGCCACTGTAGAATTAGTTGAACTAGAGAAACAACTAGAGGAATTGAGTTATTAGGGATTTATTCACCCTAGTGTTTCTCCATGGGGATCCCCTGTTCTTTTTGATAAAAAGAAAGATGGATCTATGAGGTTATGTGTCGACTACAAGGAGATCAATGCTATAACAATAAAGAAAAAGTACCCCCTAACTCGAATTGATGATTTCTTTGACCAACTGCATGGAGCTCAATAATTTTCAAAGATTAACCTTCGATCTTCATACCATCAGTTGTGTGTGAAGAAGGAAGACATTCCTAAGACAAATTTTCGAAACAGGTACGGGCATTATGAGTTTACTATAATGCCTTTTGGATTGACTAATGCACCCTCTGTATTAATGGATCTGATGAATAGAGTTTTCAAGGAGTATCTCGATGAATTTTTGGTGGTATTTATTGATGATATCTTGGTATACTCAAAAATCTATGAAGATCATGAAAATCACTTGCGCATTATCTTGAAAACTCTGAGAAGACATGAATTATATGGGAAGTTTAGCAAGTGTGAATTCTGGCTTCAGGAGATTTCTTTTCTTGGCCATATTGTCTCTAATGCTGGAATCTCTGTTGATCCTTCTAAGACTAGGGAAATCCATGAATGTCTAGAACCGACGAGTATAACTGAGGTACGCAGTTTTACTGGTTTAACAGGTTATTATCGACATTTCGTCCAGAATTTTTCCCGATTGGTTAACCCATTAACGAAGCTCACACGTAAAGGGGTTAAATTTGTTTGGACAAAAGAGTGTAAATAATGTTTTGAAGAACTCAAGAGAAGATTTGTCAATGCTCCTATATTGACTCTACCATCGGGGAATGATGGGTTCGTTATTTATAGTGATGCATCGAAGAAAGGACTTGGTTGTGTCCTTATGCAGAATGATAATCTTATTTCCTATGCATCACGATAGTTGAAAATTCATGAACATAACTATCCTACTCATGATCTTGAGTTAGCAACTGTGATATTTTCTTTGAAGATATGAAGGAACTACCTCTATGGTGGAAAATGTGAGATTTATACTGATCACAAGAGTTTGAAGTATATTTTCTCACAAAAAGAACTCAACATGATGCAAATGAGATGGCTTGAATTGATCAAGAATTATGATTGTACGATACACTACCCCCAGGGGAAGGAAAACATGGTGGAAGATGCTTTGAGAAAAAAGATCATGGAGTTTTGAACAATAGGAGAATTGAAATGGATCCAATTTTCATGGATCTAGTGATGATGGACATGGGAATAACCCGGGAAGAAGAAACATCAATGATTTTTCAAATGGTTTCCAAACCATCTTTACTAGAAAGGATTAAGAGTTCTTAGACCGATGATGAATAATTTCAAAAGAAGATTAATGCTGTGAATGATGGGAGACTGAGAGACTTTATGTATGAAGATGGAATTTTGAAATTCAGGAAGAGACTTTGTGTTCCCGATATACCTGATCTAAAAAGGGAATTGCTGGATGATTCTCATAGTTCCAATTTCTCTATACACCCTGGGAGCACCAAAATGTATAGATATTTGAAGGAACATTTTTCGTGGGACAATATGAAGAGGGAGATTTCTAATTTTGTGTCAAGATATATGGTTTGTCAACAAGTGAAAGCTGGAAGGCAACACCCAGGAGGAGTCAGGCAACCTCTTCCCATACCGGAGTGGAAATGGGACCATATTACAATGGACTTTGTCATGGGACTACCAAAGACTCCTAGAAGGAACAATCTAATATGGGTTATTGTTGATCGTCTTACCAAGTCAGCACATTTTCTTGCTATAAGAGAAGATCTACCCCTGGAACGTCTAGCAAGACTATATATTAATAAAGTTGTGAGACTTCATGAAGTACCCCTATCGATTGTTTCTGATCGTGATCCCCGTTTTACATCAAGATTCTCGAAAAGTCTTCATAAATCCATGGATACTGAACTTCATTTGAGCACTGCTTACCACCCTCAGACAGACGGACAATCTGAACGGACTATTGAAACCTTAGAAGACATGTTGAGGTCTTGCTCACTTGACTTTCAGGGTATGTGGGATTAGTATTTTCCTCTGGTAGAATATTCCTATAACAATAGCTTACATTCAAGTATTTAGATGGAACCATATGAATTGTTATATGAAGGAGATGTCACACACAAAACTGTTGGGATGACGTTGGTGAAAGAAAACTTGTAGGTCTAGAACTAGTGGAGGAAACAGTGGAAAAGGTGAAGGTAATCCAAAATCACATCAAAGCAGCTCAAAGTAGGCTGAAGAGCTATGCCGATAATCGAAGGAAGGATTTGGAATTTCAAGTCGGTGATCATGTTTTCCTGAAGGTATCTCCATGGAAGGGAGTCATACGTTTTTGTAAGAAAGGTAAATTGAGTCCCAGGTACATCGGACCTTTCGAAATTCTAGAACAAATTGGGGTTGTAGCTTACCGATTGGCAATGCCGCCAAGTCTCTCCAAAGTTCACGATGTGTTCCATGTATCTCTGTTGACGAAATACATGCCTGAACCAACGCATGTACTCACTTACAAGGAATTAGAACTGGAACCCGATCTGTCTTATTGCGAAGAGCCCGTCAGGATTCGTGATACAAGAGTACAAGTACTGAGAAACCTGACGACGCGTCTGGTGAATGATTTGTGGAGAAACCATAAGATGGAAGAGGAAACATGGGAACCCGAGGAACTTATGATTAAAAACCACCCGAGTATTTTCTTGTGTTAGTATTCAAGAAATTTCGAGGATGAAATTATTTGAAGGAGGGGAGAATGTAACACACCAAGATACTACGGTACACTTCTCTTTGAATAATGTGATAGCGTGTGTTGTACGCAACATCGAGTTCTAACACACCACAACCAATCAAACTACCCGTTATGAATTGTAATACTAACTTTTTGAAAATATATATATATTATATTTCAAAATGAACTTCATTTTTCGATTCCGAATATCGAAATTATCCAAAGTTGAATTTTTCTGAAATCGTCCAATTTTTATGAATAGTGAAAAATACTTAAAAACAACTTTTTTAATCAAAATAATTTATATTGATAAATTATATTATTTAGTGGTTTTATATTATAATTAAAATATATTTTTACCATTTTATCCAATGGTGTTCATTATAATTAATTTCACTTTGAAATTGGACCTAAACAATTGTCAATCTTTGATATATATTGTTTCTTAAAAACACACTATTTGTTGTAACAACAGGAATTAATTATATAATTAATTAATGCAACTTATATGTTTGGAATTTTTTAAAATAGACATCATTTTTGAATTCGGAATATCAATTATAGCTTAGGGTGAAATTTTGGCATTGTTCTGAAAAACGTCAATTTTTGATGAATAGTGAAACTACTAAGTGGTAGTTAAAAAAATGAATTTTTTATAAAAGTTAATTTTACCACATCTTTGAATGAAATTTCAAAAATCCGAGAGACACGGTTAATATCAAGAAGTAAAATGTGGTTCAAGGAGATGAAAATAATTTTTGGTGAATAGTTACTTTTTACTTTTATTTACCACGGATAAAAGTAAATAGGGTAATTAAGGGTAAAAATGATATTACCCTAACACATGTCCTAATTCTATTGGACAAGTGTATCTCGACCAAAAACAACCTTAGGAATAAAATACTATCATTTAGGTCCACTTGGATTAGATTAGGAAATTTATTATTATTTAATTCAAAGAAGAGTTAAAAGAGTTAAAATCAAAGTTTATTTACTAAAACATTTTTAATATATTGTTATACATAAGATAAATTTGATTTTAAATATTCATTAGAAAGATAAAAAGATTTCCTATATAATGATATTTTATTTATAATTTTTTGACATTAAATAATTTAATTTATTTATGATACAATAATGATTCAGTAATTACGATAATAGTAAAAAATTAAAATAATTGATATTATAAATACACAAATAAATATAATTTGATACTTTTAATGAATTAAAATAATTTTATAGGATAATATGACATATTAGGATTGATTTAATTAATTGTTTTCGAAGTAATCATTCTGTTATGAGTTTCAAAACAATCAACTATTGAATAGTGTCAAAATTGGTATAAAAGAGTTTTTAAAACAAATATTATATTATTAATTGATATTAAATTCCTAAAAATATATGTTTAGGCCAAGAGACAAATATCATGATATTTATATCATTAATGGAATACTTGGGGGTATCTTGGATGTATATAGTATGTTTATTAACCATATAATATAAAAATACAAAGAGACATTGTAAAAGTGAAACTAATTAACTAAGAGTTAATACTTAAAGATAAGGTTGATATAGTAACCCAAACCTGTCTAAATTCTATTTTATTAATGGATATAGACCTATACCCACCTTAAAAGTTAAATAATAAACTTTGGAGCTATTATAAACCGAATATTAATTTATTATAAATTAATATTTTTAGCTTTTCCAAAGGTGCCCCTCACCCGTCTTATAAAAGGGCACTCCTCCTTCTCATTTCTTCACACCATCAAAGCCTTTTGGATCGGCCAAACTCTGCCGAAATACTCTACCAAAATCCCTCACTACAACCTATAGGCATTAGTTTGATCATAAAGCCAACCTAAGGAGCCCTTTTGATCAAATCAAAAGGAAGAATCCGAAGAAGAGGTAATGATTTCACCACCCTTTTCCAAGTTCCTTTCTTCTTCCACTTCTTCTTCCTTTGTTGTTACCATTATAAAATAATAACTCCAGTATCATATATATACTGTGATTTTATTATAAATATGGTACAACCATATTCAATATTCTATCCACCCTTTGAATAACATGTCACCATACGTGCGTACGTACGGCTTACCGTCTCCACGTCGTGGTGTAATTATTATTCAATATATTATTATTTGGATGGGTATAATAATGTTGTGTAAATAATAAATATATCATGATAATGATTTTTTATATATGATATACTATCCATTTATATATTATTTTAAAATCAAATGAATGATATTGTTGCTCGTGCGTACGTACGGACTACCGTCTATATGAACGCGATGAGATTCATTCTACATCATATCCATTCAAGTATAATTATCATTTAATTATTTAAAAATGATATTTAAGGAGTTGATATCATTCTGGATATGAATAATATACAACCTATCAATGAAAAACATGGCTTATGTAACAAAATATATAAAAGAAAATGAGTAAGTTAACACCCGAAACGACGATAATACTAAGATAATATTAACAAAGCAATGATAAAAGATCATATATCATATCATATGAATATATATGATTCTTGTATAATTTAATAACAATTATTTCACCATTATAAAGGAGTTTAACCTAACCCAACCAAGGAAAATTTCAAGGTTAGGGTTTATTTCACAATCTCTTCATTATCCGAGGTTGTTTATAAATAATAATCTACTGGGATCTCTTTATCATCCACATCCATGTTTCTTAAAAATTAATTTCAAAACATTTTTACTATTTACTAAAATATGGGTTAAATTAATTTATACCCTTGTTTGACTTTTTATAAGAGGTTTATAATGGAATATTTCTGTCGTTTTCCAAACAAGGTGCTTTTTAACCTTTTAGACAGAATTAAGGTAAGAATGTGTTTTTAACTTATACGGCGGGTGCGGTTATTTTCAACCGTTATAAAATAATCGAAGCTTCACTTACAATCTTATAAGAATATTTTCAAAGAAAATGTTTTATTTTATAAATACATGACTCTTAAATTATTTTAAAATAGAAAGAGATATTTCTCTAGAAAGATTTTCGATTTCATCTATGTCAACATCCTTTGATGGATTTTACGCTTATTTGAAGTTGATTTATTATGATACAAAACATATATATTATATTGAAGGTTTTGTGATATGTTTGACTATGGATGTGATATTTTTATACTATTCATAGTTTATGGTGAAAGTATTGACATTTCGTATTCTATTTTTAACACGAATGTTTATGTTATGTTTAAACCTTTTCATATGGGAATGCATTGGACTTAATATGTGATGGGTGGAGCCCGCTATAGATCCTCGATGCATCGGTGGGACCCATGAGACAAACTAGTGTCTTGGCACAAGGCCTTGGAAAAATCTTATTTGTAGTCTTGTCACGAGGCCTTGGATATGTGGTTATAATAGTCTGGCATTATGCATTCCATCATTATGAATGTGGTTATTGATATTGAATGTGATTATTCGATTAGTAGAATATCCATGTGAATAAGTAAATGGAATTATTTCATTTTATTTTTTCCATGAAATGTTTAAGTTCAAGTTTAAAAGGCTTTTGTTTTAGTTATACATTGCCTTAAATGTTTATTCTTATTTATGAACGTTTCCTCTATATTGTTATCCATACTGGAAATTTGAGCTCACCCCTTTTCTATGATTTATTTTTCCCAGGAAGTGAAAAGGTTAATTATGAATGACCTGCAGAGATATTATGAGGGGATAATAGTGTGGATTATGGAGACAATATGTTGTTGTTGTAGTTTTTCACTTCATGATGCAATGTAAAACATTATGAATATATCTAGTGTTTCCAAGGCTACTAAACCAATCGGCCTTTTGAGATTTGATCTTTCTTGTGATCATTCCAATGTTATGTAACAATGCACCGACTCTGGGTAACTGGGGTCAGGGCGTTACGTCAATATAATGAAAAAATATGGACAATTCACCTACAATCCAACCATATAAAAATAAAGGTCCACTTGCTACAATAGAATGTAATGAAATATAATATAACATGATAATATATCAATAGTAATATTATCTATTGATCAATCATGAAAAATATGTCCAAAAATAACCCAAAAAATATGATGACCATATAAAAGTTGAGTTTGAGTCCCTTACCTATCCCATCTCCCACTATAACCATCCAAAACTTAAATTGATCACAAGGACCTTTCAATTACATTTTCTAGGAACCATAATGTTTTCATTCAGATAAAGATTATTATATAAATTCTGAGTACAAATCTGTAGGACACCACCTATTGTTTTCATAAAAAATACAACATATATTAGTCTATACATGATATGAAATGATAATAGAATAAGAAGAAATTTAAATTGTTATAACATGGGTAACTTGATAACCATGTCTAAAAATGACTATACATGCTTCACTTGTGCCAGAATGGGATGGTATACCCATAATAATAACACACCCTAAGAGTGAATCATCCATCACTCCTCATCCCTTATTCATGGTAAACGAGTTATAATCCATCATATATCACATTAGTGCTTGATTCTTTACCACATATGTCATATAGGTGAGTGGCTACTCTACATCCATATGATGAATTTTTTGTTTTCATCATATGAACTTTAACAATAGAAAAGAATCATAATATTATTGATCTATCTTAAACCGTTCTAACAAGTAACATTACCAAGAATATAACATCATGTGTACTTGATGTGTGGTAAAATCCATATCAATTCTTTGAAGTTTTATGCTTGTTGGAGATGACCTTAGTGATAGTCTACTTCGATGGGGATACAACATCCATAGGATCCTTGTTCATAACGAGAGGATTCCAAACCACCAAAGGGGTTTTACTTCCTTCTCCATAAAACAAAAGGAGACTCATACCAAATATAGTTTTTCAAATAGATTTGTATAAAATAATCAGAAATATAAAAGTGGAATTATTCAATTTAATATACACGGATCATTCAATGAAGGTGTTGAAATGCATATACTGACAACGACCAACTCATGGAATATGAGGTGATACATCCTATTGAAGTGTCCATTCATCAACAAATCAATGAATTTTGGTAAGGACATTAATAAATCAATCAATATGATATCACTAACAATGATAGTCCCTTTTACAAAGAACAAAATTGGATTTAATAGTAATAAAAATAATTGTTTTCATCAGTAATGTTAAAAGGGATGTACCATTTTTAGAACTATTGATAGTACCAATAAAGGGAACCCTTTATTATAAATTTTGTTATAAATGATAAATGCCTTACTACTGCAGTGTGTTGTTGAAATTACAAAACAATATAGAAAATAAACCCATATAAAAAACACATGTATGAAAATTTATAATTTAATTGAAATAAATTTTACCTCACAAATGAAAAAACACTATTTTATATACATTCCAATCAATATTTTTGTATAATTAAATTTGAAATTACTATCCTCTATCCTTTAAAAACATCAATGTTTCATTCTATTTATCACCCATAACCCCTATCAAAAATCCAGATCATTGTATCAATTTTTAAAAGAAATAACCCAAACCCAAATAAAAACAATTCTTATGCTAGTAATACTGTGAATAAATTAATTAAAAATAATAATGAAATATAATGGTACTTTAAAATAAAAGGACACACTTTTTGGCATAACAGTGACACGACACATTGGATTGAGGTTAGGATGATTCCTTCATGTAGCAAATGATTTATGAATCATTTTCCAAATGTATCTAAAAAATCGGAATCCTGTGGACCAGTGTTGAGTATTTCCCTTATTATTTTAGGAAAATTTCATTTTAAAATGAAATCACAGAACACGATTCAAACTAATCACATCATTAGTCGTTTTGACATGAGACTAATTCATTAACATTAGAAATTACATATGAACAATTTCATTAATGTATCAAGATAATCCATGAAAATTTTCTCTGTTTTCAGTGACTAACATGTGTTTTGTACTAAATGTCAATTTTAGATTCATAACGGATACATTGATTCATATAAGGAACATGATTTATTGGATTGAGGTTTTTATGATATATATACATTATAAATAACATATTGTTCATTTTCCAAAATTATTAAAACAATCCAAATGCATTTTCTTGGTTATGAGTATGCCCATTATGTTTATTTCCAAAATTTCAATTTTAAATAAAAAACACACTAATACTCATACCGATCACATCATGCATTATATTGAGGTAGGATGATTCATACAAATAAATAATTACTTAAGAATATTTATCCTAATGTTTTAATATAACCAAAATGTTTTTGATCGGTTTTGTGTATATCTCTTCTATTTTTTACTAAAATGTCATTTTAATCTAAAACACTTGTCATTGAGTCATATCAATCACTTCACAAGTTGCATTGACATGGGGATATTTCAAAAAAAATCACAAATAACATAGTAATTTGTTTCTAAAATTATCAAGAAAATAATACTATGTCTTCTTGGATTTCAGTGAGTAACACAGATTTTTAACTAAAATATCATTTTTAAACTAATAACAAAAACTTTGTATCAAACTGGGCACATGTTGTATCAGATTGAGGATCAGATAATTCCTGAACATCAAAAATTAATTATGGATCATTTTAGTAAATTATAAAAACAATCCAAATTCATTTTCTTGATCTTGAGTATGTCACTAATACTTTTTACTAAAATCAATGTTAATTTTAAGTAAAAATACACACTTAGAGTCTTATATGTTAAAATGTGCATCAAATTGAGTTTAAGAAGATTATTAATTGTCAAACATTACCTGTGGATCATTTTCCTAATGTATCAAACTAATATGAATATATTTTCTTCATTTCATAGTATGTTACTTATCATTTTCACTAAAATGACATTTTAAATTGAAAACATGAACTTTGAGTCGAACTAGTCCCATCATGTGTTAGTATGATATGAGACTGATTTATACACATTGAAGATGAATTATAAATCATTTAAATTAAATTTCAAAATAATTTGAATTTTTTTGATCTATTTGGAGTATCATTCTTGTTTATTTCTAAAATTTCATTTTAAACAAAAAACCCACCCTTTGTATGATACTGGTCACATCATGTGTCAATTTTTTGGGATATTGATTCCTACACATAAAAAATTAATTATGAATCATTTTAATAAATTATTTAGTCAATGAGAGAATATTTTCTAGTTTTTCAAGGAGTGAGACATGTTTTGAACTAAAATGTCAATTTTAAAACGATAGGAGGTACATTGACTCATACTATCCACATAGTGTATGAGATTTAGGTGTGGATGATTATTACACATTAAAAATGACGTTTTTGTCATTTTACTAAAGTATTAAAAAAATATGAATGATTTTTATCAGTCTTGAGTATGCCGTTTGTCTTTAAAAAAAAATTGATGTCAATTATAAATAAAAAGAAACACTTAGATTCATACCAGCAACACCATGTATTGGATGGAGGTGTGGTTGATTCCTACACATCCAAAATGACATATATATCATTTTAATAATTTATCAATACGATTTCAATGTGTTTTCTCAGTTTATAGTATGTTATTTTTCTTTTACTAAATTGTGATTTTAAAATGGAAACACCCCCTTTGAGTTATACTGGTCACATTGTGTATTCTTTTTACATGTGACTGATTCCTTAATGTCCCAAATTATTTACGAATCATTTTCCAATATTATCTAGACAAGTGGAGGGAAATTTCAAAATTTCAGTTATTGATAAATTTTTTTTAAAAAATATAAATTATAAACTGATGATATACACTTCGAGTTATAATGGGAAAACCATGTGTCAGATTGAGGTTTGGATGATTCCTACACACCATAAATAACTTCTGGATCATTTTATTAATGTATCAAAACACTCTTATTGTGTATTATTCATCTTGATTATGTCACTTGTCTTTTTACTAAAATTACTTCCAATTGTAAAATAGAAAGACACACTTGGAGTCATTTCGGGCACACTGTGTATCATATTGTGGTGCAAATGATTCATACACATCTCAACTAGATTATGAACCATTGTAATAAAGTATTAAAAAATATGAAGGGGTTTTTTTATTCATTTATATTTGAAGTTTTTTTTGAACTAAAATGTAAATTAAAAAATAAAAACAAATAATTGGAGTCATATTGGAATCACTAAATATCATATTGAGGTGATAATTATTGAATATATGATGTTTTTTTATTTCAAATTCCCATGAAATGATATTAATGTGAGAATAGGTTCCATTTGGATGAAATCATGCCACCTAAAAATCCCCACACAAAAGCCCCATGTTCCCTCTTTTCTACCTTCTTGTAGATAGTTGAAAGAAAAATACGACATCTTAAAAGATGTGCAGGAAAAATAGTAATAACTAAATAAAAATGATAAGGAGATTAACTTTAAAATAGTTGATAAAATACTGAAAAATTAACTAAATATGTAGTAGAAATTCACATTTTCAGGATTTAATTTTCTGTTTTGAGTGCATGATCATAGTACATGTGTGAATAATCCTTGTTGATGAAATTATTTTTGAAATATCTTTGAAAAAATTAAAAAATATGTATCTGCTAAAAATGATGATGAAATTAACTTAAAAAATTCGAAATTGTTTTGAGAAAATCAACTAAATATGTAATTAGAAGTAAAATCATCCTAATATATGTTTACATTGTGGTGCCAGGTATGCTTCCCAATCATTTATGGACAAGTCTCTATCTTCTTGTGAATTCGACTAATTTCAATTACAATGGTGGTACTATGAAAATATAAATACATAAAGGATTAATAAATATTTTAAATGAAATATTAATTATCTTCAAAAATACCTTTTTAGGGATGATAATTTATTGAGTTATATGGTATATCTCAAACATTTGAAAACATAATAACCACAATCTTTTATATTTGTTTGTTTCAGACCAAGTTTAAAAATTGAAAGAAATAAGTAATTTGTTTTGATATGTGTTTTGATTGTGAAATCTTATTATATATAACCTAGTAAAAATCTAGTTGTATAATTCATCTGGATTCTTTTTAGGCATGGACTGTCCTAATGCCAAAATTTTGATGATATTTAAACACCACCCTATAATAACATAATTTTCATTAACAATAATAAGAAATATATATCATGAAAATCAGTTATAAAACATTTTATGCAGTGTATTCAAATTTGACAAACATCGCTACATGTGGTCTATATTTTTGGGTGTACATAAAATTGAATCCAAAAAGTAAATATTTTAAGTATACAAATTTATTGTAATGAGTAACCAATTCTTCCTAAAAACAAAATGGAAATACCAATTAATGGAATGAAAAAATATTTGATATAAACAAGTTGAAACATTTTACCCCAAAATCATTAGTAATAAAAAGAGTCTGTCATCCGTAAGTTTACTTGCAAATGTTGTGCCCAATTTTTTCCTCATTACATCAATTTGATCAAAATGAAATGAGGTTAGTTGTATAGAATCTATATGTCTGGAATAATGAGTCCATATTTATGTTCATGGATTTTTCTGTTAAATATTATTTATTTAAGAGGATACAAAAAATATGAATTGTATTCAGTCATAATTAACAATGTAAATTTGTTATTTGAAAAAAAACCATGAAAACAATCCTATTGTATACCTATACAAATATGAAATGTATCCATTCATACTAGATGATTTCATTTACATTCTGAAGAGCAATGTAGTTGATAATGGCCTCTGTATACATTGGTTCTTTAAAATCAACTATGACATTACTATCACTTTGTATCCTTGTATCCATAAGAACCATTAATGTTTGTAAATGTAGATTTTGAAAGGGATGCGTAAAGGTTCATTGTTAATCATTTTTATTTGGTTTTTTGATCCTTTATATCATGTGGATTCATTCCTTTCACCCCTTTCCTTCATCCATTTATAATTACATTATATAGTTAATACCTTTATTCAATAATTTATAATGGTTTCTCATGAAAAAAATTAGAAACGAATACCTCTATGTCGGCATATTTTTTTAAAAGATCTAATTGACATGCTACCAATTTTCTAATAGGATTCTCAACTATATGGATATTTGTTTAATAAAGTAGAACAAGTATCTCAATTCTTAGCATAGGAGATATGAAAATCCGCACTCTCGCATGGCCTATTAGATGTTACCTACTATGCAGAGTGTCATCTTAGATATTGAACACAATATCCCTCGAAACAAGGTAAGGGGTTGGAATTGATAGATATAAACACAATAATTTTCACATTATATAATATCATTAAATGAAAGGTATTAATTTTTTCATGATTCACATGTCACACAAAACAATTATTATAACAATAATTACCACATCTATGATAGATCTTTGAGGGGAATGAATCACCTCCAAGCTAGCGGGGGTGGGGATCTTCATTAAATGGCTGTTATTGAGTTGTTTCCTATCTGTTCTTCCTCCGCATAACATTTCCTAGAAAATCCAACATCCAATGAATTTTTTCATCAATAGAAGATAATAATGCCAATATATATTCTATTTTTTTATATTTATCCCCATCTTATTTTATTTTCTGAATATATATTTAACGTTTCACCCCAAAACATGAACCACTAAAGTAACTATTCTATTTTGGTCACTTCATGGCCACAAAAATTAGTTTTTGATCTAGTATAGTTGATGATTATTACTATGTCCAATTAATATAAAAATTATAGTAAATAATTAATCATTGATATGTAATATCAATTTAGTTTAAAAAAATAATTATGTCACAGATACCCAAGCTTCCCACACTCTTTGTGTGTTTTTATCTATTTGTATCTCATCTTGATTTACACGTAAATCATTCCATATGACATGTTGTGATATGGAAAAAGATTTATATTTTGATTCATCAATTAGAATATAGACAAAAGATCATATTATGTTGTTTAATCATGTACATTAATGTATTACTATAGATTTAAATTATATACCAATTAATTTTCAAGGGAAGCGTACCCCATCCTTCCTTTACAGTAGGGGTACAATGGTTCTTCTACACTTTTCGTATATTCAGAACTCAGTTGTTATTTCATATTCAAAAAATTTTTATTCAAAGTAATTAATACATTTATTTTGAAACCATTTAATAATAACCACAATTTAATTAATAATTTGCATGCTCACACTGGCAAGTAAACGAATCCCATACTTCATGGATTATCATGTGTTCATACATCTATGGTGGGTGTAGATTTTTTTCCCTACAACATGTTTGAGGTGAAAAATTGTTTGTATTATGTGAAATACTATCTTATCCTTTCCAGACTAAATTAATCCAAATTTTTGGAAAGATTAATCTACTATAAATGCACTCTGTATGTGATAATGAAGAGTATGTCAATATTTTCATATTGTTTTATAAAATAAACAAATGTATATCCTAATTTTACCCTTATATCTTCCCAAATTAGTGACTTAAGTGTGTGAACTACATTTTTCTAGGAATATATATCAATAATCATATTTTTTCGTGTAGTTAGCCCAATGAAACTACTTAACATGGCCATATTGGGGTTAACATCTTGGCCATGTACATTCTAACCAATATCAAATTTGATTCCTTTATTTTTCACCATAAAATTTTTTGGTATCACTATTATGCTAGAGAGATCCCTCATTATTTGGGATTCCGGGTTTTCTCTATATTCTAATTCCTCATGTAAAAAATCATCAATATTTTGTTCCAATGTATTGGTATCATTGTCATGTTCAAAATGATATTGTTCCTCTGCATTGGGACCACCATCAAGTTGAGAAACCTATTGTTCCTCAGGATTGGGAGCATAATCACATACATAATTCCTTATTAACTGAAGTTATTGAAATTTTAATTTATATTATGTAAATATAGTAGTGACCAGATAATGATATGAGGCAAGATAATGAATTTTATAAAAAATATAACAAGGTTATTGAAATCCCTTTTTTTAAAAGTTTTAATGGATTTAACCCCTCTATCAAGACCTTAATTATGGTTTCCTCTAGAAAAACATGATCCAATATATATTGGGACCACTACAAAATGATCTAAAAATAATAATAAATGTTTATCCTTGGTTGAAAATTCATCTGACCCATATTTGGTTTTTTTCGATGATAGAATTATTGACAACTTTCAGTTTGTTTGATCTGGAACAGAAAATACTTATACAACATATTATTACATTATAAACAGTATGTACCCATCCACACTAAAATCCACTTTCACAAATCCCACATCATGTAATTTAATAAAAATTATAGTATCAACAAAATTTCATTTAAAATAATCACTTGTAATATTGTTCAATTCAACTATAATATTTTTCTGATGAGGCCAATGTACGACATATTCACATTAATTGGATTTATTTATTTCGTACTAGATACATGAATCACTTCAGCCGCATGATTAAATAAAATATTTTTTATGGAAACACCTTCATTATGTTCATTTATATAGAATTTATAACCAATAACTACATAACCACTATATGATAATACATTCAATCTTAGTTTTCCGTGTTTTCATTAGTCTTTTTGATGATAAATCTGGATTTTCACAGTGAAACCTTAAAAATATGGTCTCAAAACCTTCATATAAATTGTTTATTATGATTCTTTGATATCTAGATTCCATACCATTATGGATTAATTTTATTATGAATTTATTTTTGGGTTTCATTATAATAGGAAACCTATAAAATTTTATGAAAAACATAAACTTGGGATTGCTTCTAATCAATAACAGTGGTTGTGACAATATGTATTCTTAATATATCTTCACCCACAAGCCACCTATTGTGATATGATTATGGTTAACCAGTTCATACCACACCAGATTAGTATCCATTACATAATTCAAGGGATTTTTAAAAAATATATCTCTCCACAATACAACCTTATGGATGACTTGGATTTTGGACATACCCTTTCAAAATATTAATATATTGTTCTATGTGGTACATCCATGTATAATGTATATGACCACATATTTGAGTCTCAATTTCTATAAGAATAATAAAGTGATCTATCATATCAAATAAATCAAGCAAGATGAAAACTTCCAATTCACATTATATGGAAGAAATTTACTTTTTCATCGATGGAAATTTTTTGGGGTATATAACAATGATGAATATAGCTATAAAAAAATAAAATGATCTCAGTTAATGAATAAAAGAAATTATTAGAAAAGATTATGTGTAAATCCAAAACTATAGATCTTGTATCCAAACATTATATTCATGTGATTTCATACCCTTTAACATCAAATCATTCATTGAAATCATATTTTTGATATTCAATGAATCACCATATAAAACATTACCTTATTTAATATGAATCAAAACGTATATCTCTCCTTCCTAAAAATATTATTTGTAGTTGGATGAATATATATCTATTTTTTCACCAAACATTAGCACAAACTATTCTCATATTCTCATGTCCATCAGGTTCAACCTAGCCTTGATTCCATAATTTTTTCACAAGAATTTAGTAACATTCCAATGACACTGTGAAATACATTTTTTTCAATATACATAACATTAATAAAATGTATCATGTAAAATTAATTCCGGTATGGGAAAAAAAATGAAAAAAATCAACTGGTTTTTATATGTTTTCATAATGATTTACCAAAATCAGTTCTGAAATAATTTACATTATAAAATAGTGGATAACCTATTAGAGCGGATGGTGTTGTATATTCTTCTAAACACCCATTTAATGATATCATCCTAGATCAATATATATGTCAATGGGGTTTAAATATGTCATTTCATAGAAACATAGACATAGATGAATGTTTCAACCTAATTGACTGTGTAACTTATTCTTAAATGAGCCACACTTGGGTGCCTTTAATTATATAACCTAAAAAATATAAATAAGCAGAAAAGACAGTTATCATATCTTACAACACGGCTCTCATCATGAAATCTTAATTTCCAAATCATCATACAATGTAACACCAAAATCTTACATTTAATTTTAATCATTGATCAATGGATCCAAATAGACATCAATATCATTACCCATTTTCTTTGGATCAAATATAATCATAAATAACATAAGGAATTTTTGATTCATGAATAAACATGGTGGGATGTTATAATTTACCAACATAATCAACAATGTATTGTAAGTGATACTTTGAAAATCAAAAGGATTCACTCTATCAATATATAGACCAAGATGAAGGTTTCATTGATCATTTACTAATTTAGAATAATCATGATAAATTCTCTTCCAATGAAGAGTGTCTAGTGGGTGAAAAAAATTACCATATTTATTTCATTTATTTGTGTTCTATGATAAATTCCTTGTAGTCTCTTCACATCTATATAGGTTCCTAAACCATGGAATGATTGTAATATACCATAAAATATTTAGGACCTGAATAATCATTCTTGTATTGAGATGCAACACATTTTGAGCATTTTAAAAGTCATTTTTGTCATTGATAAATAGTATACAATCAATGGGATAGACATGTATTCTTTCATAGATCATACACTTTGAACATATCATTCATTTGGCATTATATGTTCGGCTATGAAGCTCATTATATTTTTTGAGCATATCATTCGAAAGGGAGTGTAGTTCAGTAAAACTTTTTCACTAAATATGTTGCCATATTTTCACTTTTAAATCTTCATTATGGCTAAAAATACAATATATTTAGTAAAAACAACAGAAAATAATGACTTGGAACCACTCTTTAACTTCTCAAACAATTTTGGACAATCACATATTTCATCATCAACTGCAATTTTCATTTCCTCAATAAGATCTTCATCATAATTGACACCTATAATCACATCCTCAATATGCTCTTCTTTATTACCTACACTTTTAATAAAATAATATGATCTATAAAACATAGTTTTATCCCAGTCACTATATAAATTCACAGTTTTTTCATTTTTAGTCTGTTATTTATAACTTCAATCTATTCCATCATATATAGAGTGTTCTTCCAACTTATATAGACTAATTAGTCTTGAAAAAAATGGTGTAAACATACAAAAAAGAAATAAGAACATTCATATGCATGATATTTTACAATCATGATGAACTCATTCACCCAATATTCATGCTATTTTTAAAATGATTTAAATCTATCAATTTTCAATTCATAATCATCCTATTTGAATCTGTATAATGAAAATTTAATAGAATAAATAAATACAAAAAAGGGGCCCTTCAGATAAGTGGAACCAAATATTTGAATGTTTTATATAATTTTAACATACACCAAAGGAAATGGGTAACAGAATTTATGAAAATAATTATTGTAATGATGGTATGTGATATACTATGAATTCATCGACAATGGTAACTAGTACCTATTATGGGAAGACTACCGGTCACGGTAGTTCAAGTATTATAGGTTCTTATATAGAATATATGGTTGGTGATGCCCAGAAAACAAAATTAATTATAAACTATTTTGGAGATAATGTTTTTGAGGCTAAAAATATCCTACATAAATAAAAATGTTCATAGGCTTGGGAGTAAGCGAAGTAGTAGGCAACATTTCTTTGTTTTCTATGTAATGTTCAAAAATGAAGTAGTATCATTCGTACTAGGGGATCCTTGACTGGTGTGGTCATGATAAGGCTCGAATATGTGGTATTATATTCACTCATGATGAGATAGCCACATTCCATTTCAAAATTCAAATAAATTATTCAATTACTCCATGAAACAGAGAACTCGTTTAGTGCAAGGATTGAATTTCAGAAGTAGATATCTTCCAGTGAGGTCATACTTAAGGGAGTGGGTTTATGATCGATATCCAATGGGTTTGATGTAGTTTTTTCGATTCAATTTTAATGGTGTTATTATCAATTACTAATAAATTACGGCATCCCAAGAATCCTCAATGTTCATTAGGATTTGTTAGAGTGGATGGTTTTCTTAGAATAACCAAGGCAATACATTATTTGCAATTTCTAGTTTCATATGTCATATAAAAAAATTAATCCCTAATTTTAAGGATGTATTTTGATAAGGGTTAGTTAAAATAGTGAAAATATAATTTAAGTGGTTGATTCAGGAAGCTCGTTCATCTTATGTCATAACATAGGAATCCAATTATGGAATTGACAACCAGATCATATTTGTGTCACATAGGACATAGATGCTACATGATAGGTGACCTGAACCTGGTGGGTTGTATGTCCTAATGTGAATCTACTCGATTTCTAGAGTCTATCGACTAAGAGTGAGGGTCTAGGGTGTTTCCAGGGGAAGACTATTTCCTCACTATCAAAGTGTAGCATAGTGGGTGAGTGTAAACATTGGAAAATACCAGAAGTAATATATGTAAATAAAATAAATTTTAGAAAATAGAGATATGAGTAATAATCACTGAAACAATTTGAGTAACATTCAACAACTGACAATATTTCAAGTACTATAAAACTAGAAAACATGGATAAAATCACTAATAATAACATGTTCCACAAATCAGAAAGTTAATCAAAGACTATCCCAAGCATCCTGAGTTCCAACTCAGTCATCTAATATCATACTCTATAATAAATAGCAAGCAATCATGTTTTTGAAGCCTTATGATTCCAATTTTCAACACCTGCAACCATGTAATCTACACTGGGTACAAAATGGTGTCTGAAGAGGGTGTGAGATAAATCTCATTGGTCCACCAACAATGATGTCTATAACCACTGGCCTTTGTAATGGAAATGTAATAGCAAGCAGGAATGAATATATAAAGTCATGTAGTATAATGTAACTAAATACCAAAGTATCTGCTTCAGCCCTTGGATGGTATCTAAACGTGTAACCAGTTCTTTAATCAATTAATTACCTACATACATTAATAGGTCATGTGAGGCATGTCCCGGAATGACTTTGTCTCTTGATGTGTAAATAGTGAATGTTCCAAGGTATCCACCAAGGAAAAGTAGACCTCAAGGGTAGCCAAATCATTAGAAAATATAATCTCGGCAAGGATAAGAATGTAATTCATGGATTATGTCCAAGGCATTACACAATAAGGTGAATACCAAATCGATGGTGATCATCTAAGGTAAGATATGGATAAGCAGAGATAGTTCCATGTGGTATGTAACCATGGCACCTACATTTAAATAATGGATCCAAGGAGTGGATATAAGGAATCGTGTAATAATTTGGAGGGATCCTATGGTGTCATTCTGGGAATCCATTAATAGAAAGGGATTGGGATCTTGGAGGTTGTAAACCTATGAATGTCGTATATTTGTATCAGAGTGGGGTTCCATAGTGCTCCTGGCATTCCCATTTTGGAATCGAAGGCAATATCGAGTCAATACATTCCTATTTGATTATGAAATCATGAGGTATTTTATTAGTTCAATCCTTTCCTTTCATTACTATTATAGGGTTAGGTATCATGCAATTGATGGTTCAATACATTCCCTTTATTAGTGTGATAAGGTCATCTATCAAAAAACCATTTATTCATGTCATAATTTATCAATAAGTACATTTGGTTTAAGTATGGGATTTTATTTATGGGTCATTTCCAAATATAATTCAAGCATTTAATCCATTTAAGGATATTTTATATTCCGGGTTCATTGTTCTACCTTCCATTAATGTTTTAAAAGCTGCTATGGATATGAATCCAATTAATCATTCATATTCAATACGGTCAATTCATATACTCAATATACTTTCTAAATTTCATTTCACATATAATTATCAATCTGAAGCACTTACCTTTGGAAGGTCAAGTGGTATGCATAAATTGCCCTTTCCATTATGCAATTTAAAACATAAAGGAAGCCATTTAATATAGAAATGTTTACCCTTAGAGTGGTCAAGCCATTCCACACCCAAATGGTAGAGAAAACGTGTCATAAAACTAAACCTAAAAAATTACATAACCTTCAACATGGAAATGATGAAATTATGTTCATAAAAACCATCAATTAATCACATATTTGGAAATAGTATGACTAGACGGTTCTAATGATTATAAACATTACATATAAATTCTATAAACATCCCCAAATGAAATTGGTGTCCCCCACATGAAAAATAAAAAATCAACAAACATTAGGGATGTGTTATATGTAACACCCCAAACTTCTACGGTACGCTTCTCTTTGAATAATGTGATAGCGTGTGTTGTACGCAATACCGAGTTCTAACACACCTTAACAAATCAAACTAGCCATTATGAATAGTAATACATAATTTTTGAAATTATATATATTTTATATTTCAAAATGGACTTCATTTTTAGATTCATAATATCTAATTTAGACTAAGGTGAAATTTTGGTACTTTTAGATAACTTTATTATTTTGATGAATAGTGAAAATTACTAAATTTTAAATAAAAACAACTTTTTTAATCATAATAATTAATAGTGATAAATTATGAATTTGAGTGGTTTTAAAGTATATTTAGAATATATTATTACGATTTAATATAATTTTGGTAATTGTACATAATTTTACAATTAAACTGGACATAAACAAGTGTCAATCTTTTGATAGTTATTATCTATTAAAAACACGTTTTTTTGTTTTAAAAACGGGAATTAATTTTAAATTAATTTTTGCCCCTTATGTGTTTTGAATTTGGAAAAATGGATTCCATATTTGGAATCAGGATTTTCAAATTCTGTAAATATGTAACTTTTATTTTTAGACATTTTGAAAAATTACTTCGGTAAATATTTTATTTACCATGGTTAAGGGTAAATCCAGTAAATAAGGGTTAAAAAATATTATTATAATAATAAAAATTACCCTAAAACGTGTTTTAGTCTCATTGGTTGAAAGATGTTCGACCATAGGCATCTTCAGGTCGATTTTGGGACCCCATGGAGCCACTTGTAGGTGATAGGGACACTTAATTTTAATTAAGTTAAAATAAGTACAAAAACTACATAAGCATATATCTTTTAGAAAAACAATTTTTACATAGGGTTATATATGTTGGATTTTCAACTATAAATATTCATTAGAAAGATAAAACTATTTCCTACATAATTATACTTTATTTAAAATTTTTATATATTACATAATTTAATCTATTTATGACACAATTATGATGCAGTAATTACCATAATAGTGACAAATTAAAATAATTGATATTATAAATACCCAAATAAATATAATTTGAGACTTTTAATGAATTAAAATAATTTTCTAGGATAATATGACATATTAGTATTGATTTAATTAATTTATTTCGAAGTAATCATTCTGTTATGAGTTTCACAAAAATCAACTATTGAATTGTGTCAAAATTGACATAAAAGAGGTTTTAAAACAAATATTATATTATTAAATGATTTTAAATTCCTAAAAATATAAGGTTCGGCCACGATACTTATATCACGATATTTATATCATTAATGGACCACTTGGGGGTAGCTTGGATGTATATAGTATGTTTATTAACCATATAATATAAAAATACAAAGAGACATTGTAAATGTGAAACTAATTAACTAAGAGTTAATACATAAATATAATGATAATATAGTAACAGAAACCTGTCTAAATTATATTGTTTGAATGGTTTTCAACCTATCCCCACCTTAACATTTACATAATCAACTTTGGAGCCATTAGAAAATGAATATTAATTTATTATAAATTAATATTTCTAGCTTTTCCAAAGGTGCCCCTCACCCCTATTATAAAAGGGCACTCCTCTTTCTCATTTCTTCACACCTTCAAAGCCTTTTGGTTCGGAAAAACTCTAAAAAAATACTCTCACAAAATACCTCAATACAACCTAGAGGGATTATTTTGATCAGAATGCCAACCTAAGGAGCCCTTTTGATCAAATCAAAAGGAAGAACCCGAAAAAGACGTAATGATTTCACCACCCTTTTCCAAGTTCCTTTCTTCTTCCACTTCTTATTCCTTTGTTGTTACCATTATAAAATATTAACTCTAGTATCACATATATACTTTGATTTTATTATAAATATGGTACAACCATATTCAGTATTATATCCACCCTTTGAATAACATGTCACCATATGTGCGTACGTACGGCTTACCGTCTCCATGTCGTGGTTTAATTGTTATTCAATATATTATTATTTGGATGGGTATAATAATGATTTGTAACTCATGTAAAAAATAAATATAACATGTTAATGATTCTGTATATATGATATACCATCAATTTATATGTTATTTTAATATCAAAAGAATGATATTGTCGCTCGTGCGTACGTACGGACTACCGTCTCCACGAACGCGATGAAATTCATTCTCCATCGTATCCATTCAAGTATAATTATCATTTGATGATTTAAAAATGATGTTTAAGGACTTGATATCATTCTATGTATGAATAATATACAACCTATACATGAAAAACATGTCTTATGTAACAAAACATATAAAAGAAAACGAGTAAGTTAACACTTGAAACGACGATAATACTAAGATATTATTAACAAAGAAATGTTAAAAGATCATATATCATATCATATGAATGTATATGATTCTTGTATAACATAATAACAATTATTTCACCATTATACAAGAGTTTAACCTACCCCAACTAAGGAAAAGTACAAGGTAAGGGTTTATTTCACAATCTCTTCATTATCCGAGGTTGTTTATACGTAACAATATACTGGGATCTCTTTATCATCCACATCCATGTTTCTTAAGAATTAATTTCAAATCATTTTTACTATTTACTGAAATATGGGTTAAAGTCATTTATACCCTTGTTTGACTTTTTATAAGATGTTTATAAAGGAATATTTCCATCGTTTTCCTAACAAGGTGCTTTTTAACCTTTTCGATAAAATTAAGGTAAGAATGGTTTTTTAACTTATACTACGGGTGCAGTTATTTTCCGCCGTTATAAAATCATCGAAGCTTCACTTAAAAGCTTATAAGAATATTTTCAAATAAAATGTTTTATTTTATAAATATATGACTCTTAAATGATTTCAAAATAGAAAGAGATATTTCTTTAGAAAGATTTTTGATTTTATCTATGTCAACATCCTTTGATGGATTTTACCCTTATTTGAAGTTGATTTATTATGATACAAAACTTATATATTGTATTGAAGGTTTTGTGATATGTTTGACTGTGGATGTGCTATTTTTATACCATTCATAGTTTATGGTGAAAGTATTGACATTTCATATGCTAGTTTGAATACAAATGTTTATGTAATGTTTAAACCTTTTCATATAGGAGTGCATTGGACTTAATATGTGACGAGTGGAGCCCGCTATAGCTCCTCGATGCATCGGTTGGTCTCATGAGACAAACTAGTGTCTTGGAACAAGTCCTTGACAGAATCTTATTTGTAGTCTTGGCACGAGGCCTTGGCTATGTGGTTATGATAGTATGGAATTATGCATTCCATCATTATGAAAGTGTTATTGATATTGCTTGTGATTATTAGATTATTGGAATATCCATGTGAATAAGTAAATGGAATTATTTCATTTTATTTTTTCTATACTATGTTGAAGTTCAAGTTTAAAAGGATTTTCTTTTAAGTTATACATTTCCATAAATGTTTATTCTTATTTATGAATGTTTCCGCTATATTGTTATCTTTACTGGGCATTTGAGCTCACCCATTTTCTAAGTATTATTTTTCCCAAGAAGTGAAGAAGTAAATTATGAATGTCCTGCAGGGATATTATGTGGGGATATGAGTGTGGAATATGAAGACAATATGTTTTTGTTGTATTTTTTCACTTCATGATGTAATGTAATACTTTACGAATATATCTAGTGTTTTTAAGTCTACTAAACCAATCGGTCTTTCGATATTCGATCATGGTTGTGATCATGCCAATACTATGTAATAATGCACCGACTCTGGGTAACTGGGGTCGGGGCATTATAGTTGGTATCAGAGGAAGTTTATTAGAATCCTTGGAAGGTAGATTTAGATAAACTCTGATTAGAGCACGTAGACCTAATATGAACTTTGACGATTAGTATAGAAGAACTTCCTAGAATTTTGGTATTATAGAGATTTTGTTAGTTTTCTGAGAAATAAATCCATGTCTGGATACGAGCAGGTAGAGGCGGCTATGGCACAGATGTACCTAGGGGTAAAACCCGAAAACACCTCTTTGAGCTAGACTCGAATGGGAACTGGTGCACGACAACAGGCCTTGCTGCACTCTTGGTTACGACACTCCTGGGGGATATTCTTAGTATAACTCTCATTTTCATTACAAATCATTATGAAGTGTTTATGAGTATATAATTCCTCAAAGAAAACATTATTATAATTATGGATTATATCCATAAATAGTTCAATTTAGGTTAAGTGTTTTATAAGTATGGGATTATGTATTTTGATTCACAAACTGATCTAGTTTATGCCATTGTTTAGAAATGGCGCCTAGTAGAAGAAATGGAAACTGTATCAATGCACGCACTCCATGTAGGGATTTCCTTCCTGCTCAATATAAGTATAATGGAGCTGGTGATGCAACTGGTGCTGATCAGCTAATCCCCATACTGGGACAACTTACTCAGGTTATTAATAATAACCTTACCCGTATGGAGCACCCTGATCCGCAGCGTGTAGGATCAATGTCAGATCGATCCATGAGGCAACAACCACCAACGTTCAGTGGGAGTACAAATCTCTTAGTAGCTGAGCAATGGATAAATTCCATAGAGAAAATATTTCAGGCTTTGGGGAGTAGTGAAATGGAAAAAGTTATCATGGTAGTTTACCGCCTCACTGGAGATGCTGATCAATGGTGGTCATTAATTCAAAATATGAAGGAAGATGATGAAGTATCAAATATGTAATGGAGGGAGTTCAAAGATCTGTTTTTAGAAAAATACTTTCCTCACGACCACCGAGCAGATATGGAAAGGAATTTCCTAAGTCTGAGACAAAAGGAGGATGAGAATGTAGCAATGAATGAGGCTAACTTTACAAGGTTATCAAGGTATGCCGAAGATTATATACGTAACCCAAGAAGTAATATTGATCATTTCTTTGATGGGTTAAAACAATTTCTCCCTCAAGAATTATTCTCACAATCCTTTTCATCGTACAAAGACATTGTCTCATGTGCTATCACGATCGAAAAGGAATTCTCTAAGTCTTATGACTTTAAAGCAAAGCAAGAGAAGAAGAGACATGCTGATCAATCTGGGAATGGAAATAAGAGGAAGAAGGGAAAGGTTTAATATCCATCCTGTGGTAAATGTGGGAAGAAACACCCTGGTACTTTCTTGAAGGGAATGGGAGTCTCTTACATGTGTGGTGAAAAAGGCCACCAAGCTCGTGATTACAAGGAGAAGAAAGAAGCTACCAATGGTCAGTGCTACAATTGCATGGAGATGGGGCATTATGCAAATGAGTGTCCTAAGCGTCAGGAGAACTTACCTCAGAAAAGTCCAAGGGATCAAGGCCAAGCTTATGCTATCACTACTGCTAAGGTAGAAGCTCCGAAAGACGTGGTGGAAGGTAATTTAACGGTTTCCTCAAGTTTAGAAAATGCATTATTTGATTCTGGATCATCGAATTGTCTCATATCATCCTAGTTTTCGACGAAAATTAGATATTTCCAATTTGATTTAACAAGGGAGTTGTCAGTTAGAACTCATAAGGGAAGTATCATTGCAAAAAAAATTTGTGAATCAGTCCCCATTAGTGCACATAAATGTTCTTTATCTACTGATCTCTTCGTCATACCTATGATTGAGTTTGATATAATCCTCAGTATGGACTAGATTGTGGACTATGATGCGAAGATTTATTATAATAAGAAGGAGGTTACGATTCTTGTTGATGATGATAAGGAAAACCTTATCTTTAGAGCAGAATCGTCACCACCTAATTCTTATTTAGATTCACCCCCAGTAGCTCAACTAAATTCAATTATTGGGGAGGAAGAGAATGAAATAACTGTGGGTGAGGAATGGAATGTTCAAATAGAGAATGTACCTATTTTGAAAGAATTTGTAGATGTATTTCTGGAAGATTTACCTTGAAATCCTCCAGAACGTGAAGTTGAATTTTCCATTGATTTAATTCCAGGATCAAGGCCTATATCAAAGACCCCTTATAGAATGGCCACTGTATAATTAGTTGAACTAAATAAATAATAAGAGGAATTGAGTAATAAGGGATTTATTCTCCCTAGTTTTTCTCTATGGGGATCCACTGTTCTTTTTGTTAAAAAGAAAGATGGATCTATGAGGTTATGTATCGACTATAGGGAGATCAATTCTATAACAATAAAGAACAAGTATCCCCTACCACGCATTGATAATTTATTTGACCAACTTCATGGAGCTCAATACTTTTCAAATATTGAACTTCGATCTGGATACCATCAGTTGTGTGTGAAGAAGGAAGACATTCCGAAGACAGCATTTCAAACCAGGTACAGGCATTACAAGTTTACAGTAATGCCTTTTGGATTGGCTAATGCACCATCTGTATTCATGGACGTAATGAATAGAGTTTTCAAGGAGTATCTCGATGAATTTGTGGTGATATTTATTGATGATATATTATTATACTCCAAAAGCTACAAAGATCATGAAAATCACTTGCGCATTATCCTGAAGACTCTGAGAAGACATGAATTATATGGGAAGTTTAGCAAGTGTGAATTCTGGCTTCAGGAGATTTCTTTTTATGGCCATATTGTCTCTAAAGATGGAATCTCTATTGATCCTTCTAAGACCAAGGCAATCCAAGAATTTCAAGCACCTACGAGTATAACTGAGGTACGTAGTTTTATTGGATTGGCAGGTTTTTATAGATGATTCGTCCAGAATTTTTCCCGATTGGCTAACCCATTAACAAAGCTCACATGTAAAGGGGTTAAATTTGTTTGGAAAAAAGAGTGTTAAAAATGTTTTGATGAACTGAAGAGAAGATTAGTCAATGCTCCTATATTGACTCTACCATCGGAGAATGATGGGTTCGTTATTTATAGTGATGCATCGAAGAAAGGACTTGGTTGTGTCCTTATGCGGAATGATTAGGTTATTGCCTATGCATCATGATAGTTGAAAATTTATGAACAAAACTAACCTACTCATGATCTCGAGTTAGCAGCTGTGATCGTTTCATTGAAGATATAGAGGGACAACCTCTATGGTGAAAAATGTGAGATTTATACTAATCACAAGAGTTTGAAGTATATTTTCTCAAAAAAAGAACTCAACATGAGGCAAAGGAGATGGCTTGAATTGCTCAAGGATTATGATTGTACGATACACTACCACCCGGGGAAGGCAAACAAGGTGGAAGATGCATTGATCCAAAAAGATCATGGAGTTTTGAACAATATAAGAATTGAAAGGGATCCAATTTTCAAGGATCTAGTGAAGATAGACATGGGAATAACCAGGGAAGGAGAAACATCATGGCTTTTTCAAATGGTTGCCAAACCATCTTTACTAGAAATGATTAAGAGTTCTCAGACCGATGATGAATAATTTCAAAAGAAGATTAAAGCTGTGAATGATGGGATACTGAGAGACGTTGTGTATGAAGATGGAATTTTGAAATTCGGGAAGAGACATTGTGTTCTCGATATACCTGATCTAAAAAGGGAATTGATGGATGATGCTCATAGTTCCAATTTCTCTATACACCATGGGAGCACCAAAATGTATAGAGATTTGAAGGAACATTATTGGTGGGACAATATGAAGAGGGAGATTGCTGATTTTGTGTCAAGATGTATGGTTTGTCAACAAGTGAAAGCTGGAAGGCAACACCCTGGAGGAGTCATGCAACCTCTTCCCATACCGGAGTGGAAATTGGACAATATTACGATGGAATTTGTCATGGGGCTACCAACGACTCCTAGAAGGAATGGTACAATATGGGTTATTGTTGATTGTCTTACCAAGTCAGCACATTTTCTTTCTATAAGAGATGATCTAACCTTGGAATGTCTAGCAAGACTATATATTAATGAAGTTGTGAGACTTCATGGAGTACCCCTATCGATTGTTTCTGATCGTGATCCCCGTTTTACTTCAAGATTCTGGAGGAGTATTCAGAAATCCCTAGATACTGACCTTCATTTGAGCACTGCCTACCACCCTCAGACAGACGGACAATCGGAATGGACTATTCAAACCTTAGAAGACATGTTGATATCCTGCTCACTTGACTTTTAGGGTATGTGGGATTAATATTTACCTTTGGTAGAATTTTCCTGTAACAATAGCTTCCATTCAAGTATTCAGATGGTGCCATATAAAGCGTTGTATAGAAAGAGATGTCGCAGACCAACCTGTTGAGATGACGTTGGTGAAAGAAAATTGGTAGCTCTAGAACTGGTGGAGGAAATGATAGAAAAGGTGAAGGTAATCCAAAATCACATCAAAGCATCTCAAAGTAGGTAGAAGAGCTATGTCGATAATCGAAAGAAGGATTTGGAATTTCAAGTTAGTGATCATGTTTTCCTGATGGTAACTCCATGGAAGGGAGTCATATGTTTTGGTAAGAAAGGTAAATTGAGTCCCAGGTTCATCGGACCTTTCAAAATTCTAGAACGAATTGGGGTTGTAGCTTACCGATTGGCAATGCCGCCAAGTCTCTCCAAAGTTCACGATGTGTTCCACGTATCTCTGTTGAGGAAATACACGCCAGAACCAATGCATGTACTCAACTATGAGGAGTTAGAACTGGAACCCGATCTATTTTATTGCGAAGAGCCCGTCAGGATTCTTGATACGAGAGAACAATTACTGAGAAACCGGACGACGCGTCTGGTAAAAGTTTTGTGGAGAAACCATAAGATGGAAGAGGAAACGTGAGAACCCGAGGAACTTATGATGAAGAACCACTAGAGTATTTTCATGTGATATAAATTCTAGAAATTTTGAGGACAAAATTATTTTAAGGATGGGAGAATGTAACATCCCAAACTTCTATAGTACGCTTCTCTTTGAATAATGTGATAGCGTGTGTCGTATGCAACACCGAGTTCTATCACACCTTAACAAATCAAACTAGCCGTTATGAATAGTAATACCTACTTTTTGAAATTATATATATTTTATATTTCAAAATGAACTTCATTTTTAGATTCGGAATATCAAATTTATCCTAAGGTGAAATTTTGGTACTTTTCGGATAACTTTAATATTTTGATGAATAGTGAAAATTACTAAATTTTAATTAAAAACTACTTTTTAAATCAAAATAATTAATAGTGATAAATTATGAATTTGAGTGGTTTTAAAATATATTTAGAATATATTTTTACCATTTAATATAATTTTTTTCATTGTACATAATTTTACAATTAAACCAGACATAAACAAGTGTCAATCTTTTGATAGTTATTATTTCTTAAAAACACGCGTTTTGTTTTAACAACGGGAATTAATTTTAAATTAATTTCTGCCACTTCTGTGTTTTGAATTTGGAAAAATGGATTCCATATTTTGAATCATGATGTTCAAATTGTGTAAATTGGTAACATTTATTTTTAGACATTTTGAATAATTACTTCGGTAAATTATTTATTTACCATGGTTAAGGGTAAATCCGGTAAATAAGGGTTAAAACATAATATTATAATAATAAAAAATTACTCTAAAATGTATCCTAGACACATTTTTTGATACATGTTAGACCATAGGCATCATTGGGTCGATTTTGGGACCCCATGGAGCCACTTGTAGGTGATAGGGATACATATTTTTTATTAAGTTAAAATAAGTACAAAAATGACATAGGCATATATCTTTTAGAAAAACAATTTTTACATAGGGTTATATATGTTGGATTTTCGACTATAAATATTAAATAGAAAGATAAAACGATTTCCTACACAATTATATTTTATTTATAATTTTTATAGATTACATTATTTAATCTATTTATGACACAATTATGATGAAGTAATTACCATAATAGTGAAAAATTAAAATAATTGATATTATGAATACCGAAATAAATATAATTTGAGACTTTTAATGAATTACACTAATTTTGTTGGATAATATGACATATTAGGATTGATTTAATTAATTTTTATCGAAGTAATCATACTGTAATGAGTTTCACAAAAATAAACTATCGATTAGTGTCAAAATTGACATAAAAGAGTTTTTAAAACAAATATTATATTATTAATTGATATTAAATTCCTAAAAATGTAATGATCGGCCAAGATACATATATAATGATATTTATATCATTAATGTACCACTTGGGGGTCTCTTGGATGTATATAGTAAGTTTATTAACAATATAATATAAAAATACAAAGAGACATTGTAAAAGTGAAACTAATTAACTAAGAGTTTATACTTACATATAAGGTTAATATAGTAACCCAAACCTGTCTAAATTATATTGGTTGAATGGTATTCCACCTATTACCACCTTAAAATTTAAATAATCAACTTTCGATCCATTAGAAACCGAATATGAATTTATTATAAATTAATATTTTTAGCTTTTCCAAAGGTGCCCCGCACCCGTTTTATAAAAGGGAACTCCTCCTTCTCAATTATTCACACCATAAAAGCCTTTTGGTTCGGTCGAACTCTTCCCAAATACTCTCCCAATATCCCTCAATACAACCTAGAGGCATTAGTTTGATCATAAAGCCAACCTATGGAGCCCTTTTGATCAAATCAAAAGGAATAACCCAAAGAAGAGGTAATGATTTCACCATCCTTTTCCATGTTCCTTTCTTTTTCCACTTCTTCTTCCTTTTTAGTTACCATTCTAAAATAATAACTCCAGTATCAAATATATACTGTGATGTTATTATAAATATGTTACAACCATATTCAGTATTCTATCCACCCTTTGAATAACATGTCACCATACGTGCGTACGTACGGCTTACCGTCTCCACGTCGTGGTTTAATTGTTATTCAATATATTATTACTTGGATGGGTATAATAATGATGTGTAACTCATGTAAATAATAAATATAACATGTTAATGATTCTGTATATATGATATACCATCCATTTATATATTATTTTAATATCCAAAGAATGATAATGTCGCTCGTGTGTACGTATGGACTACCGTATCCACGAACGCGATTAGATTCATTCTCCATCGTATCCATTCAAGTATAATTATCATTTCATGATATAAAAATGATGTTTAAGTACTTTATAACATTCTATATATGAATAATATACAACCAATCCATGAAAAACATGGCTTATGTAACAAAACATATAAAAGAAAAAGAGTAGGTTAACACCTGAAACGACGATAATACTAAGATATTATTAACAAAGAAATGTTAGAAGATCATATATCATATCATATGAATGTATATGATTCTTGTATAATTTAATAACAATTATTTCACCATTATACAGGAGGTTAACCTACCCCAACCAAGGAAAAGTACAAGGTAAAGGTTTATTTCACAATCTCTTCATTTTCCGAGGTTGTTTATACGTAATAATCTACTGGGATCACTTTATCATTCACATCCATGTTTCTTAAAAATTAATTTCAAAACATTTTTACTATTTACTAAAATATTCTTTAAAGTAATTTATACCCTTGTTTTACTTTTTATAAGAGTTTTATAAAGGAATCTTTTCGTCATTTTCCAAACAAGGTGTTTTTTAACCTTTTCGACTGAATTAAGGTAAGAATGTTTTTTAACTTATACGACGAGTGATAGTATTTTCCGCCGTTATAAAATCATCAAAGCTTCACTTAAAATCTTATGAGAATATTTTCAAAGAAAATGTTTTATTTTATAAATATATGACTCTTAAATGATTTCAAAATAGAAAGAGATATTTCTCTAGAAAGAGTTTTTATTTCATCTATGTCAACATCCTTTGATAGATTTTACGCTTATTTGATGTTGATTTATTATGATACAAAACTTATATATTGTATTGAAGGTTTTGTGATATGTTTGACTGTGGATGTGCTATTTTTATATGATTCATAGTTTATGGTGAAAGTATTGACATTTCGTATGCTAGTTTTAATACGAATGTTTATGTTATGTTTAAACCTTTTCATATAGGAGTGCATTGGACTTAATATGTGATGGGTGGAGCCCGCTATAGCTCCTTGATGCGTCTGTAGGTCTCGTGAGACAAACTAGTGTCTTGGCACAAGGCCTTGACAAAATCTTATTTGTAGTCTCGGCTAGAGGCCTTGGCTATGTGGTTATGATAGTATGGCATTATGCATTCCATCATTATGAAATCGGTTATTGATATTGCATGTGATTATTCGATTAGTAGAATATCCATGTGAATAAGTAAATGACATTATTTCATTTTATTTTTGCCATACTATGTTGAAGTTCATGTTTAAAAGGATTTTGTTTTAAGTTATTAATTACATTAAATTTTTATTCTTATTTATGAAAGTTTCTGCTATATTGTTATCCTTACTGGGAATTTGAGCTGACCCCTTTTCTATGTTTTATTTTTCCCAGGAAGTGAAGAAGTAAACTATGAATGACCTGTTGGGATATTATTTGGGAATATGAGTGTGGAATATGGAGACAATATGTTTTTGTTATAGTTTTTCAGTTAATGATGTAATGTAAAACTTTATGAATATATCTAGTGTTTCCAATAATACTAAACCAATCGGTCTTTCAAGATTTGCTCTTTCTTGTGATCATGCCAATGTTATGTAATAATGCACCGACTCTGGGTAACTGGGGTTGGGGCATTACATTATAGATCACCCAACATAGATTTGTAAAACTATCTCCTCCAATATTTTATATTAATTATTCTCAAATTAGATTAGATCTAAGAAAAAGAGAAAAAATCTCCTACAATAATATCTCAATTCAGAGAAAAAGGAAATGAAGAAAGGATCAAGAGATCTCATGTACTTGTAGTTGTGAATCCAATGTGCAAAACAAATTCCCAATCGATTTTCAGATGATGGAGTTCTCTTAATTCCAATGTTAGATCATCAAAATTCCCCACATTGAGAGAGAAATAGGTTAATCCAGCATAAGATCAGATTTTGGATAATGAAGGTGGCATAATTAGATCATTAAGGGAAAAAGGACAACATAACCTTAAAACAACAAGAGAATGGTTTGTCCGCACAGTTTGAAAAACTGTGTCCAAACCATGAATGGGTACCTAAAAAAAGGGGCTCTCATACGGTTTGGACACAAAGCCATGCGCCAACTGTATGAGGTGGCTTTTTTTAGGAAAAACACAATTCTCAGGGTTTACTCTAAACTAATACCCAAGCCATTTTTCCATAAAAGATATATTCTAGGATCTGAACATTCTCCAGACACCCCTGAGACCTTTCCAAACCCCTTAGACATCTATATAAGATCCAAATTAATGATCTTTATTGAAATTTAAAGGATCCATACCTAAGTGAAAAACAGGGTTGTTACAATCGTCCACCCTTAAAAGAAATCTTCCTCAAGTTCACCTTTGAAAGGTGTAGAAACATTACCTACGAAATAACCTGGCCGTTGGGAACATACATCGGCTTCCCTCTCCCATGTCTCATCTTATACATGGTTCTGCCTCCATAACAGGCACACCATAGGGACAAATTGGCCTCGTATAGAAATCAGTCTCCGATCAATGATGCATACTAGATAAAGCCTAAAGGTATCATCAGAATCAAACTCATCTTCCTTGGTATTAAAGGCATGATACGGCTCTACATGATATTTCTGAAGCAGTGATACATGAAAGAAATCATTCATCGCACCATACCATAGAGTTAGTAACAACTAATAGGCTACAAGACCAACACTATCTAGAATTTCAAATGTCCTGAAGTAAAGAGGCAGTATCTTTCCATAATTTTGTAACAATATATGACCAACCATGGGAGAATCCCAAAGAAAAAAAAGATTCTCGACCTTTAATTCAAGTGGTCGTCAATGGAAGTTATCATAAGATTTTAATCTATATTGAGCAGTAGTCATATGCTGTTTGATTAGATGGACTTTCTTTGAAGTCTTCAGAATGTGATCAAGTACTAGAAGGGCTTCCTCACCTACCTCTAGCAAGAAAAATGGTGAACAGAATGGCCTACTATATAAGGATTCAAAAGGATCCATCTATATTGTCACTTGAATGATGTTATTATAGGAAACTAAACGATATTGATATGATTCTCCAAATTACCTCTGAAATCAAGGTCACATGCTCAGAGCATATCCTTTAGAACCTGTATTTCCTATTATGATTTTCCATTAGTCTGAGGGTTAAAATATGCGTTTAGAAGTACTTGTTTTCTTGAAGCCTTTTTTAATCCATTTCAGAACTCTGATATGAAACATGCAACCCTATCTGAAATGATAGTATGTGGAACTCCATTTATTCATATGATCTCACGAACAGATAGTCTTCCCATCTCATCAACTATGAAAGTATCCCAAATAAAAATGAAGTTGGATGACTACATTATTTATTCAATGACTACACAGATTGAATCACAGCCTCTAGCTGACCTAGGTAAGACAACAAAAAAATTAAAATCAACATCTTCCCATTTCCATTCTAGGATTGTAAGTTGGCATTATAGGCCTGCAGGTCTTTGGTTCTCCACCTTGACCTTTATACAGGTGGAATACCTAGTGATAAAGCCAAATATCATACATTTCCACCCAGGGCACCGATACCAAAGTCGCATATCTCAATACATCATCAAGAGGCCTAGACGAACTTCCCAATGAGAAGCATGTGACTCCTTCATAAACACCTCTCTCATATCAGTATAAACCCAGATACATCTGGGTTGATGTAGGAGATCATCACTATCCACAGATAAATCCAGAGGAGGGTTATCTCCAGATATTCTCCCATGGAGAACAAATCCATTAAGATCTAAAAACGTCCTACTCTCCACTTTCATAGGGAGGGAAGAGTTGACTGTCAAGGATGAGAGGAAATAATAGTCCTGACTATCATGAAATTCCAAATGCAGCTTATAAAAAAGGAAAATTAACATCCATTCATCACTGGATTCCTATATTTATTGTTCTTGGGTTATCTGAATCAGTGCATTTACAACCAGATTCCCAGTCCTCGGCATATATGAAATCTCAAAATCAATGGATTGTAGATATTCGACCCATATCTATTGAGGATCATGTCATGCTGAGAAAATTAATATTTGAGGCCCTTGTGGTCTGTGTACTCCACAAATCACTCACCCAACATATAGTGTCTCAAAAAACATAAGGCACAGACCAAAGTTTCTAGATCGATGCCAAGCATTGGGTAATTTTTCTCTTAAATCCTCAACTGTTAAGATCTATCCACTAGGGCTCTTTCTTTCTACATCAAAATCGCTACTAGTCATATGGTTGATGCAACACAGAAGACATTATAACTTTTACCTTACTTGGGAAGAATTAGAATAGGTGTAAATATAGGCCTCCATTTCGTCTCCTAAAAGGAATTATCAAATTACTCTAACCATGTGAACTTCAAACCATTACTTGTAAGGATATTAAGAGGTGGGGAAATAAGTGAGAACACTTTTATGAAATGTATGTAATATCTATCCATCCTTACAAAACTCTATATATCAAACACATTCTCGTGATGCACCCAGAAAACTAGAGCATTATACTATTAAAGAAAAATAAATACTTCAGAATCTATGATAATATGACCAAGGATGTCGACCTTGTTGATCTAGAAGTGGAACATACCAAGCATGAAATAAATCTGATTCTCTCTCAATGTACTCACGGTGGTCTCAAGATGATTGGCATGGTCACTGTGATAGTGAGAATACACTAATATTTTATCTTCAAAGACCTCAAAATATTAATCCAAATAGGGGAGGAACACCCTTTTAATCAGAGCCATGAAAATGGTGTGCATGTCCATAAAACCCAAAAGAATAAGAAGGTACTCTAGAAAAATATATCTGCAATGGAATGCAGTATGAGGTATTTCTAATGGTCTCAATAACACCAAATTATAATCGATCTCATGTCAATCTTAGAGAAGATGTTTTCTCCTCAGAGATGGTCAAAGATATCATATATTTGAGGAATTAGATATTAGTTATTAATATTAAGCAGGTTAACCCATATATAATCCGTGCATAGATGTAAGGATCTTTCTTCCATGGTAGAAAAAAGAACAGGAAGAACCCCAAGAGGATATACTAGGCCCGATAAATCATTTGGACTATAAATCCTATATCTGTTGGTTGATCTCTTTAAGCTCTATTGGTTATATCCTATACGATTGGATGGACACTAGAGCTACTCCTATATCAATCTTTATAGAAACCCCAACCACTCTCTCGGGAGGTAAATAAGAAAATTCACTAGAAAAGACATCTATTAAATGATCAACTACTTGAAGGAAATTAATTCCAACCAAACTTTGATCCTCTGTGAGGATATTTTCAACATGGGAGGTCACTCCACCTAACCCATGATTCTTTAGTCTAGATGTTCTTTCCTAGACATCCCACTCACCCATATGTAGATAACTACTACCCTATAGTTATGTAAAAGATACCATATGATTATACAAATCAATAAAATCATTAAATTGAACAAACCAATCCATCCAACGTATGAAATAGAATCATGTAATATCATGAACTATGAGGTTCCATAAGAAACAGTAACTACTTACCTCAAGGGGATAGTCCTTACACTAGCATATTCCCTTTGTTCATACCCCTAATAGTGTGTCTTGGGTCATTATGTTGTAGTGATATTGTATCTATGGTTCGATATACTCCACGATTAATACAGATATAAAATACTTTGAATAACCTATAACAAATATATTAGATACTATAGTAGAGGCTACTAGAATAGTAATTTGTACTTTAGATTGTCTCGTAGCCTAATCCTTGGGTATTGGCTATAGTGCATGAAACTGACCCGATCAATGACCATGTTCAATAGATGTACTTCCATGATCAAAATGTATTCTTAGAACTACTAGTGATCAGAGGTCTTATAACCACACCAATGAAGTCCTCCTCAGCCAAAAAAATCTATGATACTCCAACTCCTCGCATGACGTGGCGTAAAATAATTTTCTCTTTACGGTGTATTGGTGCGGATCGTTTCCCACTCAAATATAGTGAAAGGGTCCTATAAAAATACTAATTATTCACCAAACATCCACAAGCACATCACCCTAGTGTGTCTATATCACACTAAGGCTTTGAATTCCCTTGTAATGCACTATGATGACACACAGAAGAGTTATCCAAATGAGTACTCCAGTTTTCATTACCCTAATGAGAATCCTCAAGGGAACCATTCCTGCCACCGAAATAACTACAAGCCTGATGCAACATTTATTCTTTATACCCACTACTATTTTCATCCCATGGGTTTTTCTCAGTTATAAGGGTCTGATTGATAATTTCAAATAAAAAGTTTGGCTAAAGACATTGATCTGCGTACGGATGTCATACTCGAGCCGATTCTCAAAACATCTAGCACGTGCAAGATCATCATCATATAGAAGTGTTGAAAAGCACTGAAACTTCATCACACTAGATTAATATTCCAAAACTAGCATAAAAACCTTATTGGGATTCATGAACTCTATGGATCTATAAACTCTCAGCATTTGAGGAAATAACATGTCATATAAGGTAGTCTAGAAATCAACCCATAACATGCCCTGATGATTAATGGACTAGGTGATCACTTCCCACTAATTCTAGGCCAAATCCTAAAGCATGTATGTGAGAAGAATGACCCTGTGATCTAGAGACATATCCACATTCTAAATGATAAAATTAGTGGCTTCACGAGAAGATTGATTATCCTATGGACCTCCATCCCTTGAAGAGGTAGGAGAATGTTGCTACTAAAACTCACAAGTCAAATTAGCCATTGTTGGTGCAAGCCACAGAACACCATGCATGAACTATATTTGATTTAGGAAACTATAATAAACATGGGAATTGGTTCCAAAATCAAGGATAGTATGTGGTTCCTTAAGTGTAACTCCTAGAGATAAAACTGGTAGCTCATGGACCACCACATGGGTAGCATGGTTTTTCCACAATCCTGGCATACAACACAATGACATCATAGATCCATTGATGTATAATTGAAAAAAACATGCCTCCAAAAATTATTCAAAGAAATGAGATAACATAACTATAATAATATGAATGTAATAATATTCAATACCCAAGTCATACTACCCCAACTTCCCACTTAGACTTCTAGGTATCGATATGTTCTCAAGTATAAGTTTTATTATATTTTTTATTTAATTTCCAGGTTCACTCCTTTAGCTTTCATAAATATAACAAGTCAAGATAATAATGTGAAACAATTTAATTTTATAAATCATGATTCAATTTATAATGGATATCTATTTTCAATGAATCAGTTCCCATACACTTATCACAAGATATGGAACCCATTTTTTATAGAAAAAAGGTATGAGTTGGTAAATTACTCATCCAAATCCCTAAGGTCCCATACACCTCTTGAATTTATATAGACAATCGCTAAATCACATACAAGAGTAATTCACATATAGGTAACTATTACAACATTAATCGACAAGCACATGTATATCAGGAAATTAAAATTGTTGAAATATACTTATATGGCTTGGTAATTTGCATGATATGTGAATTCTAGGTGCTTATAATGATTCATGTGATAATGATCCTTACCATCACATCATCGGGCCATGGATGAATGAAAATCCTAAAATAGAGTAACAATAAAAAACACCATAAATCATTTATGTCACTCAATGGAGAAATAATATAAACTATAATATTAAAAATAAAAATGCCAATTTCGATTTTAGGCAACTTGGTTTTTACCCCAAACATGGGTTCATAATGTCCAAGCATGACTTATGAGCAAGTACCAAGAATTCCTAATATCCAATCCACTATCTCCAATTAGTAAGAAAAGAAAATAAACCACCTTTGATATCACGTTGTGATGTCCTGAATTTAGATGTCACTTGATAGGTTCCCTAAGACTTGTGGGACACATGGCCTAAAGTGCATCTCCCTGAAGGCTATAGGTTTCCAACTATCAGTGGAGGCCTAGAGTTTGTGTGTGGGGAGACTTTTCCATCATTACCAATGTGTATCACATTGGGTGAGAGTAAACATAGGTAAATAGAGTAATAAATATATGTAAATAGAAGGCACATCATAAAATAGAGACAATGGTTATAATAACTGAAAAAATGGAATATAATTCAACAACTGATGACACGTCATTTACAAGAAAGATGGAAAACATGGATACAAACAATAGGTGTAACATGATCAACAAATTATACAATAAATAAAATATTATCCTAAGCATCCTAAGTTCATACTCAATCACCTTCTATCAAGCTCCATACTAAATAGAAAACAATGATTTGTTTGAAGTTGTATGATTCTCTTTATTAACATCTGCTACCAAGTAATCTACCTTGGGTACCAAAATGTTCTTGGAGAGGGTGTGACATAAATATCAGCTAGCCACCAACAATGGTGTCTATAGAATTTGGCCTATATAATGGAAATTTAATAGTTTAATGTCATGTATATATAAGGTAAAGAAGATTATTGTAACTAAATAACCATGTTCCTAATTTAGTCCTTGGATGGAATCTGAACATGTAAAAAGTTCATTAATCAATCAATTATCGACTTACATTAATAGTTCATGTGAGGCATGTCCAGCACTGATGTAATCTCTTGATGTGTTGATATTGAATGTTCCATGTTATCAACCAAGAAAACAGAGTCCTCAAGGGTTACCAAATAAGTAGTTTCTATAGCCTAGCTAAAGATAAGAGTGTAATCCAAGGAGAATGTTGAAGAGATTCCACAATAAGGTGCCTCCCAAATCCGAGGTGATCATCAAAAGAAAGATGGGTCTAGACAATGATAGGGCCCTATGGGATGTAACCATGAAACCTACATGTCAATTCTAGATCAAAAGAGTGTATCTTAATATCATACAATATTATAGAGGGATCCTACCAGGTCATATACTGAATTCAATAATAGAAAAGGATTCAGATATAGGTTGTTCTCCACCTAAGTATGTTGTATCTAGGAATCGTAGTGGGATTACCGAGTACTCATGGAATTTCCCAATTGGAATCCAAGGTGAGCTCGAGTTGAGAAATTATTATTGGATTATGAATTCCTGAAATATTTCTTCGGTTAAATACTTTATTTTCATTAGGGTGATAAGATCTAGTATCCAGAAACTAATGGTTCAAGCCATGACCTTTATTAGTGTGATATGATCAAGTAGCATACGACCTTTTAATCAAGTCATCATTTATCAATATGCCCATTTGGTTCAAGACTTTCCATTCATTTGTGTGACAAGGACAAATAGAATGCAACCATTTTACCCATTTAGGGAAAATTTCATATCCAAGGATCATTCCACTACCTTCCCTTAATGTGGTAAGGGGTGATACGAATAAGCAACCAGTTAATCATTCACATTCAATATGGTCAATTCATATACTCAATATACTTACAAAACTCCATTTCACAATTAATTATTAATTTTAAGTACTTATATTAGGTGGGCTCAGTGGTACGAATACATGGTATTTTCCATTATGTAATTTCTAGTATAAATCAATCCATTTAATTTAGAAAAACATACCATTATATTGGTGAAGTCATGGGACACCCAAATGGTGGAACAAACATGTCAAAAAATTAAACCATAACAATTACATAATTATCACTATGGAAAGGATAGAGTTGTGGAAATAACCACAAACAATTAATCACATATTTGGAAACAGGATGACATATGGTTTTAATTATTACAATCATGGCATTTTAATTCTATAAACTACACCAAATGAAATCGATGGGCCCCACACAACAAATCCAAAATCAATGAACCTTGGGGAAGAGTTACAGACAACCCACCTAAGTGTTTTATGAATTTCCTCCTCCAGTATTGGCCACTAATCTAGCCTGGATCAGATTAGATCCAACAAAAGTAGAAATATACCCATACCCTGATATCTTACTCGAGAGAAAATGAGATGGATAACGACTCAAGGGGACTCGAGTACATACCATTGAACGGAAGCTCCATCAGTTTTTGGATGAAGGATATCTCTTGATTCCAATGTTAGATATTAAAAACCCTAACTTGACAGTGAAGTAGTTTAATCCCACATAATATCATATTAAGGAAGATAGAGGTGTCTTAATTAGATCATTAAGGGAAAAAAGAATAATTTACCCATAAAATTTCTTGTGCACAGTTTTCCTGCATGTTTTAAAAAATCGTGCGCATTCCATCCATGGGAACCTGGGGAAATGGTCTCTTGCACAATTAGGTAGAATAGCCATGGGCCAACCGTGTGAGGTAGCTCTTTCGGGAAACACAATACTCGTACAGTTTACTCTAAATCGTTTACCCAGCATATTCTCTAAAAAAGATGGGTTCCAGGCTTTAAACATGTCCCAGACACCCCTAAGACCTTTACAAACCCCTTACGCATCCATAATAGGTTCAAAGTATGGATTTAGACTGAAATATATAGTATCTATACATGAGTGAAGACCAGGTTCTTACAATATTATCCAAAAATACATGATTCAAAAAAATGAAAGATAAAATGTTTGTGACCTACCAATATGAAAAATAGAAAGGAATATAATTTTATCAATATGACTAAAGGGAAAAAATTTCACCTCTTCATAAAATAATTTAGTGATACAATCTACTCGATAAAACTACGAATTATTGGATCCATCATTTATGGTATTTGGTTTCATTTATATCATTTAATTTCCATAAACATGAATAAATGTATAAATTTAATTATATTTTTCATTTAGATTAAAATTTTTTATTATTTATAATGGAATGGTGATTTTAATATCATGATTTTACATTGGTTAAAATGTGACAAATTGAATTTTTCAATTAAACTTCACTAAGAGTGTTTTTAAAATAATAGTTCAAAAAATAAATTTGTTGAAAACAAATTCCAATAAAATTATTGATGATATTATTATAAATGATATGGGTGTGTTATAAAAAATGGAATTTGGTATTCCTAACACTGCTACAATTATAATTATTATATCTCGACCACTATAAAATTGTTTTTTGTAAAATATATGGTTATCATTTTTTATGATAAGTATTTGTTATTAATATATTATCTAATACTTAGATTTGATGATATAAATGTTTTGTAAAATTTCATAATTCCAATTAATAATATTTTTTTTGAGTTCTACCCTATAAGGTTCATCAAAGGCCAATAAAAAATTATTTATAAGTGAATAAATTATGTTTATTTTTAATAAAAAATAATTTATATAAAATTTAAGAATTTTTATAATATTTCTTAGAAATATAAAATATTATTGAATGAAATCAACCTATCCAACATAGGTTTTAAGAATATTTGAGTTTTGTTATTCAATGTACCTTCATATGGGAAATCATCTACATAGAAATGACTTATGGGATATGACCACTTGTTAGTAGTTAACAACTTTTTAGTACTTATTATTCATTCTATCACCTCAAAGAAATAATTATAGAATTTTAAAATTAAATAAATAATAATACATGGATATGATTCATTAAAAAAATCTTTATAAGATGTTTAATTTTTTAATTATATACATTTAAAGAACACATAACAATTTCATGTAATCATAACACATAGAAATAATTTGTTATTTACTATAAAATATTTCAAGTGAGAATCCATGTTATATGTTTAATAGAATTTTATGTAGAAATAAACATAGTTAATTTACTCTAATATAAAAACCACTTTTTAATTTCACTACTGTAAATTACAACTATGTAAAATAAGAAAATTCAATACATTGGAAAAAATTTAATTCACTCTAAAAAAATTATTTGAAAATATACATATATATTTTCTAGTGTGGCATGATTTTTTATTATAATAATTTTATTATATAAATTAAAATTATATTTTCTATGTAGAAATATTTTTATACCAATAAATTTTTTTAAAATATATAATATATTGAAAATTTGTACAATGAAATTCCAAAAACTACAAAGATATAGTTGTGTATAATAACATGATATAAAAGACTATTGGAACCTTAAGAAGAAAATTAAATGAGTTTGGGATGTTTATTTTTAAATATTTTTTAATATAACTTCTTTTGAAATGGTATCATTAACAAAACCCTATGAAATTACATTTATAAATTATTTAACATCATTCAACACATATTAGAAATAGGGGAATGAGAAATATTTATGAGAATGGTTTTTTGTTGGGGAAAACATACAATTATTTTGGATGAATAGATTTTTAATTGTATTAACTTTTTTAAAATTATTTTTAAAAAATTATAAAAAAAATTTATCCTAAAAGGTTTGGATATTGGATATTTTCCCAGTGCACCACAACATTGAGGACATGATTCCACCTATTCTTATTTGGAGTGATTAAAGCTATGTTTTTTTGGTTTCTTATATTTTTCTTTTGTTTTATCTTTTTTTTCTAGGGAATTAAGGATTTTTTGGTTAAAAGACATTTTAGTGTGGATGAAATTCCTTTTGTAATTTTGCTATGCCACAATAGGATAGTTGGTTAAAAAAAGAAAAGGATCATACAAGACCTAGAAAAATCATGATGTGTCTTAACCAGAACAAAAAAACAAGGGGGCCGAATTGATACTCTAGAGGAATCCACCAAAGGAACCCTAACCCATCATCATATAAAGAGGACTTTATTTAACAATTTTCTATATATCTATCATAAACATTAAAATAAATACAAAAATTAATTATGAAGTAAACTGCAATGTATTCCCCATGGACGGTCTCTATAGTTTATTAATAAAGAAACAATCCATTAAATAAACCCAATAAAATTATATATATGTGTTTATCACTGCCTTTTTAAAAAAAATAAAACCTATTTCTGTAGGCCATGTCAAATTTTAAACACATTCCTCATTACATAAAAATCACATTTGTGGACTGAAATTTTGTTTCCATATTATATTCCCATTCATTTACATATATATGGATGTGAAAATCCATTAAAAAACCATTAAATTATTCTAAAATCCCATTTTAACCATTTTAACTTAAGAATCCTTTTAACATATTCAAATTTTATATCCATCAGAAAAATATAATTTAACTAGATAATTCCAACATTAAACTCATTACCTAATATATTTAATAATTGATATCTTTATTAGGCAGAGTACAATTAAAATGGTTGTTGAATGTTAGAAGATAATATCTTAAAGAATTTCATTTTAATTAGGTCAATGCATATCCAAATAGAATGATCGCAGTACTCAATAACTGGAAAATATAAGTTGGATTATGGGTTAATTAAAAGAGAAAACCAGTCTTATGAATAATGTAGTCCATTTATCCAACATCAATACCTGATTTTTTCCAGAATTTTGAGAAACTTCCAAAACCAAAAAAACACCATGAAAATATGACATAACATATTCAAATGACTATAGAAAAATAGATGATGAAAAAAAAATATAAAAGTAATCATGGATAAACCATGGTATTTTGACGAAAAATATAATTCTTATATTTTCCACAAATCAAGGGATATACCTTTTTGGGATTAAGAGAGGATTCAGGGTGTGTGAGGGGGGTCTAATGGCCAATATGGCATACAAATCCCATGTAACTATTTCAAAGAAACAAGGGGAAATGTACAATTTTATGCATATAAAAAAACACTAAAAATATCACCATCTATGCTTGATGATGTTGTAATGAGGTGCGTGGTTAAAACTAAAAAACTGATTAACATCAGAGGTGCTAAAAAAATAAATTGATACATTCCTTAGATTTAGAGAGGGTTGAATCATACAGAAAGTCAAACGATGTCAACAATGCGGTTCGACAAGAGCAGAAAAAATAGTATGGTTCCACTTGAGCTTGATGGTGAGATAGAGGAGACATATTTTTAGGGTTCTATTTATAAGATCACGTAATTCATATATTAGTTATTTTAAAAAAGAATTATAAAGAGTAGCATTACCAATGAAAAAATTGTGAGCATTGATAAAACTACTCTTTATCAACATTAAAAAAGAAATGCATGAATGGCCTGATGGCCTTCAATGTTGTGGATTTTTCATAAGACCCATATCAATGATTGAGGGGGAACCCTTACAAGGCCCAAAGGCTTATGTGACACAATACATGAATGGTTTTTTTAATAAATTAATTTATAATTGTACAATAAAATATTTAAATTGAAAAATTATTAAAATAAGATTTTAAATTGACAACTTAAATAAATTTCAAATATATTTTAAATGTTAAAACCTGATATAAAATTTAAATATTATTCATATAAATTATAAACACATTGAAAATATTACATGTGTAGTATATAAATATAAGTATAAATAAATATTAAAAATAAATATATATATTTTTAAAATTATTAATTAATACATGATCATAAATTTATAAATTAAATTAAATTAATTGTATTAAAAATTAAAAATTGAATTCATAACATTTATGTGAATTACCAACATATATATGCACACACACACACACACACATGTATATACACACATATGCCTACATTCATGCATTTATACTCATATATATATATATATATAATTATTTAATATCATTGTGAATATATCTATAAATAAATATATGGATTTATATATTTTATAATTTTTTTAAAAAATATTAATATATTATAATTATTTTAATTATATGCACATTTTTAATTAAAGTATATAAATAAAATATTAATCATTTTGGCTAATATATATTTGATAATCTTATAAATATAAAATTATTAAAATAATATAAATTTTTATTAAATTTTATATAAATCGTATTATATATTAAAATAATATATTTATATATATGCTTATTGTATTATAATAATATTTAAAAATATATGAATATACATATATTTAAAATTATAATTATAATAAAAATATCTATAAATATTTTAATACAATTATAAATATTTATATATAATTATACATATATATATATATAATTATATTTATATATATATATTAATATGTAACTACATATATTTATGAATGAAATAAAATTATTTATTAACATAATATATTTACAATAATTTTATACTTATATATATATATATTTATAAATGATTTTTAGAAAATTATATATATATATATATATTAGAATTACTATAAAATTATATTAATATATCTTATATGTATTAATTATATACATGCCTTTTCTAATTAATGTACGTAAATACACATTATTTTTTGAATATAAAGAGGATAATTTTTATATTTTAGTAATAGTTTCAATTGATAGTTTTTATTAGCACTAAGAATAACATTGATAAAGATCCACCATTATCAGTGCTAAAAACATTGATAAAGGGTACAAAATTATCAATGTTTTGTAGCACTAATAAATATTTCCATTATCAGTTCTTTTAGATATTGTTGATAAAGGTAGCCATATTATTTGAGCTTTTTTATTTAGCACTGGTAAAATCTTGCACAATGTATGATGCAATCTGTGGTAGTGTTTATAACCAATGAAACCATGTTAAAAGATGTGGAAGGTGAAATGCACTCAACGTTATAAGCCTATCACATAATGTCATGATAAGCATCTCATGAATTTGACATTGTGTTGGTGGAAATATAAGCTTAACCACGTGTTTATAGCTCTATTGAGTGATAATGTATCCTTAATACTGATAGGTATTATATCCATATATAATTCCAGGATATAAGGGGATATCATATCGATGTGGTTGTTTTTGACATAAATTTATACATATTTATGTTAGGGAATTAATGGAATTTTTATTGCAAAAATTGTGTTTTTGATAGAGATTTATTAACTAATATTAATTATTCTCATTATACACATTAATTTAATAAATCCTCCATGTTTGTTGATTTGGTGTTTTTATTTCTCAAATGTTACTATATTAATATTTAAATTTTTTTATTGATGAAAACATTTTTTGAAATTAAATTAAATTTTCCATTTTAAATTTTTTAAAAAAATGGATGGTTATAAAATACTTTATTTGACAGAAGTACTTATTTCATAAAATATAATGATTTTATTTAATAATTTTTTGTGGAATTTTATAATTAACAATGTCGGGGTAAATTCTTTACCCACTTCCTTCTTATTTACTATTCTCGCGACATTCTACCACTGCAACACCCATCTATCATTTCCCCTAGATCTACGTCCCCACTCCAACATTTACCACCCTGATGACCTACCACCACTACAATCATCTCCCATTTAAACAAATGAATGTTACCTTTCAACTGAACCATGTTCTATTGTTCTAATATATCCAAGAGCCCTTCGAGTCTGAGAAGCCAACCCACACTGCCAAACAAATCCATGTGCCACCACATTCTAGTGTTGGAATCATGAGAAACCACATTCAATGAAGATGATGACTGAAGGAGGGCCATAAAATGTAAAGACTAAAGCTCACCAGTGAATAGATGAAAAATAAGTAATTTTTATTTTGAGACCTCTACATTTGAAGAAAGAAATTCATCACCACATCACTCCTCTCCACCCAAATCACATCATCGCTAGAGTATGTTTCCCAGTATGAGTCAATGTATGCCTAATTCAAGCTCCTGATGAGAGGTCCTTGCATGCTAATGAATCCATCGTATTGAAATTGAAGTCCCTATAGAGAATCTACTCCACTAACATTTATTTTCAATATATATATATATATAAAATAAATTATAATAAATATATATATATATTAATAATATTACTAAAATAAAAGTTCAAAAAATATTCGACATCAACTATGGTTGTTCAAGCCGAAAAAAATGGATTTAGTCACACACCCAGAATGTGTTTCATGTCCCAAGGAAATCCATTCATGTTATCTAATGACCCAAAATAATGAAAAGGGAAATTAATTCCAAAACTGGAGTTTTTCATCATTTTTCTATTTTTGGAAGAATCCTAAAGGATTAGTGTGGGGGATGGAAAAAGTGGTCATGGGAACAACATGACATATTTGAGGGGAAGTGAAGTTTTTTATAGAGATTTGGAGTGATCAATTTTTGTCAATTAAAGTTGTAATAAAGCATGTAATGAAGCACCAAATGATATACCTGCCTATTGGTTTTTGATTTCATGTACTCTATTTTAATTTTTGAATAAGCATGGGGTGGTCCCCTCTTTTTCTGTACCCCTGTACACAAGAATCGACAATAATTACCAGACATTGAATCCCTCTCATATTCTTATTCTCATTTTTTTCACGATTTTTTGGTTTTTATTATTTTGAATATCATTATGTTGTTTTCTATTTTCTAAAAAATAAAATGTTGTGTGTTTTTGTCCTTCAGTGATGTGATCTGAAATCTCTAGAAATAGATAAATAATTAGTGTGTATTGACATAATAAGAGACAATCAACGCTGCTAAGAGATCGAAGCTTCAAAATGATCATCTTTTCTTCTTTACCATAGAAAATTTTCATTGGGAATTTGTTCTTGGTGAGATTAAACATATGTGAAGCAACAATTTAATTCTGTCATTACATAATAATTTTACCCCTACCGTTATCATTTAGCTTTAATGAGTAATTTATATTGGTTGTGCGATCATATGATCTCAACAAGAGTATTGAATATTGTGGTACTTCATAGATGGAATGAATCTATTGTTTAAATCATTTTTTCATATAGAGGAATGCTCAAGTAGAGAAGAATTTTTGTATTCATGTGTATAACTATTAAGGTGATAGAGGTGAGTGATCTAATCCATTAATGATGCATTAAATGTGGAAGAGAGTTTATGGACTTCATAAAAATATATATTAAAGGGTAACAAGAGTAGATGATATATTTGGACCTTTTCTCATTTACATTATTATCCTTATTTATGTCTCCCTTTTGTTTTACTTTATCATGTTTTTACTATTTTTAGTTCTTTTTCAATATTTTTGTTTCACTCCTCCTACTGCCATCATGATTTTAATCAATTTTTTTCATGATATCATTTTTTTTATTTCAATATATATAAATTTGAAATGAAAATTCAGGATGAACACTAGGGAATTCCACATTTCATTCTTGAGAGAAACCGTAAGGTTGGTAATTATTCTATATTAAGGATTTATAAATCTATCTCTGACAATTTTCTCGATTTGAACACCATAAAATATTGGCATTGTTTCTTGGGAAGCTAAAAATATTTTAGTTGGATTTACACCTTATCTCAAACAATAAATAAAAAACAACATAGAAAAGTGATGAATTCTATCGATTCTGATTTGTTATCACTGTTATATCTAGTTAAACATGTTGAAGAGTCGGTTGCTGCATTTCAACATAGGATTATAGAATGAAAACATCGAGATATCACTAAAGGTAAAATGGTAAATTATAATAAAAACATGAAAACATATCAATAGGAAAGAGATAAGTTAAATAAATATATAGGATAAGTAAAAACTCTAATAACAAACTGAAAATTCTGCTGGGAAGTAACTTGGGAGAAATAAGAAAAGAAATTAGGGTGATAATAAGTCATATTTTCCAACATATGTGGATGAAATTCCTTATAATATGCTATTTTAAATTACATATTCAGATTTAAAATCATGATTAAAGGGGTGGAAGGATATAGGATATGAATAAACTAATGATTCTTGAAAACTAAAAGGGGATCATTTTATTTATTCTATTCATCTTGATGATTTTTACTACAGTAAAATTTCTATTAATTTTCCCATGATAGAACAGGTTGATCCAACACAAGGAATCCCAACCTTTTCTTATGAGGACACTCCAACTATGGTGACATGTTTTGAAAAAATTATGGAGCATGTTAACTAAATCACTCATGAATCAAAAATACTCTCAGGATCACACTTTTATTAAGTAGAAAAACTGGCCACCTTGATTCAGGTAATTGGAATTTTTTTAAAGAATCAGTGTTTTTATTTAGTTTTTATTTTATAGAGTTTGAAATTGATTATGTAACTCCTATTTTAGGTATTAGTGATTTTTTTTGTTTTTTTGATTTCATAGAGAGTCAAGAAGAACTTGTATCTACACCTACTGATGAACTATTTCAACAAAAATAATTATGAAATTTTAATTTTTATAGTTTATTGAGGATGAATATGGGGTGTTGTAACAATGCGTTTGTTTCATGGTAGTTGATGAATCATTTTTTATAATAAAATAAGAAATGATAATTTGGACAGAACCCGAAGAATGTTTTTACCCTAGAGTTGAAGTATCACAACCTATACAAACAAACTCTCAAACAGAAGGAGAGAAGTAACCCTACATTTTGTTTTCACCTCTATTTCTCCACAAGTTGACCATTGCAAAGGGAAGGGAATTAAATGAAGATGTATAAGTTGTACTTCCCAAATTTAAAATCACTAAATATGAAAGGAATAAAAATTTGTGGTTTTTAGTAATAAGTCCATATCTTCAATTATAACAGGTTTCAACCAATGATTGATCATCTATGGATTTTCAAAACACAACACACATTGGGGGGTTATTATAGGATTATCACTCTCTATTTATGTTTCCTATTTCATTTAAATTTTATTATTATTTTATATTTTGTAATTTATCTCATTGGATAATAATAAGGAAGTTATTCCATGTGGAAACCAATCAAGGATAAAAGGATAATCCTACTAAAAATAATTTGATTAAAACTCTTTTACTCAAATATGGTTTCATTTCAATTTGAGATGTAAATAATGAATTCTAATCATTTTACATATTGTACGTTTTGAAATTGAGATTCAAGAGGTGTATTTCAATGATAATATAAGGAATTCAGTTGGATTAAAAAATTAAAAATCTTATATACTAAGGATGTATTTTTTTTAATTCTTCCATCATAATCATTTTTTCAAATATACTACTAGAAAAGAAGAATGGTTGAATACCCCTTTGTTATGTTTTTTTAAAAAATATTTTATATTTATTAAATGGGTGTCTAGATTTCTTATTTCTAGAGTATTAAAAAATCTAATTAAGATGAATTTCAAATCTGTCTTACACCCTAAAAAACTTTACTACTGTCTCATTGGTTATGATGCATAATTTTAGATAAATTGAAAATATTTTATCTATATATAATAATAACAAATATGAAATTTCTAAATAGTGATAAAAATCACAATTAAAGTGGAAGGTGGGGAATGGAAAAAATAAAGACGAACTAAAAACATAAAAAACCAGACGAAAAAAAGAAAAGTGACATATAAAGAATTAAAAAAAATTCAATAAGGAAAATTCCAAATCTAGGCTAATCCACTCTGAGTTTCCTTTCATAAATATTTTGAATAATACCATAAAATCTCATCCTCACTAAATGTGGGACTAATGACTTAGTTCAAACAACTCTCTCATATAATAATTGAACCCCAAAAATATGATATCCCCCATTAGTGCAAAACCAACAATTTCCCACTCACAATAATAATCATATTATCTTTGTTCAAAACATCACAAGTCCTTACGAATCCATTCAAAACTCTTTAACATATGGTTTATGAAAATCTATTATTTTTTGAACAAACACATTGTCCAAAACCTAATCCCTATCTAAAATTATCAATATGTGACACTATGCGTATTTATAGTATTGAAAAAATATGAAATAAAAATATCATAAATATAAGCAAAGAGTGGAATTTCAAAATGCATTAATTCTTTACCAGCTACAAAGGGTCTTGTGTGATCTTGATCAAACATAATCATATCTTCATATGAACATATCCACCACAACATCTTTCATATAGATCATTATTGGATCAATTTTTTTGATGTGGAATAAAATTATCAATAAATGGCATATATCAAGTACGCAAGTGAATTTCCTCGAATTTTTGTACCCTAAAGACATGTGAAAGCCATAACAAGGTGCCCACATTGTTCACCAAACTCCAAAATGTGAACCATCTTAGAACCCAACCATCATGCACCTAATCCCCCAATTTTAAAACAAATATACCACCTTGACTACTATTTTGAGGATCATATAACTACATAGAAGATGAATGGAGGCTTGAAGTGTTTTGCGCACCTTGGTTTCTATAAATTCATCAAGTAAAATAATCTTTCCAAAATCCTACGGTAATTAACCATAAAAGGGTAATTGAGTTATCTAATGGTTTAATATACTAAAATTATTTTGTAAGACCACTGGTCTCCTAGATCTCCAAAAATAGGGAGAAAATCACCACATCAGATGACACACTAGGGAACCACTTACCAAGGCCATGCCTAGAAGACTCTTCACTAGTAAAAATTCACTTAAATGGCTTATAATTTAGGGATAATTCCCCCTAAAAATTAACTATAGCAATACTTAATCCTATCATTCTATCCCAATGAAGCCTAATAATACCTTATAGTTAACCATTTCTATTTACTTGGAAATATCATTATCATTGAACCGAACATCACCTAGGTATTCTTATAAGAGTTACCACTTCACCCTAACCTAAAAAATGGTAGATAACATCTCCCTAGCCTCATATTTGGGAAGCCACATCATCCTATAATCAGAACATGGCCCCCAACACTCCCTATCAGCATACCTCAGAAACCACTTCTCCCAAGCCACAAACATGGGAGACACTTCACCATAACCTTATAATTTGGTTGAACTTTTACTAGGATAATACATGTGTTTCATTATCTATTTTACAATGTACAAACATTATAAAATCATATCATGGATCATTTCCTCCATTTATTCTCAAATGGAACAATTACTTAAAAGATCCTATAAACACTCATTTTGATAGATCAAATCACCATTAGGTGGCATCCTCCTGGAATCACCCAAAACCAATCAAGATACAAGATCACATTATGTACATCAGTGCACACCCTTTCAATAATGCACTCCCTTAATAAAACTAAACATATAGGATTTTCTCTTAGATTGATAGAAACATTATGATAACCTTGATGATGTACTCCCTTGATTATGAGGAACCATTTAATGAGTATATTATTAAATATTTCCATTGTATAAGATGCTCATCCTGGATAGTAAAGTGTCATGTTGGTTGACCTGGTCTACTCAATGATGAATGTGACTCCTCCTTAGTTATAATCCCCATTTATGTTCCAATGGATGATTTCATCACTATGAATCATTAATGAGCCATTGAAATTTACATAAGGGCATCCCATCCATAATCTCCACCCACATTATCATGAGGCCATATCCCTTATGCATCCACTTATGATTCCTTGATTAATTAATAATAAATTTTATGTATATATATGGGATTATCATGCATAATCCATAATCTATATCTCACCTAGAAAAATTCTCCATGACTCTATTTTTTCATTCTTTTATTGTTACTAGAATATGTTAAGTTCAAATCAATACATATAGGAATCCACATGTTAGGCATAATCCTTGAATTATTTCTCAATGGGGGCTCCTTCCCCAGGAGTCACTTAATTTAATGGTATATATTACCTTAAAAAAGTGTGTGTGTGGGTTTCCCCAATTCTTAATCCCCATTCAACCCTATATTATCTTCTCTTTCATGTCACTATCATCCAAGTCATGTGAAATAAAACTACATGAAAACATCCTTAATACATAATGTCAAATTTCATGGTATGAACCTTTCACATGACCTTAATCTACGAAAATAGAATTACATGGTATTTCATTCATGTTAATCAGGTTAGAGAGGATGAATCTTCGATGGTCAAAACCATCATTCCATTCCATATTTACACTAGGCTATATTCCCTCTATGAACCTCATCCAAACATGGATATATTATCTACAAAAACTGTATATCTTTACTTTTATATTTCTAATAATCCATATAAACCATTCATGGTAGGCTATATTCTATGTAAACACTCTATTATTCATAATCCATATTCCCTATGAGTAATTTTTACAAGGGGTCACTAACTATTAAGATCCTATCATATCCATTACTTGTTTAGTTACTAAAATAAAATTTTATCTAGAGTGGTTTTGTCAGGAATAAACCCCACACAAACAACTTGGATACACATTTAACCTAATAGTTCATTCTATATGACTTTAAACTATTTAGAAAAGGTTACAGTTTTTATACCTCATATAAAACTATGCTGGTCTGTGTTACACTACTTTGAAGGGTATGATGTGTCCGGTGAAGTGGAACCAAACAAAATGAGTTCTAATTCCCCTCATAGATATATATTGGAAGCCTCTATCATGGGCCCAATTTTAGATTCACCATATTTTCCACCTCCCTAGATTGTGATAAATTCTAGATTACCAAAATTCATGTCTTTAAACTGTAACATGAACAATCTACAAGAGAAGAATATATAACCTATAGTTTATGCATATGTTCACATAAACGAATGACACATAGTGATAATTAGTAAGATGGTAACCAGTCCAGCACTAGGGATTAAAAATAATTAAATAACAAGTATTAAACCCGTAAGAGATTCCTAATGTACGAAATAATCATAGATTAAAAGTACAATGAGACCAACCACTCATCCTCTTGACTAATTAACAACCCAAATAATCACTTAGGAATCCCCATAGAACACATGATGTTGAAATGTAGGTTTATATTGTCTAAAAAATTTAATGCATTTTTTATATTGGAATCATAATGGATAAGATGGAATATTTTAACTGCAACTGGTTGAGACATATCATGTATCCTACTTTATATTCCAAATTACATTACCATACATAAACAAGCAGGAAACACATTAGAAACAAAACATTAAACCCAATTATTATCCTTTACTCATTAATGTGATCGGTCAAGTCTGTTCTTACATGAGATGATACATTAATGTTTCTTTTTTATAGTTATTGATCCCTTATGGACTTTTATGAACCCTTGAAAGATCTCTATTTAATCCAAATCAATTAAACCATCTCACTTTTCATCACCATATTCTATGTAATGATGATGGGCCAATGGTTTTCATGGTGCCCGTCAAGATACTTATCAACAAGTGAGGCATCCCAATATTGTAACACCCCATTGTCTCTCTTATGGTTTTATTGGAATCAATTTTTTGGTTCTCTTTTTGTTTGGGATCATTTCATGATTCTCAGTAATGTTTTTCTTTTGATGGAGAAAATGGCATAATTTTTGGGGATGTATGTTTGTGTGGATAATGGAAATCTGGCTATAGATGCATAAATGGATTTAGAGGGTTATCCTTAGGGCTAAAGATCCATATGTTATGATTTTTATGTTGTCTTTTGAAAACTATAATGAGAAATTCCTACTGGACACATTCACGTTATTAATGGGTTACATAATTTGAATTTATTTTAGGAATGATTCTATGAGTCTCGTTTAGGGAGTAAAAATATTATAGGTTGTCAAACCATTACACAAAATGAAAAAGGTAATTAGGATTTAATTTAATACATGGTGATTCCTTTTTCGGTGTATTTATAATGAGTGGGATTTCGAACCATAAAATGAATTTATGACATGAATTCCTTGGGTCCTATTGTTATAATCAATCTTCACACATGAGTCATTTGAAAATTGGTTTGTAGGATTTCCTCTTGAAACTGACAATGATATTTGGAGATTTTGGGTCATCTTCATACTTTTGTACATATCTGTTCTGTGTTTGACTCGTACATCGATTACATCACAAATCCCTTATAGGCAATATTTCTACATCCCCATTCCATTTGGTCACGTCGATGAATTTGTGTATGTTTTTTCATTAAATTTCATGATCGTTTGGTTTTTTATATTGACCCGTTTTAGTTTCATACCATGACCTGTCTTTTAAAAGATGGACTGTTGTATTTCAAAATATATTATCGATGATGGATAGGATTCCATCATTCTTTAGGTAGGTGTAACTATGATAGTGTTTCTAATTTATTAATTTCAATATGTTCTGGTGGATCAATTTAGTTTTTCATTGAAATGTATTTTATTTGATATAAAATTGGGTTTTGTTAAATGTGATCATGTATTTTGTAAAATGTTTTTGACAATCATAGCACATTGGGAACCTTGGATCCATCGTGAAAAGGACATAGGTAACCCAAGTGTGTGTGGATCCACTAGGTGTTAATTTTTTATATAGACATATTGTATCTAGATTAAATATCAATTAGAACTAACATATATCTTATTTATGCTCATTTGATATCTAGTATGTATTCTCGTAGGCAATAACAAAAATGGTTTATTTTTAATTTTTACCTAGTTTATCACAAAATTGATTATTTCATGGATATTTTTACACATGTTTAGTTTACATATTTTTATTTTATACCTAATATATTCTTGTATTTGGAAAATATTATATGAATTTATTAAATACAAATTCATTTTAATAAATATTTAAATTTTTTAAAATTATTTACAAAATGTGTTTTTTTATAAACATAGAATGTGTACACTTTTGATATTATAACTAGTATTTATTTTCAGGTGATACTATATTGGGATTTGTTCACACACACTACTTTGAAATTGGGTGGATATAGACCTTGTTTTAAAGGAAAGGGAAAGTTAAGATCATCATGCTGTATTAAAATGTCTCTTATCACTTATCACATTGGTAGAGGAATGGAATGGTGGTGATGGATAGTCACATTGAGACCTGTTTAGTCTTGTATGTTTTGTCTTTTTGGTTTGGCCAGGGTGGCATGAATTTGTATGTATTATGGATTTATTTTTTATTAAATGTATAATATTTTTGATTCAATGTTACATGGGACTTATATTTCTTTTTTTATATCTCACCATGTCGAATACCACATGGGCTAACTTTTCTAGTTGACCTAGGATAGTTTTTCAAAAATTAGAATGAAATGGAATTATTATCATAAACTGTTGTTAACACTACATGGGTGTGGTTTACTGTTTTGGTATGCTGGAGATAATAACATCACAATTTGGGTTGTATGTTTAGAAATATGGCTTGGATATATAACTTTAGAGTTTTGATTCGAGTTACCTTACATGGTTAGGTACTTTTTCAATGCTTGGCAGTTGATATTATTTGAATGAACAAGATGTGGGGTTTATTTAACTCAACATGTTTTTTTGTTAATGTGTCATCCTTTTTAGAATAATTCATAATTTCATAAAATATTTATTACATTAATGCATTGATATCAATACCTGAATTTAGTATTGGGATTTTGGAATATTCATGTGAAAAATTGGTTTTTGTCTAGAGATTGTTAGAAAATTACTCTTATAAAATATCTTCCAAATACAAGTTATGATGTTTTGAGATATATTAAATAGTAAAATAATATACTGAACCATCTTTGGTAGAGATAGTAATCTATACTTTTCAAAATCATGGTCATGAGGGTGTTGGGAACTAGGTAAAAGTAGTGGATGAAGACTCTAATTTACAAATAAACATCCACCTGTCTTTCGTAGTGACAAACGACCCCAGGAATTTGAATATTGGCTTTTGAAGATTGATAGGTTCATTAAAATTTTGAAGAATACTAAGGAATATAAGGTGTTTTTTCACATGTATATGTTTGAAGGATCCTAAAATAGATGGTGGAACACAATTTTCAAAGCTATGATGCACAATGATCTTATACGGACTTGTTGTAAGAAAATATTCAACCTACAATTTTATCCAATGATATTACATGTGGAAAAGACCAGATATTTTTGAGCATAGAGTATAGAGAGTATACTATTTTGGAGTATTGGACCCATTTTTATGTGTTTATGAACATGGAACCGGAGCTAGTCACCAATGATTACCTAAAGTATTGGAGGATTGAGTTGGGATTGAGGGTTGATATTTGGCCGAAAGTGATTCTCATATAACATAAAATATATATTGAGGTAGTTGATAAGGTGTCTTTGGAATAGCCTGAAACATATATAAAAAAATATTTGAGATGATCTTTAGATTAATCTCTTGTTAACCAAGGTGAATCTTTTGGACAAAAAAGGAAGAGAAAAGGCGTCCAGTTTTCATTAAGACTAGTTTTGGGGGATTCACATAGTTAGTTGTAGGTTTATCTTTAATAGTGTGGGTAGCTAGGACATATGGATCTCAATTGAAAATATTTTCACATGACATGTCATAAATTTAGAAAATATGGCCATCTTATGTGTTCTTTGATAGGATGTCCCAAGGTAGTAAAGATGGATTCACATTCACCATGGGAACCTAGGTTCTTACTAGTGCTTTCAAGGGTGGTGGCTAGTATCCATAGTATAAGGGGATGTTTATGTGGATAATAATGATCATGGAGGATCTGAGAATGGATGTATGTATGTTATAGAGTATGCACTAGATGAATCTAAATCTGGAACTATAATAGTTACGGTCATAGTGTTCATTTTTTATTCTATAGTGGTAGGTCTTTTTAATATAGTTTCTACACATTATTTTATATCATAAAATATAGTTGACATTTTTGTATTTTTTATTGAGATTGTTTTATTATTTTTGGACTTTTCAATGCCATTAGGAAATATGTTCAAATGAGGTTTCAAGTTCCCAATATGTCATGTGATGAAAATAGACCATGAGGTGGAGTGGGACTTCTTATTGCTGAATCATGAAATGATTGACCGAATTATATGAAAGGATTATATGATCAATTTTATGTCCTAGATATAATTTTTTTTACCTTTAGGTTATGTTATTATCTTCTGATGGGGTCACTCATTTTTTTAAGGGTACTCAGGACTCTAGATTCGGAATGGAGGAACATGTTGTTCCTTATACTGGGGTAATCTTGTGCCTATTTTTAGAGATGTTTCTTTATATTGTTGACCCTTGTTTGGGAATATAGAAACATTTGGTTGTGTGTTCATACACCAAGGTATTTTTGGGTTATTTTTCTAGTTTACCACCCTATATAGAGGTTGAGTTTAAAATTCACCTACTTCCTGGAATGATTCCCATTCCTATACCATTATATAGCATGGTTCCTACTGAGTGGGTAGAACATATGCTCCAAATTACTAATCTCTAGACCATGGAATTTATTCATCCTAACCCATCACCATGGGATCCTAAATTCATATTTTCGTTGAATATATATGGGATCATATATCTTTTAAGTGACCGTTGGATGTTAAATTGGGTGACCGTTATGAAAGAATATCACATTCCCAGGATTTATTATATCTTTGATATACTTAGAGGGGATTATTGGGTTTTAATGATTGACTTATAGTTAGGGTACCACGTATTGATAGACCAAGAATAATATATAACTAAGATAACATTTTGGAGATGGTATGGGTATTTTGAGATTATGGTTATGCCATTCATACTAACTAACACTTCTTTGGTATTCACGACCTTGATAATATAAATATTACATCTATTCTTGGAATCGATTCTTATCATGTTTAGGGATGATATTATGGTTTACATTAATTCTTATGAGGACCATATAAACTATTTTGAGATCATTCATACAATATTTAGGTAACAAGATATGTATAGTAATCATTCTAAATGTGAGTTTTGGATTCAAGAAGTAATGTTTTTTGTGAATGTTGTATTTGAGAGGGGAATATTAGTGGATCCTAAAAAGGTATGGGTAGTTATATAAAATGTCCATCCTAGAATGGTGTTTGATATATGAAGATTCTTAGGATTGACTAGTAATTATTTTGAGTTTGTTCAGGACTTCTCCACGATTGCATCTATAATAAACAATTTAACCCATAAGGGTGTCATGTTATAGTGTAATGAAAAGTTATAGATATATTTTAGGGAACCAAAGGTGATATTGAATTCAAATCCCGATTATATTCTTATAGAACTGGGTTTGGGTTATGATGTTTTCTTCAATGCTTCTATCATGGATTTGGGGTGTTCCATGATGTAGGTGATACATTTTCTATCCTATCACTCGGTCTAGTTATGAAATAATGAGAAGAATTTCCCTACCAATGATCTTGAGTTGGATGTGGTAATGTATGCACTAAAAAAATGGCATCACTACCTCTATTGGGAATGGTTTATATTATATTTTGATCATAATAGCCTAATGTATATTTTCAATCATACAGATATAAACTTGTGAAATAGAAGTTGGGTGGATTATTTCTAGGATTTTTATTTATGTTATTGCTTATAATCCTAGAAAAGTGAACATCTTCACTGATGATCTGAGAAGGTAATTTCCAAAAAAATAGGCAATGAATTAGTGTAAGATCATTCTTTAATGAGTTTGTTGCTGATATTTTCATGGGAATGGAAGAAGCTGGTGGATAAGTATTTTTTGGATTTAATGAAGGATGGTTTGTCATTTCATTAGTGGGTTTATGTCGAAAAGATTCCTGGCCTGGTGGTCCATGGTATTAGTAATGTCTTTTATCGTGGGGAGACCTCAGCTGAGTGGTATTAGTATTCTAGTGGTGCTTCCTACTTTCCAAAATTTTTTTTGTTTCCTTTATCCACGAGGTTGGAGGTGACAGATAGTGGAAACCATTCTTTTTAGTCCATACACCCATGTGCTACTAAGATGTGTCATATTTTTTGATGATTGTATTAGTGGGTAGGGATGAGATGGTTAATTATGGATTTTGTATTGCTGTGTCAAACTTTTCAGAGTATTAAGTCATTTTACTAGTGACTTGCTGGTTTGTTTCAACCCTTACTGATTTTGGTATGGAAATGGGGAGATATTTTTATGTATTTATTAATTTATTTAACAAGAAATTCTTGTGGGAAGGATGCGATTTGGGTTATCATTTATCGAATCAATAAATTAGTGTACTACCTCTTAATCAATGGGATGAAAAAGGTGATACAATATGGGGACTTATATGACTAAGTGATTGTGAGACTTCATGGGGTTACCAATATGGCTGTTTTTTACTAGGATTGATGGTTGAGATCCTATTTTTAGGTATTTTTTCTAGAGATGATGGGTTCCCTATAGAAATTGGTCATGAAAAATAATTTGTAGATGGTTGGACAGTTAGAGAGATCTATATAGGTTATTGAGGATATTATTTGGGCTCATGTTCTTGATTTTGGAATTTCATAACAAAATAAATTTCATTTAGTGAATTTTTCTTATAATAATAGTTATCAGGATTCAATAAAAATGAATAACTTCAAGTATTTTTGAGGGAGGCCATATAGATCTCCCTTGTTTTGAGAAGAGTTGGGAGAGAGGTCTTTAATTGCTCCAAGTCATGTTCATGCAATGGATAAAAGGGTGCAATTGATCCAAAAGAGATTAACCATGGAACAGAGTTTTCAAAAAATATTATGAGGACCATATTAGTTGGATTCTAGAGTTTGAGGCTGGTGATTAGGTATTTCAAAGAGATTCAACTCACTTCAGACATCCTCAGTTGGGTAAGCAAGGTAAACTGAAATAATGTTTTTTGGTCCCATTTCAGATCATTGGATTACTGAGAATGATTTCCTATAAATTGTACATAAAGTTTCATATAAATTCATCAAAAATGTGATTCATATTTCCCAGCCAAGGTGGTATCAAAAAAATCTTCTTAACATTATTGAACATGAGGATGTTGATATTGATCTCAAAATCACTACGGTTGAACAACCAGTTCAGATTATGAATTTCCAAGATAATGTAATATGTGGTAAAAGTATTCCATTGGTCAGTGTACTATGGATGTGCGAATGAGATAACCGTGATACATATTACTAGAATAGTTGATAATGTGGTAATGACTATCTATTTTTGTGAGTCCAAGAATATGTGGACTTTATGGGGATAGAAATTATTTATATTGGTAATATTTTAACAACCACATTAATATAATTTAGGTGTTCTTTGAATCTTGTTTTGATTTCCATTTGTAATTGGGTATATTGATTGTTTTTCTAGAATTGAGTGCCTTAGCTGTGAAAAAATACCTAAATACAAGGGATGTATATATTTTTAGAATTAATAGAGTTTGAGTAGAATTTTATAAATGGATTTAGGGGGATATCCTTGGAATCAGGGAGGCTTATGTTATGGTTATTTGTTTTTCAAATGAAATCTAATACGATCATTACATCTTGGACTCATTGACATCTTGAATGGGTTAGGCTGTGTAAATCTATTGTAGGGAAGATTTTGTGAGTCTTGTTTTGTGTGTGAATTTTTTTTCAGGCAATGAAGCCATTAAAAAACTTGAAAACATCAATTTTAATTTAATTTAATCAAAATTAACACATTTTATTATATATTTATAGTTCATGGCATTTCATGATTTGAAAGGGATTCGTGATGTGAATTACTTGAGTCCAGTAGTTTTAATCATGATGAATGCCTAACTTTTTTATCATTCGGTGTGTAGTATGTCCTCTAAAACCCTATGATGATTTTGGCTCATTTTGGGTCATCTCCCTCCTTCTGGATTGCTCTGATCGGTGTTAGAATCCTATATCAATTTTGTTGCATATCCCTATTAAGTTGGAATTCTGGTTATTCTTTTCCTTTAGTAGTGGGGGAACATTGGATATGCTTTTATTTGTATTATTGATCAATTGGTGTTTTCTATCAAACATTTCTAGTTTTTTTCATTCCATGTATTTAAAGGGTGAATATATAGTATTTAATTCATTGTTGTCGCAGGAAGATAGGTTCCCGTTGATATTGAAGTACGTGTATCTATTAATGTGTCTATAATTCATTAATTACTATATGTTCTTGCTAATATATTTGGATTTTTCAAGGAAAATGAGTTTATTTATTTTAAAAATGTTTTTAATAAATGTGATATTTGATTATGGAAATGGTTTTGAAAAAACATTGAATATTGGGAACCTTTGGTCCATTGGGAAATGGATATAAAAACCCAAGTTGGTGTGAAACCAATAGGGTTTACATTTGTGACATTGAAAAACTATTATAAGACTCAATATCAATAAGAACCAACACATTCCATGTTTAGGATTATTTTATGTCAACAATGAATTTCTATAGGTTGTTTCTAAATGTTGTGATTTTTCATTTATACCAGGTTTATCAAATGGTGGACTATTTTGTGGATATTTTCTTATATGTTTAGTTTAAATGATTATATTTTATACCTAATATATTCCTAGTTTTTTTAAATATATTAATAATTTATAGAAAAAATGGAATATCTACAATAGTTTTTATTTTTTCAAAATTATTTATAAAACAAAAATTGTTATAAAAAATAAGGAATTATTGGTATTGGAACCTTTATAGATTCTTTGGTGATATCTTATAGGGATCTATTCTCATATAATAATTTTTCCTTTACACAGCTAAAGACCATGTTTTTTAGGACTCCAGGAAATTTTAGGGAATCATCAGGCATGCCTGGTTCCCATATTGTATGTTTTTTTCATAGTGGAATGGATTGGTGGTGATGGATTGTCACATGGAGACTTGTTTAGTATTGTTTGTTTTATAATTATTCATTGGCTAGTGTGGCTTTAATTTTCAGGAATCATGGATATGTATTTATTTCATCCAAATTTCAATTTACCATTTCCTTAGTGTTACATGAGTCTTTGGTTTCTTTTCTATATCTCATAATTTGGAAGACCACCATGGGAGACTTGTATAGTTTACATTTTAATACCCCTACCCCAGTTATAGGAGGCAGTGAATTATTTTAATACATTGGCATGATTACAAGGAATCAAGTCTCGAAAGACCGATCAGTTTAGCAGTCTTGTAAAATAGATTACATACATGAAAATTAAATTACACATTTGAAAATCAAACACAACATAAATGATCCTTTGAGAACGACATTAATCCCTTAGATTAACAAATCTTATCAACAAAAAAATACTTCTTCACATCCTGGGACAAATAAAACTTAGATAGGTCTGATCTAAAATGATTAGTAATGATTAAAATATAGCAGAAGCATTCATAAATAAGTATTAACATTTAAGGCAATGTATTAGAAAAAACAGAATCCTTTTAAACTTAAACATCAGCATTACATGGAAATGAAAAATTCATATAATTCCATTTACTTATTCACATGGGTATTATACTAGTCTAATAATCAAATGAAATATCAATAGAAACATTCAAAATGAAGGAAGGAATAATTCCAGACACTAATTTCTATGTCAAGACCTCATGCCAATACCTATGGGATAAATATAATCGGAACCCAACCTGGAGGGCCTCTGTAATAGGACTCTAACCCGGAGAGCCTCATAACTGGACTCCATCCCAGAGAGCCTCTATTACTGGACTCCAAACTGAAGAGCCTCTATAACCAGACTCCATCCTGGAGGGTCTGCTATAACCAGACCCCTACCCGGAGGGCTTACTTTTACTGGTCCCCAACCCGGAACATACTAGTCCATCACATTTATCTTAAGAAGTGTTTGAAACATAGCATTAACATTTGTATTAAAACTATCATTTGAAATGTAAATACTTTAACCATAAACCATGAATTGCATAAAAATAACCCATCCACAGTCAAACATCTCACAAAACCTTAAATAAAATATGGATGATTTTTATCATAATAAATCAACTTCAAACAAGTGTAAAATTTCTCAAAGGATGTTGACATAGATGAAATAAAAAATATTTGAGAGAAATATCTCATTCTATTTTGAATTAATTTATGAGTCACACTATTTAAAAAGGAAGACATTTAAAGACATTTTTTAATCAAAGTGTCCCATACCACTTTGAAACTTTTGAATGGAATTAACATTTTAAAAACATTAATGTCAATATAAATAAATCCTTAAAACCATTTTAAAAGTATTTACATTAATGAGAAAGGTTTAGAAGAATAAATATTTAATAAATTTAAAATTATGTTTTATTAAAAGTTTCCCTTAAAAAGGATTTATTTTAACACACTTTTAGGAAGTATGGACATGTATAATAAATATGTCCGAGTAAAAACATACCCATAATGAATCACAAATAATAATGAGATTGAGGAATTAACCCTTACCTTGTACTTTCCTTTAGAAGAGGGTACTTTTAAACTCCTGTATAAATACCATAATATGTTTTTAAATTATTACAGAACCACATTAATATTTATGATATCATACATGATTCATTTATGACTTTATACTACCCATTTGACAATAATTTCAATGTCAAATTAACATTTCAGGTAATAATCAGTTTCTTTATCGTACGTGTTTTAACTTTTTACTCTTGATTGTATCACTTATATAATGATTTAAATACATCATAAATATAATACATTATTTATACATCAAATATATTTAGAATATAAATATGTATAATATACGTATATATGAAATGGAAAACACTGTTTATGGAGATGGTAATCTCTACGTACGCACAAGCGACAATATCATTATATTAATGGAGAAATCATATGTAATTTTATAGTATATAATATATACAGAATCATTAACATGTAATATTTATTATTTACATCAGTTTTACTCATTATTATACCCATACAAATAATGATGTGTTTGAATAACAAACTACACCACGATGTGGAGACGGTAAACTGTATGTACACACATATGGTGACTTTTTCATTTATAGGATGGATAGAATAATTAATATGGTTGTAAATATTTTAAAATAACATAACATTATATATAAGTTACTGGAGTTATTATTTTAGAATTGACTCAACAAAGAAAGAGGAAGTGGAAGAAGAAGAAAACTTGAAAGAGTTGATGAAATATTTATCTCTTCTTTAGGTTCTTCATTTTGATTTGATCAAAAGGGATCCTTAGATTGGAATTGTAGCCAAAGTAAGGTTTCTAGGATTAAGGGAGTAATGTTTGGAGGATATTTGGGCATGGTATGTCCGTACCAAAAAGCTTTGGAGGTGTAAACATCAGAGAAGGGGAAGTTCCATTATATTAAAGAGGCGAGGGTCACTTTAGGAAAAGATTGTAATATTACTCTATAATAAAATCATTTTCGGTTTCTAATGGCCCTAAAATCAATTATTTAAAGTATAAGGTGGGTATGGGTCTAAAAACACTCATCCAATAGGTTTTAGGCAGGTTTAGGCCATCATATTAACCTTATCCTTTAGATTTAACTCTTAGTTAAATAGTTTGACATTTACCATGCCTCTTTGTATTTTTATATTATATGGTTAATAGACTTACTATAAACATCAAAGAGAACCAAAAAAAGTTCATTAATGACATATATAATATTATTAAGGCCCTTTGGATGAACGTTAGAGTTTTAAGAATATTATATTAACCAATACTATAGTATTTGTTTTAAAAACTAAATTTTGTCAATTTTGTCATTATTTAATAAATGATTTTTGTTAAAGTCCTAACAAAATTATTGTTTTTAACTAAATTCATATTCTCAATCCTAACATTTCATAGTAACATATATAATTATTTTAATTCATTACAATTATTATTTGGATATTTATAATATCAATTATTTTAATATTTCATTATAAAGGTAATTAATGTGTCATCATTGTGTCATAGATAAATTATATTATTTAAGGTCTAAAAATTATAAATAAAATATAATTATGTAGGTAATACATTTATCTTTCTAGTGAATATTTATAGTCTAATTTATATTATGTATAACACAATATTAAAAATGGTTTAGTTATCAAACATTGAATTTAACTCTTTTAACTCCTCTTTAAATAAAATAATAATTAATGTCCTAATCTAATCCAAGTGGACCAAATAGGATCATGTTTTATCCCTAAGGTTGTTTTTGGTCAAATTATACTTATTTTATAGAGTTATAAATTTTTTTAGGGTAATTATGATATCATTTTTACCCTTAATTACCCTATTTACTTTTAACAGTGGTAAATATAAGTCAAAAGTTACTATTCACAAAAAATTACTTTTTCATCATATTGAACAAAATTTTACTTACTGATATTAACCATGTCTCTTGGATTTTTTAAATTCAACTCATAGAAGTGGTAAAATTATGTTTTATAGAAATTTGCAAATGCTCCTAGGAGGTCGGTAAAAGACGGTAAAATGTTCGATAAAATTATATATATATATTAAAATATTATTAAAATAATCTAACGAATTATGTTGAACATGTATAGCTATTATGTATCTATTTTGAATTAAAATAATTTAAAATAATGTAACTAATTATTTAAATAAAAAGTCATTTTTATATAATAATAGGGTGTTTTTCACTATTCATAAAAAATTGAATGTTTTCTGAAAAATACCAAAAAGTTACCCTAAGATAATTTTGATATTCCTAATTAAAAAATGAATTATATTTTACCCATTTCAGAACATATAAGTTTCATTTATAAATTTAACATTAATTCCCGTTGTCAAAACCAAAGAAGCGTGTTTTTTATAAAGTAAGAACTATCAAAAGATTGACATGTTTTTATGTCAAATTTAAATTTGAAATTACTTATAAGGATCTAAATTGTATTAAATGATAAAAGTATAATCTAATTATACTTACAAACCATTCAAATTCATAATTTATCACTATAAATTATTTCGATTAAAAAATTAGTTTTCAATTAAAACATAGTATTTTTCTATATTCATCAAAATATGAAAGTTATCAGAAAAGAGCCAAAAATTTATCTAAACGAAATTTTTATGTCTTGATTATAAATTAAAATTTAATTTCATTATATTGATTATATAGAGGTGTCAAATATTGGTTATAAAAAGGGTTCTCTATTAAAAGGCGTTAAAATTGCATCTTTTGAAAAAATCTTCTTTTATCTGAAAAAATGAATTTAATCTTATATTATGTCTAAGAAACACATAATATGAATGTTAAAATTATATAGAGTTTATAAGATTCAAAATGTAGTTAATACTATTCATAACTTCTTTTTGAACGGCTATTGTGGTAAGTTGTGGTGCGGTCGAACTCGGTGTTGCGTGTAGTGTAAGCTAGTGAATTGCTTTAATGAGATAACATAATATGAAATATTGAGATGTTACATTATAACCTACATAAATAAATTGATTCCTCATAATTATAAATTTTTCTTTGAAAATAAATGGTTAAAAATAGAAAATTACCATTGTGGAAAACTGACATCGAGAATTGGGATTATATAATTTATTCCTAATAATAGGTAAATGGAAAATGAAAACGTAATCACCAAATTATGATCTCAATTTAATGAACATTGGTGGAAATTAGAGAAAAATAATGGGAGGAAAAATGTAAATATTTATAGGAAGTGATTGAGATCATCAATCATAAAAAACTATAATATTGAGGGACTCAAAGCCATCAAACTAAGATGATGTAAAATATCTTCAATTCAACAAAACATATGGTATTAGGGTAACACATTTTTTTGTTTTAATATCCCTTTTCTAAAAATTAAGTATTAATTTATTCATATAATAATAGGAATACAATATATATATATATATAATTGACAAGTAGAGTTTCATCTTTCAATTAATTCCTACCACAAACTCATCTTTACTCTAAATGATAATAGAACTAAAAAATATTCTATTAATCCTAATCGTATAGGGTTTCAAAAATAATGAATTTATAATTTGTTTGTAAGAATATTTAAAAAAACGACAATATACAAACTAAGACATTACGTAGGCTAGTGGTAGGTGATGCACCAATGTCACCCTTCAGTTGTGGGTTCAAGTATCGCAGCCTTACCGGACGTGATGGGTTGTGGTCCAACCTCTAGGTTGTCCTATTTATGACAATCCAAAAATAATCTCAATAAATGATTTAACCTTAACAATAGTATCAAATGTCAAACATAATTGATTCCGGCCTTTAGACATATCCAAAATAATTCTGTCCAAACTCACAATCCAAAATTTATAAGGAAGGTAAAGAAAAAGAAGATCGTTTTTTCCACGTAATAACATGTGAATACCTTCATCATGTATTCTTTTAAAACATCATAACACTCAGAATTATCCCTACCATATTTATTACATTCATTCTCTATTATTCCTTATAGAATACTTGATATACTCTTTTTATCCAAAAATATTGTAAACTCCAACAATGATTGAATAAAAAAACCATTAACCAGTTCCAAGGATGTCAATAATACCCAATATAATTTATCCAAATCAGTCATCTATTATTCCAAAATCAATACCTTAGTATCAAGACCATATTGAAGTTTTGTATTTCCTTTAACCATGTAATTTCTATGAAGTATAACATGCCATTGAGTCACTTTTTATTGTTCCACTAATCTCAAGTCCTTAATGAAAATGTACTTCAGTACAATCATTATACACTCTATAATTCAAATAACATGTACATCATTAATACAATCCTCAAATTACACAATACATTAATAACAATATAAGAACTCTTAATCATTCCTCTTCATCTTCGGTAGCATCATAACTAGATTATTATCCAATAGCAGCATTTGGGGTATACTCTGATGATTTGGAAATTTTTTCGCGTAGTGTCCCAACTCCTTGCAGATGAATCATTGTACATTAGAAACAATTTTCTCACCTTTATATCATGTACTTATTGTCCGTTTTCTCCACACTTATAACAAACTCTCATTCCCTTCAATCATTTACCAAGGTTATTCTTTCTACATTTATCACATATGGAAAAATCCTTCTTTACCTTATTCTGTTATCCATTTTCTCTCTACCATATTTTTCTTCTATGGTTTCCCTTTAAAGCCTTAGGACTCAAAAAATTCATTAATTATCATATTAACACATGATACTGTTTCTTCATATGATGATAATATGTGGGAGACTATTTCCTTTCTAAATGTTGTCTTAACACCATTAATGATATGATCCTTCTTAGTCTATGGATCATGTGTATTGTTGGAGGTGTCATTCCATCTACTGGGCACCATTTCTAAAAAATGAAATGCTCTAGGTTAGTATGTGAATCGAAATGCATAATTCCAAACATGTAAAATAGTTGACATAAATTGAACAGTTCATTGATATAATCCATAATCATAAAAATGTTTTCTTTGTGAAGTTATATACACATAAACCCTTCATAGTGGTTTGTAAAGAGAACTGGAATTATCCTAAGCATATCCCCTGGGGGTGCCTTAACCAAGAGTTAAGTAAGGCCCATTGTCATGCACCATTTCCCATTTGAGTCTAGCTCAATGTTGTGTTTTTGGGTTTTACACCTAGATACATCTATGCCAGATCTGCCTCTACCTTCTTGTATCCAGAAAGGGATATATTAATTGTAAAACTCACAAAATCTATACCGTACCAAAATTCAAGAAATATTTTCTATACTAATCATCAAATTAAATCTTATTGTAGTGTTCTCTAATCAGAATTTTTATAAATCTAATTTCCAAGGTTATTTCTAAACTTCCTTTGATACTAACTATAACACCCCATACCATTTATGGGAGTCAGTGCATTATTTTAATACATTGGCATGATAATAAGGAATCAAGTCCCAAAAGACCGACCAATTTAGCAGTTTTGAAAAATGGATTACATAAATGAAAATTATGTTACACATTAGAAAATAAAACACAACATAAATTATCCTTTGAGAACGCTAGTAATCCATTAGCTTAACCTTTCTTATCAATAATAGAATAATTCTTCACATAATGGAAAAAATAAAACAAAGAAAGCGGTGGGCTCAGATGCTCAGAAAGGATAACAATATAGAAGAATCTTTCATAAATAAGCACAAACATTTAATGCAACATATTAGAAAAAAACAAAAGCCTTTTAAACATAAACTTCACCATAATATGGATAAGATAAAATCAAATAATTCCATTTTCTTATTCACGTGGATATTCTAATAGTCGAATAATAACCTGACATATCAATAGACAGTTTGATAATGATGGAATGCATAATTATGGACCTTAATTTCTGTGTCAAGGCCTCGTGCTAGGACCTAGGGGCTAACTGTAATCGGAACCCAACCCGGAGAACCCTTGTAACCAGACTCTAACCTAGAGAGCCTTTGTAACCAGAATACAACCCGGAGAGCCTCTGTAACTAGACTCCAACCCAGAGAGACTCTATAACCAGAATCCACCCCAGAGGGTCTGCTGTAACTAGACACCAACCCGGAGGTCTTACTTTTACTGGTCCCCAACTCGGATCATACTTGTCCATCACATTACTCTTAAGAAGGGGTCAAAACATAACATAAATGTTCATATTAAAACTAGAATACGAAATGTCAATACTTTAACCATAAACCATGAATGTCATAAAGATAACTCATCCACAGTCAAACATATCACAAAACCTTAAATAAAATATGGAAGATTTTTATAATAATAAATCAACTTCAAACAAGTGTAAAATTTATCAATTGATGTTGACATTGATGAAATCCAAACTATTGGAGGGAAATATATCATTATATTTTTTAATTATTTATGAGTCAGACTATTTAGAAAGGAAAACATTTAAAGACATTTTTGAATCAAAGTGTACCATACCACTATGAAACTTTTGATAAGAATTAACATTTTAAAAACATTATGGTTCATATAAATAAATCCTTAAAACCATATTGAAAGTATGAACATTAATGAGAATGGTTTAAAAAAATAAATCTTTAAAACATTAAAAATGATTTTTTATTAAAACTGTCCCATAAAAAGGATACTTTGAAAACTATTTTATGAAACATGGATATGGATAATAAATATGTCCCAGTAATAACATACCCATAAACAATCTCGAATAATAATGAGATTGAGGAATTAACCCTTACCAATCACTTTACGTTAGTCAAGGGTATGTTTTCCATATTGTATAAATACAATAGTATGTTATTAAATTATACCAATACCATATTAACATTTATGATATCATACATGATTTATTTATGACTTTATACTACCCATTTAATAATAATTTCAATGTTAAATTAACATTTCAGGTAATAATTGCTTTCTTTATCGTACGCGTTTTAACTTCTTACTCTTAATTGTATCACTTAGATCATTATTTAAATACTTCCAGAATATAAAACATGATTTATATATCATATATATTTAGAATATAAATATTTATATTAGTCATATATATGAAATGGAAAGCACTGTTTATGGAGAATGTAATCCGTACGTACGCATGAGCAAAAATATCATTATATTAATTGAGAAATTGATGTAATTGGATGGTATATCATATATAAAGAATCATTAAAAATTTATATTTATTATTTAAATCAGTTATACTCATTATTATACCCATCTAAATAATGAAGTGTTTGAATAACAAACTACACCACGACGTGGAGACAGTAATCCGTACGTACGCACAAATGGTGACTTAGTCATTTATAGGATGAATAGAATAATGAATATGGTTATAAAATTTTTATAATAAAATCACAGTATAATGAATATACTAGATTTATTATTTTATAAAGGATTCAACAAAGAAATAGAAACTGGAAGAAGAAAAGAACATGAAAGAGGTGATGAAATATTTACCTCTTCTTCGGGTTCTTCCATTTGATTTGATGAAAAGGGGTCCATAGTGTGGATTTATGACCAACTTAAGGGCTCTAGGATGAAGGGAGGAATGTTTTTAGGATATTTTTATAGGTTTTGGCCGATCCAAAAGGCTTTGGAGGTGTGAAATTAAGAGAAGGGGAAGTGCCCTTTTATAAGAGAGGTGATGGTAACTTTAGGAAAACTTTGAAATATTATTTTATAATAAAATCATTTTGGGTTTATAATCTCTCAAACATGATTTATTTAAATTATAATTTGGGGATGGGTCGACAAAATATCACCCAATAAGTTTTTGATAGGTTTAGGTCATCATATTAATCTTATCGTTTAGATTTAACTCTTAGTTAAATAGTTTGGCATTTACAATGTCTCTTTGTATTTTTATATTATATGGTTAATAAACCTACTATAAACATACGAGCGAACCCCAATAGGTTCATTAATAACATATATAATATTATTAAGGACCTTTGGAAAAATTGTAAATTTTTATGAATATTATATCAACCAATAATATAGTATTTGTTTTAAAAACTCAAATTTGTCAAATTTGTCATTATTTAATAAATTATTTTTATTAAAGTCTTATAAACTATCTTACTTTGAAATAAACTTATATGTTCAATCATAAAATATCATATTAACCAATAAAAATATTTTAATTCATCTAAAGTCTAAAATTAAATTTATATGGATATTTATAATATCAATTATTTTAATATTTTATTATTAATTTAATTACTGCGTCATCATTGTGTCATAAATAAATTAAAATATTTAATGTCTAAAAATTATAAATAAAATATAATTATGTAGGAAATATTTTTATCTTTATAATGAATATTTATATTCGAATTTATATTATGTATAACTCTATATTAAAAATGGTTTAGTTATTAAACAATTAATTTAACTCTTTTAAGTCTTCTTTTAATAAAATAATAATTAATGTTCTAATCTAATCCAAGTGGACCAAAAAGGATCATATTTTATTACTATGGTCATTTTTGGTCTAATTATACTTATCCAATAGAATTATAACATGTGTTAGGGTATTTATAATATCATTTTTACCTTTAATTACCCAATGTACTTTTAACTGTGGTAAATAAAAGTCAAAAGTTACTATTCACTAAAAATTATTTTCATATTATTGAAACAAATTTTACTTACTAATATTAACCATGTCTCTTGTATTTTATAAATTCAACTCACTTAAGAGGTAAAACTTTGTTTTATACAAATTTTCAAATGCTTCTAGAAGGTTGGTAAAAGACAGTAAAATGGTCGATAAAATTTTATATATATAAACTTGTTATAAAATTACTCCAATGAATTACCATGAACATATATAGTTATTATGTATCTATATTGACATAAAATAATTTAAAATAAAATAAATAACTATTTAAATAAATAGTTGGATTTATATAGTAATGAAGTGTTTTTCACTATTCATTAAAAACTTGAAAGTTTTTAGAAAAATACAAAAAATTTACCCTAAGATAATTTTGATATTAATAATCCAAAAATTAAGTATATTTTATCAAATTAAAAACATATAAGTTGAAATTATTAATTTAAAATTAATTCTCATTATCAAAACAAAAAAAGCGGGTTTTTTATAAAGTAAAAACTATTCAAAAAATGACATGTGTTTATGTCAAATTTAAATGTGAAATTACATATAATAACCTAAATTTTATTAAATGATAAAAATAGCACTATAAATTATTTCAAATAAAACATTTTTTTTCAATTAAAACATAGTATTTTTCGTTATTCATCAAAATATGAAAGTTATCAGAAAAGTACCAAAAATTTATCTAAACTAAATTTTTATATCCCACTTCTAATGAAAAATTTAATTTCATTAAATTTAAAATATATATGTATCAAATATTGGTTTTAAATAGGGATCACCATTAAAATGTGTTAAAATTTTATCTTTTGAAAAATACTTCTTTTATCTGAAAAAATGAATTTTTGCTTATATTATGTCTATGAAACACATAATATGAATGTTAAATTGATATAGGGTATATAAGAATCAAAATGTAGTTAATAAAATCCATAACCACTTTTTGAATGGTTAGTGTGGTAAGTTGTAGTGCGCTCAAACTCATTGTTGTGTGTAGCACAAGCTATAGAATTACTTTAATGAGATAACATACTATGAAATCATTGGGTGTTATATACATATACTGGTTCATTGCACATATGTTCTAGCGACCAAAAAAATTCTGGTACAACAACATGTGGTGGATTATTTGGTCATATAGTACTCCCTCAATATACCATCCCAAATATAGAGGTAGCTCAAGGATTTATTCATGTAATGAATCTCTGAGGATCACCTCATCATGGAAAGATAGATAAATCCTATCACCACCTCAAACTATTTCGAAATCTTGTCCTTGAAACATAGAAACATCGAACTTCTCTATATTAATGATATGGTAATAAAAGTAGGTGATGATTTTATCCTAACTAGCACCCAAGACCCACTTATGGAGGATCCTTACAATCACCATTGTCAACAATGCTAAATGACTCCAACTCCTTAAGAATCCTCTAAGGTGAATTTCCTAGAGATATTTGACTAGGTTTCTCAAAACAAGGCTCCTAAAAGATCTAATTAATAATAATAAACCATATATGGAAGGGAAGAAGTCCATATTCCCCTAAACATCAAATAATCCTTTCTTTATATGCAGATTATAACTAAAGAGAGTGCTTATATATCTTCTCACATAAAAAGCCAGCCAACATACCATAGCATTATAGGAACATGGGTATATTTTCCTAATTATTCAAGGATTAATATAATAATATTTTTCCAATATATAAAACATGTAGGAATATCCATGTGGAAAATCAATGATAAGATTCAACCCATATTACAATTATCACAAAAGAGTGGGATTATATATCTGTTATTATGAAAGAAACCCATCAATATATCATGATGATAGTGGAATGAAGTATTATATATATATATTCCCACATTATGAAAAGAATCCAACATATTCAATTAGAAATGAAATATCACCTTTTACATATTCTAGTAGCCACTAGGGTATATTCCCATAATTCTATTCCCACCAATGTTAAAGAATATTATTAGGATATCTTAATTGCTACTCAAGGGTAGGCCCACATTCCCACAACCATTTTTGAGGATCATCATAAGATACATTTGTGGAATGAATAACAAGACCTCTATTATATTCGAGTTCCAATAGGTGTTCACTAACATACATGGGTAACTACATCAGGGTATACTTATCTCCCTTTACCATTAAAAGGATCTCATTGTAATATTCTTCTAATTTCTATATAGTAGAATAATTTAATTGGAAAGAAACATGATCTCACCACAATATTTTGTTATTTTTCCTGGTGTAGACTTATATTTTTCTATCACTAAAATGGACCAACAACATGTTTCAATGATAGTTTCAGGTTAGGCTTCTATTTAAACTCTCACGCACCATTCACTCTAGTGTATTTTGATGGATCCCATCAAGAAGAGGGATAATATACCCATCCCCACCTACGAGGCATGTTGGAATATTCCAACAATTATTAAAGATCAATGATAGTATCATATCAACGTAATTTCTCAAACATGTGAATCCTGATAGAATATGATAACAATTAACAAATAAAGTTATAAGAATATCCCAATGGTGGAAATAAGCTCCCCTAGGAGGATTAAAAATCAATAAGGTTGTTTATTGGGCTTGGTGACTCCCACAGTTTATGGTTGAAACTGATTCACTTGATCATGATGATCTATAAGGTCACATCAAGAGAAATGAACATGTTAGGGTAAGACTCATATCACTACCTTAATAATCAATGATATTCTTAAATCCATTCAATATATATCAATATAAGTTCAAAAGTCTACTAACACATCATCACTAATAAATATTAATAATAACCATAGATATTATCCTCATGATAACATGATTGGAATCTATGGAGGTCTTCCATAGAGTACCCTTCATGAATCTCATCTCTATGATATTATGTTTATTAATTATAATGTATCACCTCATTAAGTAGGTCGTGGAGGTCCTCCCCACAGACAAAAATCTTCATGCAATGAGTTCCACATAATTCCAATTCATTAGATATTGATAACTATAGTGTTTCTCCAAGTTTTGGTAGAATTGTCAAGAGACAACATCACAGTTCTTACCCCTGTTTGATCAAAATCCTTCATTACGGGAGTCCTTAGTCAATGTCACTAGATAATCTATCAGGGACCTCATACATCAAATAGTGTAGCTAAATCCTCATAGGGGACGAAAGATAAAATGGTTCACAAAGAAGGTAAATGTTATGGAACATCAAAATACACTTCATAATAAATATCAAGAGGATGATGAGTCCCCTTATAACTTTTATGACGGTGAAAAAATGATTCCTACATAATTTTATGAAATAGTAACATTAATTTGTGTTACAATTGAAAATAATGTAGATCATATCACAAACATGAAAGGATTGAATGAAGATACATCCACCCATTACATGGTTCACATCAACAAAGAAGTTGTGCACCCTCCAAACTATATAAAATATCAGAATTAAGGAGATCCTCCAAATATTTAGATACCAAATACTAGGAATTAATCTAATAGGGATAAATAGAAAGGTATGGTTATAACCACTACCCACTCACCACCTGAGGAAGTTGAAAACTTTTTCATAGATTAATGATTAACCATATATGATGCTTAGCTAATGGAACTAAATTAACATAATGTTAAATTACTGAGATAAAATACTGTCATTGATTGAAATTATAAAGAAGGGGATATTTTATCACCTTTCGTATATATTCAATGTGATGTAATTGAATAATTTGAAAGTGAATATTCTAACCACCCAACAAAGTCTGGGTCCACACCATTAGTTTATCTAAGTCTGATGGTTGAATATTATTAAGATTTTTCCCTAATTTGACAACCAAAATTCCAAGAATGAAACCCCATAAATACTCAATATGGATGTAGATAGCTAGAATTAGTGAGCTGAATATATAATGATTTTAGTATAGCTTCAAATAGCTGATTGACCAATGAGACATTGGATGAAAATATTTTTGACTCCATCATATCACTTTCATCTCTAATAGAAGTCAATGAATGGTGGTATGTGCCAGTACAACTATAGAGGAATCCATATCCTATGTGGGTTGATATGAATCCCTCTATAATATTGTGGGAATCCCACCTTCCCCATTTTAATTTCCATGGGAGAATGATTGGATAACTTGACACATTTCATAGCTCGATGTGGTCCCATGATACTATATTTGAGAAATAAGAAGAATAAAACTCCCATGTTTTATCAATTCAATGGAAAGATCAATTGTTATCTCGAATAACAATTCTCTAGTAGGGTTAATTTAAGATTGGTAATACTATTAGTGGTTGATCCTATATCAATTTAGTTCTAAACATAAGATGAATAATATTACTGATATATAGAATTAAAAAAAACATTAAAATGAATGTGTAATAGATGGGGCCTTCCTAGTCCATCAAATTTTGTATTTTTGTTTTTGGGGTGTTTTAGTGAATGCCTGGGTAGGTTCTATGAGAGTTTGAGGTGATGAAGATCTGCTACATGAAATTCAAATTATGAATTGATTAAATGACATGAATTAAAAGCACAATGCTTGTGTATACACCTGGATCATGAGTTGTATTTTCGAAGAGTGGTAAACCATTAGAAAAATTCACATTATGAAAATTAAGTTCACTACATGTAATTAAATCAGGCGAAGGTGACGTAATTTTCAGATAAAGTTTGAATTTTGTGAATTCCCATGGGATTCACATCATATAATAATTAAAAAGTTTAATAGGGAAGGGTTATAGGTTTTAAATTCCTTTTCTCATTTGATTCATTTAATTATTCCATACCCCTTCCTCCACACTTGGTTGTGAAAAAACCTATACATTTTTGGGATATATTCTATCCTTCTTATCACTTATTTTATTCATTGCGTCTTGTTAATACTGATTAGAGATCAACGATTTTCCATTTCCTTATTCATGGTTAGTTCCCACTTGTTATTATTTTGAAGGCTTTATATCATTGTTTGGTTTTGGTTTGTGGTGTGATTTGGGAAATGTTTTAACAATTATTTTTTTCACTATAGGTTTATTTTTTATCGCATGTGGTTGTTTTAGTTTCTAGGAAGCTATTCTTCACCCTATAATGTTCAACAAGATTAAAAAGCATCTTCCAATTTTTTAATCCTTTGTTTCTGAATTTTGTGTACCATACATGATGTGTTTACAACTTTTTATCTATGGGGGAGTTTTTGTGCTATAATAATAAAGATAAATTAATCATTTAATTGAAATTTAATGGGAATGGGTAATGATTCAAATGTTTCTTACATCATTCATGTTATTTGTGATGTTGCTTTAATATGGGATTAATGTCTCTCTAAAAACAATGGATGTTGGGATAATTTTCATTCACATTAGAGGTTATGATATGGAAACCTTATTTCATGATGTATTTTTATTACTAAAAAAATGGAAATTGGATAAAAACATATAATTTAATAATTAAATGCTTTCCACTATATTCATTAATTATGTGGTAATGACCCATAAATTCAGTTAAATGTGATAAAATCACCCTTGTTAAATATGTTAAATAGTCTTTGATGTGTTACAATTTTTGGTTTTGTTTTTGGTGTGATGATGTTTGGTTGTGATGGGGTGTGGGGTGAGGTTATGGCATTTTTGGTCAAGCTTTTGGGTTGGAGAGGAGATGATTATTTGATCATTCTGTCAGGGTGGAAAGGTGATGGGTTTTCATCAATTTTATTGGTGTGGTGAGGCAATTGTTATTTGGTCAGGATTTTTTGGGTGATGAGGTGATCCATTTTTTGATTTAATTTTGTGGATTCAAGTATATGGATTATTTAGAAGTGATTTTTGGGTGATGAGGTTATGGTTGTTTGTTCTTGATTTTGGGTTGGAAAGGTAACAATTGATTGGGTGGAGTTTTATGGTTATGAGATGTTGGTTTTTTTAATTGTAGAAATGATATCCAATATTACTATGGGGATGATTAGGTACTTGTGATGTGTGGTTGTATTTATCTAGAAGCCAATGAAGTGATAAAAAATTATTTAATAATGATTTAAATGATTTGGGTCTGGTTTGGATAATGGGATAGAAATGATTTATGAAAAAAATAATGATGGGCTATGTGGATGTGATTGATGCTTATTAAAGAAGTGGATGGGTTGGATAATAGAATTGTATGGTGGTGTGCTGTGGCTAGTGGTTTGTGTGGTGTTCTGAATTTAGAGGTGGTATAGAAAATGGGGATGTTGTGAGTTATTTATTTTTTTATTTTGATCCCATAGAATGGGGTTATGTGTGTCTTTATAGGTATAAAGGCATATTCATTGTGATTTATATATGCAACGCACATGCATCAAGAAAAATGTGATGGAACTTGTATTTTTACATGGTAGGAGTTTTTTCCAACATCCTAGTTAATATGAAGAATGGATGTATACCAGATCATTTCCAATCTCTCTTACAGTGAGTAGACAATCACATGAAATGATGGATGGAGGCCTATTAGTTCACGAGGTGATGGATTAGTTTTTTCATCAAAGATGTGATATGACCATGAAATGGGGTGGTGTAATATGTGTTTTTGAGTGAGATTTAATGTGAATGTGTTGTGGGGTCTCTTACAGTGGGGTTCTTTCACCATATGAGGAAGGAATGAGGTTTATTTCTTATAGGTTCATGATTACCTACTACTCTGGTTATGGTTGTGATGCGATGGTCCTGGTATTTTCGAGTGAGTTGTAATGTGACCGTGCTATGGGGTAGTGGCCTAGGTGTTTTTGAGCAAGATATGGTGTGACGTTGCTATGGGTTTGTGTTATAGTTATTTGTTTAGAATGCCTTGGTGAGGATGGGATGTATAATTGACCTATTTGTGAATTTTTACTTCTGTTGTTTTCCCATAGGTGGATTAGTATGCTTCTTTAACATGAGAATTAGATACTTTGATTTTCCTATAGTGTATACTTATATGATCAACCTAGGTATATTTTTTGGTTTCGGTTTTTTGGAGGACTAAGAGGAACATGATGTACATTACTAGCTTGGATCTTTCGATAGATTTTGTTTCACTAAATTAGAATTACTTTTGGTTGTTTTACATTGGATAATTTTGTCTATATTAGTTTTAATTATACAGGAATTATGGTTTGTTTTTTGTTTATTTTTTAAATTATGTCTTGGATTTATTTTTGATGATGCATCCAATCTCCCAATATTGTATTATTATAAATGTTAATGAATCCCATTTTATAAGATTTTTGTAATACATGGGTGCTAGTCACCAACCTGGGGCCAACAAGAAGGAGGACGTAGGGGTTATTACATAACTCCCCTCATTACAATATCATTAGAGGGTGTGGATTATGAAAATGTGGTATCAGTGGTGATGGTTGAGATATTGGATTTATTTTGGGGTAAGGACTATAGATAATTTCATTGGTTTGTATAGAAATAGTACCAGTTGACCTTGGTGGGTGACATAGTCTAGGGAAACTTTCTACGGAACGATCTGTTAAGGCCCTCCATGATCTAGTTCATGGACTCTAAGCTTATTGATTGATCAATTTTGGTGGACTTGTTTGTGGGTCAGGGACCTAGGAAACATACATAAATCATGATTACCTGTGTTCTTGTTTGATTTGTACAGTTTAAGGAAATTAAAAATAATACTATGAACTAGATTGAATCAAAATAATATTCCATAATACTAGGCTTATGAATTAATTTGTTTCTCTTTTGTTATAGTCCTCAATGTCATTCACATATGTTTTAGATATTGTAGGATCACTAGGATGACTTGGTTGATTATTTAAGGGTTGATCTAGTTGAGGAGGACGATTAGTGGTAGAATATTTTTTATGCTTTCTAATAGAAGGAACTGGGGAAGTATGAGAGAATTTTTTCAACTATCGAGACAAAGATATAGATATAGGAGATCTAGAAATCTTTTGGTTTGATCTATTCCCCATTTGGATATCGATTCCCTTTGTTAGTTAGTTAGAATCATGGAGCTTTGTATCAATGGTGAGAGCTATATCTGAGAGAGAGGAAGGAGGTAAATGTGTCCTTGGTAAACTTTTAGAAGTATTATATGGAAGAGTTCCATTAAACTACCATGAAGACAGTGAAGTTATAGGATCTTCGTTATCTTAGTTAGGATAGTATGTTATTATGGGTTTTCAAAATTTAGTTCAAGGAATTTCTTTTCTTCCCCATAGCTTTTCATGATTAAGAGTCCTGTGAAAGATGTCTTTAGGAGGTACGAAATCATTCTATCCAATATGTAATTAGTTTTTTTATGTTTCCAATGAATCTGGTGGTTCAAAAGAAGGATGAGTTGATTGAGCGAATTCACTTGCAATGTGGTTTTCCATTAGAGGGGAACCAGTGGAGTTACTTTAAAAGTATAGTTGTTAGGGGTTGGTGTTAGGTTCTAGGTCCATTGATGTTTCAACAAATAGGGATTAGAACATAATAATTTCCCTTTCAGGCTTATTGGTCTATTGGTTTCATTGTTTTTTAAATACATAACAAGACAGTGTATTTTTATTGTTGATTTCGTGTCCATCACTATAACCAATGTCTATTGGTTCCTCAATAATATTATGGTGGTGGTGGGACGGTTCAGTTACAGGCTAAGTAGTATCCTCCAGTGAGACTATTTCATTCATAGGGGTAGTAGGCTTATGCTTCACCAAGGGGATGTGGAGTGGGTAGTTTTTGACCTTAGGATCTTCCTCATGTTTAGGGAACTCAATAAAATCATGTTCATGGAGGTGGTCGTCAGTAGAGTGGTAGAGGAGATGTGTGTGGTAGTTTAACACAATAATGTCAGTAGTGCTAGAAGGGATAGAGAATGTTGGAGTTATAATCATTTATTAGCACCTTTTTTATGAATTTTTTATTTAAGATCTTTTCAATACCTTTTTTCGCCCATGATGGTCTTTGTTTTCACTAGATAATGATAGGATTCTCATGCCCCTAGTGTTGACTACACATGTTGGTGGCTAGACCATCTTGATTGCTGTTTGCTAGGGGATTATATTGATAATGGGGCCACATCATTCCAATGGGGATCTATTATGGATATATATTCAGCCATACAATGTAATCGAAGTAATTTATTGTTTCTATTATTTATGTTCTATTGTTGAATGCTTCCATAAGAGAGTTTTTTCTCTAATGTGGATGGTGAATGTTTGGTTTTCCTTGGTGAATAGGGTTTTTAGGTGGGATGTCTGACTTTGGAACCCATTTGTTCATTGACGACTACGTATTTTGTAGAATAAGTGGATGATGAGTAAGTGGAGGTCCCTATGACTATTAGGGAGTTTTTGGATGTCTTGCCTAAGGAGGTTGTAATGCTACACCCATTTACATGATGTGGATTTTAGTGTATATTTGTATCCTAGTTATTCTATAATTTTCATGTATCCTTATTGAATGAATCCTTATAAGATATGGTTGTTGAGTTTTTAGATATATTATCTGAGGTATAAGGGTTTTATTTGGCCTAGTGTGTCACTCTGGGGTGCTCCAATGTTATTCTCTAAAAAGGAGTATGGTAGTATGTTGTTAACCTCTCATGAAGATATAATATCATTTTGACCATTTCATAAGGAAATGTTGGTCTTATAAGATAGATATATGGTATGGATATCACCAGTAATGGGTAAAGATGGAGATATCCCAAAGACTACCACCAAATGAAGGTATGGGAACATTGAGTTTTTGTTCAAGTCGTTTAGTGTTATGAAAAAACCATCCATGTTCAAGGGGATTATAAAATCTTTGTTCCCTGAGTTCATATATTGTTTCTTAATTTTATTCATCAATGATATCCTATTAAACAAGATGTTCGAGGAGGAGAATAATGAGCATATCAGAGTTGTTTTCTAGGTCCTTTGAATCTAGCATATTTATAGTAAGTTGTCTATGTGTTATTATTGGATGAGATAGGTGTGTTTCATTATACCTATGGTGTCTTATAAGGGTGTATCAATGGATTTTTTGAAGCTATTGGAATTTTTTCTTGGGTGGTGCCTAAGAAAATTACAAAGTTTCACAGTTTTCTTGGTCGTATAGTCTTTTATTTTAGGTTTATACATAATTTTTCTCATTTTATATCCCCATTTACAATATTCACCAGGAAGGAAAATTTTTTATGTTGATTAATTAGATAGAATTAGTATTAACTTACTTGTAGGGGAAATTAGTTAGTTATCCATTACATCATTTTCCATAAGAGGGTGTGATATTTACGGTGTTTTTTGATTCTTCCGGTCTTGTATTAGGATGCTTGTTAATGCATCAACGGGTAGTGATATCTTCTGGGATTTTTCTATTACATCCCCATGAGAATAAAAATTCCACCCTTGATCTGGAGCTAGAATCAGTAATGTTTTCAATAAATTTGTGGATGCATTAACCTATTGGGGAGTGTTTTGTGGTCTTAATATATCATAGGATATGAGGTACATATTTTTTTAGTGTTATATAAAATTGAGCTAGTTGATTTCGATGTAGTATATTTAGTGTTATGAATTTAATATCTCTTACACCTTAGGAAAAGAGAATATTTCTGTTCACACGTTGATAAGGAATTAATGTGAGGAAGTTTTTTAGGAGTCTATGGATGTTTGGAGATCAATGGCGGGGTTGGAAGCCTTTCCCATAGATGTAGTGGTGGATGATGGTATTGGATATTTTCCTCAGATGATGAAGAAATATTCTCTGATGTATTAGGTGGCGGTGTCTTATTGGTGAGGCTTAGAGTTAGAGTTGATTCGTGATCATTTTGGCCATGGTGATTCTTTGGAAGGATTTTCACAAGATTGTTGGAAAAGGGTGTTATTTATTGGGAGGTTTCTAATTTAGTTAGTGATACATTAAGTAATCCTTTAGGAGTTCAATATATCATATTTTATGGTACACATTGGATTTTTTAAGATTTAATGTGGTTTTACGATGTAGTTTTGGTGGCCTAGGATTAAATATGCAGTGACAGAATTTGTAGGGAAGTGTTTGGTTTTCCAGTAGGTAATAGAAGAGCATCATGTTCCCACTGCTTTTTTATAGACATTGGATGTTCCCAAGAGGAAATGGGATTCAATATTTATGGATTTATTCACAATATTACCCCAAGATTAGGGATCCTGCAATTCTATCTGGGTGATTGTAGAACATTTGATGAAATTGGCCCACTTCATAGTGATCAAGGAGTTGGCCATATAATATTCTTTGGACAAGTGGTATGTGGATGAGGTTTCGTAGTTTCATGTAGTTCTCAGATTCATTAAATAAGATTGGGACTCACATTTTACCTCAAAATTCTAGGGTATTAAAACATGATTTTTGAACTCAGTTATGCCTCAATACTACTTTCTTCCGTCAAAGGGATGGGTAGATAGAGCAGACTATCCATATGTTACAAGATATATTTGTGTCATGCATCTTGGACATCAGTGTATCTTGTGTATGACACCAAACATTTGTCATGTTTTTGTAATACAATATCTATCACTCTTCCATTGGAATGGAACCATTTGTTGATTTATATTTTATACCATGTCGTTCTCTATTATGTTTGATATAGGTTAGGGAGGAATTAGTGGTCGAATCAAATTCTTTGAAGAAATATATATGGTTCAGTTTATTTTTTATAGGATTTATGAAACCCATGACCAAAGGATATTTTTCTAATTTTAGGAGGGGACCCTTGGAGTTCAATATTGGGGACCATGTATTCTTGACCATTTCCACTAAATATGGGTAGAAGAGAATTGGATGAGGGACTAATAGTTATACTACGTATGTTGTGCTCTTTGATGTGGTGGGGTGAGTTTATGATGTGTCTTATCAATTGTAATTTTTACCATCCTTTTATAGTATCCGTGATGTAGTATATGAATATTATCCTCATCAATATATTCATGATGAATCCCATGTCATCGACTGGGGAGACTTGGATATCGAGGATTATGTGATATTCATGGAGTGTCCAGTAGATATCTAGGATCACCATGATAAGGCACTACATGGATGGACGAATCATTTTATTCTTTTGGTGTGAAGGTATGGAGTCCTGTAAGAGATTACATGGGAGTGAGAGACCTAAGTGAAAGTCTAGTTCTTAGAGTATTTTTTTGTTTTTCTTTTCAGTGTTTTTCTTTGTAATGTGATGTTTCATACCATCTATTCTATGAGATGCACTTTTTTCTATAACTTATAATGTGTGATAATGTTACAAAATATGAAAAGTGGATGATCCAGTTACTAATTAATATTAATTATACAAATATGTGATTAAACCCATGAGGGTGATTTAGTGCATCCCCTAAAATATAATATCGTGACATAGAAGATATTATTACTTGATTTGTATGTTTGACATGGTTCAGTTTATTAGTTGCGAACATTTTTTGTTCGAGATGAATGAAGGTTGCATGGTCTGGTGACGTTGCTATATGGGGATGAGGTTGTGTGAGGTGTTTTGTGACTCTTTGATTTGGTGTGTTTGTTTAGCGGTAGAATTTGAGGTTTGGTGAGATCCTTGGGAAGTTTCTCATAGGGTGGTTGTTAGGACACCATTCTGTCTAGGTGTGGTTTTGTATTCTTGAATGGGTTATTATTTGAGAGGTATCTTATGTAATATACCATGCCTTCTCATCCTATTACCTTGTCAGTTTTGGGCGTTAGGGTTGTTTCAAAAGAGACTTGAGATTGTTCCATGGTTCTGGGAGGCGTAGTAGAGATGATGCTAGAGATTCACATCATGAATTTTTTACATGACCCGAAATAATGGTTCAAGGATTGTGTGGACTATTAGTTCACATTTTGATGCATGATCTCATGGTAAAATTGTGGTTTCTGTGTATTTGTTCTTCACTATACGGTGTGAAGAAATATCCAAAAGCATCTTTGAGGTTGGGAATCTATTGTTCTCACTTTTTTGTAACATGTGTGAGGGTATTAATATTATTTATGTATGGAGGATATAATTTGATGTCATAATAATAATAAACTAATCATTTGATTGATATTTTAGGGCAAGGGGGAATGATTCGCATGCATTTTACAACATTAATGATATTATGATGTGGATATTTTTATAAGATAAATTCCCCACTGAAAATCAATACAATTGGGAGCCTTTTCTTACAATGAATTTATATTGATATGGAAACCCTATTCCATTATGTTACAATTTCACACAAAAATGTAAATTAGATAATGAAATGGTTTCCCATATATTTATTGGATGTGTTACAATTCCCCTAAAATAAAGTAAAATTTTATAAAAAGATACTTGTTAAAATATATGAATTTTATTTTATGTGTTTTGATGTGTGGACATGATTTCAGGGATTATATAGGGTGTGGGGTGAGGTGATGGTTTTTTGGATTTTCATTTTTGGGTGGTAAGGGGATGGTTCTTTGGTCATGATTTTGGTGTGGCGAGGTGATTGTTTTTTAAACTTGATTTTGAAAAAGTGAGGTGATGGTTGTTTGGACATGCTTTTTTGGAAGTGAGGTGATGTTTTCCTGACTACTCTTTTTGGTCATAGATGTAATGGTTAATTTGGTAATATTTTGGCGGAGGTGAGGTGTTGGTTATTTGGCTGTTGTTTTGATTTTGTAATGTGATCGTTGTTTAACTATTATTTTTTGGTAGTGATGTATGATTTATTTGATCATAATTGTGCCGAAGGGAGATGATTATACGGTGGGGATGATGATATTGTTATGAGGTGTGGTTTTGTTTAACTAGATTTAAGGTTAGTGATATAAAAATTATTTAATAATGTTTGAAATGGATGGGATTGGGTTTGGTTGATGGTATGGAAATGACTAATGAAAAAATAAATTTTGTGTTATGTGATCAAATGATTATTCTGCTTAACAACAAAATGAATTGTTTGGATGATAGAATCGGTTTGTGGTGTGATGTGGCTTGTGGATTATGTGGTGTTTTTAATTTTGAGATGAAGTGTAATGTGAGGGAGTTTTGAGTTTGTTAGTGTTTTGTTATGAACCCATGGGTTAGGCATGCATGTTGTTATATATTTATATTTCTATACTCCTTGTGATTTCAATATGAACCCCACCTATGAAAATAAATATGTGATGAAATCTATATTTATGCATAAGAGATGTTTTTTCCAACACCCTGATGATGATGAAGCATGGCTACTTACATTTTCGTTCTCAATCCCTCTTCTAGTAGATTCAAAATCCATAATTTTTGACTTTTGGATGTCTGTTAGTGCACTAGGTGATTGTCAAAGTGTTTTTGGGTGTGATGTGATATGACTGTGTTATGTGGTGGTGGGACAAGTGGGGGTTCTGTATGGTAGAAGGATAGAATGAGGATAACGTCTTTCATGTTTGTGATACCCTACCACTTTGTTTATGGTTTTACATGATGGTCCATGTGTTTTCGGGAGATATGTGATGTGAATAGGTTGTGGGGTGGTGGATCATGTGTTTTCATGCATGATGTGATGTGACCATGATGTGGGGTGGTGGTATATTTTATTCCGAGGATATGAGATCACCATGATGTATGAAGATGGGATGTGAGAGCAGAAAATAAATGGGAAAGTGTAAAGATGTACCCTTTTTTGATAATATCATTATTATTATTTTAAAATAATGGGATTGTGTTATTTGGCGAGCATAACATGGTGATGTTTGGATATATGGTGTAGATTTTTAGGTGTTGTTGGTTATACTATCTACTCATAAGTGTTTTAGTATGAATCATTCACATGAGCATGATAGAATTCTATTTTCCTACTGTGTATACATTTATTTTCAAAGATGAGGTTTTAGAGTTTGAGGAGGTTGTAAAAGATGAGAATCAAATATACATTGGCACTTAGAATGTTTTTATTTTTAGGGTATATATACTTTAAAACCCCAATGAAAAACACCCTAATAATCCCCAAAGGGTCATCGATAATTTCTTCAATGATCTAGGGCTCTCTCATATGCAATCCTACAGGAGGAAAAACCTACATATGTGTTGTAATATAGTCAATGTTATATTATCATAAGGATAGTACATCCTAACCCACAAACCATGAAAATAACATCCAATTATAACTAATAAAATAAGATTTAAAGAAAATTATAAATGACCTATAAACCCCATGCTATGTAACCACCTCAATATAGGAATCACATACCATTAGTCTATAAATATAATATCTTGATGCAACTTGTAAATGGTTTGGACAAGATCTCCATTCTAGATACTCTTCACATATCTATATAACTCAGGGATGCCCTCAAGATTTAATTTATGATGTCTCTATAACTGATTTCTATCGAGTAAATAATGGCCTTTATAAATGTCACATGAACATTTTCTTTATAAATAATCACTAAGAGGTATCCATAATTTGGAATATCAGTCCCTTGTATATAATAGGAATGTTGGGTGATGTTAAAATCCCGAGGTCCCTAATTGATAATAGTTATCAAATTAATATCATACTAGTCTATACCCTCTACCTCTTTAGCAATATATTCAATACCTTAAATCCTTATAACATTACCATTTATGGATTTGATAAGAGTTAGTAGAAACCAAGTGGGAGGATCAAACTCACACCATAGTTTTCTGGTCTCATATCCAACATCGAGTTAATGGTGATTCGATATGATACAACGTTCAACATTATTTCAAGAAGTTCATGATTATATAAAAACGTGGAAGTACCATTATCATACCATAAGCACTTTGGATTATACATAAATTGAAAAATAATGATGTTTCATGGTGATAATGCCTCATTTGAGAATATTTTGAAAATTGGGAACAATTAGATACCATTCTTCATTAGTATTCATCATGTTCAATCCTTAAATGGAAATTAAAGGGAATATGTTGGTTGATTTTATCACTACACACCATATCTGAAAGATGTCACTACAAAATCCAGATCTCCCTAATGAAAATATATTATTGATCCATGACACTCCCCAAACATGGGATGTATACTTATATAGTGATTATTAAATATCAATAGGAATAAGAATGTAATTCCTAAAGAATAATAGGGTTGTACATGGGATTTTAATAATCTTATAATGACCCATTATAAACATAAATTAGCATTACATAACTTTTTAAAAATACTTTAAACATTATATTAATAGAAATAGAATAACCATAATTAGTCTAGTTCCTTTTGAAACATGGAAACATAAAAAATATTACATTAGTGGGCTACATTATCTCACACTATGTTCTTCATGACTACAACCATTCTTAGTCACATCATACATAATAACTATCATCATAACCTAGGGAAAAACATAAAATGGGGTGATCTATGATTTTTTGTAAGGGTAAACAAGGGAGACATGTGAGAATAAACCATATCATAGGGTTATGAGAATGTGATCATAACATTATAGGAGTATTCGACGCATATCGAATATCATATACATGAATAATTTCATAGAACGTGGTAGTTCACAAGCCACAAATCACATGGAAATAAAGAACATAATTCAAGAAATCATAACATAAGAATAAGAAATATTACTGTGTCATGCATAAACAAGTTTTATCATTTTCTAAAAGTCAAGAAACATTTCAAAAACATATCAAGGTACTTCATCAGAATTTAACCTACTTAGAGGCACACAGATCCATACACAGATGTACTATCTTCCTCGTAAGGGATCTTGTTTCCCCATCATTCCATAGTGGATCTATTCTCCCCATCCTCCCATAGAATATTTGGTTTCCCCATATTCCATATTCAAAATAACTAGACCAACTAGGTATGATACACCACCATCTATAATGATAGTCATTTCCATTTAAGGTATTGGGTTTCCCTATCATCCCAGAGTGGATCATGGTCATAGACTTGATTCCCATCATTATTTCATGAGATATAAATCATTTCAAAATAAATTTTAGAGAGATATAAGTCTCAACCATCTCATAATGAATTCATACATAAATTTTCCAAAAGATCATAAAATATCATATCATATACCATGAAATTAAATGGGTAAAATAATCAAGTAATCATATCAAAAATATTGAAAAAATATATGTTTCATAATCATTTCATCGAATGAATAACCAGTGAAAAAAGAGGGTATCAAAGGTATATAACCTATTAAATATAATTAGGTTTCATAAAAATCATTCCATAAATTCATAAACCATTCAAATAAGTAATATGAATGGAAACATTGAATCATTTCCCCGAAAATTCTTGATTAACACAAAGATATTTCATCATATATGGGAAATTTTTTTTAAGATGTTTTAAAAATTTTAATGTAGGAAAATATCATTTATTTTTTTAAAATTTATTTTTTAAACAGTAAACCTTATGAAATAAAATAATTAATATAAACTAGAAAATATATAAATAATAATTTAGAAGATTTTCAAAACAATTTCCCTTTAAAAATTTTAAAAGAAACTTGAAAACATTTTTAATACCATTTTCATTAAAATAATATAAAATATGTTTGAAAACATTGTCAAAATAATTTAACTTGAAACGTATTTAAGAATGTAAAAAACATTATAAAAATATTTTTCATTGAAAATAATTTAAAACATATAAAAAAATATTTTAAATCATTTAAATCTATTTCATTGAAAACAACCTTAAGAAAACTTATAAAGGAATCTATAAAAATAATTTAAAAATTTTCTTAAAAATACAAACTTTTTTAAAACTATTTTCATTGAAAATAATTTTAAATAATGAATTTAAATAGTATATGGAATAAATTTTCATTAAAAACAAAAAATTTAATTCTATAATGAAAGCTTCAAGGGATTGTTGATGGGTAAATCAGTACCTATTGAACATTCCCTTTGTAGTGTAAAAAGTATAGAAAATCACCTTGACTGGAATAAGATAAGAAGATTAAATTTTTTAAAATACTTTTTATTAAGGTAAAAATGGGTAAAATTATAAGTTAATGATGATTGGATTGTAATAACATATATTTTTGAAAACTTTTAGAAGACATGGTTTTGAAGGAACACATATTTCTTATCGAATAGAGGGAAAAGTCAAAATTTCTTAAAAACACTTTCCTAACTAGCTTATATACCACAGTGTGGAAAAAAATTTACTAATAAAAAATGATATGTTTAATAACCAAATTATAATAAATATAATAATATTTATTAATATATTGATCATATTATTTCATTAAAATAAACATACATATAAAAAATCTTGAAAAGTGATGAGACTCTTTCAATAAACAGTTACCACATTGTAACTTTGAACCTTAATACAGATATAATAAAATGAAATTACATGAATCATAAAATATCATTAAATTAAGTATATTAATGATAAAAAAATTCAATGGAATTATATACATCTCATGGAAAAAATATGGGTGCATAATATGGCATGTGTCTTCAATAAAGGAAATTGAGGAAAAATTACTTTATAGATTTGGTAATTTTTTATACCAAAACCTCATAAAATAAGGATACTAAAATGGATATATAAATACACATAAATTTATTCATGAAAATCATAGAACAAATCCAGGTGTATTATACACACAAAAACAGGAAATGTGTGGTGATTAAGGTATGTATCTTATGAAAAGAATGGTGATATTATATCTCATTACCTTGTGTCTTGACTCTCATTGTACTTGTTAAAACCTCCATTATAATAATTGTATGATTATTATACATATTTTTTTGAATCATATTATTATATCTAATACCATATATGTTTTGATTATTACTTTATATTACCTTTTTTAAATAAATCCATGTTAATGTTACACTTTGGTTATTTTTTTCTTTGTTTTGGCTTGTTTCTTAATTTTGTTATAAATTTTTCCCTTATTCATATATCAGGATTTACATAATGTAAAAATTTTTATAAATATAATTAATATCCACTATATATTTATTATAATAATATATATAATATGTAAGTGTGAAATAGAATACACAATTCATTGATATGGTAGGTTGTGCATACTTATGAACACTGCTACCTTTTTATTGACGTATTGAAAGAAAAGGCTAAATTATATATATTTATACATATATGAATGTATATATAATAATTTAATTATAATTATTCTGTAATAAATATTACATAGGTTCACAAAAATATCATAAATAAATTCCATGTAGTGTGTGAATGAATAACATCATTTTGAGGGGGCGGTAGTCCACATTACTCAAAAGAAATTGTCTTATTTACACAATATAGAAATCATAATGGTATGTTATAAATAAAAATTATTGAATAATAAATAAATTATAAATATCATATATAAAATATATAAATATATTTTACAACATAATTTCCACCATGAGAGGCAGTAAAGAAAAAATGAACAATCATCATTTCTTGATGCGGTAGTTCACCATACATGTAAATAATATGTTCATTACCCATTAGATGGAAGTATGTGTCAGTTTAGGATTAAACCATATAATAAATACAAACTAGTATATTGAAGATATTTTTTTATAAAATAATGGAATGAAAAAATTTTATGGACTAGAGAATGGCAATAAAAGAAAGGATCATAAGGGAGGGTCTTAAATCTTAATCTGGTAAATCCTTTTGGTTTGCACCGAATGGCTTTCATGGAATGATTTATTCCAAAATATAGGACTCAATGAAAAATTTAGGTATTTTATGAAGTTTATTAGTATGATCTTTCCCCATCGTATGTTTTCTGAGATGTGTTATGAAGTGGGAGAGGTGGTGGCATTTTTAGGGAAGGGAAAGGACACACTTGGAATTTTTTAAATCAAGTTTGGTGAATCAACTTTTTTACCTAAAATAAATTCTAAAAATCCAATAATAGAATAAATATTATATGGTTTAGGGGAAAAATATGTCTATAAAAACGATTTTTGAAAATATTCTAGGAAATTTGGGCCCTTAGGATTAATATATATTACCCTATGAAGTTTAATTTAACATTAATCACTATAATTAACTGTAATTGCATTCAATGGTATTTTTGGTCAAAAAATTAATAGGCCATATTATAAATTATAAATTATTTTTATTTCAAATATGGAATCTATTATTCCAATTTCAAATCAGATAATAGACATAAATTAGTTCAAAATTAATCTCACAAACAAGATGACACTACGAGTTTTTAAAGTAAAAAAACGTCCAAATGTTGGCAATGTTTTTATACGAAATTTCAAATTAAAATTGATTAAAAAGGAAAAAAAATGGATTAATGGATAAAAATATTATAAAATTAATCTTTAATAACACTTAAAATATAATTTAGCCACATAATTATTTATATGATAAAGAATAATTTAATTAAAATTCAATATTATTACCTTTTTGTTAAAAATGAAACCATTCAAAAAAATATAAAAAAACTTTCCTAACCTAATTTTGAAGTTTATATTTTAAATATGATGTTTATTTTTAAATATTAAAAATTTAGAAGTTAAAAAACTAGGATTTAAAATGGGTTGTCTTTTAAATGGAAATAAAACACCCTATATAAAAATATAGTTTTAAATCATAAAATTCTGGTTTTTCTTATCATATGTATAAAAAATATATTAGATTAATATAAGAAATATTTTACGTAATATATATAATATATATTACATTTATATTACTCAAAAAGTATAAAAAAATATTTATTGAGTCAAAAAATGTTTGGGATCATAAAAAAATATATCCTTTGTATTCAATTAGTTCTTATATTTTAATTTATAAATAATTGGAAACCTATGAATTCATATTATATTTGTTTAAAACATATATTTTTCCTAATTAGTTTCTATAAATTTAATGGATAGTTTATATTAAATAATATATCATTTTTAAAAAAAGCTATGTCTTGTATGTTATAAAATCAATCGAGGAATGTCCTTGTAGTGTGTAACACAAGGTATGATCAGAGTTACATGTAGAGAATGATAAAATTTATGTTTTTTGTAGTGAATGATTAAATTGGTTTTATCATATAACAAACTCCAACCGTAGTCCTTAATTATAAAATAATCTATTTTTAATGTTGTGTGAAATGGAAAATATCAAAAAGATTAAATTAATTTGAAATGAATATTTCGAAAAATATAATGGGGTTATCTTCTACCCCCTTAAGATGAATTTCATCTTAAAATTTCTTCTAGGATATCAATGTTTTAATACCTGAAAGGTTCATTCATATAAAACCACATCATATAAATGAACACTAAAACATTCCTTAAAATGGGAATGTTGGAACCATATTGGTTAAACAAAGTAACCTATAACTAGGTTTCCATATAAGAGAACACAAGTTAGTATTGAAAATTAGGCATGGAGGGAAAGCGTAAATATTTATAGGGAGTGATTGAGTTCATCAATCAAAAAAATTAAATCCCCAAATTAATTTTTAGGTCCTAAAAGTTTTTAATCTATGAGGATTTCAAAGGTCATCAGTTAAAAAAAATTAATGTATTAGGAAAACACATTTTTTAATCATTATCCAATAATTGATAAATTATTTTATTGACCAATATTATAAGGAAATATACCTACTTTAATTTTTTATATATAAAAAATTAAATTATTTTTTATGATTTTATCAATATATAATTCATCCATTAATTCACAAAATAAATGTCAATAAATTAACTTCTAGTCCTAAAGTACTAAAATAAATATTTCGTGGATAATAAGGCCAATAAAAGAATGAAATGTACAAAAATTTGTCTCTAACTATTCATCAAAATAAATATGGTTAATACATTAATATATAAACATAAAAATTAACTCTAATATTTTATCATAAATATTTATTCATGAAAAATAATTATACTCTATGAAGGGCATCATGTGTACCAGTGGTAGTTTTGAAACCGTTATCATCTTTCAATCATGAGTTCATGATCCATATCCTTACAAGGAATCATTGGTTGCCACCCAAAATAGATTGTATACTATTCTAAAACAACACTAATAAAATTTCCAAAATATTATGGACATCCTTGAAATATGGTTAATCTCTAAATATTCTTTTAACCAAGGTTTTCAATACAATAATAAAACAAGAATACTTCCTCCAATGTTCAACATAAAATTTTCATGAATGGGTAAACTTATAACCCTTTGGAAATATGAAATTCTAAATTATTAGAAAGAGGGTCATGAAATCATCATAACATTGATCCCCCATATATAAAAAATTAGATATAGTTTTTACATTCTAAACATGTGAATATCCTCATTATATACTCTCTTGAAAAATGGTAATGACCTGAATTTCAATAAATCCTTATTGAAAACATGCATGTTTCCTTATTCCAAAGTATGATTGAAATATTCTTTATATTCAAAATAAATGTATTTTATTCCATAACCATGATAGTATAAACCACTTTTCAAAAATTCATTAATCAATTCCAAGGTGATAAATATTGTCTTATTTACTTATCAATATCAATAATATCTTTATCAAAACATCATTATCTCAACAAAAGTAACATATTAAGGGTTACCCTCCACTAATTAAATTATCATCTATCATTGAAATAACTTTTCCACCACACCATGTCCATTAAATATAACATTTAAAATTTTAAAAGGGATTATTTTGAGAACACTTATATATTTCATGGAACACATAATATAATAATTGAATTACATTACATATACATTTCAATAATCAAATTTATTCTAAAACCATTACTCAGGCATTATCATCATGTTCCTTAGTACTTATTTCCATGAATATGAAATAAGAACCACATATTAACATTTATCAATATCAATTTAATAATTATTGTCAACAATACTATTAATACAAAACATATCTTTCATATGTCATTCATGGTCTCTTCATCATCAGTAACAAACCCATTACATTTAACACCTTGATGATTCTCATTAGGAGCCATTCACATAGGTCATTGATTTCCATAATTCCAATATTTTCCACCTTTAAATCAATCATAAATTGATTATACAATAAACAAGACAAAATTCTCATACATTTATTCAATTGAAGTCTTTATTTTACCTTTTCAGTTGTTTCTTTGTGTCCTTATATTCCATGGTCAAAACACCATATTGTTCCTTTAATACATTCACTTAGGTGATTATTTACCCATTCAAGATAAACATGAATCCAATTATTCTTTCCTAAATGGTATCCATTACCCAAACACTCAATGAATTCCTTCCTTCTCTTATTTAGTGAGTCTAAGAAATTGTTAATGTATACATTGTGATAAGGTTCCATGAAAATTTACCATGCATGATCACAACATCTTCTACTCTAGTGTTCATTACATTTGACTTATAATCAATAGATTTTACATCACATTCAACGTTAATAATGTTTCTAATGATTACCTCTATCAGTTAAAACTAAAATACCATGAATAAGAATTGATTATCATATTGAGGAACCACATAATCCTGAAAATTCACTTGTAGGCTGTCTAAGTTATGAAACCTTACATAATATATGACACCTTAGGTTTATGTAAGTTATTAATATTAATATTTAATTTAAATACATTATAATGGTTCATGAAGTGTTTGTATATTTTCAAAGCATATCCCTCAGGATTGTCTAACCAAGAGTGCAGGAGACCTATTTTCGTGTACCATTTTACAAAGAGTCTGGAATCAGGAAGCTATTTGGAGTTTTTAGTACTAGGTATATATATGCTAGATCCACATCCACTAGTATTATCTAGAAAGGGATTTATTTATTGGAAAGAACTCACTCTATCCTTTACCGAAATTCATGGTCATTTTACAAAACATTTTCTCATCATTAGAATTATCTTATATACTTCCCTAGATATATCTTTAGAAATATACCTAGGGATATCACTAATGTTTTCTCATCCTTATTTCCAAATTATAACTAAACATTTTCTGGGATAACAACAATAATAATCCATTCTTGAAATACATTACCCTTACATATCATTTATAGAATAATTTAAACATTGTATAAATAGACTCTCAATTATTTTAATTTGTTTAGTTCCTTTAGAATCATGGAAACATCAAAAAAAATACATTAGTGGGATACACTATCTCCAGATAAGTACATCATGAATATCAACATTTTTTGAGAAATTATACATAATTCGTTTCTTCATAACCTGGGGAAGGAAACATAAAAATTGGTGAGCTCAGATGCTCTGTGAGTATAAATAAGAGATACATGTAATCACAAACATAAGGATATGGGTATGAGAATGTTATCATAACATTATAAGATCATACCCTTCATATTAATGATAGTAAACATGAATAATGGTATATATCTGGGCAGTTCATATGAAATTAATCAAATATAAATAAAGAATATAATCCATGTGATCAGAACATTGTAATAAGAAATAGAATTGTGTAATGCATAAAAATGTGACATCATTCTTTATAAGTCAATCTGCATTGATAAAACATATCAAGGCACTTCATGGTAACTACACCTACTGGGTAAGACACACAACCGTCCCCAGTCATGGTCCATTCATATAAGGGATCATGTTTTCCCATCATCCAAAATTGGATCCTTTTTTGACATATTACTATAGTGGATCGGGTCTCCCCAGCTTCCATATTCATGGTGACTATACATATTGGGCGGAAAACACCACCCTCCCAAGTTGCAATCCTTTTCTTTTTAAGGGATCATTTTCCCTATATTCAAATAGTGTATCAAACCCATCATCTTTATTCCCTACAATATCTCATTAGATATAAAAAATTTACCAATACATTGGAGGTAGATATAGGTCCCACCAATATCAAAATGAAATCTTACATACATTCCCATATGATCACCATCAATCAAATCACAACCCATGAAATGAAATTGGTATCCCAAACATATAATCATATCATAACCTATGAAATAAAGATAGGTGTTTTAATCATTTCATCAAAATGATATCCCATGAAAAGAATAAATTTTCAAAGGAATGTAACTAGTGAAATATGAACAAGGATATTTAATATCATATTATCAATATATGAACCATTAAATGAAATAATATAAATGGAAACATTGAATCTTTTCCCCAGAAAGGAATGAGTAACACCAACAAATTCCATCTTATATGGGAAATTATATTTAATGATATTTTAATAATATTTATTGAGTAAAACAATCATTATTCCTTAGAAAATTATTTCTAAAATTAAAACACTTTTAAAAACATTTTACTGAAAATAAACAGGAAAACCAATAATGAAATCTTGAAAAAAATTTGAAAACCATTTTCCTTGAAAACATACAAAATAATCTTGAAAAAATTTTGAAAACCGTTTTCATGGAAATAAAATAAAATAATATTGAAATATATTAAAAACCATTTTCGTTGAAAATAATTTTAGAACTTATATAAGAAGCATTTAAATCCTTCAAATCATATTCTTTGAAAAAAACCTTTTGAAAACCTATAAAGGGTGATTTGAAAATCATTTAAAACACTATTAAATAAATAGAAATTTTAAAATACTTCTGCATTGAAATACTCTTAAAAGTAAATAATTTACATATTATTTGGAATAAATTTTATTAAAAAAACTAATTAATATTTTAAAAGATTATTCAATAGAATGAATGTGGGAAAATCTACACATGTCAGACATTCCTTTTCACTGTAAAATCGATAGAAATGTGTCTCGATCAAAAGATGACTTGATGATTTATTTTTAAAAAATATAAGTTAAAACAAGGGTAACAATTACATTTAATGATAATTTAATTATAATATAATATTTATGTAAACCATTGAGACGAAACGGTTTTGAAGGAACAAAGATTTTGAACCGAATAGAGGGTAAGATCGGGCTTTCTTAAAAACATATTCTTAACTATTTTTGTACTAAATAGTAAAAAATGGTTCCAATAAAAGAATATAAATTTAATAACCATATTATATTAAAATTAATGAGAGGTATTAATATATTTATCAAAAGATCTCATAAAAATAAGAAAAATTATAATTAATCTTGAAAATTGATGAGATTATTTCAATAAACTCTTACCAATTGTTATGTTTGAAACATAAACCCTGTGTAATAAAATAAAATTAAATAAATCATAAAATATATTTAAGGTTAGGATATTAATTAAATAAAAATTTAAAGGTATCATATATAACTCATGGATAAAATATGGGTGTCTAGCATGGCATGTGTATCAAACAATGGAAATTGAGACATACTTACATTACTGAATTTTGATGTTGTGAAAAATTAACCCCATGAAAGAAAGATCATTAAATTGATATGTAAATACCCATAAGTTTAAGTATAATAATAATATAATAAATCCATGTTAATTATACATATCACAAAAACAAAACAAATGGTTATCAATGCATTTATCCCATGAAAATAAAAATGTGAGATGTAATCCCCATACCTTCTTTCATGACTCTCGTTGTACTCATTGAAAACTCCAATAAAGTTCATTTTTCACTGCTACATGTCATTTTCAAAATATAAGTATCCAAATTATGTGAGAAAGATATAGCAATTTCCAACATCAGATGAATGAATAAATAATATAATAAAAAATCCATCTCGTCGGCCTATTCCCCGATAGAATGTTATCCTAGCACCGTGGCCAAATTAAAAAAATTTAATTAATTAAACACAATTATGTTCATAAAGATAGGAAACATAAACATACTGAGCAACCAGAAATTTAATTCTTCTCCCTGGTTGATCTCCAAAAATACCCAACTCATTGCTCGTATAGTTGTTCTTTTCTCTTGTCTGATGGTGATGAAGAATAAAGGTATGTCTCCTATTCTACCACCCTGGGAATATGTAACAGAAAATGGTTATCTGATGCTCTGATCTGTGGGTAGAGGGATGAATCTACTCACCGATGTTAACTTTGGAGGACTAGATGGATATAAATGAGTGTGTGGTAGATGATATAGATGATTATGGGTGAATGGAAGTGTTTGATGGTTCTGGATATATGTCATATGTATCTTTCACCTTGTATGATATCCTCTTACTAATGTCATGGATGTAAGTGAATGACATGGTCGTCACCACTACACCAAGAATGGAAGTCTCTAGAATACTACAGAAGTCTTCCCAGGCCTCAACCTAGTGCCTTCACACTATCATTTCCTCCTCAACCATCATTTAATCATGTCATCATAACAATCTAAATAAATTGATGCCACATAACCCCCTAAAACCGTAAATAAATATAATTGAATAAAACAAAACTATAGAGGACTACATGTAATTATTACTACATATAATATAATAATATAGCTTATTGTAATAAATAAAAACAGAAATGAAATTAATTTATAACAATTTCAAATAAATATATAATGAAAATATTTATTTACAGGTATTATATTTATTTATTAATATATGTAAAAATATAAAAATTAAAATTAAATGGTAAATCAATGAAATAATATATGTAATATTTATAAATAAAATAAAAAAATTGTTTATAGACAACAAAAAAATTGTTTATAGGATTAACAAATTATTATTGAACAATTAAAAATTGTTTTCTAATATATAAAAGTGTTAATAATTACATATATTTTATAAAATAAATTAAAAAAATGGTTATTATATATATATTTAAATTATTATATATAATACATATAATAATTAGAAGTATATAAATGTATATTTGGTATTATTAATAATATCTGTATTATTAATATCATATAGTATAAGATATATCATGTTATATAATATATATACATTATTATATGTTATCATAAAATAAAATAAAAACCTAACCTAAAAAAGAAAAAAGGAAAAACAAATAAAGAATGGGGCCTTGCATTAGAGTAGAAATCAAGGGAGAGGGGTCATTTTAGTGGTGAGGTAGGATGGTGGCTTGGAGAGGGGGTCGACAAAGTGGTGCAGTGAAGACATGACAGATGTGTGGGTGCGATGGTCATAGTAGGGAATTGTCTGGTCAGTGAAACTCACTAAAGACAGGTAGAGCTGTGAAGAAGGTAGGTGGATGAGGAAGGAAAGGGACAATGAGAGACGATGGGTGTGAAATGCGTTGGAGGGGGAGTGTGCTCATGGATAGGCAGAGGGGATGGTTGGTATAGAGGGGTCCATCTTCGGCGGATTTAGTGGAAAAGGTGAAGGTCTCCGGCCTCTCCAATGGAACAAGGAGGTGTTCGTGGATGGTGGTGCATGGGGGTTGGGTTCGAGGGGGCATTGGCTTCGAGCAGAGATGGTGTATGGAACATATCGGGCGAGGTTTTGTATTATTTCATATCTAGGAGATATTGGATTTATTTCATGATTTGGTTCACTTCTATGAATCGTGGATTCGATTTGTTTTCATGAGGTTACCTGCTCTTTCAACATAATTTTCTGATACTTTTAAGATTTGTGGGTGGGTTTTATGGTTGTGAACGGTAGGATACGAATTATGGGGAATGGTAGTGCAACAGAGAGATCAGTGAGAGGTCGGTGATAAAATGGATGGGGTTCCGTGGTTTCGGTAGCAGGATGAGAGGAGTGGTGTTGGTGTCTGTAAAAGGATGACTCACTAACATAGAGTGAGTGAGGATGTCGGTAGGTGGTGGCATTGGTGAGTCATAACCAGGGTGCATCAGTGGTACTATAGGAAAGGTTGGAATGTGATGGTGACAAGGTGTTAGTAAGACCTGCGGGAGGAGGAAATGATATCCTAGATCATCTCTAATACCTTCAAGTAATGGATCATCCAGTAAGGCACTCAGATGATGACAGTTGGTATTTTTTCCACATGTCACGATAGAGTAAGGGAATGGAGTGAAGGGTACATTTGTCTTGGGGAAAAATCACTACGACAAATACTCTCATTCTCTCTTCAATCAACGAGATCTCCTTTATTATATTTATAATATTATATTATATATTATAAAAATAATAATATTTGTGATATTTTTTAAAACTGAGTATATATTTAAATGAAATTATATTTGTCTTATAAATTTTTTTTACAGTTTACTATAAAATGATCAAATAATATGTGTTTGATTTTTTTGATTATTAATGTAAAATGAATATATTTTTGTTAATATTTTTACGTCCATACATTTTTTAATACATTTTAAATATTAATGAGTTGAATTTATTGTAAAACTAATTATATTTGTAGTTGAATTCTATTTTTTTTGTTTAAAATATTGTAAAACATGTTTTAAAAATAATTATAAAATAATAACTGATAAAAATTAACCTTTCAATAATTTAGGAAGAAATTAATATATTTTCTGTGATATCGTAAAAGTCATATAGTTTTTTGATCCATGAAATAACAATGAGTCTTTTGCATTGTAAATATAATAATTATTTTAAATGAAAGGAAATATTTTTTTTAAAATATTTTTATGCCATTTAAAAAAAATTATCACTAAAAAATCATTTTTTACAAAACATCACTATAAATTTTTTAGAAGATTTATATATATTTTTATGAAGACTATCAACAGAACCTCCTTTGGAACCTCCACTAGAATTTACACTAGAACCTCCACTGTACCTCTACTAAAACATCCACTGAAACCTTCACTAGAACCTACACTGGATCATTCTATAGAACTTCCACTGGAGCATCGAACCTTAACTAGAACATCCATTAGATCCTCCACTGGAACATCCACTAGAACCTCTATTGGAACGTCCACTACAACCTCCACTAAAACGTCCACTAGAACCTCCAATGAAATGTCCACTGTAACTTCCTCTTAATATATTTATAATAGTTATTAGTATAGATATTGAATAAATTATATTACATACATTATATATAACTGAATTTAATATAAATATGTTTATTAAAATTTAATTTTTATTAATATATTCTATAGTTTTATAAATATAAATATCTTTTTGTATTGTGGAACATGCATTGAAACTTCAATTGGACATTCCACTAAAACCTCCACTGGAACCTCCACTAGAAATCCTATTAGAACCTCCACTAGAACCTCCAGTAAAGTTCCACTGGAACTTCCACTAGAATGTCCACTGAACCAAAACTGGAAAATCCACTAGATGTTCTACTAGAACCTGGAACCTCCACCGGAAAATCCACAAGATCCTCCAATGGAACCTCCACTTGATCCTCCACTAGAACATCCATTGGCACCTCCACTAGAACCTCTACTGGAACTGGAAACTCCTCTGGAACTTCTTCTTAATATATTTATAATTATTATTATTATAGATGTTGAGTAAAATATATTACATATATTATATATAATTCCATTTAATATAAATATATTTATTAAAATTTAATATTTATTAATATATTCTACAGTATTATAAATATATTATTTTGTTGTATTATGGAACATCCAATGAATCATCAATTGAATATTCCACTAGAACCACCATTGGAACCTCCAGTAGAACCTCTACTGGAACCACCACTTCAACTTACACTATAACCTCCACTGAAATCTCCACCGTAACCTCCACTGGATCTTCCACTGGAACCTCCACTGGAACCTCCACTGGAGCCTCCACTAGATCCTCTATTGGAACAGGAAATTCCACTAGAACATCCACTAAAACCTCCACTAGAATGTCTACTAGAAGTTCCACTCAAACTTGGATCCCCCACAAGAACCTCCAATAAAACCCCTACTAGAACCTCTACTAGAACCTCCACTGAAACCTCAACTGGGACCTCCACTGGAACTGGAACCTCCACTAAACCTTACACTAGAAACTTCGTTGGAACCTCTATTGGAACCACCACTGGAACTTCCTCTTAAAAGATTTATAATTGATATTAGTATGAATCTTGATAAAATATATTACATATATTATATATAATTTCATTTAAAATAAATATATTTATTAAAATTTAATTTCTATTATTATATTCTATAGTTTTATAATTATATACTTCTATTGTATTGTGGATCATCCATTGGAACTTCAATAGGAAATTCCATTGGAACCTCCCCTAGAACATCCACCGAAACCTCCATTATGACTTCTACCTGAACCTCCACTAGAACATCCACTAGAACCTCCACTAAAATATCTACTAGAACATCAAATTGAATGTCTTCTGGAATGTCCATTGGAGTTAGAATAGAACGTCCACTAGAACCTCTACTGGAAACTCCACTAGGTCCTCTACTAGAACCACAACTAGAACTGGCAAATACACAAGAACATCAATTGGAACTTTCACTGGAACATCCACTGGAACCTCCAATGAAACTTCTTTAATATGTACAATTTATTAACATTTTTATTCTTGTTATATATATATTATTAAATGGTAAACTATATTATTCTTATACAATTTATGTAAAAAATATAATAAATATTATATTTAATTTCATTAAATATAAATAAAATCATTAAACTTTATTTTATATTTTCTCCATTTATTTATTATTATTATTATTGTTTTTTATAATGGAAATTATTCATTGAATTTTTCCCTTTAAATAAAAATTATGTTTTTTCATGAAATTGGTATTTTTTTTATTTTTTATTCTATTATAAAATATATTATTATTAAGCATTTAAAAAAATACAGCAAAAAAGTTGTTATACATTATTAAAACAATGAGTTTATCTTTATATGAGAAAATTTTATTCCTTCCCAAAAAAATTTATTTAACTATTAAATGTAATATTGTTCTGTTATATATTCTAAGTAAATATTTTTAATTTATTTCATAAAAGATTATTTTTAACCTTTCAAATATTAATTGTTGTTTACTATATTATTTAATAAATAAAAAGTCAATATATTTTTAGAAATAATAATTTATAATATATTTTTCTTTTTTAATATTATAAATTTTTTATAAATTGAAATGTTTTAAATAATAATTTTTATCTACATTTTATATCTAATTTTTGGTTTTTATATGTTTATGTTTTGTATCAACACTTTTAATTTTTTAATATCAACAATTTTTATATGTTATTATTTTTTAAAATTTATATAACTTTTATAGAATTTTAAATAGCATTTTATTATTCATTGTTTTTTTTGATATTTTTATGTTTTTGATACGTTTTTTAATGTTTTAATTTGTTTTTATGATCTATTAAAACTATATTGTGGTAATAACAACAGAGGGTAAAAATGGATTTTTCTAAAAATTCGGACAACTGCATTTTTCTATCGAATTTCAATCCAATGAAAACATTTTATTTTTGATAAATGTGGCATCATCTCGAGTAAAATGGATATTCCAGTTATTCAGGGTATGAGAGATGACGTTTGTTCAAGAAATGGGTGGCATCAAGATTGTATTGGTTACTCATTTGTTGGTGACTCAGGGCGTTAGTGGCTCATATGAGTCACATATAGGATTTTTTGGTCATAAATATAAAAAAATAAATTAAATAAAGTAATTTAATATTGCAACATAAAAAAAATATCAACTAAAAAATAATTAAACAACTAGACATAAAAATTATAATAACTTTATATATTATAATAAGTATAATTATAGTTATTTATAATATATATTATAACCATAAATAGACAAACACTCATATTTATTTATAAATTCTTATTAAGGCTTATATTTATATACATATACAATTATAATTAAGTTTAATGACATATATATATATATATACACATGTATGTTTATTAATAGTAAATAAAAATCTAACAGTAAACATATATTTGAATTTATATACATATCATACTCATACATCTATAAATATAATTAAATAAATTTCGGTGAGTAACTTAAAAAATTATTAATTAAAATAATTAATAAAATTATATAATTAAATTAAATTAATTAAATAAATTAAATAATTAAATTAAAATCATGTATTAAAATAGTTAAATAATTGAATTAAATTTTTAAATTTAATTTTATTATTTAATGAATCAAAAGTGAATTATTTATTTCAAATTTTGAAAAAAATTAATAAATTAAATTAATGAATCGACACACTAATAATTTTGAAAATTAAATGAAATGAAGAAATGAAAGAATACAAATAATGAAATATTATAATTTAATTAAAAAGAAAATAAAGATGAATAATAAAAAGAAACTGAATTATTTAATTTGATAATTATTTAAAATAAAATAAATGATCACTCAATTACATGATTTACACTAAAAATGATTATCCTAAACAGAAATGTACAAAAACATGACGATTGTTAATTATTAAATAAATAAATAATTTTCATATTAAAATTTAAATAACATCAATATGATGATGTGGAAAAATATATTAAATATCATCCACATCACGAAAAAATTCATTATGTTTCGAAATTATCTTGAAAATCATTAAACCAAAAAAGAAGTTTCCAATTCATGAACTCCAAAATAAGAGTTTTTGAACAACGAAATCAAAAGGTGAATAATATAGCACAAATAATTCTCATTGAGATTAGTGAATCATGAGATTAATAGATGGAATCTATATAGGTTTTAGTGTTCTATTGGAACATGGTGGTGTTGTTTCTCAAGGGAAAAGGAACACCATATCAAATTTTTCAAAGACAGAGTCCCTCACTAAACCGCATTTGGTTATTCAGAATAATATTATATATTTATAATAAATATTAAAATCAAGGAAGGTATATAGATAATATTGATGAAGATTTATTTTTATGTTATTTAAAAAATAGTATGACTTACAAATGCTTCAGAAAAAGATACATTAAAATTATAGGGAGTATTGATGTCAAAGTCATTAAAGAAAGAACAATAAAGATTACTCAATGTGTAAACTAGGATGAATTTTTTGAAGAATATGTTAAATTTGAAACCACTCCCATGGTTACATTATGATCATAGAATTATGAAGTTTATGAGTCTAAATCAGTAGAGAATACAATTTTCGAAGACATTTATGATACTTTTTTTATGAAACTAGTGCCTTGTCAAAAAGACCAAAGCACAATTATTATCAAAAGGAAATCACATGAGTCTAAAATAAGGGGTTATATTTGAATGTTTCTCAAAATGTTGAGTAAATCATTAGGTATATCATTCAACCAATTAATATCCTAACATACTTATTTATTGGAAAGGGCATGCACAACCATGTTTGCTTCACAATAGATATGAAGGGTGACATGGTTGATTTCCTAGAGATAATAGAGACAATCCATCCAACATATAGTAATTGACCAAAAAATATGAATCACAGCCTTCCAATTCAATTTAATTATCATGGTCGAATCACTTTTAATCCATATGTTTTTCAAACCCAGCTACATGGAAAAAGAGATAGCATGAATCACACACATTATTTGAGCCTATAGAGAAGAGGCAATGCCACAGATTCTAATGAAACGCCTGAGGATCAGACCATGCTGATCCCAAAATATGGAACCACATCCCATAGGGCCTATATTTTCTTTAGACGATCTTTCGACATTAACATTAATCCAACAAGAGAAAAATAGTTCCCAGAAAACATCAAAAGTTCCTCGTGGCTGACAAAAAATTACATCACTCCAACGACGTCACAAAATCATAAAGTACTTTGTTTTATTGTTGCAATAACCCTTCTGAATCAATGAAGCTTCATGAATAGCTATAAGGATCCACAACCAACTTTCATTAATGTTGAGTGAGAAATTTTAAAAATGAATTTAATTTCTATCATACCAGATCACATGATGAAGCTATGAAAATGTAGTAAAAAATATGTTCTTGATTTGTTGGGAGGTATCCATGTCAACAAAATGATTTAACATGGTGTTCATAGAGTCCAGAATCAACCATATACAGTAAAAAATGATAACAATATAGTTCCATAGGGTTGTGACAGTTGCACAAGAAAGAAAAAAATGGATCACATCTTCTCTATGTTGATTATTGAGATGACATTTGGAGAAAATTTTGTTCCCATAATGTTGTAAACAAGTATCGGGGGGGACCCTATTGTAAGGAATACATCATATTAGAGTTAATAATAAAGGTTTAATCCAAGAATTATTAATATTTTTAATCCAAATTAAATCTTTTTCATAATTTTGAAATAGGTGATCATAAAAAATTGAATCTAGCATTCCATTATGTGATAGATCCCAAATAATTAAGTCCTCTGCGTTTGTAAAATGACATGTGTCATTGATATTAACAAAATCTTAGGGAGACTGTCAAGATGAGAGTTAATAACTTCCCTAATATTAATATTAATTCTTTCATTAGTTGTTTAGTGGGAATCATTGAAATGAGTGGGAAACCAGTATAGTTGTCCAACCATAGGTTCATAGAGGAGTTCCTGGAGACCATCAAATCTATAGTTGTTTATAATGTTTTCATACTCCTATGAGGAAAAATAATATAATATATTTTGATACATCTAATAGTATATGGGTTATAATTTCTCTCATTTAGACATTAATGATTTGGAATATTGAGCATGCTACTTTTCTATCAATAGTAAAATCGTAATCAATTTAATAAGTAGTAATGGATGATTCATGGGTTAGGTCCTTGAATTAATAAGTCGATAAAATTGATAAGAAACCATATTAATTGGTAAAGAATCGTGGACATCATAATGTGATCAAAATAATGTGGCCCTTTAAGAATCAATTTTATGATCATGCGATCCTACTCCAAAATATGGTATGTTTGGTTTTTATGTCTATGAGTAGATTTAATTGGTTGATTTCAAAGAATATTTTTCTCTACAATATAAACTCAATTGAGTATATATCTTTTTAGAAATTTATATTAAAAGAGGATTAAATATTTATCATATGGATGTTAAAACAATACTATTGAATGATGAGATTTAGTAGGAGGTTTATATTGATTAGCCAGTGGGTTTTGTAATTTGAATTGATGAGACTAAAATGTGTATGTTGAATAAGGCTATGTACAGTCTAATTCATGCAAAAAATTCATGATGTTCATTCCTACAATTATATTTTAAAGAAAATTATTTCAAAATAGATGGTGTTGATCAAAATCTATATATAAATAAAAATATGTAAGAATAATTCATGGTGTTGGAAAATATTTATTGAATCTAATGTAAAATATGTATATTAAAATACTTGAAATAATTTACAAAAAATACATGATTAGAGTTACAAGTGTATATGATAGGTGTACTCACTTATTTTATAAGGTTATATGTGGCTCAAGATATTATATATATATTTTCTTCTCAGACTATGTATGTGAGGGATCCATTTAAAAAATTTAACATGCATGATTCTAAACTAATTTATACATTGATTTAGTTTGGAACGAAGATTGGAAACAATTAAAGGGAGAAGTTTTTGAATCCTACCTTATACAAATAATTAATATAATCATATTAGACGTTAGGTAAAATCATATTGATATTGTATTTTCTTCGTTTTTAGTAGCTATTTGTCGCAGTAACTAAAAACAAAAGTATTTCACATAGTTAAATGAATCATTAGGTACATCAAAGGTAAACTCAACATTGTATTTTCCATTGATAAAAGAAAATTTCATGAATTATCCACATGATTTTGATACATATTGGTATTGAGATATGGTGGATTAAAAATATAAAAGAGTAGGTGCATTCATTGTTTATAGAGAATATGTTGTATTTTTTTTTTGTAACAAGTAATAAATAAGTTCACCTAGTGTGATCGAATTAGAATATATCTCAATATCCATGAACTGTAGGTATTACTAATGGAGGAAGAACCATACTGATGATATTGGTGATGATTTGAAGTATGATTTTGTGATATATTATAAAAAAAGAGTGTCATTGATCTAAAAAACAATCACATTCAATACTCTCATTAAAATCATATCAGAATATGGAATAAATTTATTAAATAATAGTTAAAACAATGACCAAAATATATATAATATGATGAACCAACTATGTAATTGAAATATATTAACACCAAAAAATTAACCAATATTATTTTAAAATATAATTAGTTGAGACTCAGTGTTTAACAACCTTCCGTAGATTGTTGTGTTCTAGAAGTACCCCTATTCCCATGAATTTAATTATTTCAAACTTTTTCTGAAATGAAATTTATCAGGGTGGATTTATGATATATGGGGTGTGTTGTGTGAAAATAAATCATATGAATATTTACCTTTAGATTTATTATAGAAGGGGTAGAATATATAGTGACATTTAGTTGGAACATGTGAATGATAGATGTTGTTTTCAATAGGTGGAATCATTTCCTATAATATATAATTGAGGGGCAAGGGGTACATGTTATGAAGATAGGTGAATATTTTGTCTGATAAGAGAAATTTTATACTCCATTGAACTCTTTTTTTCTACACTCATATTCAACCACATATACTTATATAGTGGGATAGGTTATTCTAGTTTTTTCTAATGGTTTTGTGATAATGAATTTTAATTTGGAGTTCAATTACCCCAAAAGGGGATACTGGTAGAACCTAGGTATTTTAATATGGTATTTGATAATGATTTTTTGATTTTTGAAAATACATTTCTATGTTTATAAAATCAATTTACAGGAAAAGGAAGATGGTTTGGAAAAAATGTATTCTCCATAGAGTAATCGAAGATGTTTGTCCAATGGATTTGTATTTCAAGTGTTTTCCATAATTTTTTGGATGATAATATTAAGATCATAGAGTTTTTTTTCTTTTTGATATTGAATGAAGTATTATCACCTATTAAATAATTTAATTCACATTTTCAATCATGTGACATGAATAAGGAGTTCTTGCAAGGGGTTCTATCATAGTTAGTATGCATCCTACATAGTGGGTGCACTATCCATGCTGAAAGAACATGATCATGTGGTATTCATGTATAGGCCTAGTGGAGTATATGGTAAAAATGAATATATTTTTTATCACTCACAGTATGAGGTTAGAAGGTAGATATTTTTCATTTACCATGAAGGATGTAGGTGGTTCACCTAGGTGGTCCATGAAGGATAGTATGCAAAAGAGGTTCAAAATGGTTATATAATGAAGGGTGTAAGAAAATAGTATTTTTAGTGTTGAACAATAATTATAGTGATTAAAAATTTGGATAATGAAATTTTCCTATAAATAACCCAATAGTCCATTAATTAATGTTTTATAAAAAAAATTCATATCCGAAGAGTAATCAGAAGATTGAAGAAATCATAAATCATCCATGAAGTTGGATCCATGGAGTGTATATATAGGGATATATTCGAAATGTTAGTGTAGAAATAGGTGTTTGTGAAGTCAATTTGTAGGGTTTCATTTGTTGGGGGGAGTTAAAAGGGTTGTTTCTATAATTTTTTTTCACACAACACATTTCTATAAAGGATTTCACATGGGAGGTTTGTGTTGGAGGAGTTCATAAGGACAAACTGTGAAGGAGGAAGGAATCTCATAACAGAGATCTATGAAGTGTTGTCCATAATAGGTAACGATAGTACATGGTCTATGAGATATAGTATGTAGTTAAATGGGTTTCATACGGATACTTCACATAATGAAGATTCAATTACGAATTTTTACAGGAATATAACATGGGGGTATTATCTGAGGCTGTATAGTTTATTAGAGCATCAAATTTAGGTTTTCATGATGAAAATAAAATCATAGTTTTTTTTGAAAATGTGGAAGAGGAATTAATTTCATTAAAACATGTAAGACTTAATTAAATATAGTTATAATTGAGTAATAAATGGATGAAATAACAAGGTGTTAGTGTGCTCTCCATAAACATATTGTAAAGGCAATACACCTAGAACATAGTGAACAAGAAAAAAAATTATAGTCCAAACAATATAGTGAATCTTTGTGGATTATTTTTTGACTGAAACATATTTTTTTGTAAGATACTTTGTTTTGTCCCAAATGTGGTTATGAACATAAATTGTGCGTGTTATTTTGTGTTATTGATTGTTGTGTTTAGTGAATATAAATTACTAAAAGGATGGTTTAATGATTTATTCCAAACAAATGGTACAATATACATTAATAATGATAATAATAAATTTCACCTAGATTCACCCATCCCCTATGATGGATTCCAAGTGCAAATTTTTTTTGAGACTTGTTCCCTTTATATATGATCTATATCCAGGGTGGTTTTCTTAGTACATGATCCCTTCCTTCATTTATCAATCTACACTAATGTAAGTTTTCTCAAACATATCAAAGATACATATATCTTGATTCCCATGAGTTGGGATATATTGTGATGGATAGATTAGTTATCCCAGTCCCAACTAAATTATCTAATCAACAACCCATCATGAGGTTTAGTCCCTCTCTTTCATGATATGATTTCCTCCATGGGGCCAATAATAAGGAACATCCACTTCATCTTTATGCATGGTACATATCTACAAAACTCCTCCAATATAAAGGAAATAATTGCACATTATTAAACTATATGATTCAAAAGTCTAGTACATATAACTCTAAGCCACATTAAATAGGTCCTCAATGTATGAAAATAAAATGTGTGACGACTAAGTCTAGTCACTATGACTCTAAACTAATCACAATAGTTTCTCACCATACAAACATAAAATACACGACTCATATTCCATCATGTAAAACCTTAAAATTCTTATAAATAATTATCCTATATGGAATAATTTATTTAAATGATAACTAGATCTGTGTAATAACACTATTAGTTCATAGAATCTATATATGGACTACGATGGAATAAATATTCGCTTACCGGTTGACTTCCCTAGTAATGACTGGTTTTTCCTATCATGGCTCGACATTAAGACAAAATCATTTTACCCACATTCATGATCTTGATATATTTAAGAATCGCCAAAATGGATAGATTTTCCCATGAACCCATGATGCGAATGAATACACTATATGTAAGAGCTTAACCCATTTCAAAACCCCCTTCTGCAGAAACACCATATTGTTGGTCCCCTATAACCAGAATAATTACCTAATATAATTTAAAATATATGTGGAATTATTATCTTCACTTGAGATACATAATGATGCTTGTATCTATTATCATATGTTTAACCATAAATTCCACGAACACCCTCTTCATCTTAGTATAGAGATACTCATTTGATTTGGGTTTTCCATAATTAAACCTATAATGAGACATTAATAAGAAATATGCATGACATGATTACTATTATTTTAGGATATGTAGTGATACATGGATCATAAATTGTAATCATTTTTACAAATATTTTTATCTTACTTTTAGTGGACATGGTCTTCTCAACTCACGTGGGGTTAAAACAATTTCACAACATGATGATGAACTAAATAGCTTATACCTTAACATACATGAAATCATAAATTATGCTTAATAATATATCTATGATACCTTCCATCATTACATGAGTTTTTGAACTTTGTAGGATTACTCCTTGAAAACAAAACAATCCCCCCATATAAGAGCGAGATCTGCATGACAGTTTTCTTTCTTTGGGATATAAGAGTTAGGGTTATAACAGCTAACCCGGAAATAATGGATTATCATTCCCATGACCAAAATTGCCACCTTTTCAGAAATACACATGAATTGTTACTCAATATATCAGGATACACAATATCATCAGGATATCCTATCCTAGTCACAACCATAAAATATATTAACATTAATCATATCTTCATTATAGAGATAGGGTCCCCTACCTTCGTGTTCAGTTCTAATCATGGGTTCCACACTAATAAGGATCCATATTATTTTTATAACCAGAGATAGATTAGTGTTAAACTATCCGATATAATGGTCATCATCATGTGATATTAAAATATAGAATATCTATGTCTAGGTCACATGATTATAAATTTCCTGGAACATGGTCCATCTTGTATGACATTAAACTGATTAAATACACTCAAATAAAAACATATTTCACAGATGTATAATCTAGATCTATGTAAGATCAAAAAATTATTCACCTCATCTAGGTACTCATGTGAATATAATATTTACCATATATGTAAGAGCCCAGTCTACAATTGGTTTTAATCAAAACAACATATGGCTTCATTACCATATCTTGGGATACTTAGTTATTTGTAGATATTCTATCTCAGTCATGAACAAAAGAATTACTATTATCTAACCAACTCCCAATGTATTATCTTCCAATTTACATAATTGATTCCCATATGAAACTCGAAATTGGGATGAAACATATTTTTCTTAAGAACAATGTATGATTTTATTTCTTTTACCTTATTATATGTGGTGAAATAAAAATCACATATGTTAGACACAACCCAAAATCACTATCCATATCCATTCTTTTTTAGAATCTCTAAAAAACCTAATTGAATAATTCCCTTTGTTTGTTTTTTTATTGGTATTTTAATACTTTCTTCTGGTCTTCATTAGGTTTTAAGGGCCTATGTGATGTACATGCAGGGTTCTGGATATTTTTGGGTCCACCATGGGAAGAAAAATTCATAGTGGTGGGTATGTTGTGCTAGTTGTGTCCTTATGCAACATATACCAACCAAAATGGTGAAATGCTAGGTGTGGTCGAGGACATTGCACTCTAGGTATCTCACTATGGACCTCGACCAGTGAGGCCTCACCAAGATAATTTCTAGGGAATGGTGAGCCAAAAATGACACGGGGTTTTCCACCAAGGCATTTTTACTAGCTATATCATACCAATATCTTATCCCTTATTTGAAGGGACCATGATCATTTTAGTTCCAACAGGTATTGAAGATGGTCATCCCCCATTTTAAAATAGCTAATTTACTTTTTTATATTGTAGAAAACATATGGTAACTATCGGAGATCACAGTGAAATGGGTTTAAAAATAATTTTTCGAAGAAAATACCTTTTTTTCCATTTTAATTACTCATATTATATGTTTTCTAGAACTATCAATTTGGTGGTGGGCTTTGGGAGACTTATCAAAGGTTGGGTGGACAGAGTTGGGGAAACAGATTATTAGTGTTGTAATTATTTATTTACTCATATATTTTTGTGGTGAAATGGATCATTAGAATAAGTTAAATTATCTATCACTCTATTTATTCTATAATTGGTAGGATTATATTTTTAAACTTTTTTTATTTTATTTTCAAGATAAAACTACAATTGTATGTTTTTTTTTGAAATTACATGGATTTTAGGAATTAATAATATTTATTTATTAAATGGATCATTACTCAAAATAATCTTATTAAACCTTGTGAAATCCATATTTTTATTTATTAGAGAATCAATAAGATATTTCAATGTTTTTATAAAATTATTAAATTTTTTTTTTTTATAAAAATAATAACAAAAAATAATAATGGAATTTATGGTGTACTATGTTAATAATGCATTATATGAGGCCTTATTGGTACAAACATGGTTCTCAGTGCTAATAAGAAACTCACATGGGATTTATCACCGTAGGATTATGTAATGAGTGATGTATCTCCACTCAGGTGTATGGGGATTTTTATTCAACATAAACATGAGAGAGAAAAATAATGAATGAATATTTTATGTGGATATAAAGAATGAAAAATGTTATTTTGTTATATTAATTTTTATTAAACATTTTTACATAAACTATTTTCTTATTGAAAATTATTCTTTTATCTGACACTTAATTTGTATAAATTGTTATAATCTTGCATTATATGGTTAGTTTGTTCGTTTATAGTTTTTTTATAGGTTTTGTTATTTTAAAATGGATAAATCATTCACCAATGTACAAATAATAATTTGTCATTTATTTCTATCTTTTTATATCTTGGGGATGTTAACTATGGTTAGTATCACTTATTACCAATCCAAAGATAGTGGTCAGGGATTGGATGTTACACTAATAATGGTTAGTTTATGACCTAGAAATTCCAATCATCTTTTGGATGTTCTTTTTCCAATAATAACACTTCGTGATTCGAGTATTTTTAATTTCCACATTCCATTCATGGCTATCCGAAATCCTTATATTAGAATCAAAGAGTCACTTTTATGGATTTACAGACTAACCATTGATATGGATTTTCATACATGTCCCAAATATAGCCTTTTGGTAATAGTCATGTGTTTTTTGTAATGATAAGGTCTTATAATACTCACATACCTTTAGAAACAATGCATTTTAACCCATCTATCGAATATGGTAAATAATAATCCTCCACATTTTTTTCCCATCTAAACTTCTTAGTTGAAATACTACAAGTCGTGATTTATACTATCAAAATTACACATTTAAATGTGTTAATACACAAATAGATGTTGATCCTCATATGGGTCATCCTATCGTATCCCCTAAGATGATAGTTTTTGTAACACACCCTCAAATTGAATTCCATCCTCTATAAGGTGGTATATAAAAGTGTTGGTATTTTATTCACATTAAGTTTCACCTTGAAAATTATATACATACCACCTCGCCTTTTGGGAATATATGCGGGGCCATAAATTCATATAATTTTTTTTGTCTAAGAAATTTTAACATTTATTAATTTCAACTCCCTCGAGGTTATCTACTATAGTGGTGTCAGAGTTCCACTCATGTCTGGTAAACCTTTCCACTATCGTTAAAAAGACTTCGTCATTAATGGATAAATATGTATAACCTCATAATATTGATATTATTGTTCATAGATTTATAACCTTAACACTTTATCATTAAATGGTCCTAATTGTTAGAACATTATTTTGAAAATTAAAGATTCACAAAACATGTCAGTCTAAAAAATTGTAAATAGTGGATTGATTAGAATTCACGTTTCTACTAGATAACTCATTAATTTTATTAAATTATAGAAATGTTAAATCCCAAGAAATAAAGATACATGAATATTAAAAGGACAACCATATAGTTTAATCAAAAAAAATGTACACTATTATAACCCACTAATCTAGGAAAAAGTAACAAAATAAACTACCATTTTTTCTACATTCACATACACTTAAACATTTTATCATCATGCACCATTACTCTGAGAATGTATTTAATACATTATGGTGTAACCCTAATGGTATTTGGACCCTTCTTGAGTATACCCTAATCTATAATACTAATTCACACATTATGTTTTGAATCCATAAAAACCATTCGTGGATATCGGTAATGAGTGTAATCATCTATGAGGGAAACCTCTCTCCAGATATGTATACAATCCCTCAATAGGTATTTTCATAACATCCCTTAATATTTCTAACCGAACAGTCGAATATCATCATCCTAAGTAGAACAACCTTAAATTTTTATATTCCAACATAAAATTAATGTGAACCCCATAATTCAACTAAGGTCAACCGTAATCGTCAACAGTCTCATCCCATCTCTTAATTTCTTGATTCATATTTCTTGATTTATGATTTACACAATACAATATGATGATATTAGAGGGGATCTAAATAACCTTAATGTTAGACATTCATCCATCATTCTCATATTCAATAAAACAATTTTACATCCTAATCATACTCCCCTAGTGGTCCTCTTCACATGACTCTAAGTTACTTGACATGATGGTTTGAGAACCATTAACATAAAATGCGAGCCCCATTTTTGAGATGGTTTGTAATTGTTGGGGGAACTATTTCATGTAGAGTTATTTTCGTTACCTTAATACTTAAGATTTAATATGTTTTTATAAATTTTGTATGACCTTTAACAAATTATACATTAATATAATATGTTCAACCTTAAAATACCAACATAAAATCCATAAATATTTTTAGGATGAAAACATATAAAGGGAGGCATTAGACTAATCTAAGTCCCTACCCACTAGGCCTCCCCCATCCATGGTTTAGGAAAACGGTATGGATAGATAAAATGATATTTAATATTTTTTAGGTCCAAGATATAACCTTGGAAATAATCAATATATACCGTATTGGTCTCTTGGCATAAGAAAAAATTAATCTTCTTTTCTATTACTCTTTTATATGGGTACATATCACCCTTAAAAAGGCATGGGGTGCTATTTTGATGTGATAAATCCATAATTAACATTTAAATATAAATTTTAAAAACCCCTTTAGTAATATCTATTATTTTTAATCACTTATTATATAAATTCCAAAGGAACATCTTGGTTTATTGTCAAAGTACACATATCAATATATTTTCCCCGACAATAGCCTTATCAGAGAAAACAAATTAGAGGAAAACATATCTCATATCCTATTGATATAACCTTAATATAAAACTATGGCAATGATTCCACCAAACCTAGACTACCTATATATATATCTATCTAAACAATCTCATAAGGATACCATAAAAAATCCTTTATCATTCAAGACACACTGTGGTGAACAATCATTTTATTAATGCCTATGTATTTGGAAAACATGTAGCTGTTAAAAGGAATACATATAGAGGAAAATAGATTTCTTAATACTCCATGATTTTACCCAAGAATTTGGAAATCATATTTTTATTATTATATTACCATTAAATATTTATAAAGACTCAATTATCATGTTGTGTGTCCTTATTACCACAAAATAATATTTTACACTGGTGAACAGTTTGGTTCTAGAGATTGAAAACTATTTGGAAGAGGTATTTTAATTTATTAAAAAATATGATATAGGTGAACCCAGATTTTATGTTCTCTCTCATAATTCATAGAAAGTTGTTTGAAATCGAAGAGATCTACACAACACCCTTAATAGACTCTCAAATATAGGTCTCTTCTTCTTTGATGTTATTTCACACTCAATATTGTTCAACTAGCAATGAAACCTCAACCTATTAGTTAGGACACAATGTTCATTAACAAACTTATCCTTCAATACATTTTTTTCATAAATATCATTTTATTTCCCTCAATATCTTTCTCACTGAATGTGATTTATTATTGAAGCCAGCATAGCACTATTTTAAGATGGTCTATTAAGGGATACCCTTCCACAAAGTAGGATTTCCATGTTTTTTCTATAATATCATATTGAGAAGCCTACTATTGTAAAAAATTCCTAAGTCTTACTGAATTCATGGATACTTCCACCATAGAAAGGCTCTACCTTGATGATTACTTATGTTCCCATTTTTTAGGGATAAATTTCATGAAATTATGGACAACTCAGTAGTCAAACCCATAACATCCTAACACTATAGAAATAATAATGATCCTATATAGCATTGTCCATAAATCATCATAATGAGTTATATAAGTCATCCTCTATATGAGCCACCATATATATTATCGAGTGGCACACTTGATGTTGTGGGCATCTGGGTTTGAATAAAAGTTTCTACCAAAATGAAAAATGTATTCAGGAACCAATTCATTTAGAAATTTTTTTTTAATCAATAAAAATTTAAGGTTCATTATAATCTATATCATATGAGTTATTATGATGTTTTATAATGGGTATTACAACCGCTTTATTCCATACCTCCACCTATGGTACTACTGTAGCATGAAACAAAAAAAATGTGTTAAATAGTGGTTATCAAAGTTAGTATAGGGAAATAGGAATAAAAACATATTTCTATTGGAAAACTATCCCTTTCAATTATTTATAACACCTCTTGAGGATCTATGTTATTATCTCTTATAATTTTTGATTACTCATCTATTTTGATAGGGATTTTATTCACTCTTCTTGTCTCATCCATTGACACTATTGTAGGATTATCATCACCCAATGTATCTTCACTAGTCTCCAGGTTATTATCTCCTTCCATAATAACAATCTCACTAGTTTATTATATGGAAATTTCTAGGTTGGGTGTGCCATTAGGTGGGTTAGATATATTATCCATTTCCATTTTTTGATTTATTGTCTGTTCTACATGAATAAGAAATATAGTTATAATATCTTAGTGAATATCAACCTAGAAATTTACTCATTTGATAGAGTTGTATGTGATGTATTCTTCAAAACTATATGTATTTTGGAGGATAATTGGATAAATTAGTGAGTAATTATCCCCTATATATTCTTATTAAATTCTATAAAGATGACCAAGGAAGGGTGTTCATCTACATCCGGTAAATGCTTTCAATTATGGTTGCGACTTCAATTTTTCCCCTAGTGTAGAGTAGAGATTTAAAAATATGATATAAAAATTTAATAAATTTCACTTACTGATCATAGATGATTTATTCACACCTATATTGATGATAAAGGTTAGGGAATTCATTTCCAATGAAAATTATAGGGAACATCTCCTTCTATGATTAAGGGTGGGATAATGCCTTGAGGCTCCCTCTCATCATGCTCTATATTTTCTCATAAGGGTCTTCCATAGAGAATAAATATTATTACAAAAGAATCATTATATCAACATTTATAATATAGATCATGAAATAGATGAATTTGAATACTAACTCCACTTTCCAGTCTAGATATACTTGCCTATAATTACTGTGCATCACCATCACAAAATTAGGTGGGGAGGGGTATATATTATTTCTCTAAGAGTAAAAGGACATGTAAATGGGGAGTGGAAAAGTGGGTTATTTCTGTCTACTACCATTATTCAATTTCAATATATAATATCTAAAAATCTATAGGGTTTATGGATTTTTTGAATTCTATGAGTGTGTTTCCCATAATGTACTGTAGAGATGACATGGGTACACCTAATTTACTAATTCTATGTTACAAATATCTAAGTGAGGTATATAGATATTGTCTTGAATGTTAAGGAAAATCTTCTTAAAAAGAAACCATATACTCACATCCTCAGGGTTCACGCATTCATCCCAATTTTCATCCATGAAAATTGAAACAATGTTACCCTAGTTCCCAATATATTTTAATCATTTTAGAGTAGGAACTACTTTTTTGATAGAAAATACAAACATCTATAGGAATATGATCTATTTAAACTTAAATGGGATTGATTTCATGGTTCAAGTCGAAATAATTCAATCATATTTCCAATATGGGTAAGAATGACTACACCATGAAGGGTGGACCATAAGTCTATGGAATTCATATCTGTATTCAAATTTGAAAAAAAGATGAAAGATATAGTAGATAAAATGAATAAGGGAACAATGGATGGACCCTTTTTAGGTTTTTAGAATGACATAATTCTATTTTAATGACCTTTTATAGCCTTTACTCATTATCTAGGGCATTTCTCTACTATCAATGAATCGACTACCTTATCTCAAAATCTCATCATACTAGCTCTCTATTATATATTTTTTATGAAGCCTATGTGAAGGGTTGATTTGATCGATGGATTTACTTTAATGATCCATTTTCTTGTGTAGATTCCTAGTTTCCATCATCCATTTCATTATTATAGAGGATTCTGCATCCATATGAATATTGATTTCATTTATCCCATTGGGATATGAGGATGTCAAGGATTTAACGCATTCCATGATTTTCCAAATGAAGGCCTCCACGATAGGAAATATAATATTATATCAACTATATTATTTACTAATCATGACCCATAGTTTTATCATAACCATTGATTTATTTTCCACCTGGATATCCATCTATAGTGAAACTACTTTTTTCTGGATGTAGAAGAATTGATGATAAAATTGTCATAGTGCATATGCTTCTGAAATAATTCCATGTTAAATTAGAGCTACAAGAACAAAATACCTTAAGGCAATAATATATGATTGTACATCATACACACCATTTTCTTCATCCATGGTCATTATAGGGGTAGGGTAATTGTAGGTAAAAAATATAAACTATGAATATATATACATATGTTTTTTAGACTTTCATACCCTCTAGTGACATGAGACAAATACCCGAAATTATTTGATTGAATGGAAAAAATCTGCATTTGAGGATTCATGGGATAATAAGGAGATAATATTCATTTATGCATTTTTCTACTCAACCCCATAATACATGGAATGGTCCTAAGATGAAAAAGGGTCCTTTCATATATAAATGTGAATTTGGAATTGATGAATACATTCAAATATTAGCACTATTATATATTTTTTATTTCATATTACGAGTTTTCCCAACATCACCAAGGTACTTTATTATATTATATTATTTTATTCATGATTTTGGAGAAGTTATCAACTTGGACACATAACCAAAACCCAACCAACTGGGTATGTGATTAGATGTTGTTCATGATTAGAAAACCCCATTATTCATAATGAACCCTATCTACATCTATAAAATTCATACCCATCGATACCCTTTTACAAATATAAGGATTATCCATTGGGTGTTTTGAACTCGATTCATTCATACTTTAAATTTAAAATACCCTTATTTTGGATTCAAAACTGATTTCTTTTTAGGGGTATGGATCCATCCATATAGCATATGTTCCCTCTCACAAAATGGTTTGAACCATTAATGGAATTTGATGGATATATAAAAAATAATACTTCACCGGGACTAACTCATCTCCCAATACAACAATTATAGGTGCTCCAGATATATTTTATATATCACAAAAAATGAATCCCACATATTTGTGGATTATGTGGAATGTATTTTTCTATGGGTTTGAATGACATAGAAATTATGGAATTATATTGGGTTTCTTATAGATGAATATATGGAAAATCTATTAAATCATATATATTTTTACATAATTTACATGATATTTAAACCTAAAACATTTTTGGTGGACTTAGAATGTCCACATATATCATGGATTAGCACAACCTCTAAGTAATAAGACGTAAACCTGGGTGCAGCCACTTGGTAGTTCTATTGTAGAGCAACAAAAGACTGAGGAGCAATAGTGTGTCTCAAGATCTGTTTTGTAGGAATGGATATATAAGAGATATTTGTATTGGTGGAGTATATATAAATGGGTAACCCCCCTATTGATGAATACCACTAGGGGATATGTTATAACCCCTCAGATTGGTGCACTCTACAACCCAGAAGTTTTTGAGGTTAACATCACATTTAAGGACATCCATATCTGTTAAGAGGCTATGAATATATAGTGAAAGGGAATTTTAACCCATGTACTCTTGATAATTATTTTCATTACTTTCACCATCGTTGATATACTTGGTTTGAACAAAAGGTAATTTCTATAAGAAATATCATATCTCATCTTTATTATATAGGTTGTTCCATAAACAATTAAAATGATGTTCAGAGTAAGGGAAATTTGAATCTTATACAGATATAACCAAATAATATCAATAAACATAAGGAAAAAATAAAAAGGTATAATATATGACGATGTGAGTGAAACATTAATGTTACTAGGTGTAAAATTTGTTCATTGAAAAAAATTAACCTTGGTGCTTAACCCAAGGTATTCTCCCTAGTTTTTCACTCAAGTGATCCACCTAGTGTGTTTCAATTAATGGGGACCACAAAAATGATTTTCCTAGTTTAGGTTCTCCTTGGTGAATTTCTGTAATCTTTCATCAGATCCAAACATGTTAATATTTGTGAAAATAAAATTCATTTTTCACTTTTATTATAATGGAAAATAATATTGGAGAGATGTTTTTATTCTTAATGCTTTGTTAAAGTGTTATTAGTGTATTATAAATTGAACCATGGTTTATTTTTTATGCAATAAAAATCATGTACCCATTTTTTTGAATGTCTCAAACATAGGATTGAACATGTTATGAAATCAATAACTAGTATAAAACATGTGAAAACCCACACTTGTGCACCGAACCCTTTGGTAACAACATGATGGTGAAAAAATCACATCTAATTCTGAATTAAATCTGTATTGTTCTAATGGGATCCAATTATGGGGGATGGGATTTATTAAAGATCCTTTTAAAAGAAATAATTTGTTATAATTATGAAAAATGAAACTCATTCCCAGTTGAATTTGACATATTCATGCCCCATGTTTACTACCGTATGATAGACTAGTGAATCCACACTATTTAGATAACTCACCTACATGAACTACGTTACTGACCGACCTTCATGAACCCAGGTCCCACAATTGTTTTATAAATAGACCCCATTGGAAACTATTTAGTGGATCCTAGAACTCCATGCATGGTTCAGAGATACTAAAGTGATCTGTGCACCCTAGAATCTAGACACTCTTCAGGTAGTTTAATCAATCCTAAAACCTAATAGAATTAACATGAAATTATTGTAAATTAATTTATATGATGGTAAAAAAAATTAAAACCTACATGGAAGATTACTTTGTTCCTACTAATTTTAAAATAGTATGAAATACTCCATACTATATGATACACTGATGTGACAGTCACCTAGGTCAGGATTGAAGGACACCTTTTTAAAATGATCCCTTACACACGTCTCCTTAATTAGGCCTTACTTAACCCTAACCTTATTATAGGGAAACATTTAATCCTATAATTTATATTAATAGACACCTCTCATTATCTTATAGCTAGAGTAAACCCTCACTTGAGTATCCTAAATATGGTGATCCATTATCATAATCCATCACGCTAGGTTTATCACTTCACCCTAGTATCACACTAGAGTGACCACTATTCGTAGGATTCACACTAGTAAAACAACTTCTCCATAGAATAACCAGAGGGTAACCACTTTACCCTAGCCTAACACATGGGAAGCCACTTTTCCCTTTCTTCATACTTGGGTGACCACATCAACCAAGACTTATATTTTTTTGACACATTTTTCTAGAATTATACATGGGGGAGCATTTATACATACATATACTACAGTTCCATTACTTTTTTTACTATGTCAAACACATATGACACCCTCATGGTCAAGTAATTTTCAATGGCTTCTCAAATGGTTTAATTTGATTGCACTATATTCTGTGAAGACACTCATTGGTACAAACCAACTCACTTTCAGGTAGAATCTTCCAAGGCCTCCTCCATAGATTTATAAGATACATGATCATACTGTGCACATCAACACACACCCTTTCAGTCATGTATCACTTTCATAAAAAGAAACAAACATGTTTTCTAAAAGGATTTATAGAATGACTAAGATAGTCCAAATCATGTAATACCATGATAATGAGGATATTTTTTAGGAGGATACCAGTGAAGCTTATCCAATATTAGGATACTCATATTGGGTTCAAAAGTGTTTTATTAGTAGATCTTTTCTATTAAATTATCCATGCATAAATCTTCCAACCCCTAAGGTATAATCTCAAATATATTCCCATTGATTATTTCAACATGATGAACCTTCAATGAGTATGGGACATCCGTACAATGGAACCCATCCATAATCCCAACAAAATTTCTCCAGTGACCATATCCCTCATGAATCAACTCATTATCACTTTTATTATTAATAGAATGTATGAAGTGTATTTATAGGATAGTCATACATAATCCTAAAACTCTTTATCATGGTAAAATATTACATATGATTCCATCCATACTTCTTAGACATTTTATTAGTATACATGAAGTAAATTTCCACATGCATGGTTCTCATATTTATAATTTTAATTCTTAAATACTTATTCAAAGGGGACACCTTCCTTGTGATTCACTTCCTTTAAAGGGATATATTCTCTAAAAACAAGTATATATGAGATATCTTGATGAAAAATCACGACTAGATAATTTTAATTATCCCCATTTATGACAAAAAAGTTACTAATATATTAACATTAGGTCTTCTTATGTAACAAAATCCAATATTTTACATACAATTATTTCTCTATTACATATTATGCTCGATTTCAATGTGAAAAAACAATAGGATAAAAAAATGAAAGAAAAAAATCATAAAACGAAGGGAAATTGAATATCAAAACTTTTAATAATGATTGTTTGAGTAAACATGGAATAAAAAAATCTAAATAGGAAAATTGGGTTCTCATGGGGTGATGATTGTATTTTATCACTTTTCCTCATTTTCATTATCTGAAAATGTCTTCAAAAAAGTGACCAGACGTTAATTAGATAAATAAATTTTGTATATGATTTAATGTAGATATTATGAAAATGTGAATTTCAAGTATACTAAATTATTAATTAAGATATGTATGTTTAAATAGATAAATATGACCACGGAAGTGAACATCAATGACTATTTAACTCATGTAAATACAATTTTTAGTAATATCTATCTGATGATTGAAAATTGTGAAGTTTTAATAACTTTGAATAATCTTATAAGATATTTTCCTATCATGTCTGATCCTAATTTCCCTGATCTAGAAGATATATAATGTCCTTTCATGGATTAATCCCATAATAATCTTATACCTTATTAATTGAAAAAATTATAACCTTTATGAAAAATCTAAAAGTTGAAATATATTTGTAGGCTATGATAATGTTACAAGTATAATAAAATATTTAAAATAAATGTTTAAAAGACTTCTAATATTAATAGGATGGATATGTACATGAATAAAAACATCGATATATATTGTGTGAATCCATAAAACCTATGACACTCATGGTGTATATGGAAATCACCATGTGATGTAGTGAATAATGTGTAGAATTATTGAAGGGGTAAAATGGAAATATTGCGAGATATGTCTAGTGATATGTTATAAAGTTGTTAGTGTGACTCTAGAATATATAATATCTTTGTGACTCTGATCTTCTCCACTCATAATTTATGACATTTATTATAGTGGAGAATCCTTGATTCGGGTGCATAACTAATCAAGTCCCATAGTATAAATTAGTACCACAACATGTGAAAATAAGTTTTTCTTGTGAATTTATTTATTTCACTATATAGGTAAGTTTGTGAGCCATAATAAGGGGTTGATCATGATAGGATAATTAAGGGATGATTAATTCAAAATGAATAATTTATAAAAAAATAAGTTTTCAATAATTCACCCATCACTTATTAGTGGCCCATCGGTCCTCTGAGAAACCTCAACTCTTATCAGTTTAAAATCATGTTCCCTTTAAAAATATCCATATGATGTGAATATTATATATTTTCTAAATTTAATATACACATATGTAGAATCTGTTTTCAACCCCATCAAGCCAAATATAGAAATATTTTACATGACTCTAAGAAACAAGATAGAGAAGAAGGCTAAGAATGTGTAGAACTAAATCGAGATAGATGGTCAACCCGAATATTGATGTATTCATTGTTCATTGAGATCCATAATTCCTAGTGATAGAGATTCATTAAATGGAGTTAGTTAAAACCATGTCGAATCTAAAAATCTTTTAAGTAGTTATTCACTTTTTGTTTATTATATTAATGTAAATGGTTATTTAAATATTGTTCTTAATAATTTTATTGATATATATAATCTCATATCAAGGGAAACCATAATTTAATATTCATATATATAATATAATTCTATTCCATGGAGAAGACATTGCCTAAGAAGGTTAGAATATAAACCCCCTCATAATGATAGTGGGAAAAAATGATGAAACTATCTCGCACGTAAATGAAAGATATTCAAAATCAGTTGAATATTAATAATGATTTTATATTGAGAATTATACGTGTGAGTATAATGTTACATAATTATTCCATTCATTAGAGAAGTTATATTAATGTATAGTGAATGTGAAATATTCAATAGTAGATATAATGAGAAAAATAGTTAAAGACGTTGATAGTTTAATAAAAAAATCCATGATGGGTGAGGATCAATATTATAAGATCTAAATTGATTGGTATGTAAGAAAAATAGATATTTATTATTAAATTTACACCCTCACCATGTGGTAATTTTAACATGAATTCTTGTTCAAAATCTAGAAGAGGAAAATCAGAAAAATCATTTTTTTAGAAAGTAAATACTTCTACACATATTTTTGAAGTTATTACATAAATTGATACATAAATTGTTTTTTTTTAATATATTTATATTAGGTGTAGAATCATCCACCTTTAGCTCTAGGAAAAATATAACCCTCTATATAGATAATGTGACTTTTACTAAGTCTTGAATTCATGGAATTGTTGGGAAAATAATTTATAAAAACATTTATGAGATAAAATATTGGTAAAGATAACAATATATAAAGGAAGTGGCTATTTCATATAAAAACAATTCCCTAAAATAATCCCAAATGATTTATATTCTAGCCAAAAAATAAAAAACATGTTATACATGAAATCCAATAGAAATAATTAGAAGAACAAGATTAATTGGAAGGTGTTGGTGATGATTAAAGAGTTAGACATGGATCCACAAATTATTTGTATAATATGATAGTTTATAGATGTTTTTAAAAGTTCAAAACATAGGGGATTCTAGGTTATTTAATGGAAGAAACCTGCTAAATATTCTTATATCACATGATGGGAAAAATCAATCTCTAACAAAATGAATCAAAAGATTGAATAATTTATGTGATATGAGCTATATAGGTTGTCAAAAAATGATAGATGATGGTAAAATACTTTCAACCACTACATATTTACATAAGAGTAATGGTAACCACCTTATTATGATATTTAGGACAACAAACATAGTGGATCATCCTTGGGAAGAAAATATTTGAAGAGGAAAGTTGAATCTTATACTCCCTAGAAGAAAGAGAAAACAAATGAGAATGAGGTACAACCAGTTAGAAAGTGTTATAAAATGTACATGAATGTAAATTAAAATTGGAAAAATATGAATTTCAGAAAATTATCCATCTATAGGAGAGATTTTATGAATGTATTTTTGGTTGACACTCTTTGTAAATAAGTGGGGTGGATTCCCAAGAAGGGTAAATCCAATGCTAATATAGAGGTGTGTGGATGGTTAAAAAATGTAGTATATAGATGTGTAAAAAGTGTGATATAGATTCCTAAACACGAATAACTATTTATGAATATGAATAAATAACATGTGATGTTATGATCTAATCCTTCTACAGAGATGAATGCACCAACAACCAAGAACAAAGGTGAGCTTGGGAATAAAGGTTTTCTAACTATATGGCCAGATTAGATGGAATTGGATAAAATATATAGGAAGATGAAGATATATAAATTACTCAATTTTTAATGGAATAGAATATAATTCCATCTAAAAAAGATTTTGGAAAATAAAATAAGACCGCACATTCCAAAGGTGATAATTTCTGTAAATCTAAGGGTGTAATCATGAAGAGAAATGGAGCTGAATTTCATGGGGTTGTAAACCTACCTCCACTCTCCTGATTTGACTGATTAGATATTGGTAGATCCACATTATTACATTGTCTATATTAATGTTCCTTAATGATAGGGGATTGAAGGTGATGGTGTATTTGAAGTATTCCGTTAACGAGGATCAAGAAAAATAAGATAATTTCGTACCATTATATATATAAATAAATTTTTTAAATCTGGAATTCATGACATAGTCGATGAAAATTTAAAATCATGTGATATTTTTAATCAATTTTTTTAATTTAACATGTATATATTATGAATATATATGGGATATTTTATCAACTAATAGAGGAGAAATACCTTACACTTGAATTTTATGATGTTTGTATTCAAGTGAATGCAAGTCTGAAAATATTCATAAAAATATGCTTGATCAACCCCTATTTAAGAAAAATGTTTTTTGTATCACATATAATGCATTCATGGAAATATATATTTTAAAAAAAACCAATTATGTTTTCTACACTAGGTTATCCCACATGAACATTTAGTTTTTTTAATGATGAACATTTCTAGGAAACACGTAATGATAAAAAAATATGATGATGCTTATGATTATATTAATTTTTTATTGTCACTTAAAACTTATAATTGGTGAAAAAGGATGAATTTAATATCTAATGTATTTGATGGATATTTTTTAAAACTTATGATGGGAATACAATTTTTTTTCTGGGTTTCATTAATCACATATGGTATCAAAATTTAAATACGTTCAATTTATATAATGTAATACCACCCTTTTCTCATTTGGAAAATTCTAGGAGTATTAATAAGATTTAATATTATATATTAAGTTGATGTGGGAGATACCTAAAAATAATATATATATTCATTTTCCATCCCTTTACATTCATTTTCAATTAGAGGGATAAATATGACATTGTGTTTTGGGGTAAATTTTTAATTGATAATAAATCCAAAGGGGGTATTGAAGCGCCCATTGGTTTATGGTTTTTTTGTCACATTATCTTATGTTGACTTTCTATGTCATTAATAAAATGTTACTATAAAACCATTTAATTTTTTAAATGATTAATAAAACATGGATTCAACTATTTTTTCAACACAATTAAAAATTTGAAAATGGTTAAGGATTTTAAAATGATAGGAATTCATGTTGAGAAGCCATCCATGAGTGTATTTTTTTTAGAATAAGGAGAATACCTATACATGCATTGATGAAATAAATGAGGTAATTTTTTTTACAAACATGTATGTTTTTTTTGGTTCCTTATTATTATGGTGATATTTTAATAAGGCATGGAATGTGTTTGAGTACAACAAAAATATGGGTCAGGGTATATTGAATTGGACACCCATGTAGCCCAGAATATGAAAAGTAAAATATTTATAGAATCAATATAGTTTAATCATATTAATCTAGACATAAGATGGAAATTTGGTAAGGAATATAACTTGAATAGGTCAAACATGGTGCACAAAGTGCACATTGGTCACACAATGGAGGCATGGGGCATGCAAGGCCACACCAACCATAGGTAGATTTGTGTGAGTGTATCTTGAGTCCGACCCCAGTTCCGTGGTTGAGACATAGATGATGGGATTAGTATTATTAAACTCCATTATCATGATGTAAAACATAATGTGGGATTGAGTAAAATAGATTATTTTTCATCTATAATTTAAAACAACATACACAATTCTACCTCTATGGGTCAATCCAAAATACTTGTGTTGTTGATAATGTGACTTCATGAGTTATGATGAAGATACCATGGGACTAAATTAAATGATACCACTTAAGAAACTAACGTAGTAAAAATCTATCCAATATTCTGCATGATATATGATTAATCTTTCACATGGCCAAATTCCAGTTACCTATTCAAAACATTGCATGAAATAATATAAAGCTATGGTAGCAAAAAGTCCAATATTATGTAAAAGAGAGGATAAATAAAAATGAATATGTCTACGATGGATTTAAAATTATATAATCAGATTTAAGGAATTTAATTTAAATAAAAAATTTCTCTAGTATCAAGGATTGCATTAATTATTATGTTTTTTGGTTTGGCTAAACAAAATAACTATAAAGTGTATCAAATGGATGTTAAATTATAATTTATATATTTTCAATTTGAAGAAGAAGTAATTTTTAAAGAACTATATTATTTTATTCCTCATACTGATGTTGACATGGAGTGAAAACTATCAAAGAAATTATATTTCTGGAAAGAAGACCAATGATATTAGTACTTGAAACATAACAGGTTATTGAATGAAATGGGTTTCACTAAAGGTAATATTGATAAGAATTTTTATGTAAGAGATATTTAGATAGGTAAACTATAATGTATATTATATATTGATGAAATAATTTATTATAGGGACTAATAATACCATTTTTTGTAAATTTGTGAGAATATTAAAGAGAAATTAGAGATTATTATACTAGGAAAAGTAAACTATTTTCTCGGATTATAGAATGAGCAGAAACAAATTTTTATATTTTTTAAAATAAAAATATTCCAAATAGTTTTTTAAATGAATTGCAAAGGAATAATCAAGAGAAGAAAAAAAGAGTATTTTTATCCAAATACTTTAAGTATGAAAATATAAGAAATTTTGAAAATAATGTATTTAGAAGGATCATTATAATTTTTTTCCTATTTTATAGATTTATGACTAGACATAGCCTTTGATATTACACATTATTCTTGATTCAAAATTTTCCTAATGGAGTCACAAATGAATATGAAAAATATAATGTTGAGCTCTGTGAATTTTCATTATTGGTTCCATTATTTTGATAATTATTGTGGCTCTTGGTCCTCAAACTTGTTTGAGGAACTTGAGTAAACAAATGTATTAGAGACACCATCAAATCTCATTCAGTTGATAATTTCTCTATGGTTTATGTTGTACAATTCAACATTCCTAAAAAAGTATCCTTCAACTAAAATAAAAAATTTTCAATGAAAACATTCTCCTATTATATGGAATATATTTTCTTTTTAGAGATTCATTTCTAGAAAAGACAACCAAAATCTCTATGTAGAGTTGTAACTACATAACTTTAGGTCATTAAAAATCCATAAAAACCCATCAATCTAAAGGGGGAGATTTAAGTACCCTTAGGATAAGGTTTTTTATTGTCACATTAACTTTGTTTACACTTTTTATAGATTTTTTTACAATGATAGCAAGTTAAGGTGATGAAAAAATTAATCAATCGAAGGGAATATTAATCTCCCCTTTGGATTTATTCTTAAATCCAAATTTAAGCCATTACTAAATGTCAAAAGTTTTTTTGAATACCTAATATATGTATATTAGGTTAAATTATAGTAATAAATTGAACAAAATTTAATATAAAATGTTTACAGGCACAATATCTTCCCCTATAAGAGTTTATCAAATAATTGTGTTCGTATCAACATAATATTTCAATTAATCCATTCAAAAATGTTAAAATATAATGACAATGAAAAATGGATATATATATATATATATAAGTTCTTATTTATAGAGCTCCAAAACTAATCCCATGCTCTATTAGTGATTTTTTGGCTACTCCTAATAATATATTACTCAAAATAATGATTATCCTCAAGCCTCTTTAAAATTTCAAATACAACTTTTGGGCATCTCTATTAGCTTCAACGAAATGTGTTCACAAGCTATATGAAAAGAATCACACCTATGCATAACTTATATAAGAAAAATAGTGCTTCTAAAAATTAGATGAGGCAGTTTAGATAATTTTATCCCTCAACATCAATAAAAGTTTCCAAGTGACATAGTTGAAATCCCTCTCAATTCATGCATCATATCTCATTAACAAAAAACACCCTATTTAACACTATCCACAACTTCAGATAATAAGTCCCCCATTAAAATTAATTTTTCACAATATTTCTCCACCATTATCAACACAACCCAAACACCATGTGCGGGATTTATTACAAATTTATTCATGTTATTGGAGTGGTATGAATAGGGTTTTTGATCCTCAATGTAGAAAATATTTATCTTTGAAGATATTTTTTGAAGATATCTAAAATTGGATTCTGAATATAATTTTTTTCAATATCAGTATCTCTATATATAAATATTTATTTAATGAAATGATAAAATATTTCGGTATATATATCTACATAATTGAATGCGTTTTTCTCATAGATTTTTTTCACTCTTATTTCCACACAAAATCATCATTGAATTCTCAATTTCAATATTCATTTCTTCTAATTGTACACCCATCTATAATACATGTGTGTATTCATGAGTGGATATAATATGATTATTATCATTTACCTTGTGAATGTTTGAATATATCTAAGATTTTATTTGAATATTTGATAGATACATAAAAGAATATAAAAGGGGTAGAATATGGTACCTTTGGACTTGTTTGTGAAGTGATTTTTTGTTTTCATATATAATCAACATGACTGAAGAGGTGTATAAGGATAATCAATGTTTATTATATGATTCTGGTAGATTCATGATTTTTTTAATGTTATCATATAATTACTTATATTTTTTCATAATTGTTTTTAGTTTAGTCATCAGATCTATTAGTTGGTCGTGCAGTCGACTGAACGGTCATGTGGTAAAGTGACGTGTGTGTAAATTTTCTTGAACTATTCATGCAGCTAATTGGACTAATATTGGTCTAGTTAGTTATAACATGTGTTAATATTTCCTTTATAAATTCAATTGGTTATATAGTGAAATAAATAGGATCTTTATGTGTTCACTTAGATAAAATGTGAGTTCGATGCATGTAAAAAATTCCAACATGAATTTGCTTCACACAGTTGATCTATCATGTGGTCGATCATGTACATAATAATTTTTCACGTGAGTTTGTTATGTGAATATATATATTCTAGAAATTTTCCTTTCTAATGAAAAATTTTAATTATTCAAAATCTATTATTCAAGTACTAAAAAAATCTACTAAAATGTGATCCAAGACATTTCACATGAAATTTTGAAAATTGTGCTTATTTATTATTATTTATAGGTTCTAAAAATAATTACATGAAAAACTACTTGTGTGGCTTGAAGATTTATATTATCATGAAGACCCTCTAGATTTTAGATCATGATTGTTAATTATAATGATTATGTGTTTTTTGCATATCAAATAATCACCAGTTTTAGATTATGTAGTGATATTTGCTGATAATAATTGTTTAAGTTGTTGAGTTATTATGTGTCTAAATGAGATACATTTCTTTCGATCATGAACTGTATGAAGAAAAAAATAGTTTGAGTAAAAATTATATGATGAAAAAAACATGGGTATTTATTCCCAAATGGCCCAGAGGCATTATTTTTATTTATTTTTGATAATACCCATTTCAAGGGTTGAGGGGGAACCCTTACAAGCCCTATTGGATTAGTGGATTACATGATCAGAAGTTCTTAGAGGAATTCATCCCAGACATGACTACATAGAAATTCCCCTCCCTAGTGTCTAGATCATGAAGTTGTATTCTCACCTTCACATTACATTCCTGACTATAAGTACCTATACAGAGTTTCATAAGCCTATACCTGATAGTAATTTCATACCCTATTTTTATTCCAAATCTAGATAGATTTATTCTGTTGAAACTTCCTTCTCTAAGTCCTCATCTATATCTAGTTCCTTTGGTCTTTCTAGTTTCATCTTCCATTCACGATCTTAATGAGGTGACCCAAAGGCTGTAAGGTGTCCCAAAGGCATTGAGGTGTCCCAAAATCCTTAACTGGCCCAAAGGCCATCGGTGGCCCGAAGGCCTTAAAGGCTCAAGGCCCAAACTGGTATCCTGAATGTGAATAGTTCTGAATTTAACATTAACTGCTAATGTAAATGATATTGTACATTCTCTAGTAATTCTATAGTAACTCGGAAATATGTCTCCACATATATTCAAACATAGGTCTCAAGTATTCACTTGGTGAGTCCTCACCAGTAAGGGTAAGGTTCATATACAAATAAGGGTATTTATGGAATTCAAAAATTCACTATTTTCACATTATTATTGATATTAATTGATGACGGATGAAACTCTATAACTAGTTTTTGTATAAGATAAACAATAAGGTTATAATTGATGTTTATCAATAGGTAAATATATATTAAATATGAATAACATTAGGGGGATTTTGGGGTATAATTGTGAGCCTAACAAAATGAATAAATAAACTGAGATCATTTTATATGATTCCATTGGAAAAATTCATGAAAGTTGAGTTGGAAATTATTTTACTTGAAATAAATTAATTCCTATAATTTAGAGTGACCCTAATATTTTTATTTTATTTAGAAATAAGATAGTGTTTCTTGAATAATAAAGAAGAGAAAAATGATACAATATTAAATAAAGAGAATATAAAGCTAATGATCTATGATTATTACCATTATCAAATGATCCTCGACTGTCTAGTAATATTGATTGATAGTGAGAATTTGTTTTGAATTATATATAAATAATGTGGTAAGTTATTCATTAATATTCATAAAGGTTCAACAATATAGATCTACTTCTAAATTTTATGAGGTTACCAACATTTATAAAATATTTATATTATCCAGGTTTAATAATTTTTATGGAGTGACTGTGAAATTTATTTTTCCCATGTGACTGTGGATAGACATAATAAGACATTATATTATCACTACATGATTTTAATCATTTATTCTTAACCAAATAATCCATGGTTGGGGAAGAAACCAACCATAATTAAGAGTAGGTTACCCATAAAGGGGATAGACCATTTAAAAACATTAAGTTCATTTTATTTTAATTTTGAATATAAATGAGTGATGTTAACACTATATACTTGATTGAATTGAATCATAACATTTTAAATGGGTTGATTTAATTATGTGTAAATTTTAAAAACAGGCCACCACTAATTCGCCTCTCCTTCTTTAAAGATTAATATAATCATAGTCTCTTCAATTAGTATAAGAGAAATGGTCCCTCTATTTTTTACAAGCATGTGTGACTCCCTTAGGAAACATTGCAATTGATTACCATGATTAGGAATAATGGCTATGCATTAGAAATAATAGGATTGTATTTTAAAAAATTATTTGATTGTTTTTTATTTTTTAATAATTTTAGTAATAAAAAAGAACAGTTGTACATGTGGTCAATTAGAAGATCACAGATTCCATTGAATTGTGATCATAATCACTTCATACACCATGAGTATATCCCTTTATTCAATTGGTAATTATTCTTCAAGTGGTTTATACATAAATAATAGATTAAAACCTAATCAAGTCACTTCATAGATCACATATTTAAACATTAATAAACCACATTACCAGTTGTTTAGCCACATGAAAAACTGATCGAAACCACACTAAACTCAATAAATGTAATACCCAAAGATATTGAGAATTATTTTTTTTCAAATTAATTTATATTTTGAATATTTTTTCATTTCACATGAAAATTGAAATAGTTCTATATATATATATATATATTTAAATGATTATTCCCAACATTCCTTTCCCACATAATACCGACTCAGCTTGTGCTATATGCAATACCAACTTTTCTTTCTCTACAAGCAACACCGACTTGGCATACATTTCACACAACATTGAGTTTCGATGAAACATATTTTAATATATATAAATATATATATATATATATATATAATTAAGTAAATGAGTTAATTATACCATAACCATTAATTTTTTATTATATGAATATTAATAACTATATTTCAAATATTTGTTAGGATTTTTTATATAAATAATTCATATTTATAATGAACGACATGATTTTTTGGTAAAGTCCTTTTATGTTAAAAATTTCGTTCTCCCGAATGAACCGCTTCTAATATTGAAATTAATTTTAGACACATTAAAAAATTGAATTTGATAAAATGAACTTCATTGTTGAATTATGAATGTTTAAAGTAGAATGTGACTATATTTTTGTATTTTCTGAGAAACTTCATTTTTTGATGAATAGTGAAAAATACTGCTTTTTAGTTAAAAACTACCTTATTGTGTAATCGATTATTAATAGTAAATGTAATTATAAATAAGTTTTAAGGTCATATTATATATTTATTACATATATTAATATAATTTAATTCATTATAATCAATTTCTCATTGAAACTAAATATACAATCCTAACAATATTTTGATCGTTTTCCTACTTTAAAACCCCATTATTTTGTCCTGTTGACTGCATTAGTAGTGATATTAATTTTTCCTCTTATGTAAAGTGAACTTAGAAAATATGGTATGCACATTTTATTTAGTCTCTTTTTTAGATTCTAATAAAAAATGTAATTTTTTTTACCAAAATGATTAGTAAAAGTGATTTAAATTTATCACATCAGTTAAGGCCAAATTGAGATTAATTAGGGACAATACCTTAAAATTAAGGGCCCAAATAATGAATAAAGATATCAAAAACACATTTTATTCCCATATTTCTGACCTAAACCTTCCATTATTTATTGTTTAGGTTTGTTAATACTTTTTTAGGTAATAACATGTGCACACCTAATTAGTTTCTAAAACATCCAAATGAGTCATTTTCCATCCCTATAAAAGGTGACCACATCTACCCATACCTCATACCACTAAAACCTTTTATATTTATCCATTATCTGCCCAAGAAGCCTCCCAATAGACCTATATTTGACCTAAAATCCTCCCATTGGGCATAATTATTCTCAAATAATCTTTTTGGGCCAAACCAAAAGGATTTACCTGATTTAGACGTTACATCTTCTCTCAAGCTCATTTCCATTATTTTCATTCTAAACCCCCCTAAAATATATTTATTCTATTATTTTGTGAAAAAACCATTATCTAAAATAAACTAATATGTTTTTATGAAATTTTTTGGAACTATACTAAAACACTCCTCTATCTAATGAATGTTGAACATTCTCTTTTTGTGTACATTGAACTACTGCCTCACGAAACGATTATTGTTCATTTCTTCATTGCCTCCAATGATGGGAGAAATTTTGATGGGAACTATGTTTATATATGATATATGATATATTTAATATGTATTTAATATTATTTATTCTTTTTACGACACACATCTATTTACCTTCCATTTGGTGTAAATACGATAATCTTGTTGGAGTAAGTGTCGACGACAGCCCCCTAAAAGCGATGTGATATGTTCACATACCACATGGAATGTATTAAGAATGGGTTTAATGAAATAATATGATATATTTTATATATTAATTATATTTTAATAATGATATATATGTACATACATATATATATATATATGCATATGTCATTTTCATACTTTCTTTCAATACAACAATAAGAACGGAAACATCTACATGCACACGCACGACTTATTTTCTCCAAGAATGGTGTATTACATTTCATAATACTATAATATAAAAATTATTATAATGAAAATATAATTTATATACCTTATTTTATATCATTTTTTACATTCATGAGTCATGATATAAGTTTAAGGACCAAGATGTAACAAATTAAGACACATGTAATGAAAAAAGTTAATATTACCTATAGTGATACCTTGACATAAAATATTTTACAAGAGGGAAATATAAGGTTATAATAAAAAATATGGTAATAGATAAAATAATATTCTTATTTAATATATTTGTATTAACTTTATATTCATTATATAGAATTATTTTACGAGTATAGAGAGATTAAAGACACAAGGTAAGGGGATTTCATCTCACCATTATTTTTCATGAGATAAATGTTATGTTCAACACTCCTTCCATTTGTTTAGTCTATGTACTTCCCATGATTTTATTATATCTATATTTTACTTATATTTATGTTTATTCACATTCCCTTTTTATGATCTATCTTTCATGAGGCTTATGTTACAAAAGTTAACAAATCGGTAAAAATGTTTTGTCACTATTTTCCTTCATTGAGACATATGTTTTGTTATGCAACTAAACACTTTTTCAAGGTGTATATACTTAAGTTTTACATGTCATATAATTAATATAAATATTTTTATGATATTATATGATTAATTTAATTTTCATTCCTTATAGTGAGAGAATGATCCCAAGATACCAAGTAATAATAGTTTCTTGACACAATCTCATTGTGTTTTCGAGATTTTTTATGTTTATGTTTCCGTTGATGAAATATCCATATCCTAATATCAATAAAATTCATGGGTTTAATAATCCAAAATTATTTCAGGATATAACAATTTATTGTAACCATTTTCAACACTTTTGTACATAATATAATTAAGATAGTGTTTTTAGGAAATCCCGACTTTACCCTCTATTGGGTTGGATATCTATGTTTTATGAAGAGGGATTCCAAGAATATTATAAAATTATACTGTATGATCTATTTTTTATCCTTTTGGTATTTTAAAAATATATTCAATGTAATATTCTTGTCCTTTTCTGAACAAGGAACTTTTCTACAATTTTTACCATGTAAAAGGTATGTGCTTTGGTCCTCGTACGACATGTATTGATATAACCGCTGTCATTTATTCAATGATACATACTTCATTTTGAAGTAGGATAAACTTTAAGAATTTTTTTTAAAAATTAATTTTCATGGAATTTGTTTTAAAAAATGGTTTCAAACATCTTTTATATGTTTTCATCCAAAATTGGTTTCAAAATGTTTTTCAAATGTTAATTACATGTTTTCAAATTTCATTCAAATAAATAGTTTTCACAATTTTTTTAGATTCATTTATATGTTTTTAGGGAAAATGATTTTATTAAATGATTTTTTAATATGTAATAAATTCATTTTCAAAGAAATTTTACTCAAATTTTTTTATGAATAAAAAATACGTTTTCAAAAAAGAAATGATATTTTCTTGATGAAACATTTCTAGAGGACATTTCAAAATTATTTTCCATCTAAGATGAAATAAATTTATTTCAATATTAAATTTTATTAAATAATATAAAGGTTACATTCATATACTTTATGTGAATGAGTTAGGTTTAATGTCTCCTTCTAGAGGTGATGAAATATTGACATGTTTATGTCACCCTTTTAATTTCATGGGTTATGATACGTGATATTTTAATTTATGATTGTGTGGAATAGTTATGTATGGCTTCAATATGTGACATGTGGGACCCATATCCCCCTACAATGCATTGGGTAATGATTTATATCCCATGAAATAATTATGGGAATCAAGTCAACGAACTTGATCCAATTTTCAAAGAAGAGGAAAAAGCAATATCGTACAAAGAAAGGACTTTGGCTGGGGAACGTGGTTTTTCCTACCCTGTAGGTTTATGCACTATGATGACAGATAATGATGAAACCCAATCCATTATGTGAATATGGGAAACCCAATCCCTTATAAGGATGTAATTGAGACTAGATATGGCGGTGTGTCTATCCAAGGGAGTAAAGATCCCATTAAGTGCCCTGATGAGTTCATGAAATGCAACTTGGCTTATAGGGATTGATATCACAGGTTTATGTATTCCACAATTCCATTTCTTATTCCTATATTATGATTTTATGGACTATGATATTTATTTCATTATGATCCATGTCTTATTCCTACGTTATGATTTAATTGCATGCTATATTAATTTCATTATGATGAATGTCTTATGAGCTGAAAATCATTATTCCATGATCTTTGAAATGTAGTGTATGATCTTCTATTTTCATGATCACATTCTCATACACTTATACTCATGTTTATGCTTACATATCTCCCTTGTTTACCATTACATAACATTCAAGCTCACCCCTATCTTATGATTTCCTTCCCAATGTTATGAATATTTGTTTTACGGTGAATTATTAATGGTTGATATGTTTATGGAAGATATTGAAGATCATTAACCGGAATATATGATTTTGATTCAATGTTTTTCAAGAAACAAATCAATTATGGTTCTCCGCATGTATTTTTGTAATGTCTTGAATATTAATTGAAAATTATTTAACATATATGTATGTTAAGACTATTTTTATATAGTTGGTTAGAAAATAATAGGGTTTTCACCCTTTGGAAAATAGGATGAGAAAACAATAGTGAGATACCAAGGTAAATTTATAAGGATATATCTAGTGATATATCTAATAATATGAGTAAGGATGAGTTAATGTTTAGACAAATTTCCATGAATTTTTGTAATGTATATAGTGAGTGGTTTCAATGAAATAAATCCCATTATGGATACTAAAAGTGGGAGTGTCACTTGAAAGTATATACCTAGGGGTAACAACATTGAAAAGATGTTCTGGGCTTGACTCCGGGTAATCTCGTTCATGACAACAGGCGTTTCTACCCACATGGTTTGACACTACTGGGGGATATTATTTGGGAATTCACAGACTCTTCATTAACCATTATGAAGGATTTAGATACAATTTGGCTATGAATAACCATGGATAAACCCAAGGTCTCATATATTATGGAATGTGTCCTTATTTAGAAAGCCGACATGTAATTAATTTCACGATTGTGGATTCCTGCTATGAAAAGTAATGCTCACACTACGAATGTTTTTTTAGTAAATGGAGGGAACAAGATGTTATTGGATTAATGTTGAAAGTCATGTGAGATTATTTGAGGACCAGTCACATGTGATGATCACTTCAGTGAAAGACATAATGATCATGCCTAACCGGTTTTCATGGAACATGATTAACAACATTTACCATATCCAACACCCAGTCCCAACATGGAAGAGAAAAGAGTTTCCTAATATAATGGGTTATAGAGACCATGGAGGAAATAATATTATGTTTCACTTGTGCCGGGAATGTGGAAAGAATCACCTACGCGAATATCTTATATGAACAAGAAGGGGTATTGACTATTCAAAAGAAGGACAAAATAAAATTTACTAAAATGGAAAAATGAAGAGTTTTTTTGATGAAATGGATGGTAATTTGTGCTTCTCTAATACATCATCGAAGGTTAGGTGTTTTAAATGTAGAGGAAATGGTCATTATCCATCTTAATATCCCAAGAGTATTGTTCTTGAAGATGATCATCTTGGTTGTGTGGGTAATGGTTACACTATGGATAATGACGAGACTACAGATGAAATACGAAATTATAGAGGTATTATTACTAATAGATTAAAAAAAGTAATTACAGTATTTATGTATTTGAATTATATAATTAATAATGGTGAATTCTGTATATATTGTTCATTTTATTTTTTTTATGGATTTACAAGAATATTTTGAATTGTCATGATGGTCTATAAAGGTTATCACATAAAATTCAATATTTGGTATTAGGAAAAGTAACCCTCAACTTGTTAATAATGATGAGATAATGTTGTATGGATAATGATACATGCGATATTAATATGTAAATTGGATAGTATTGTTTTACTTGGAAATAAGTAGGGGAATTTTTATTGGTGGTTTATGATATCATTGATGATGCTTACATCATTTTTTTGGATTTGAGGAATAAATCCAATATTCTTTTGAATGTGGAAGCATGTAAGTTTTCTAAAAGGATTTATGGTAATTCAGTTTGTTTCCATGATTCAAAAGAATATATAATTATAGTATCACATATTTGGAATGTTAAAACCTATATCTACTTTGTTTTATTTAGGGAAATCAATGTTAAAATGATTTTGTGATTCTATTCCTAATTTTTTGGATTTTTACATTTGATAAGGGTTATAAGGTTATCCGTTCATGAAGATTTTATGTTATCCTTTAGAGGAACTATTTGTGCACTATTTTTGTGTTGAAAACCATTGTAAAAATTCTAATGTGTGATTAAACTTATTTCCCGGATATCAATATTTTATATTTTTGAAAAAATGGCATCTTTTATGTTGGATGACAACCAATCAAGTCCTCCAAGGATCGGGGCCTTGAACAGATGACTGATGGATTATAAGGGTTTCATATCTACCACTACCCTACACTATAACCTGGTTCATATATATTTGTATGTGATGAATAATTATTTATGATGAACATGTACTGAATCTTTTTTATTTTTAATGCATTTTTTTTAAGAGACAGATAGTTGGATATTTTATTCTTTTATGGGCCTTAAGACCAATAAAAGCGTATTTTAGTGATTTATTCATCAAAGTTAATTTCTAGACATTCATTCCATTAGGTAATGGATGTATTATAAATTTTTAGAATCCAAACCAAATAATTTTATTCTTTTATATAAATTTATCAATAATTACTCAATGTTCTAAAAGTGATACAAAAAAATGTTTTCCAAAAACCAAAAATTCTTCTAAAATAATGGATTTTGGAATCATCAAAGATTTATGAATACACGGCACTCAACATTCCATTGATCATTCACCTTTTAAGGGATATCCTCATTCAAATCATATAAAGATTAACACATTTATTTCATGTCCAATATTCACATCCAAACTATATTTTCCAATGTAGAAACCTAGTTAGATGTTACTTTGGGTAACCATTATGTTTCAAAATTTCACTTTTTAAGGGAAGTTTTAGTATCCATTTTTACAATTAAGGTTAATATGAATGAAACATTAAAATATTAATCCTTTGATAACCCAGATGAATTTCAACGGAGATATTCATTTTAAGGGGGGTAGTATGTAACACCATGAGATTTTGAGAATTATTATTTTTTGAATTAATTTATTTTTTCAATATTGTTTCATTTTACATGACTTTAGAAAAACTTCAATATATATAAATATATATATTAAAACACTAACTCAAACATACCTTTCACACACAATACAAACATGGCATTAGGTACACACAATACCAACCTAGCTTGCACTACATGCAACACCGACTTGCCATACGATGCACACTATAGAAAGTTTCAATGAAGCATCATTTAATATATATATATATATATAATTAAATGAGATAATTATAACCTAAAAATTAAACTTAGTTATAATAATAGTAAAAACTACATTCTAAATATTTTCCAATTTTGTTTTAAAATTAAACATATTTATGATGAAACATATGATTTTTGGTAAAGTCCTTTTATATTAAAAATAGTGTTCTCTTGAATGAACCACTTCTAATAAATTAAAAAAATTTATACTCATATGTAATTATAATTTGATAAAATAAAATTCATTTTTAAATATATAATGTCAAAATTATGATAAGGTGAATGTTTTGTTTTTTTTGAGAAACTTCATTTTGGATGAAATGTGAAGAATACTGCTTTTTAGATAAAAACTGTTTAATTGTATAAGTAATTATTAATTATAAATTACATTATTAATATTTTTAAGGTCTCATTATATTTTTATTAAATAGATTAATATAATTTAATTAAATATAATAAACATCACTTTGAAACTTAATATAAAATGTTAATAAACATTTGAACTTTTTCATACTTCAAAACCCCATTATTTCTTCTCGTCTACAAGGTTAACACTAATGTTAATTATTTAAATTCTATGGTGTGAATTGAAAACATATAACATAATACATTATATTAAGTATAATATTTGAATTATAATAATATAATGTCGACTTTGGATCAAAATGATTAGTAAAAGTGATTAAAATTAATCACGATAGTAATGGACAAATTAAGCTTAAATAGGGACTAAACCATAAAAATAAGGGCATGTATAACCTAGAAACATGTCCAAAAGCCTATTTAGGTTCATATTTAGTCCAGAAAACTTTTATTATTTAGTTTTTTTGTTTGATAATGCATTTTTTAGGTAAGAAGTTGTGTACACCTAACTTGTTTTTAAAAATTCTAAATGAGGCCTTTTCCTTCCATATAAAAGGCTAGGATATCAACCCAATCCTCACTTCCCTCAAACCTTTTAAGATCATCCACGACCTTCCTCGTTAGAAATAAAACACCCCGATCTTATAAATATAATCCTACCTTTTTGATGAATTCTTCTTAATGAATCCTTTTGTCATAAACTAGAAGTAGTTACACGATCTAGTGGTATTACCTTCTCTCAAGCTCCTTTCCTTTATTTTCATTCTCCACCCCTGCACTATAATTATTCTTTTTATATGCGACAAAACTATATCCTATATATACTAGTATTATTTTATACAAATTTTCATAACTAAACATACACACACATCTATCTATTATATGTTGAACATATTGTTTCTGGGTACGGTGAACTACTACCTCACGGAACTATGATTGTTCATTTCTCCATTACCACAAATCATGGTAGAAATTATTATGGAAAAACAATTTATATATGTCATATATTATATTTAATATGTATTAAATAATTTTTATTCCTTTTACAATGCACATATATTTACTTTCCATTTGATGTTAATATGATAATCACATTTGAGGATGTGTGGACTATCTCCCCCTCAAAGTGAAGTGATTCATTCAAACACCACATGGAATTTACTAAAAATGGGTTTAATAAAAATATATTATATATTATATATATTAATTATATTGTAATAATTATATATTTATATATAAATATTTTATTTTCATACTTTCTTTCAATACGACAATAAAATGGAAACAGTGTTCATGAGTACGTATGACTCACTGTCTCCTAGAATAGTGTATTCCATTTCATAGTGCAATATTATACATATTATTATTATAAATTTATACTGTATATAACTTATATTTATATAATTTTATGAATTATGTAGTCATGGTATATGTATAAGGACTAAAGATGTAACAAATTAAGAGACAAGAGATGTTCAAAGTGAATATTACCCAATGTGAAAACATAATATACGATTGTTAACAAGAAGGTAATATAAGGTCATAATAAAAACATATATGTAAATTGATATAGGATAATTATTCTGTATTATATTTATTATAAAATTTATTTATTATACAGGAAGCTTGTATGAGTATGGAGAGAGTCAGGACACAAAGTAAGAGGATATCATCTCACTTTTACGTTTCGTGAGATAAAGGTTATGTTCACCACTATTTCCTTTTTTGTAGTGTATGTAATGACCATGTTAATATTATAGATATATATTAAATAAATTAATGGGTATTTAAATTCCCTTTTATGATCCTTATTTCATGAGGCTTCTGTTTTATATTTTCCAAATCGGTAAAAATGTTTTGTCTCAATTTTTCTTTCTTTGAGACTTATGTTTTATTAGGCACATAAACTTTTTTTTATGTGTACATAATTCCATTTTACATGTCATATCACAAGTCTCAATATTTTCATGATATTATATTCTCCATGTAATTTCCTTTCATTACATGGAGATCATAATCCCAAGATACTATGTTATAAGAGTTTGTTGAGACACTATGATTGCCTTTTTGAGATTATTTATGTTTATGATTCCATTAATGAAATATAATGATAAATTTCATGAGAAGTTCATTAATTTAATTATTATCTACAAATTAATGATATAATCATTTAATTGTACCATTTTTTTCTCTTTGGTAAATATGATTGTTAAGATATTACTTTCAGGAAAGCCTGATTTTACCCTCTCTACAGAAAGAAATCTATTTTTTTAAGAAGGGTTTCCAAGAATATTGTATCATCCACCTAGAAGATATATAAAATTAAAATTTAACCCTATTTCATTTTACCAATCTATTAAAGGGAATAGTATTGTAATTTTCTAAAAAAGGCACTTTTTAACATTTTTACAATGCAAAATGAATGTTATTTTGACCTCGTACGAAATGTATATATTTAGTCGTCTCCATTTCATCAAAGATTCAATATACATTGTTAAAAATATGATCCTTAAGAAAATGTTTTTAAATGTTATTTTAAAATAATTTTTTTTCTTAAAATGGTTCCAAACAACTTTAATATGTTTTCATGGAAAACTATATTCAATATTTTTTGATGTCATAATTACAAGTTTTCAAAGCCATTTAAATGAAATGGTTTTAAAAATGCATTCAACTTTATTTAATATGAATGTATGAAAATATATTTTCAAAACATAAAAATTATTTTTTAATAAGTATTAAAGTATTTTTGATGAAATGGTTTTCAAATGGTTTTATATAATAAAAATCATTTTTCAAACATGAAATGATATATTTCTCATGAAATGTTTTTAGGGGATCTTTCAAAATTATTTTCCATCTAAGATGAAATATATTTATATTACTCATAACTTATAAGAAATGATATAAAGGTTCTATTATTATAATTTCCAAGAATGAGCTATTCTTAAGGTCGTGGTATTTATGAAACCTATTTCTTCTTTTATGGGTAATATGTTTATGAAACTCGTTTCTCTTTCACGGGTTATAGGATTTCAAAACCCACTTATTTTGATGGTCTATGTTTATGATGAAATGATTATAAAACCTATCTATTTCCATAATATATGATATGTTTACATTGTTATGTTTCCCATTTAATTTCATGGGTTATGATATGTGATATGATTATTTATGATCATGTGGAACATGTATGGTTTATTTCATTATATAATGGGTGGAACATATATCTCCCTCCAATAAATGGTTGAATGATTTATATCTCATGAGATAATGAAGGGAATAATGTTGATGGGCTTGATCCACTATGATAAGATGGGGAAACCTGATCCCTTACAAAGAAAGGACTTCCACTGGGGATGGTGGTCCATATTTCCCAATAGGTGTAGTCATCGTGGTCATGGAAGCTGGGGAAACATGGTCAATTATGATAAAATGGGAATACTCGATCCCTTACATTGAAAGAACTATGACTAGGGATAGTGGTGTGTCCCACCCAGTGGGTAAAACTCCCCTGATGTTCCATGATAATTTATAGTAATTCATCTTGAATTATAGGGAATGATATCACATGTTAATGTATTCCACAATACATGTATTATTCCCATGTTACGCTTTCATGGCCCGGGCTCTTTATTTAATTATCATCCATGTCTTATTCCTATGTAATGATTTCCTGTCATTTGTTCATTATTTCATTATTATTCATGCCTTATGAGGTGCCAATATGTATTCCATGATCTTTGATATGCGTGGTATGATCTTTTATTTTCATGATTACATTCTAAAACCCTTATGCTCATGTTTATGCTTACATGTTTTCCAAGATTACCCTTACTGAGAATTTGAGCTCACCCCTTTCTTATGTTTCACTTATATAGGTTATGAATAATGGTTTTAGGTAGAACTAATAAAGGTTAAGATATTTATGGGATATGTTGAAAATTTTCACCATGATAGATGATTTTGTTTCCATGTTTCCACTAACACTAAACAATTATTATCCTCTAGCCTGTATTTTTTAAATGTACTGAATATTCAAATAAAAATATGTAATATGAATTTATGTTAATCATGGGTTGTTATAATAAAAATTTATTAAAGATCAAATTAAGCCCAAAACATCTTCAAACCCATCTTAAACCTCCACGAATCATCAGAAAACAATCATCTACCAAAAAAATATCTTAAAGAAAGTATCCAATAAATGAAAACCACAAAACACTTCATCAACAACTCTAATGGACACTCAGTTACCCCCTTTCAAAAAACTTAAATCCTTGATTCATGATCGATAATTGAATGAATTTTTTTTCCATATGATATTAAATGGATTAGTATAGTCCCGTCACACGACCTAAAGTTTTGTAACTCAAATAATGTGAGCTTTAATTCATCTGAATCATGATACATATGATTCCTCTATGAGGTTCAAACCCAACATTCTAGACCATATTATCATTGGACTATATTCCCTATAGGAACATCATCCTTACAAACCCACATTACCTATAATAACATTATCCAAATCAATACATATACACAATGTGCATTATAATCCATTCTCTATGGGTGATATTCTTCACAAAAACTCTATTATCCATAGAACATATTCCCCATATGACATTTTCACTGGGTCCACACTACCCCATGAGACTATCAAAGATTTTCCAAATATATTTTCTAAAAATCAGTGTAATCCAGAAAGGGATTATCACTACTACAAAGAGGGCTTTTTAAAGCGCTATGAACCACCATTAACAGCGCTAGAAAATCACAATTAATCACAGTGAAGAAAAGGGGTCCCCATTATCTACGCTCAAATTGTGCTGATAAAGTCCCCCATTATCTGCACTATTTTGAGTGATGAAAAATGTGTTATATATAAACTATCAAAATATAGGGGATAAAGGGGGACTTTATTAGTGCTATTTTTAGCTTTGATATATGACACAATTATTAGTGCTCAAAATAGAACAGATAAAGGCATGTTCTATAAAAAAACCCAGCACCTGCACAGGACCTGAACACACAACACAAAACTGATGCACAAAAAAACACCTACACACAAAAAAACGAAGCATAGAAGAACAAAATGGAATGAACAATCATTTCCCAAAAAATTAAATATAAATTTACTTTAAATCATGAATAAAAAACACACTACTTATGAAAACCCTTCTCTTTTATTACAAACATAAACATGATTTATTACATAAACTATTCACATGATACAACATGGAAGATTGAGAGGTCTAGTGTCTTTGGGGCTTAGGAAATTACATTACAGATTATCACATAAAATAGAAAAAAAAATTATTGAAAATATACTTTACATTACCACTAAATTCCCTTGTACATATCATTGCATGGGATAACCTGCTGACATGCATATTAAAAGGGTGAGCTATAAAGCCCAGTTAGGGAATAAACTTGGAATAAAATGGGGAAAAAATAAATTTTAGTAATTAGGAATATCAATGGAGAATAATAGAAACATAAACATAAAGTCTTGATAAATAATTATAATCATAACATGTAAATTTAGCTACAACACTTAACAAGGAATTAGCATGAGCCAAGGCTCATTGCACATAGAGCAAAATCCAAGGCTCATTGCACATGGAGCATGAGTAAACCCTCATGCACATAAATCCTGATTAAAACCTTATTTCACATGAATTATCATGAGTAAACACTCATTTCACTTGTTGTATCATGATACAATATTTTATCCAATGCATTTGAGTGCTATCAGGGCACACCCTTGTTAAAAATTTAATTTTTTTCATAAGTTTTCCACATGGATCATATAACGTGGAATCAACAAAAATAATAAGTTATTCCACTTTTATGTAATGTGGAATAAATACATTAATATAACATTCAAAATTTATATGTTCATAAAGGTGAATACCCTTTATAGAGACAAGGTTATGGTATTCACTACACAATGATCTTGGCTTTGAAAAACACAATGCAATTTCGGCAGCATAATAGCGTGACATAAGGATTCATGAAATGGTTGATGAGAGATAAATGAGTGTCTCATCATATTTTCATGAAATTTAAATTAATAGGGTAATATAGATACACTTCCCAACAAATGTATTATAATTTAGATGAATAATACAAAATAATTACATGGATGTAAAAGAGGAGAGAGAAATACCTCACCAAATTTCGGCACGGTAACAGGTGCACATGGGTGGCATTAATGAGAGATAAATGGGTATCCCATCATTCAAAAATTAATAGGGAAGTATGGTCGAGATTATAAATCATCCCCCATGATTTTTAATTGAAAACAATAGGTCATAACAACTTAATGAAAATTGGACAAAAATGAAAATGGATGAGATCCCTTACTTGGAAGTGCTGTCCCAAAGGTTTTGGAGAGGCTTGAGAGAGGCTTATTGGGAGTTTGGGGCACCTTGTGAGGATTCTAGGGAGAGGAGGGAAGGGGTATGTAAAAATCCCAACTCATTCAGTGAAGAGGAAGTTAGATCATGGGTGGGTTTATATAGGAAAAGAGAGGGAATTCTTTATAATTTTGGTTGGGACACCTCACATTAAACTAATCAAAACCACAAACCATCCCATGGTTTTTTTTCAAAGGGGGTGGATTACAATATTTTATAAGGCCAATTTTTGATCTTTTTAAAATATCAAGGTTTATTATGTGGAGGTGATTCACACTCTCAAAGAAAAAAATATAAAAATACAATATGTTTTATAAGCCTTGAAGTGTCTAACAAAGATAGGAAAAATTAATCAAACAAACCAAAAATCACATTATTTTAATGGTAAACCATATATTGGCCGAACATAAGTTTTCTATTATTTTATTTCTTCACTATTGGGTCACTATGATGTCATAAAACACATTATATATGTAAACGGTATTTGATTTTTACCCAAAAATAAGACTATCTCAGAAAATAATGAAAAATTCACTATTGGATAATTTTGACATCCTAATACCAAAAATTATATTCATTTTATCTAAATAATTTAATAAATATTTGATTTTTTAATATAAAAACATATATTTACTAAAAATTCATTGGTTCTGACAAAAATAGCTTTCAAACCATAATAAAAATTACAATTGTATTAATAAAATTATATGATAATTTAAATTTAATAATAATTAATTAAATAATAATAATAATATTTTATTAAGATAATATTTAATTCAAATTTACATTAATTCATCCAAAAATATTTCTTAGTAGAATATTAACTAAAAATACTATTTATGTTTTAGAAACTATTTACAAAGTAACAATAATAAAATGAATGCACATTATTTATACAAAAATAATGTACATCGTCATAGTTATATAGTCTTGTTACATAACCCGTTATAACACCCACATAAGACCGAAGGGTAAGGTGTGAGATAGTGATAGACACTTGGGATGGCTTAGATAACATCTCTTGGGTGGTAATCTCTATTAACATTCACTTATCCCGTAGTCGGTTCTGCTAAAGCGTAACATGTTAAAGCTAAAATTCATCTTGGTAAAGAGTGATGCCCAATGACACCACCTACTTTCGAAGCTCCAAAAAATGGGATTCATATGGGGAAAGACTACAGGATGAGGTCATCGCTTCCTTTTTATGAATAAATTGGATTTGTTAAATCCCTATAATTATTCTAATAATGTGATCACTATTCAATGACTATATTACAAAAGGTCACAATTCATAATGGTATTTTAAAATCCAAAACATAAAACCAAATAAGTTCATATGTTTTACATAACTATAAGAAGATTTTTAAATAGGCCAAGAGGAATTTTCCTTAATGAAAATTTGGGTCGTTAAAATCTTCCCACCTTAAAAAATGCATCCCCTCAATTTGATTACATACAAAAAGAACTCTGAAATTTAAACATGACTACATGGTTTCTTTCCCATGACCATTAAGCATTCCCCCACACTCATTATCACGTTGATGATGGAGAGAGAGGGTTCACCTAGTGCAACAATACATATATGCACTTTTAAAGACTTCCACTTCCATAGTCCAAATACAATCCATGGAACATGGATTGTACTGATTGAAAATATGATGCACATTTAGAAAATAATTGTTTCTAATGTTAATTTTGAAAACATCACCATGTACAAGGATATAGTAAAATAGTCTGACAGAGTCAGCTTTCAAATTTTTCCAATATCGTGCTTCTAATATGTTGCCTAAGAATCCAAAAAGGATCGGAATCCAACACTATATACATATAGGATGCTCGAAGCTCTCCCTCTTCAACAGCTATCCTAAAATTATATAGTGAATCATACTCTCTGGACATGGTGAAGTATTTGAAAATAAACATATAGTACCTCCCTTCCATGATCAGTTAGAGTGTTGGCAGCTTATGATTTGATCACAAGTGATCCAAGGTCCTTGTTGATTCTGCAGTATAGAAGATGTGTTTGATATGTCATAGAGTTTCATTCAAGAATGTTGGACATTGGAAATGGTTTCGATACTATGCGATCTTGACTTCATAATTAGAGTGAGAAATTACTCAGGAAGGGAAAAGTGTGTTGTATGAGGTTCTTCACATTCCATCTCAAAACTATCCTTTATCCTGCTGACAAAACATATCAAATTTTGAGTTACCCACTAGACATGATAAAATTGTAATATTAAACTACTTGAAGACTAACGATTTATTAATCCTTAATGAAAGTAAAATTAGGGGAAACACATAATGTGTAATCCATTGAAAAAAACAGAAGAATTATAAATTACTTACATTCCTTGAATTATGAATCTACATGGTTCAATCTATTCTATTCATGATCTACAATCTACCATATATTCTTAGGGGAATTTTGATAATTCCCTTAATAAGGGTTCATACTAAGCTTGGGAATTTACCAAATAATATCCCCAAGGATTTTCATAAACAATAGTGCATCAAGGACTGTTATTGTGTTCCATGATACTCTAGGTCAAGCCCAAAACTCCTTGTTGGATTTTTCACCCCTAGGTACATTTATGCCAGAGCCGCCTCAACCTGCTCATATCCAGACAGGAATGTATTTTCTTGATAAAACACATAATAAATACTCACCAAAAAATAGGGTTGATTTTATTATACTTAGTATTGACTCTAAGTATTTCCTATGGTTTTCAAATCCTAATAACAAAAATAACTAATCCTATCCTCTGATACCAACTATGACCACCTTTATCATTTATTAAAAACTTAAACATGATTTATTACATAAACCCATCATTTTATACAACATGGAAGATCGAGTGTTATAGTGTCTTTGGGGATTAGTAACATTACATAATAGCTTAGAACATAAAACAGACAACATATTTATAGAAAAATTCCTTTACATGACCACTACATTCCTTCGTACTTAGCATTGCATGGGATAACCTAAAAACATGCAAAAGAAAAATGTGATATATAATGCCTAGTAAGAGAATAAACATGGAAAACATGAGGGATTCAATACATGCTAGTAAATAGGAATATCAATTAAGCATAATAGAAACATAAGCATAAAGGCAAGATAAAGGCATGATAATCATAAATGGAAATGTGGCAACAACACTTAACACAGAATTAGCATGATCCAATCCTCACTACATATAGAGCATGATTAAACCCTAATTTCACATGAATCATGAGTATATTCTCATTGCACTTGAATTATCATGATAAAAAACTCATTTCACATGACATATTATGATACTATACTTTACAAAATGCATTAGAGTGCTATTAGGGCACACCCTTGTTAAGCATTTCATTTCATGCATAAGTGTTCCACATAGATCATATAACATGAATTCAATCAATGGAATAAGTTATTACATTATTAAGTAATGTAGAATAAATACCTAAATGTAACATTCAATATGTATATGTGAATAATGGTGAATTCCCTTGATAGAGACATGTGAATGATATTCACTACACAATGATCATGTCTTGGAAAAATGTGGTGCAATTTCTTCCACATAATGACGTGACATAATGATTCATGAAAATGGTTGATGAGAGAGAAATGAGTGTATCATAATCTCTACATGAAATGGAAATTAGGGGGGTCATATAGATACATGTCCCAACAATTTTAAAATAATTTAGATGCATAATACAAAATAATTACTTGGGTGTAAAAGAAGTGAGATAAATCCCTCATAGAATTTTGGCATGGTAACAGGTGTACATGGGAGGAATTGATGAGAGTGAAAGGGTTATCCCATCATCCAAACATAAATTGGGAAGTATGGGGGAGGTTTTAAAACATACCCCAACAATATTAATTGAAAACAGAACGGAATTACAACTTAATGAAAATTGGAAAAAATGAGAAAGGAAGAAATCCTTTAGATGGATTTGTGATCCCAGTGGATTGGGAGAGGCTTGAGAGAGGCTTTTTCAGAGCGTGGGGAACCATTAGAGGATTCTAGATAGAGGAGTTCTGGGGTTTTTTGAACTCCAAATAATTTTGGTAAAGAGTAAGTGAGATCTTGGGTGGGATTACATAGGAAATGAGGGGAAATTCTTTATTATTTAGGTTTGGGATACCTCACATTAAACTAATAAAAATCACAAAACATTCCATGGTTTCTTACCATGGTTTTTTCAAAAGGGGGTGGAAAACTATATTTTATAAGGTCAATAACCGAAAATATTAAATTAATATGGTTGCTTATGTTGAGGCAAGTCACACTCTCATGGAAAACAATTTAAAAAGACAAAATGTATTATAAGCTATGAAGGGTCCACTAAAGCTTTGTAAAATAAATAAAACAAACCCAAAATAACATTATTTTAATGGTAAACATATATTGGCAGATCAAAATGTTTATATTATTTTATTACATCACTATTGGGTCATAAATATGTTATAAAACACATCATATATTTAAATGGTATTTAATTTTTACCCAAAAATTTGACAGTCTCGGAAAATTATGACAAATTCACCATTGGATATTTTGACTTCCTGATTCTATAAATAATATTCATTTTATCTAAATAATTTTATAAATATTTGAATTTTTAATTTTAAAATAAAAACAAATATTTACTAAGAATTCATGGGTTCTCACAAAAACAGCTTTCAAACATTAATGAAAATTACCATTGCATTCATAAAATTAAATGATAATTTATATATAAAAAATTAAATTAATAAAAATAAATATATTTTATTAAAATAATATTTAATTAAAAAATCCATTAATACATCAAAATATATTTCATAGTAGAATATTAACTAAAAATACCTCTTTAGGTTTTAAAAACTATTTACAAAGTAACAATAATATAATGAATTCACATTCATTATACAAAAACAATTTACATAGTCATAGTGCTAGGTTATTCTTACATAACCCCATATAACACCCACATAAGACCGAAGGGTGAGGTGTGCGATGGTGACAGACTCTTAGGGTGGCTCGGATATCCTCTCTAGGGTGGTAATCTCTCTTAACTTTCAGTTATCTGGTAGTCGGTTCCATTAAAGTTTAACGTGTTCAATCTCGACTAGGGCTTGGTCAACATTGTAGTCCAATGACACCACCTCCTTTCCATGCTCCGAAAAATCGGCTTCGTATGGGTCATTTCTACTTGATGAGGCAATCATTTCCTTTGTATGAGTAAATTGGATTTGTTAAAGCCCTATATGTATACTAGTAATGTGATGACTGTTCAATGGATATATTTGCAATGGTCACAATTCATAACGGCATTTGAAAATCCAAATCATAAAACTAAATAAGTGCATATGTTTTACATAACAATAAGAATACATTTAAATTGAGAAAGAGGAATTTTCATTAATGAATTTTTGGGTTGTTACACTACTATATACATTTCAGACAATGTTATATATGGTTACAATTACAATTATTTAAAAAACAGTTAAAAACCTTAATGTTTCATCCTTTTTTCATCTATGATCCCCTCTGAAAAAATGTCTTCCATGGTATTAGTTTCCGAACAAAGAATCCGAACTCCAGAAAAAAATCCACCTATATAAGAAGACAAATATTATGTTAATAATAATGTAATGAAATAAATTAAATATTAATATTAAAGATTACATTAATAAAATGTCAATTGTTACATGTTACACCTTTTACATGTACACATTTCCTTGGATTGAATTAATATTTTAGAAGAGGCTCAATATGATTCATTGACTTACAAATATTTTTTTGTTAAGATTAAATGCATGAAAATAGAAGTTGAAGAAATTTCAATAACTACATGGAATCCAAAAGTACTCAATTATTTTTAATTAAAAGGGAGGAATCTCCACAGTCTAGAGAATCTCCCATAACTCCCCAAATATGGGATAGGATAATGTTTGAATACCCAAAATATTATGCGCTCAGAATACCCCCTCATGCTCTACTATCCAATTATCTATTTTAGGATATTGATTATCACAAGTGAGCAACAAATTTAGTTTCCATATCTAAACCATGTTTCAGTTCCTCTTCCCTACTAGCAACATCAAATCTGGACTTTTCTGCCACATTGATAAGATTATAGTGCTCTATAACTATTTTCACTACAACATTGAGAATTTATTATAGGTGATACAATTCATGTTAGAAGCTGTCTATCTCATACCACCCATCAATAAATAAATTACTACGAGCTTCTACTTCTATTTTACATATGGATGCTTCATTCAAGTCCTCATTGTGATGTTGAATGTATAAATTTTATGCCTCCACCATCAATACTCTAATCTCTAAGAACCTCTTCTTCTCCCTCATGTTTACCACCTCCTTCACACTATCATGGAGTTCTTGATAATATTACTCACTACAACCGAGGGTTGTGAAAATGTTATGGAGGTTTCCAAACTAGTATTTTATCTCTTTAAAGGTTCCCTCCATGATTATATACCAAATATCCCTAACACCTTCCACTGAAAATATTTATGAAATGTTTCATGTTCTGAAAAACAACTTAGTACTAGTTCAAAAAATAGAAATATACTTTAGGACCATGTTTCTAACTGAGGGACCCAAATTCACATCCCTTTAAGTGCATGAAAAAGGAATGAATTGTGCCCTAGTTATTATAGTTGGTGGAGATAAAGAGTTTAATTTTATGGGGCATCTGGTATCAAAGGTGTAGTTACTCAAATAAATCATAAAAATATTATTATTCAATAGAAAATTAATGCCATCAGAAAATGAACCTTGATGTAAGTAATTGAGAACATACCTCTATCAGCCACATTTTTATCCACTTCCATCACCTCAACATTGAATTGATTGGTGATAATGGAATATTCATATAAAAATGAGCTCGAGTGACATATAAACTCCCTTCTATCAATACTAATTGTTATTCACCTTGAGGTGCTACATGTGAAAATGGAGGTTATAAAATATAACACAGACATGACAGTGTATTAAATTTCATGGGAGTATTCAATTTTAGAATAAATTATAAAATTTTTCTAGTGATACCAACATCTTAAATAGGTTATATTCCTAATATTTACATATATCAGGAGCCACTAGGAGTGTACTCTCCAATGCCAGGTCAATGTGAACGAGTGATAACGCATCCGAATCATACATCGTGTCCTACCCTATATGGATCCTCGCCACTTATGCCTTTCCAAGGACCCCATAAAACATCTAACGTCACATTGAAGGTATAGATAAAATGTATTTATCAGTTTTAGAGAGGGAAATTATTAGATCCTACCCAATTAGACAGGACATGATCATACCGGTTCACTTTTCTCTTTATATCCTAGTTCTTCATTGTCATTAACCGGAACCCCTCCCTTCCCTCCCCGAGACAGCCCCTACCTACCCATAGGTAGCCCCCTCACCCCTCCTAGACAACCATCCGTTCCACCCCTGCAGCCCCCTCCCATTCCCAAGACATACCCCACTCCCCCTGCATCCCCCTCCTATTCCCTGGACTACCCCCTCCCCCTACCACCCCTGGAAAACCCCCACCCTACAGAGCCACCACTGGATAGCCCCTGTAACACCTCGCCCCTACCTCATTGTCTTGTGGAGGGGGTGATAGTCACTTCTCCATAAGCGACATTCCCAAGGCACCAAAGGCTGGCAATAAATGCCAAGGGATTCAAGGAATATTGGGGAACAATTTTCCCTTATGGAGATCACCCAACTCAACCAACCACCAATGAATGTTTCATGCACCATCAATCCCAACCATATGATACTAACCATGCCATCACATACCCCAAAACTGTTCAACTAGACATGTCCACAAAACATCAGAATACAAAGCAGAAACTAAACAGAAGAACACCATGAGCCATGTCACCACCACAACTCCTCACCAAGATCCATGCTCCAAGTGCCACCACATACCCCAAGCATCACTAAGAACCACTAGCAATGAGATGACTTACCTTTACCTGTGTCTTGGAGAATTTACATCTGTAAATGCACTAATGTGCCAATGCATGGGGCGAGTATAGATAGTAAGTAGGTTTTCACCAAATGACTACACTACACACCCAACTAGGATAAAACCGTTAACACATTTATATAAAAAAGTTTATATAAAATAATCACGTGTATATATTACCATAATCCAAACACACCCTTGCCATGCCATTTCACCCAAACCATGTAAACCCAGGGAAAACCAAGAAATCATGCCATAAGCCACACATGCCACACAAGGAAGCCAAATCAACCATGATACAAACTGATTACCTTTTTCATATTTCAATCACAAGTCCCATTTACAAACATCCCCATCCAAGAACCAAACATATCATGATGGCACTTCCCATCCATCCCATGCACCCAACAAAACATGGTGACAGTTCCAATCCACTTACGATTGATGGTGGCACTTCTCATCCACAATCCATCCACTTTTTATAGTGGCACTTCTCGTCCACTTCCCATTGATGGTGGCCCTTCCATCCACTATCCATACCCTTTTTATAGTGGTACTTATCGCCACTTTCACGCAACATTCCAATCAATCCATAATCAAGCAAACAACCCACCAAGGTCACAACATCATGCAATCAACAAATTCCATTGCATATCAATCCACTTCAATAAATCACCCATTTATTGAAAATCATTTTTCATGAAAAATTACATTTTAATAAAACAACATATATATTGAAAACAATTTCCATCAACCATTTTCCAAAACCATTCACAAAAACCCATTTTATAATCTCCATTTTAAAATCCAAAACCAGAAACACTTCACCACAAAACCCACTTCTTCCCAAAAATCCCCAAAACATCACCCAAGGGATTTATAACCATTTTTGCACATCAAAAAACAATTAATTTAAATTCAACTAAATATATTGTAACCAAAACCATTATCTCTAACCATGTGGAGTCGATAGAGAAGCCACCTGCCTTCAGGGTTATAGAGAAATTGACCCACAAGAAACCACACCACAAATCAAGAGAACGCACCACCGAAACCACTCTATATCCCCTTAACTAATGTTAATAAGCATCTAAATCACAATACAAGGAAACCAAAACAGTAGATCTACACAAAAAAAGTGTATATCTAGAAAACCAAGAATGAGAAGGATCTAGATCTAGAGGAAAACACAAGGAAACCAATAGGAGAGACTTTCCCGGGAGAAACCACATTCAATCTACCAAGAAACCTCGTCGAAATGCTTCCAAAACAAGTGAGAGAGCCCCTCCAAACCTTCAGAACCGGAAATACCTAGTTAGGCTCGAGTGGGATGAAATTTTGAGATGAATGTGGCAAGCCTGAGTGATACCGGGTTTTAAAACACTTTTTTTGTGGCCGAAAGGTTAGTCCACACGGTTTGGAAAACCGTGCACTAACCGTGCACACACTATTTCCTCGAGAGCAAGAGTCCACACAGTTGCCTCGCATGGTTTGGAAAATCGTGCATTGGCCGTGAAAATCCTACTGTATCCCCCTGCTCAGTTTCTTGGGGAATCCACATAGTTTCCACTAACCGTGCACAAACCGTGATCCCTAAGAAAAGCCTCCAAACTCATTCAAAACCATTCCAAACTCTTCCATCCTCTTCCCAAGTCATCCATTAAACATTAAAAACATAAAAATGCATAAAAAAAGGCCACAAACTTTGAACCAAGTGTACTAAATTCTCCCCACCATTGTACTTTCCGTCTTCGAAAAGTAGTGAACTAGCCCTTTGTCGAAGGAGCTCGGGACACTGCTCGACCATCTCCTTCTCCCGCTCCCAAGTCTCCTCTTGAATCTAAAAATGCTACCACAAAACATGAACTAAACCGATGCTTTTACCACCCAGGAATTTTTCTTTCCTATCCATAACTCGCACTGGCACTTGATGAAATGAAGCATCCGGTTATAGCTCAACATGATCCCATCGAATCACATGGTCACGTTCCAGCTGATACTTTTTCAAATATGACACATGAAACACATTTTGCACCGTAATGAACCTTGATGGAAAGGAAAAATGATAAGCCACCCCACTAACCAACTCAAGAACCTCAAAAGGTCCAATATACCTCAAAGATAACATTCCCTACTTCCCAAACCGACGTTGTCCCATCCTTGGAGAGATACTCAAGAAAACATGATCACTTACCTCAAATGACAATGGTCGTCGATGATGATCTACATATGATTTATGACGACTCTGAGCCATATCCATTCTCTTCCTGATCATCTTGATCTTCTCTATAGTCTCTTGGACACGGCTTAGTCCAACCATCGAAGACTCACCCATTTCCACCCAATATGGTGGTGAATGACACAGCCTCCCATACAATGCATCAAATGGAGCCATATGTATGGATGGTTGATAACTATTATTTTACAAAAACTCAACCAATGAAAAGTGATCCTCCAACTAGACACCAAAATCCATCACACAATCCCACAACATATCTTCTAGAGTTTGTATCGTCCTCTCAGATTGACCATCCGTCTGAGGGTGATACATTGTGCTCATAGCCAACAATGTCCCAAGGGATTGCTGTAATGATTTCTGGAAATGAGATGTAATCCTTGTATCTCTATCTGATACAATTGAAGCTAGAATGAATTGCCTATTTACAACCTCCGGGATATAGATTTTGAATTGATCCTACACCGTATGAGATTCATGAATTGGAATGAAATGGGATGACTTCTTTAGTCGATCCACTATCACCCAAATGGAATCGTGCTTTCTGACCGTTTTTTTGAGACCTGTTGAAAAATACATCGCTATTTTCTCCCACATCCAAACAGGGATTGGTAAAGACGGAAGAATTCTTGCTGGCCTCGGATGCTCTGCCTTGACCGGCTAACAAGTCAGAATCTTGAAACAGACTTAGCCCCACTTATTTTCATACCAACCCACCAGAACCACACCTTCAGCACTTTATATATTTTCTGAATTCTAGGATGAAAAGCCCAGGTGGAATGATGATATGCCCTATGAAGCTCTTCCTGACAAGAAACTTGTACAACCATCCGATTCCAAAAACACAAAACTGAATCTCTATTTAGTTGACAACCCTCAATGGTCTCCCCACCATTGAGTATCGAACCCATGGTCACACACTCAGAATCATAAATTTGTGCCTCTTTAACAAGGCCAACCAAGTCAAGAATCATCAAAACCAGATAGAAGACCGCTCTATCGCACTGGTCTTCGCATTCCAATCACTTATCAGCTATAACTGACATCAACTGCCACTGGTCTGATTCGTGTTTTACCACCTGATTGTATGATTTTCTATTTAATGCATCCACCACTGAATTTCTCTTACCTGGAGGGTACATTAGGTCAAAATCAAACATCTAGAGTTATTCCATCCATCTCCATTGCCTCATGTTTAAATCCCTTTGTGTGAAAATTTGTTTCAAGCTCTTATGATCTGTATATATCGTGAATTTCTCACCGATGAGATAATGACGCCACACTTTAAAATCATGGACCACTGCTGCCAACTCCAAATCATGAGTTGGGTAGTTCTTCTCATGCACCATCATCTTCCATGAGCCATATGCAACCACATGAACCCCTTGCATGAGAACGCATCCCAACCCTGATCCGGATGCATCACAATACACCACGTACCCTCTTCCTGGTTCTAAAAAAACCAAGATTGGGGTTGATGTAAGGTGACTCTTTACCTCTTCAAAACACTTCCGACACTGTTCATTCCACAGTAATGGAAAATATTTTCTTGTCAAAGCTGTCATCAGCAAAGCCAAAAATGAAAAATCACGAACAAATTGATGATAATACCTAGCTAGACCAAGAAAACTCTGTATCTCAAACACATTATTTGGAAGTTTCCATGATATAATAGCCTCTATCTTTTCCAGATCCACTGAAACACCTCTTTTAGAAATAACATGGCTAAGAAGACGAACTTCCTGTATCCAAAAGTCACACTTGGAAAATTTGGCATTCAACCACTGATCCGTCAAGATCCCCAACACTGTCTCCAAGTGATGCTCATGCTCTACCCTTGTCTTTGAATACACTAGAATATCATCTACAAATAACACCACAAATGAATCCAGATATCTCTAAAATATCCAATTCAGCAATGCCATAAACAACACTGGTGCATTCGTTAGACCAAAAGGCATAACCCCATATTCATAATGGCCATATCTACTTATAAAAGATGTTTTTGGAATATCACCCTTCCTCACCCGCAATTGATGATATCCCGACCTCAGGTCAATCATGGAGAACCACTCAGCTCCCCTCAACTGATCTAACAAATCATCAATTTGTGGATGTGGATAGCTGTTCTTTATCGTAACATGGTTAATTCTATGACAATTAACACAGAGCCTCAAAGTTCCATCCACCCTTGTCACAAACAACACTGGCGCTATCCACAGAGACATTCTAGGATAGAAAACCCTTTGTTTTCTAACTCTTCCAACTGTTCTTTCAATTCCTGCAATATAGAAGGTGCAATCCTGTAATATGGTTGTTAGATCGGACTGGTCCCCAGAAATAGATCATTCGTAACTCCACATCTCTTATGGGAGGTAACCCAAATAATTCTTCAAAAAAACATCCATGAACTAATCCACCACTGCCGGAAGGACACTCTGTTCAACACCCATTACCGATTATAAAGGCAACAATGCCAACTGATACGATAACGTGGCCACTGATGGTGCCAACAAACATGTTGCACCCTTCCTTTCATGACCCTCTCTTCTAAAGGGATGTCTAACGCCATCATCTTTCATAAAATCCACTATTCATGCATTACAATCAATGTGGGCCTTAGAAGCCACAAACCAATCCATTCCCATGATTAAATCATACACATCTATCTTAAGTATTGATAAATTCCACATTAGCTTAACCTCTCCCACAACGATACAACATGATTTACACAAGAAGGCTCAACACTGTCTTTGAACCAGAGAAGTTTGCTGTTTTTAAACTGAGGGCATCATTTCTACACTTAAACCCAGAAAATCAGCCATATGTGCAACAATAAAAGAGTTTGAATAAATCGTATCAAACTACAATATTATCAATGTATAATTTAAAAGAATAGAACCTCGCACCGTGGATAGTCCCAACTAATCATCCACCACAACCTGCTCTGCTCCAAATACATGTCTTCTTGCCACACTTTTTTCATTAATGCCCTTTTGAGGTGTTGTGGTATTCTAAGAATCACCATCACCCACATTACTATGTTGATGAGGGGTGTGATTCTGTCCCTGTCATGTCAAAGCATACGATGTCTGCGATCCCTGAGAAGTATCACACACAAACAACCTTGGAGCACTCCAAAAATAACGCTAGAAATGCCCCATCTACTTACAATTATGACACTATCAAGGTTTTTCCATACAATCCAGCTTGATGTGGTTCATCTAACCACAATAAAAACATTACTATTTTCTTTGGGGCTTTGGAATAATATTTACTAATCCTGCTGTCAGATTATGGGCCATGCCCCCACTATATAAATTAGTGTCCCTCCTCTGCTTGAACCCATCATTAGTGTTACCAATATTTTCCATGGGTACCACCATGCTTCATCCGCCTGAAGTGCCCTACAAATCCCACTGATCCACTGAGGCACTATTCACCATCTCTGTGTAATCATCTATACACATTACCACAATCTTTGAACAGATTTCTTGACATAAACCCACTTCAAAGATCTTTGTCTTCAATGATGTGATACCTGTCACCTTAGGTGAAACCCACACTAAGTTCATAAACATATATTCATACTCTATCACAGACATAAGATCTTACTTCAAACTGATGAAATCAGTCATATACTGAATTCTGAACGTATATGGGTAGAATTTTTTATTAAACAATTCCTCAAAGAGATCCCATGTCATACCCTGGTTTGACCCCTCTTGGAATACCAACTCCCACCACTGAAGAGAAATATCATCTTGCTTATATGTCACTATATTTTCATTCGGCTCTAACAGCATCCCCATGAATTCGAAAATTCTATTCATTCTATTCAACCACGTATTTTCTCTCTCTGGCTCTGAATCACTCCTGATGATGGGTGTATTTTTCTTTTGATACTGAAACCCATGATCTAAATACTCAGGTTCGTCCACTTTATTTCCACTTTCCACATCTTGGAAAGCTTGCACTATAATTTTCACAAGCTGCTGGATCACGTGAGGCTCAGGTGCAACCACATTCTCATTATCCACTTTTAGCTGGTCTCTACAACGCCTACGCGATGCCATTTCTATAGACAGAAAACAAAAAATTCTGAGTGTTACTTCTATAGACATCAATAATTCCCATTAGCATTACACAACCCTAACACAACAAGGCTTTTCACCTTTCCATATTTTCCATGTTTTGCCATTTTTTAAAATCAAACCATTTTCAAAATATCAAATTAATTCACATTACAATGTCACATATTTGAAAAACCATTTCTCAATTCTGCACATAAATCATTACACTCAATGAAATATGCATCCTAGAGGGAAGTCATTTCTAACATGCATTCCATGCTCATCGCATTGGCTATGCCCACGAAAATGATATATCCAATGCCTATAAGTTTCTCCCAAACACTTATGTACCAAACTCCTTGGTAACTCGAAGTTCAACATAATAGGGTTAACGACATCCTTTTATGGTAAACATTCCATGTTCCGACATTCCTATGCCTTGCTACTATCTCGGCTCTAGGCATATACCACAACGAATGTCAACTCTAAAACCAAGGCGCCAAAGCGACCGAACAACTGCAATCACTTGATAGCTATGGACCGAACAATCTGATACCACTTGAAACTCTCTGCCCCTACCTCATTGGATTGAGGAGGCGGTGAGGGTCACTTGGCATTAAGCGACGTTCCTATGGTGCCAAAAGTTTGCAATAAATGCCTGGGGCTTCAAGGAATAGTGGAGAAGGATTTTCCATTAAGGAGATCCCCCAACTCATCCAACCGACAATGAAATATGAATTCACCATCAAACCCAACCATACGATACTGACCGTGCCATCACATACCCCAAAACCATTCAACTAGACATATCCAAAAAACATCTGAGTACAAAATAGAAACTAAACAATAGAACACCACAAGCCATGACAACACCATAACTCCTCACCAAGCGCCAAGATCCATAGACCACCACATACCCCATGAATCACCACAAACAACTAGAAAAGAGATACCTTACTGTTACCTATGTCCTAGAAAATGAAATCAGCAAAAGTACCAAAGAGCCAAAGAAGGGGGTGAGTATAAATAGTCAGTAGTTTTTCCCAAAATGACTTCCCTACACACACCACTAGGATACAACTGTTAGAAAATTTGTATAAAATAGTTTATTTAAAATAATCACATGTGCAACCATTACCATAAGCCGAACACACCCTCACCATGCCATTTCACCCAAACCAAGTAAATCCAGGGAAAGACAAGCAATCATGTTGTAAGTCACACATGCCAGACAAGGAAGCCAAATCAACCATGCCAAAAAACTATTACCTTTTTCATATTTAACTCACAAGTCCCATTTACAATCATCCCCAACCAAGAACACAACATGTCATGGTGGCACTTTCCATCCAACCCATGCACACAACAAACCATGGTGTCACTTCCAGTCCAGTTTCTATTGATGGTGGAACTTCACATCCACTATCCATCCTCTTTTTATAATGGTACTTCCCATCCACATCCCATTATTGGTGGCCCTTACATCCACTATCCATCACCTTTTTATAGTGGTACATCTCACCACTTTCACACAACATTTCAATCACGCCATTACCAAGAAGACAACGCACCAAGGTCACAACATCATGCAATCAACCAATTCCACTGCATATCAATCCACTTCAACAAATCACCCATTTATTGAAAATCATTTTCCATTCCAAATAACATTATAATAAAACAATATCTTTATTGAAAACCACTTCCATTGACCATTTTCTCAAATCATTCATAAAAACCCATTTTAAAATCCACAACCAGAAACACTTCACCACAAAACCAACTTCTCCTCAAAAATCTCCAAAACAGCTCCCAATGTATTTATAACAATTTTAGCACATCAAAACACAATTAATTTCAATCAACTAAATTAATTGTAACTAAAACCATTACCTCTAACCTTGTGGATTCAAGAGAGAAGACACATACCTTTAGGGTTCCCAAGAAATCGACCCACAAGCAATCACGCCTCAAATCTGGTGAACGCACCACTGAAACCACTCTAAATCCCCTAACATAACATTTATAAGCCTTAAAATCATCATCCATGGAAACCAAGACCCTAGATCTACACACAGAAAGTGTACATATAGGAAACCATGAAAGAGAGGGATGTTGATCAAGAAGAAAACACAAGGAATCCAAGAGGAGAGACTTACCTGGTAGAAACCACCTTCAACCCTCCAAAAACATCTTACAAACACTTCCAAAATGAGTGGTAGAGCCCCTAAAACCATTGAGAACTGAAAATACTGAGTGAGAATCAAGTGGGAAAATTTTTGGGGATGAATGAGGCAAGCCTGAGTGAGCCCAGGATTTAAAACACTATTTTTAAGTGGTCGCATGGTTAGTTTGCCCGGTTTGGAAAACCGTGTGCTAACCGTGCACACGCTACTCCATCAAGATCAAGGGTCCGCACGGTTTCCTCGCACGGTTTCCTCACACGGTTTGGCAAACCGTACATAGGCCGTGCAAAGCCTATTGTCTCCCCATGCATAGTTTCTTGGGGTAATCCGCACGGTTTCCACTAACCGTTCTCAAACCTTTCTCGCTAAGAAAAGCATCCAAACTCATTCAAAACCATTCTAAACACTTCCAACCACTTCCCAACTCATCCCTTGCACTTTAAAAACATAAAAACGTATAACAAAAGGCTAAATACCTCAATCATAGCGTAATATATTCCCCTTCTGACCCCCTTGGATATCCCCCCTTACCTCCTGGACATCCCCTTGGACAACCTCTCCTGGACACACCCCCCTCCAGGACAACCCCAACTTCTGGACACCACCCTCCTTCTTGGAAACCCCCTCCTTCCTGGACACCCCCACCCACCCTCCCGCATGGACTCCCCCTCCCTCCTGGATACCCCTCCCTCCTATTGCTCTAGTGTGATTAGCCAGACACCATGTCTCCTAGAGGCAACCCACCCAATGAGATAGCCCCTCCCTACCCCTAGACAACCCCCCCCCCACTCCACCTGCAGCTCCCCTCCCTCCCCGAAAACAACCCACTCCCTCCCCTTGTATCCCCCTATCTTTCACTAGATAGCCCCTGCCACTCCCCCTACACCAGCATACCTAAAAAACCCCTTCCCCCCCCGGACACCCCACCCAATACAGCCCCCTTAGAAAACACCCTTCCCACCCCATGGACAACCCCCTACCCTCTTGGACACCACCCACTCCACGATACCCTCTAGACACCCCCGTCCAAGACACACCCTTCTCCAGGACACCCCCTCCCTCCTGGAGACCCCCTCCTTCCTGGATACCCCCACCCACCCTCACACCTAGACACCCCCACCATCCTGGACACCCCCTTCATTTTGGACCCACCCCCTCCATCCCATCCAGGAAACCCACCACTCATGGACACCCCCCCTGGACACCACCCTCCCACATAGACACCCCCTCCCTTCGGGGCACCCCCACCCACATATAAGGGAAACTAATTATAAAATTTACAATCCAAGATACTAGTTCCCATCATGATTTTAAGATTCTCATGAGTGGACTGAATGTCTATGCATTGGTCGACATCCACACACTCGTCCATTGTAGTCCAATGAGATATAGCATCCTCCACTTCAATTATTAAATACATTTGTATCATAAAAAAGATAAAATTTTGATTGATTATGAAAATTGAGGACTTTGGGATTAAAAATGGACATGAGTAAGAAAGGGTCACATGACTAATTAAATATATCATATTAAGGGCATGACTTATTCAATGTCATGTGATCACTGGACCATAATATGATAATGTGATCAAATGAACCTTGGTGATTTATATGATTACACGACCCTTCATGCTTTATGTGATCATGTAAATAAGATAAGAATACACGAATCACGGTTTAAGTGAATTACCTTAATTGATTGAATGATTTGTTTATGTGATTTGATCAAGTGATGATATCACACGATTAGTTCACATGAAGCATTAATAAGAAAGAGCATATGTGACCGGATCACATAAAGATTCTTATGTGAAGTAGAGAAAAAACCAAAGTGTTCTCACAGATCTATGAAATTTTGATTCATTAGTGGAATCGAATTCTCTATTAATCTCATATCTATAGGAAATTTCATACAATACCAATAGTATCTTAGAATAATAAAAGAAACACAGAAGCCCAATGAAATCAGTTAGATATTTACTTCCTTATAACAAAATTTTCTTTCTTCTTCTGGAATTTGTATGTGAGGTGTGTATGCATATGGGCACTAATGTGATGAAATTTCTATATGAGGTTCATAGGCACACTGATTTTTATGGGCATGCATATGTATATGTGATGTGGGTTTATTTTTGAAAATGTTGAGATGCAAGATCTTTGAAAAAATATTTTACTGTGTAAACATCAATATTTCATCTGTGACTGAGCAAATACAACGTTGTTGATCTTCCTTCAAAGACATGTCACATAGAAATAAATCATCTAAAATAAATGAACCCTGCTTGGAATAATGAAATTGAAATAAATGTTTCAATATATATTTTTCCATTAAAATAGACATATTATATCATAACATTATATTTACATCTTTCCAAATGGTTTCGTTGGCCCATATATAAGCTAATTACAAAACTAATGAATCTATATGCACTATAGTACTATTTTTTAAATACCTCTTACCACAAAATCTAATATTAACTCTCGATCTGGTATCCGTAAGATGCCCTCATCGGACACCAATTCTATGATATCATCATTCATCACTCACTTTTCCTTGACTTCCTACACCCATTTTCGTTGTAAATGGGTGTAGGAAGAGAAGGAAAACTGAATCGTAGATGATGATATCATAGATAAGGTGTCAGATGAGTGGATCATAAGGACATCAGATCAGATGCTCAGATAATATTCTATGCTAAACAGTAGTTAACCAACAGTGGTGAGGAATCCTTAGTTTTGTTATTAAATTTTTGGGTGATGGACAACCAATATTATTCCAACACACTAAATCAGTAGAAATAGATGCATAAATGAAAAAAATACCAAATATAAATGATCCATGTCATAATAGTTTATTTCTAGTGATTTTAAAACATGGAAACATAATGAACTAGTTTATAAGAGTCTCTCATTAAGTCAGGATTTACTAGAATTAAAAAACATTTCTAAAACCAATCATCAAAACATACAGATATAAAACCTAATAGAGGGTGATCATATATTCTTAATACATGTAAACATGGGAGATATCAATGATCCTATAAGGATAAAAAAAGTAGTAGGAATTCACCTTCATCCAATTTGTGTACAATATTCCATTAGGTATGCAACCCATTCGTTTATAAACACATCTATATCATCTTGTGAATATTATTTTTGTGACAATCATGGTAGTAATGTAAAAATATAAGTACATAATGGAATAATAAATATTTTAAATGAACTCATAATTATTTTCAAAAATACCACTTTAGGGATGCCAGTTTGTTGATGAAATATGATATCTCTCAGAAATTTACAAACATAATAACCACAGTCCTTTATATTTCATTGTTTTGGACACTTCATAAACAGCGAGAAAAATATATAATTTTTTTGGATATGTGTTTGGATTGTGAAATATTATTATATATACCAAGATATATGTCCACTCGTAGATCTTGTGGGAATTCTTATCTTTGGACCATGGATTCATTCCATGAAGTAGACGATATTGATACCCTACCCTGTCATAACGAAATCCCCAATAAAATATGATATTAATCATATAACTAGATTTTTGGTTCTAAAATGTTGGAACTATTGTGTTAAAAAAACACCATCATGCATGGTCAGTTTGTTGTTTATCCATGCATTGAATCCAGAAAATAAATCTTTGGAGTATCTAAATTGACTACAATCAAAATCCATTACTTCTTAAACAAAAAAAATATTGAATGAAAGAAATAAAAATATAGTTGATCTAACTAAAATATAGAGTTTTACCCCTGCATAATTGGTATTAAAAAGAGTCTGTGATCTATAATTTTTTTTCAATTAATTTAAGCTGGGATAACATTATTTTAGCCTCTTTAATAGAATTTATTTCTTCTTTTGAAGAGGTGATGTGAGGACTAATGTGTCTAAATTTAAGATCATGGTGTGATCCCTTCAACTATTTTTCATATGTATTCTTACGAACAAAATGAAATGTATTTTGTCATAATTATCAAAGTATATCAATTTTTGTAAAATAAAATCATAAAAACACACCTCATGTATACATTTACAATAGAGGCATCTAATCGTTCATACATGAGGATTTCATTTACATTTTCAACACTAATGAAATCTAATTTTTCCTATCCATGCATTTTTTTTTTCAAAATCAACTGTGTGAGAATTTATATCAACCAACATTGTACCCACATGATCCTGCAATGATATTAAATGTGGATATAGAACGGGCGGGGTGAATGTGCTCTGTAACAGCCCAAGATTTTATAAAAAATATTCTTTTTAATTTTATTAATGTCTTGTGTTGTACGCTACACCAAAAGAAGCTTGCACAACACGCATCCTTGACTTGCCTTGCATTACACGCAATCACGACCTTCCTCGATAGCGTGTGTAATACGCATTACCGAGCTTCACTAAACAACGATATGCTATTAAAATATTATTAAAACTATCCGTTATGAATAGTAATAACCACTTTTTAAAATTCTGTAAATCTTATTTTTTAAAATGAACTTCATTTTTGGATTCGGAGTATCGAATTTAGCCTAAGGTGAAATTTTGGTACTTTTCGGATAACTTTCATATTCTGATGAATAGTGAAAATTACTAAATTATAATTAAAAACAACTTTTTTAATCGAAATAATTAATAGTGATAAATTATTAATTTGAGTGGTTTTAAAGTATATTTAGAATATATTTTTACAATTTAATACAATGTTGGTCATTGGATGTAATTTCACATTTAAACCAGACATAATCAAGTGTGAATCTTTTGATAGATATTGTTTCTTAAAAACACGCTATTTGTTTTAACAGCGGGATTTAATTATAAAATTAATTAATGAAATTTCTATGTTATTAATTTGGTAAAATAGACTTCATTTTTGAATTCGGAATATGAAATATAGCTTAGGATGAAATTTTGGCATTTTTCTGAAAAACTTCAATTTTTGATGAATAGTGAAACTACTAAGTGGTAGTTAAAAAAACAGAATTTTTCATAAAACATAATTTTACCGCTTCTGTGAATGAAATTTCAAAAATCCTAGAGACACAGTTGATGTTAGTATGTAAAATGTGGTTCAATGAGATGAAAATATTTTTTTGTGAATAGTAACTTTTTACTTTTATTTACCACGGTTAAAAGTAAATAGGGTAATTAAGGGTATGAATGATATTAATATTACCCTAACACATGTCCTAATTCTATTGGACAAGTGTATCTCAACCAAAAACAACCTAATGGGTAAAATATTATCATTTAGGTCCACTTGGATTAGATTAGGACATTTATTATTATTTAATTCAAAGAAGAGTTAAAAGAGTTAAAATCAATGTTTATTTAATAAAATATTTTTAATATAGGGTTATACAAAAGATAAATTCGATTGTAAATATTCATTAGAAAGCTAAAATGATTTCCTACATAATTGTATTTTATTTGTAATTTTTAGACTTTAAATAAATTAATTTATTTATGACACAACGATGATGCAGTAATTACCCTTTTAAGGAAATATTAACAAAATTGATGTTATAAATGCTCAAATGAATGTAATTTTAGACTTTTTATGACTTACACTAATTTTCTAGGTTACTATGATATATTAGTGTTGATTTAATAAACTTGGTTCGAACATATAATTCTGTTATGACTTTCACAAAAATCATATATTAAATAGTGTCAAAATTGACACAAAATAGTTTTTAAATCAAATATTATAATATTAATTGTTATTTTATTCCTAAAAATCTAATGTTCGGCCAAATGACTTAGATAAGGATATATATATTAATAATAAACAATTTGGGGTTCGTTTGGCATGTTATAGTAAGTGTATTAACCATATAGTGAAAGAAAACAAAAAGACACGGTAAAAGTTAAATTATTTAACTTAGAGTTAAATCTAATTGATAAGGTTAAAATAATACCCTAAACTTGTCTAAATCTTATTGGTTGATAGGATTTCGAACCATCCCCACTTTAGCTTCGAAATAAGACCCTTTGGAACCATTATAAACCGATTTTGTCTTTAAAATAAAATAATATTTTGAGATATTCCTAAGGTGCCCCTCTCCTCCCTTATAAAAGGACACCTCCTCCCCCTCCTCCTCACACCAATTTGAGCACTCAAGCTCGGCCAAACCCTGCCAAAATCTCTTCTCCACTTCCCTAGAAACAGCCTAGAGGTTCTGGTCTTCCTCAAAGACCAATTTTAGTGCCCTAAGAGGAGGTCTCAAAGAGGCGCTTCAAAGAAGAGGTAATTACCGTTACCAATTCTTTCATCTTTATTTCTTCTTCCACTTCTTCTTCTTAGGTTGTTTCATTATGAAGTAATAACATCAGTATCACTCATATACTGATATGTTATTATAAGTATGAAACAACCCTATTTCACAATCTATCCATCCTACGGAAAAAGAAATCACTGCGCGTGCGTACGTACGGAATACCGTCTCCACGCCGTGGTGTAATCTATTTTCCACCACCACCATACATTGATGGGTATAATGGTGTAAAGAATAACTATACATAGTTATTACAACATCATATTGATTCTGATATATTGTATAATCCACTCCGATTCAATTCAATATTTATGAAAATGATATCATCGCTCGTGCGTACGTACGGACTATCGTCTCCACGACGCGATGAGATTCATTCTCCATGTTAACCATTTAAGAATGATTATAAAGTATATATAAGAAATAATAATGAAATATATGACATTATAAAGCTACTGTATTATGTATATATATATATGTATGTCATCTACTTACTTCCATTTCAAGACAATAAGGAATGGAAAACAGCGTTCATGCGTACGTACGGACTACCGTCTCCATGAACGGTGTTTTTCATTTTATTTATCTATCTATTATATATATATATATACTGAATATATATGATATATAAATCAAATTTTATATTCTGGAAGTAAGTAAATCATGATATAAGTAATAATAATGTCAAGAACAACAAGTCAAAACACCTACGATAAATGAAACGATTTTACCCAAAACGCTTCTTTAACATGGAATTTACAAAAGAACGGGTAATATAATGTCATAAGTGAACCATATATGATAACATAACAATGAATATGATTCTATAATAAGTCAATGACATTATTTAAATCATTATACAGGAGGTTCGGACACATACGAAGCAAATCGGACCTATGGTAAGGGAAATATCACAATCTCATTTTTATCCGAGATTGTTTATTCGTAAGTAATTACTGGGGTGTATTTTATCATCCACATCCATGTTTCATCAATATGTAATATTATTTCCATCCACCTACAATTGTTTAAATCCATTTTTACCCTTCGGTGAGTTTTTAGTAATATGTATGAAAGGAATCTTTTGTCGTTTTTTGTACGAGGTACTTTTTGACTTTTCCGACAAAAGTACGAAGAATGTTTTTTTTAACTTATACGGCATGAATGGATTTTGAAAACATTATTTCCAAGAAGCTTCCTTTACAAGTTTTCAGGTTTATTTTTAATCAACTTCTTTTATTTTAAAGTTGTATGACATGTTATGAAAGGAAAAATGTTTTTGAAGAAGAAAGGATATTTTCCACAAGAATGGAGTTCAAGTGTTTTATCAAAATTATTTTCCATCTAAGATAATAAAGGGTTCTGTTTTTATCCCTATTATTAAATTGATTTGATCATGTTGTGATGGAATTATTTTTATGAATTCCTTTATCTTATATGAATTGTTTTATGATGTCATTATGTTTAAGAATCCCATTTTTATTACATGGGTTATGTGATGATGTAAGATTTATGATTATGTGGCACACATAAGAAAGGATTCATTATAAGATGGGTGGGACCTATATCTCCCTCCAATGCATTGGGTAATGATTTTATATCTCATGAGATAGACATGGCTGGAACAGAAGGTTATTTCGGTTCAGTGATACAGGACTGAAACGAGGAGTGAACTCGGTTCAGAAAGGGACTTTGTCCACTAAGATAGTCTTGGCAATGAGTCATGACTAACAAGAAATGATTTTCCATGATTATGTGTGCATTCCACAAAGCTTCATGTTTCATGTTATGATTATGGGGATCTCATTTTCACTTCTATGATTTATCCCATGTTATGATATTATGAGCTCTTTTGCAGGTTAAGATTTCCAAAAGCTATGTTCTTATGTATATGATGTGATTGATATTTCTTTTGTTTACCCTTACTGAGCATTTGAGCTCACCCTTTTATGTTTTCTTTTCCCCAGGATATAAAGAAAGGTTTTTAGGTAAAAAAAGGGAAGATCTTTATGGGAGATATTGAAGATCTTTCCCCACGATTAGAAGATTACGTTTCGAGTTTCCAAAGACACTAAACTATTACGATCCTTGTGTGTGTGTTTTTGTTATGTACTAAGTATTCCGCAAAAGTAATGTAATTTCCATGTACGTCAGGCTTCGGGTCTCTACAGTTGGTATCAGAGGCAAAGGAGGTAGGAATGTATCCGATCCTTGGGAACTCTCACATGTGAGCGTTGGACGAAGCATGGCTCTCCGCCCAAGGGCTTCATGAGGAAATGGTTGCCACTGGGGATGGTGGTGTGTCCCGCCCAGGGGGTGTAGCCGCCCATGGAGTGCCCTGATAGGTATCAATTGTAGTCCACTGGAAGTAATTCTAGACCGCTACAGTTGGTATCAGAGGAAAGGTTTAGTCAACCTTTGGAAACTAGGATGCGAAAACGTTAGTGAGAACCCTAGAGATATTTCTAAGATATGTCTAGGGATGTCCCTAGGGATAAGTATACGTATAGGTTATAGTCCTAGAATTGCTCTAACGATCTTAGAATTTAACCTAAGATGTTAGATATTGTGGGTACTACCCCTTTATTATGTTGTTTTCCCTAACATGATTTTTGCCTCTCACACTATTCTTTTGGGGTTTTAGACGATGGCTGGAACCCGAAGGAACTGTGTTGATCAATGCAATGGACAATGCAATGATTGTCCCCTTGAGCAACCAAACGATATGGGAGCTGGAATGAAAAATCTTGTAGCCATGCTCACACAACTTTCTCAAGCTATGAATCATGCAGGACTTCCAAACGAGCAAAGGAAGGAGCAACATTCTGTTGAATCCTTCATGAGGCAGCGTCCGCCTTCTTTCAGTGGGTCTACTGATCCATTAGTTGCTGAACAATGGATTAGTACAACTGAAAAGATATTTTCAGTTCTTCAATGTTCTGAACATGATAAAGTCATCTTAGCAGTATATCGTTTGGAAGGTGAAGCTGATCAATGGTGGAATCTTATCAAGAATACGAGGCCAAGAGATGAAATTGAGTCCATGGAATGGGACGAGTTCAAGAACTTATTTTTCAATAAGTACTTCCCTCGTATTCTTCGAACAAAGATGGAGAAGGAGTTTCTTGAACTAAAGCAAAAGGATGATGAATCTGTTGGTATATACGAAGCAAATTTTACAAGACTTGCAAGGTATGCATCTGGCATTATCATCCAACCTGAAAGTAAATTTGATCGATTTTTCAGTGGCTTAAAACCAAGTCTTTGAAGGGCATTAGCTATAAGAGATTTCAGTAGCTATGAAGAAATTGTGCGTTGTTCTATCAAGGTAGAAATGGAAGTTGGTGTTACATATCCATCTCATGGTTTTGACAAGAAACGAAAGATGGAGTTCAAGGAGAAATCTCAGAATAATGGTGAAAAGAAGATGAATGTTTCCTTATGCACAAAGTGTGGAAAGAAGCATGGTGGAGATTGTCTTAAAGGGACTAGAAAATGTTTTAAGTGTGGAAAAGAAGGTCATCGAGCAGCTGACTGTCGAAGTAATGGAAAAAGGGATTCTAACGAAGTGAATAAAGCAAACACTGCAGAGAACGCACAACCAACACTTCAATGATTCAAGTGCAAGGAAATGGGGCATTATGCTAATAAATTCCCTAATCCAAGGGTTAGTGATGATCGACATGAGCAACCACTGAAGGCAAAGGACAAAGGGAAGTCACATGCGATCACTATTGGCAATGTTGAATATGACAACGATGTGGTGGAATGATTAAGTGTTTATGTAATGGGATTCCAAAATAATGTTGTATCATTGAGTATTGCAATATTTATTGATGTGGTATTCAAAGTGATTGAGATATTTTTTTGGAAATAAGATGATATGCGCATAATGAAGGGAAAACGAGAAAATGAAAAATAGTATTCATGAGCTCATGATTGATATAAGGACTAAGTGATATCATGGTTTGAGTATATAGAATTTTGAGGATTTTGGTATGTGGAAAGTGTTAACTTTAAACTGAATTCATGTTTTCACTATGGTATTCAAGAGAATACATGATTAAGGACTTTGAATGTTTAGAATGTGACCAACAAGACATATCTTATGGGGATCGACGATGGTGTTAAATCTCTGGTAATCGTTTTCACTATATTATGAGAGTCGACTGCAGTATTATGGATAAGCCTAAAGATTGGAATGGATTATGTTGGACATAAGTTAGTATTGTTTGTTTTTCGATATTATTGATGGGATGTTATAGTAATATAGTTTTGGAAAAAGCACAACCTGCAGGACGGGCGACAACCCATCGCTTCGGACAAGGCTGTGGGAATCGAACCCACAACCGAAGTGCGACTGGCCTTTATCGCCTACCACTGGCCTACCAGAAGTCCCTGTTTAGTAGAAACTAGTTTTATTATATTAAGCAGTATGATATATGAAGTATAAGTCCATTTTAGGAACCATATATGATTAATCTCACTATAGATCGACTTATGCATATAATTTTTGCTAACCTTTTGTTTGAGACAGATGGAATGACCCGTCATTCTATCACATGATCTGCTAACACTTCACGAATAACAAATTCAACTTCATTTATTTAAGAGATGAAGTGGAAATTGTTCCAGGCACGAACAACAGTGAGATTGTACCAAAATAAAGTAAGTATTTATTCTAATTCAAATTTTCAACTTTAGGGAAATGATCTTGAAAACCAAAAATGTTGTCCTAGTGATCTTATACCTGATGAATCAGATGGTACCTTATATCATCACAAATCTATGGATTTGTGATTACTGGCTTTTCCATAGCCATGTTCTCCACCACTCTCCATCAGAACATGATGGTTATATTTCTCTTCCATATCCATATTTTTACCTATGTGGAAACCCAGCGATTAGTTTATTTGGGTAATCATTACATTTCATACTTTAGTTTTTAAAGCCAAGTTTTGGTATTCCTTTTTACGATGTGGGATTCTATTAAAGAAACTTTCAAATAGTAAACCATTTATAACCCCGACGAATTTCGAGGGCGAAATTCATTTTAAGGGGGGTAGAATGTAACAGCCCATGATTTTATAAAAAATATTTTTTTTAATTTTATTAATGTCTTGTGTTGTACGCTACACCAAAAGGAGCTTGCACAACACGCATCCTTGACTTGCCTTGCATTACACGCAATCGCGACCTTCCTCGATAGCGTGTGTAATACGCAATACCGAGCTTCACTAAACAACGATATGCTATTAAAATATTATTAAAACTAGCCGTTATGAATAGTAATAACCACTTTTTAAAATTCTGTAAATCTTATTTTTCAAAATGAACTTCATTTTTGGATTCGGAGTATCAAATTTAGCCTAAGGTATAATTTTTGTACTTTTCGGATAACTTTCATATTCTGATGAATAGTGAAAATTACTAAATTATAATTAAAAACAACTTTTTTAATCAAAATAATTAATAGTGATAAATTATTAATTTGAGTGGTTTTAAAGTATATTTAGAATATATTTTTACAATTTAATACAATGTTGGTCATTGGATGTAATTTCACATTTAAACCAGACATAATCAAGTGTCAATCTTTTGATAGATATTGTTTCTTAAAAACACGCTATTTGTTTTAACAGCGGGATTTAATTATAAAATTAATTAATGAAATTTCTATGTTATTAATTTGGTAAAATAGACTTCATTTTTGAATTCGGAATATGAAATATAGCTTAGGATGAAATTTTGGCATTTTTCTGAAAAACTTCAATTTTTGATGAATAGTGAAACTACTAAGTGGTAGTTAAAAAAACAGAATTTTTCATAAAACATAATTTTACCGCTTATGTGAATCAAATTTCAAAAATCTGAGAGACACAGTTGATGTTAGTATGTAAAATGTGGTTCAATGAGATGAAAATAATTTTTGGTGAATAGTAACTTTTTACTTTTATTTACCACGGTTAAAAGTAAATAGGGTAATTAAGGGTAAGAATGATATTAATATTACCCTAACACATGTCCTAATTCTATTGGACAAGTGTATCTCGACCAAAAACAACCTTATGTGTAAAATATTATCATTTAGGTCCACTTGGATTAGATTAGGACATTTATTATTATTTAATTCAAAGAAGAGTTAAAAGAGTTAAAATCAATGTTTATTTAATAAAATATTTTTAATATAGGGTTATACAAAAGATAAATTCGATTGTAAATATTCATTAGAAAGATAAAATGATTTCCTACATAATGATATTTTATTTGTAATTTTTAGACATTATATAAATTAATTTATTTATGACACAACGATGATGCAGTAATTACCCTTTTAAGGAAATATTAACATAATTGATGTTATAAATGCTCAAATGAATGTAATTTTAGACTTTTTATGACTTACACTAATTTTCCTGGTTACTATGATATATTAGTGTTGCTTTAATCAACTTGGTTCGAACATATAATTCTGTTATGACTTTCACAAAAATCATATATCAAATAGTGTCAAAATTGACACAAAATAGTTTTTAAATCAAATATTATAATATTAATTGTTATTTTATTCCTAAAAATCTAATGTTCGGCCAAATGACTTAGATAAGGATATATATATTAATAATAAACAATTTGGGGTTCGTTTGGCATGTTATAGTAAGTGTATTAACCATATAGTGAAAGAAAACAAAAAGACACGGTAAAAGTTAAATTATTTAACTTAGAGTTAAATCTAATTGATAAGGTTAAAATAATACCCTAAACTTGTCTAAATCTTATTGGTTGATAGGATTTCGAACCATCCCCACTTTAGCTTCGAAATAAGACCCTTTGGAACCATTATAAACCGATTTTGTCTTTAAAATAAAATAATATTTTGAGATATTCCTAAGGTGCCCCTCTCCTCCCTTATAAAAGGACACCTCCTCCCCCTCCTCCTCACACCAATTTGAGCACTCAAGCTCGGCCAACCCCTGCCAAAATCTCTTCTCCACTTCCCTAGAAACATCCTAGAGGTTCTGGTCTTCCTCAAAGACCAATTTTAGTGCCCTAAGAGGAGGTCTCAAAGAGGCGTTTCAAAGAAGAGGTAATTACCGTTACCAATTCTTTCATCTTTATTTCTTCTTCCACTTCTTCTTCTTAGGTTGTTTCATTATGAAGTAATAACATCAGTATCACTCATATACTGATATGTTATTATAATTATGAAACAACCCTATTTCACCATCTATCCATCCTACGGAAAAAGAAATCACTGCGCGTGCGTACGTACGGAATACCGTCTTCACGCCGTGGTGTAATCTATTTTCCACCACCACCTTACATGGATGGGTATAATTGTGTAAAGAATAACTATAAATAGTTATTACAACATCATATTGATTCTGATATATTGTATAATCCACTCCGATTCAATTCAATATTTATGAAAATGATATCATCGCTCGTGCGTACGTACGGACTACCGTCTCCACGACGCGATGAGATTCATTCTCCATGTTAACCATTTAAGAATGATTATAAAGTATATATAAGAAATAATAATGAAATATATGACATTATAAAGATACTGGATTATGAATATATATATATATATATGTATGTCATCTACTTACTTCCATTTCAAGACAATAAGGAATGGAAAACAGCATTCATGCGTACGTACGGACTACCGTCTCCATGAACGGTGTTTTTCATTTTATTTATCTATCTATTATATATATATATATACTGAATATATATGATATATAAATCAAATTTTATATTCTGGAAGTAAGTAAATCATGATATAAGTAATAATAATGTCAAGAACAACAAGTCAAAACACCTACGATAAATGAAACGATTTTACCCAAAACGCTTCTTTAACATGGAATTTACAAAAGAACGGGTAATATAATGTCATAAGTGAACCATATATGATATCATAACAATGAATATGATTCTATAATAAGTCAATGACATTATTTAAATCATTATACAGGAGGTTCAGACACATACGAAGCAAATCGGACCTAAGGTAAGGGAAATATCACAATCTCATTTTTATCCGAGATTGTTTATTCGTAAGTAATTACTGGGGTGTATTTTATCATCCACATCCATGTTTCATCAATATGTAATATTATTTCCATCCACCTACAATTGTTTAAATCCATTTTTACCCTTCGGTGAGTTTTTAGTAATATGTATGAAAGGAATCTTTTGTCGTTTTTTGTACGAGGTACTTTTTGACTTTTCCGACAAAAGTACGAAGAATGTTTTTTTTAACTTATACGGCATGAATGGATTTTGAAAACATTATTTCCAAGAAGCTTCCTTTACAAGTTTTCAAGTTTATTTTTAATCAACTTCTTTTATTTTAAAGTTGTATGACATGTTATGAAAGGAAAAATGTTTTTGAAGAAGAAAGGATATTTTCCTCAAGAATGGAGTTCAAGTGTTTTATCAAAATTATTTTCCATCTAAGATAATAAAGGGTTCTGTTTTTATCCCTATTATTAAATTGATTTGATCATGTTGTGATGGAATTATTTTTATGAATTCCTTTATCTTATATGAATTGTTTTATGATGTCATTATGTTTAAGAATCCCATTTATATTACATGGGTTATGTGATGATGTAAGATTTATGATTATGTGGCACACATAAGAAAGGATTCATTATAAGATGGGTGGGACCTATATCTCCCTCCAATGCATTGGGTAATGATTTTATATCTCATGAGATAGACATGGCTGGAACAGAAGGTTATTTCGGTTCAGTGATACAGGACTGAAACGAGGAGTGAACTCGGTTCAGAAAGGGACTTTGTCCACTAAGATAGTCTTGGCAATGAGTCATGACTAACAAGAAATGATTTTCCATGATTATGTGTGCATTACACAAAGTTTCATGTTTCATGTTATGATTATGGGGATCTCATTTTCACTTCTATGATTTATCCCATGTTATGATATTATGAGCTCTTTTGCAGGTTAAGATTTCCAAAAGCTATGTTCTTATGTATATGATGTGATTGATATTTCTTTTGTTTACCCTTATTGAGCATTTGAGCTCACCCTTTTATGTTTTCTTTTCCCCAGGATATAAAGAAAGGTTTTTAGGTAAAAAAAGGGAAGATCTTTATGGGAGATATTGAAGATCTTTTCCCACGATTAGAAGATTACGTTCCGAGTTTCCAAAGACACTAAACTATTACGATCCTTGTGTGTGTGTTTTTGTTATGTAGTAAGTATTCCGCAAAAGTAAAGCAATGTCCATGTACGTCAAGATACGGGTCTCTACATGCTCTCAGTAGAACATTTCAATCGGTTGGATGATATATAAGAGGGTTTTCATTAAATATTTCGTTTCACCCCATTATCTTTGTCGTTCTGTAATAAAATTCATCAGTTCAGAACTTTTTCATTAATTTTTTACAATTTAGCGTTAAAATTAAATTGGAAATGGATACCTCCATGTCGACATTATTTTTACAAAAATTGATGGCCATGCTATGAATATTCTATCATCTTGTTCTACCGTATTATTTTCATCATAATCACTTGGAACATGTAGCTTGGAAGTCGGCTCATTAGCTACGTTAATTAACACTCTGACATGATCTCTTGGAATATGTATGTTGTGTAGCATGTTATTTTCCATGTTAAAGACTGTAGCTCTCACTAAAAGGTGATAAAAGTGATATGATAGATATAAATCACAGTCATTTTCACACTGTATAATATTAGTATAGGAATGGTATCAGTGTTTATGTGATTCATATTTCTAAAAAATAATTTTTAGAACATTGATTACCTCTGCAAAGTCAGGTTTTTGAGCGGAATGGCTTGTATCAAAGCTGGTGGGGGTGAGGGTGGGGTTGGATCTTCAAACAAGGTTTGTTGTTGAGTTTTTTCTTCTCTTTTCGTACCCCCATTAAACATGCTATCAGCTATATCTGGTATTTAAATTCTTATGGAAAAAATAACAAAATTTTCTTGAATTTTTTTATTTTCTTAGTTTGATCTGCCGCTTGTTTTTTTTCTAAAAATATGTTTGGTGTGTCACCCAAAAAGCTGCACCTCTGTCACAGCTATACTATTTTGGTTGCTTCAAGGCTACGGTATGTATGTCTACATATGTGGAGGGTATTATTGATTCCTGTGACTATTTCAGATAGAAAATATTTGAAAATAAATAGTCATTGTTGTGTAATAGTGATTTAAATAAAATCAACATTATATTATGTCACACATACAAATGTCTACCACAATTTTTTGTGTTTTTTCATCTATAAATGTCCCCTATTTATTTATACGATCCCCCTTCAATAGAAAATTGCATAGGATGGATATGTATTTCTATTTTGATTCATCAATCTGCATATATATATATAGAAAAATTGTTATGGTGTTGTTTTATGTCACATAAAAGTATTATGCTACATTTAAAATACATTCCAATTTTCTCTCAAGTGAAGTGTACCCCATCCATGATTTATAGTAGGGGTCATATGGTTTTGGCTCCCATTCATTATTATCAACACTCAGTTGCTATTTCATAGATAAAACATTATTAATCAAAGTGATGAATATAAGAAACATCAAACAATGTATAACCAGACACAATGTACCTGAAAATTCTGCTCCCCATGACGGTTGCTAAACACATCCCTCAATCATTGGGATATCATGTGTGCAAATAGAGAATGTGGGTGGAGATTGATTTTCCCTTCTGCATCTTTAAGATGATATTTTGTTAAAATTGTGTGGATGCCTCTAGGAATCCTTCCTACAACTCTTAATAAAAATTCCATGTGCGAGGCATCTACTATATCAAAACTCTACAATGGATGATGAAGAGTAAGTAAATGTTTTTTTATTTTATATTATTTTAATAAATTAAAGAAATGATATCATAATGTTACCTTAATCTCTTCCAACATTAGTGTCTAAATCTTGGCGACAACATGGTTCCATGACTGTGCATCAATTGGAATGTGTTTCCAAGTGAAGATTCCCATGTAGATACTAAAGATGAATTTTTTGGGGTTAACATGTTGGCCTCTCTTAATCCGGCCCAACTCATATTTGATGCCTTTTTCTTATGCCTTAAAGATTTTGGCTAACACCGTTAAACTATAGAACTCTGGTTTTTTTTCTGACTTTTGGGTTTCCTTTCCTACCATTTCGTTATAAACATAATCGTTATGTTCCTCCTAAGTGCTAGCATCGACAGTAGACCAACAACAACAGATTGAGAATCCTGTTGTACCTAATCACTAGGTCTTACAGCAATAGGATGAAAAACTTGTTGTTGCTTTGAACATGGACTAGCAGCAGCATGTTGAGAGAACTATTGTGCCTCGAGATTGGGCATATCTGTAGGTGTAGAAGTCAGTATTTATAGAAGTGGTTTGACATTAAACAAAGATTACATAAAAGGAACAAGGAACATATAATAACATAATGTAACATAATGTATATTACAATAACCAAATAACCAGATTATTGAACTCTCTTTTTTAAGGCTGAAGAGATTTGACACGTCTATCGATTATATAAATCCCTTAATTGTGGTATCCTCTGAAATACTATATTTCATCTACATTGGGATCACTGTGAAATGATTGTGGAGTACCAATGAAAGGGTCATCCTCTGTAGAACATTTATATGACCATTTAGTTGTTTTGGTCAATCATAGAAAATTTGATGAGTTTTGATTTGCACGATCTGGAACATAATATTCTAGTAATTCCTATAATGCCATTATAAATGCTTCATATTTCACCCCTTACTGAAATAAAACTTCATGAATCCCATTTTATCAATTTTTTAAAAAAAATCTTGTTATAAATCCAATTCCATTGAATATTCGACACTTGTAATTTCATATAATCCAACTCCCATATTTTTTGATGATGAAAAAGTATGTCATATTTTAATAAATTGTATTTATATTGATATCACTGATAATATGAATCACATAATCCACAAATGTAACCCCACTAATATGCATGGTACTGTCTTCATCATGTTTCTTAGTATATAATTTATAACCATTAACCACATGAGCATTGTAAGATAATACATAAATAATTGCTCCTCAGGCTATCCATTGATGCCATTTTGAAATTGACTCCATATTTTCATCTAACTTCTAAAAAATATGGTCCCGAAACAATCTTATAAAATATACATTATGCGTATCTGATATCAATTTTATTTACCCCTAGATGGATTAAAATGCCTATGAATTTCAATTTGGGTTTTAATATATGGGTCAACATTGAAACTTATATGAAAAACATAAGGGTGGGCCTGCTTCTTATCTGTAATATTGATTGTGACTACCTCTCTTCCAAAAACTCCTTCACCCTCAAACCGCCCAATATGACAAGATTTTGGTAGGCCAGTGTTCTCCACCCTAGATAGTTATTTGGTACAGAATTCAATGGATTTCTCCACAAAATATTGCTCTACAATGCATTCCTCTGGCCAGCTATTATTTTTTGCATATCATTTCAAATTCCTCATATACTATTCAATGCGGTACATCCATCTATAATGTACAAGACCACATAGTTGATTTTTTCTCACCAAATGAACCATCAAATAAACCATCATATCAAAGAATTTAGGCAGGAAGAATATTTCCAATTCACATAATATGACATAAATTTCTCTTTCCATAGCTGAAAATTTTTACTAGTCTATAACATTGTTGTATATAGCATTGAAGAATAAACAGTGATTCATTAATGTATGGAGGAAATTCATGGAAACAATGCTACGTAAATCAATAATAATTATATCTTGCATCAAAACATGGAAGTCATGTTATTTTAGACCCTTTAATTTTAATTTTCTCATTGAAAAAGTGTTCATGATATTTGATTAATACCCCTCTGGATCCTTTACGTCATTCAAGATGTTTCAAGACTACTATCTCTCCTTCCTGGAAAGAGTGTAAGAATTTGGAGAATGAAATGTTCATTTTCACCCTTCACTAGTGAAAACTCTTTTCGTATTCCAATCTCAAACGTGTCCAATCTAGCCTTTATTCAATCATTTGTTTTGCCGGGTTCATTTAGCAACGTTCCAATGACACTATAAAATACATGTTTTCATCATTTATAACATCAAAAAAAATGTCTGACATAAAGGAACAACTCGTATGGAAATTCAAAAAAACAGATCTCTTTTTCCAACTAGTTTTCATAAGGTTTTACAAAAATGATTTACCAAAAGTACTGTCCATGTATTTTAATTTCTCAAATAATTGATCACCTATTAGTGTAGACGGTGATGTACATTCCTTTTAACTTCTTTCGAATGATGTCGTCAAATATTGGAACTTATGTCGTCAAGGTATAAATTTTCAATGTCCTAGAAACACAGTTTTTGATTAATGTTTCAACATAAGTGATTGTGTACCTTGTTCGCAAATGGCACACTCTTGAGTTACTTTAATTATATATCCTAATAAATATCCATACGTAGTAAAGTCATTTATCATCCCATACAACATTTCTCTCAAAGTGAAATCTTCATTTTCGTAAGCATCATACAATATAACACTTGAATCCCACAATAATTTAAAATCCTCGATCAATGGAGCCAAATAAACATCAATATCATTACATAGTTGTATTGTTTCTGATATGAGAATATATAACACTTTGTATTTTCTTTCCTGGCATAACCACATAGGTAATTTATAATTTACGAACATAACCAGCCATATAATATGACTACTTATTTGTAAACCCAAAGGATTCACTGCATCTGTAGATGATGTGAGCGTTTTTTTCGTAAAACCCTCAATCGATATTTTCCCTTTTAATGTAGAACAGTGGTGACCACAGGGTTGTCTCTCGAGGAGGTTGCAGTTCGAGTTGTAAAACTGTCACTTTTGTTGTTTTGTTTGTTTTTAATGAAATGAAAATGGGGGTTTGATTAACAATTTGAAAATAAAATTTTAATTAAATAATAAACTGAAATAATTTTAAAGTAATGATAATGTGGGTTTGAAATCAAGAATAAATATATCAGTTGTAGACAAGCTTCACCCTCTCGGACACTCCCCTCTTCCTTGTATATAAAAAATATCTCTTATATTAAATTCCTAAATGTTCCCCCAAGGACCCCCAGTTTTACACTAAAATTTGAAAATAAACAATATTTAATAATTCAATATGATTGTGGTCCCACCTATAGAAGTGATTCAATTACTTAAATACGTCCAAGTAATTGAACCTAATTGAATTCGATATGCTCAATGACAAAACCTCACCAAAGAATTTTAAATAGCAAAGTCAATTGTTCTACTTTATAGATGGAACGATGGTCAATTTTTTTTTAAAATATATTTATGAAAGAAAACAACAATATTCATTCAAAAATATAGGTTCAAGAGAAATTCAAAAAGATATTACACATTAAAATCCAAACTCGGAAGAGAGTGTCCGTCGGGTGTCGCCGTCCGTAACCACTTGCCGCTTAGCCTTCCATCACATGAGAAGCCTTCATCTTTTCTATTGAATATTAAAAGAATGTAATCTTCTTAAGGATCAAAATCTCCACATTCCCCTTCGCTCTCTCAAGTCAACTCCCTTTTGTGATGGATGGTGTGGTGAAAAATAGAATATGTCTTGAGAGGTAAGAGCTCCACTCCTTTTATAGGCAGATTTTATCTTCACCAAGTTGTCACATTTTCGACTTATTAAATGGCCGATTCACGCATGGACCTCTTCATCAATATTTTTCATCAATATCTTGGTCATCCACCCTCAAATGTTCAGATTAATTGGACGTGTATTGAAGGATTTATGGTTTTTCTATTGAAAATCAATTTCTCTGAATAAAGCTTCTTAGAAGCTTCCTTCAAAACTCTATCACTAAAATGTCATCATAATGGATTCCAAACGGCTTGACATTTATTAAGGAGACGCGTCTAGGAGGCTTCTATCATATACAGGTGTAATCTCATCATTTGGAGTAGTGTAGGCCGGAATTTTCATTCATTACTATGGTAGAGTCAATGTAGTCCGCCCAGAAACAATTGTCAACTTCATTGATTTTTTTGGGCACCATGAATATTGATTCATCCCCTGGTCCTGAAGAAACAGTTGAAGGAAATAAAATAAGGGTTCAAAAAAAATTCGAATCACAAAATTTGGAAATATTTTTTATAATAAATGACCAAAATAACCCTGTGATAAAAATCTGTTAAAATCCAGAATTATGCAATTTAAAATTTTTATCCCAAAAAACACTCTAAATCCAAAATTGATACAAATAAGATCAAATTGTAAAATTTTTCAGGTTTAAATAATTTAAATAGACAATAAAAATATTGTAAATATTAGCTCTACCAATTCCCCCACACTTGGCTCTTGGACTCCTGGACAAATGAGCACAGTATCAAGAAAAATAAAACACATACCAATGGAGTTTACCAATTTACCACAATGAATTAAAAAGATATCATGCCTCATAAAAGAAAAATATTTAAAATTCTAAATTCAAATCATTCAATCCATTTCCACTTATTTTGTCTTCTCATGGACACAACAAACATACCTCACATTCATTTTCTCTCAGCACACAATATAGATGTGCAACAAGGCTTTTCTCGTCCAACTCATGCATGAATTACCATAGGCTTGATAAATTTCTACATCTCCACCCGATGTGAACCAAGAACATGTGATTATCATGAGGACATTATAGGTTTTTTCTATGGCTTGGGGTTGGTAGGTTTCAAATGTGAAAAATTCTGTGGCTGAATTAGCAGGGTTTGGCTCTTTTTTAAGCAGAAATGCATGATTCTAATTTTTACTCAAGTATGGTCTCCTCCATATTCTATTAAAATAATCAGCTCTGATCTTCTTTTTTCCACCCCATTCCATAAATATTTCAATAGAAAGTATGAATTATTTTTTTAAAGCTCCAGATTGGGGACAACTTATTTCCATTGCAAGCTCCAGACAGGCACAACTCCATTTCATTTGAGAGCTCCAAATTGGCACAGCTCCATTTCATTTGAGAGCTCTAGATAGGCACAGCTCTAAGAAAAATATATTCCAGCATCACATATACGCCTTAAATGTTTAAATTTTTTCCCAAAGCAACACCAAATGAGGTATCACATCATGAGTCATCTTCCCCTCCACACTTAAGTTCAACTAGATCATGCATTTTTACTTCCAGAACAGCTGGGAAAGGGAAATTTGGCTTGTAATGTGGCTAACCTAAGAGGCTATACATGGCTACTAAGGGCTCATGAAGGATAAAATGTTCAAGGAAGGACAAAATAAAAAGGATAATCATGAAAACGAGGCTCCAATATTCAAACAAATTCCTCAATCATTTTAATCACAAGTATCTCAGCCCTCATGTTTTGATAGAAATAAATCACGTTCTGGTTTAAACAAAAACAAATTGGTTCTCTCAAGAAAGAGGTAAATGTGAAGAAGATGTAAAAATGGGTCCATAGGCCTCATAGTAATGAGAATTTCAATCACAATGTCAGTGATATGTGCCATGAGATTTAAAAATCAGTGGTCATTTTTAGAATTTTCCAAATTTTTTAACATAAACAAATGTCGTTTCCATCATTCATTTATGTTTAGTTTCGAAGGATAAGTTGGTTCACTCCATGGAATGAGTTTCAAATGAAATTCAAGAAATTCCAAAACAACTTTTTTTTGAAAAAGAAACACGAAGAAAGAAGAAATAAAATGGAAAGAAATTTTGACAACAAAAAATTTCAAAAAAAAGTTCATAAAAAAATCTACTCTAACCAGCATTGTGTCCCCCCACACTTATTCTATGAAATGTCCTAATTGTGTAGTTTTTTTTAGCATGAAATTAAGGAAATTAAATACAAAGAAAAAATAAATGATAAGGAAAGACACAACCTAGCATCAATTATATTCTACGTCATGAAGTTGAATTTCCTCCCCTGGAGGATCTTGAATATTTTTTCGAAATAGCTTCAACCAATGCCCATTGATAGTGAATGATGCCTCTTTGTCTGGATCTTTAATCTGTATTGCACCAAAAAGAAAAACATGAGTAACAATGAATGGGCCCGACCATTTGGAACGAAATTTACCTGGGAAGAGTTTCAATCTGGCATCAAACAGCAGAACATTGTCTCCCTCCTTGATGTTTTTGTTGAGAATCCTCCCATCATGAAAGGCTTTCTTCTCTCTTTGTATAACCTGGAGCTTTCGTATGCATTATTTTTTATCTCCTCCAACTCCTGCAAACAATATTTTCTTTCATTCCCAGCAGAATATAGGTTCAAGTTACATGTTTTTTACAGCCCAAAAGGATTTGTGTTCTAACTCAACTGGTAGATGATAAGCCTTTACATAGACCAATATAAATGGTGACATTCCAATGGGGGTTTTGAAAGCAGTTCTATGGGCCCAAAGAGCATTATCAAGTCTCAAACTCCAATCCTTTCTATTTGGGTTCACTGTTTTTTCTAGGATTTGTTTGATCTCCATATTAGACAACTCATCCATTCCATTTGTTTGAAGATGATAGGGCGTAGAGACCCTATGATTAACACCGTATTTCTTCAAAAGTGATACCAAAGTCCTATTACAAAAATGGGTACCTTGATCTGTAATTAGAAACATTGGAAATCCAAACCTTGAATACAAATTTCCTTTCAAAAATTTAGACACAATCTTTGCATCATCAGTTGGGGTGGGGATAGCCTCTACCCACTTGGAAACATAATCAACAGCCAACAAGATGTAGATATATCCAAATGAATTAGGAAAAGGCCCCATGAAATCCATTCCCCATACATCAAAAACGTCACAAAACAAAAGTGGGTTTTGTGGCATCTCATTCTGCTTGGAAATGTTTCCTTATAATTGAAAATATTTAAAGGTTTTGTAGAATTCGAAATCATCTCTAAAAAGGGTGGTCCAATACAATCCAGAATCAAGAACTTTTCGTGTTGTTCTTTGTGGTCCAAAGTGTCCTCCACAGTTTAATGTATGGAAGGAATGTAGGATGGATTGAAAATCAGAGTTTGGAATGCATCTTCGTATCATTTGATCACTACCAATGTTCCATAAATAAGGATCATCCCAAATGTATTTCTTTGAATCGCTCTGATGTTTATGAATTTGATTTCTGGAAAACCAATGGGGGTGTTCATCAGAAGCCAAATAGTTTACAAGATTAGCGAACCATGGTATTTCACTTTGAGAAGCAAATAAATCCTCATCTGGAAAGGTTTTCTTAATTGGAGGAACACAACTGAAATTTCCTATTCCCAATAGATGGTATCCTGCTCAAATAATCAGCAACAAGGTTCTCACATCCTTTCTTATCTTTTATTTCAACATAAAACTCCTATAAAATAAAAATCCATTTCAGAAGTCTTGGTTTTGCATCATGTTTCTTCATCAAGAATCTGATTGCTGAATGACCAGTAAAAACAATCACCTTGGAGCCCAACAGATAACTTCTAAATTTGTCTACAGTAAAGACAACAGCCAACAGTTCTTTCTCATTTGTTGTGTAGTTTGATTGGGCTTGATCAAGAGTTCGGGAGGCATAGGCAATCACATGAGATTTCTTTTCTATCCTTTGACTCAATACTACCCCAAGAGAAAAATCAGATGCATCTGTATTTATTTCAAAGGGAATGTCCCATACAGGAGGTTGAACAATGGGAGGGGTTATCAATCTTTGTTTCAGATCATGAAATGAATTTATTCAATTCTCTTCAAAGACAAATGAGACATCTTTTTGGAGTAATCTGGACAATAGAAGTGGAATCGTACTGAAATCTTTAATGAATCTCCTATAAAATCTAGCATGCCTAAGGAAGGATCTCACATCTCTGACAGTTTTTGGGTATGGTAATGAAGAAATGACCTCAACTTTGGATTGATCAACTTGAATTCCATCACGGGACACATCATGTCCAAGAACGATCCCTTTAGCAACCATAAAATGGAATTTTTCATAATTTAGAACAAGATTCGTTTCAATGCATGTTTTTAGGACATGTTCCATGCTTTTCAAACAACATTCAAAAGATGATCCACACGCAGTGAAGTCATCCATAAAAACTTCCATTCATGTTTTCAAAAATTCAGAGAAGATGCTTATCATACACCTTTGAAAAGTTCCTGGGGCATTACATAAACCGAAGGGCATCCTTCTGTAAGAAAAAGTTCCAAATGGGCAGGTGAAAGTGGTTTTCTCTTGATCCTCAGGTAAAATGTGAATCTGAAAATATCCAGAGAATCCATCTAGAAAATAGTAGTGGGTTTTTCCAGCTAGTCTTTCAAGGACTTGATTAAGGAATGGTAATGGGAAGTGGTCTTTCCTAGTAACCAAATTGAGTTTCCTGTAATCAATTCACATTCTCCATTTATTTGGAAGCCTTATGGGGACAAGATCACTAAATTCATTCTTTGAGAATGTAAATCCACTTTTTTTAGGAACAACATGGACTGGACTTACCCATTGACTATCAGATATGGGAAAAATAATTCCAGCAGCCAACAAGGTGGTGAATTCTTTCTTCACAGCCTCCAAAAGTGTTGGATTCAGTCATCTTTGAAATTGTCTTACTGTTCTAGTGTTCTCCTCTAGTAAAATTTTGTGCATGCAAACCAAGGGGATGATTCTTTTTATATTAGAGAGAGTCCATCTTATGGCTTCCTTGTGGGACTTGAGAACATCCAACAATTGGTTTTCCTGTACTTATGACAATTCTTTTGAGATTATTATAGGGAATTGTTCCTTATGACCTAAGAAGGCATACTTGAGGTTATCTGGAAGGGGTTTAAATTCTACCATAGGTGGGTTGGTTTCATTGATAACTGGTAACTCTTCAGAAGTTTGATTGTTTGGTGAAGCTCCATGTTCGTCATGGTTATCTCTTTCTATGATATCAAGACTTGTTTCATGTGAAGAATTAGAAACCTCTCCTGGAATACCACTAACAGATTCAATGGTTTCTAAAAATTCATCTTCATCATTTCTCAGATATCCAGTCTCAACATCCCAAGACTCTTCATAGTCTCCAATTTCATCCTCATTTATATCCGATTCGGTATCATACAAATATCCCTTTTTTTCAACATCAGTTGGTATTTAATCACAGAAAAAATTAGGTAACATGCCAGAGGAAAACCAATCAATCATGTTTACATGGGGATTTGAATGATCCTCAACTGGGTGTTTCATTGAATGAAAAATGTTGAAATGAACAACATCTCCTCCAAATTCCAGTGAAAGTGTTCCCTTGTGAACATTGATGACCGCTTTTGCCGTTTTTAGAAATGGCCTCCCTAGGATGAGGGGAGCATGTGTGCTGTACCGATCATCTTCCATATCCAAAACAAAGTGGTCAATAAGAAAAATCATGTCTATCACTTGAACGAGAACATCCTCCATAACACCAGCAGGTTTGGTGGTACTTCGGTTTGCGAGTTGAATGATAATTACAGAGGGTTTTAAGTATCCAACATGAAGAGATGAATAGATAGAATGTGGCAAGACATTGATGGAGGCCCTTAGATCAAGAATCACATATTTGAATTCACATTTCCCAATGGTAAAAGGAATGGTAAATGTCCCAGGGTCTTTACAATTGACAGGAAGGGCATGTTGAATCAACGATGAGACATTCCTTCCTATGTTTACTTTTTCACCCCCTTTGAACTTCCTCCTATTGGTACACATGTCTTTCAGAAACTTAACATACCTCGGAATTTGTTTCACAGCATCGAGCAATGGAATATTGACTTGGACTTTCTTGAATGTTTCCAAAACCTCCTTATCCAATTCTTTTTCAGCACTTGACTTTGGTGGTGGTTCACACCTTGGATAAGGCAGTGGAGGTTTGAATGTTTCTGGGGTATTTTGAGTATGGTTTGGAGGAACTTAAGGGACAGACATCCTCTTCTAATCATTCTTTGTTCTTTCAAACAATATTTCTTCTCTTGACTTTGAGTTTCTATCAACTTCATATTTTTCATCATTTTTATCAAGGGTAGGATTTTCATCAACTGTATCAGAAGAAGGGTTGATGTTCTCAATCTGAGGATTTTTCAATTTTATTCCACTCTTAAGTTCAATTGTACTCACATTTTCCTTCCCATTATTCCTTGGATTTACTTGTGGGTTTGATGGTAAACCACCACTCATTTGATTTGTCATGCAATTAATACCAGAGCCAAGTTGACCCATTTGAGTCATCAATGTATTCAATTTGTTATCTTTCTATTTTGTGTATTATTTTTGTTCCCTCATGTCCTCTTATTGTTTCCTCATTGCTTCGTCAAGGTTCCTATCAGATTTTTGAGTGGGAGGGGTAGGGTGAAAATTGCTTCCAGAATGAGCATTGTCTTGCTCATTGAAATATCTTGGTTGAGAATTACATGATTGTCCTTGGAAGAATCTTCTTGGTTGTTCAGGTTGACGAAATATTTCATTTGAGTTGTTATTCCATCCTTGATTGAAATTTTGGTTGTTTTTAAACGGTCTTTGATGGTTTGGTTGAAATGGTCTTCCAGGAAAAACTGCATTGCAGTTCTCAGGAGGCTCTTGCATTTGCAGGCATTGGTCACTAAAATGTTCATTCGAAGAACAAATCCCATAGTGGACATGTAGTTGGAAAGCCGCTTCAGGTTTGGGTTGGGTTGGTGGGGTGTTAGACAACATTATTGACCTTACAATGGTGGTAAGATCAGATAGTTGACTTGCAATTGTGTTGTTTTCAGGACTAGTAGTAGGGAATTCGTGTTCAACTTTGACATGAAGAAGGACTCTAGTTCCAAATTGTTGGGCATTGTGGGACATGTTTGCAATTAAAATCCTAGCAACAGCTGGTGTCTTATCAACTAATGCTCCTCCTGCAGCAGCATCGATCATACTTCTATCAGTGAGACACAATCCTTCATGAAAGTATTGAATGAGAAGCTGGACACTGATTTGATGATGGGGGAAACTAAAACAAAGACGTTTGAACCTTTCCCAGTATTCGTGAAGCATTTCTCCTTGTGTCTGCCTAATTCCACAAATCTCCTTTCGAATGGAGGCAGTTCTAGACGCAGGGAAAAAAATTCAAGGAAAATATTTTTTTAATTCATTCCAATTTCTAATCATGGTTGAGTGAGAATATAAAAACCATTCCTTAGCAACTCCATCTAGAGAAAATGGAAATGACCTAAGCTTCATTTGATTGGCATCAACTCCATGAGGTTTCATGTTGACACACAGGTAACTAAATTCTTGGAGGTGTCTGTGTGGGTATTCACCAGGCAACCCATTGAATATGGGAAGCAGGTGGATGAAACTGGACTTGATTTCAAATCCAGCAGGGGCATCAGGGTACTCAACAGGATTCTCGTGATTTTCGTCATAGGATGAAGCCAGTTCATTCAAAGTTCTATTTTCATCCATTTGGATTTCAGTTTCAACTAAGTCCCTCCTAGGTGTATTGGAGGAAGATTCACAACTTGAAAGATGTGGATTATTACCTCTAACCCTAGTGTGAAAATTTCTATCAATCTCGGAATCTAAAGGTAACAAGTTCGATTCAGAAGTTCGGTTCATGCAAGTGAAAGGAATATATATATATATATATATATATATATATATAACCAAAATAAAATCAACTCTAGAAACCTCCCCGGCAACGGCGCCAGTTGATGTGAGCGTTTTTTTCGTAAAACCCTCAATCAATATTTTCCCTATTAATGTAGTACAGTGGTGACCACAGGGTTGTCTCTCGAGGAGGTTGCAGTTCGAGTTGTAAAACTGTCACTTTTGTTGTTTTGTTGGTTTTTAATGAAATGAAAATGTGGATTTGATTAACAATATGAAAATAAAATTTTAATTAAATACTAAAATGAAATAATTTTAAAGTAAAAATAAAGTGGGCTTGAAATAAAGAATTAAAATAGCAGTTGCAGACAAGCTTCACCCTCTCGGACACTCCCCTCTCCCTTGTATATAAAAAATATCTCTTATTTTAAATTCCTAAATGTACCCCCAAGGACCCCCAGGTTTACACTAAAATTTGAAAATACACCATATTTAGGACTTAAATATGATTTTCCCCCTATAGAAGTGATTCAATTACTTAGATACCTCCAAGTAATTGGACCTAATTGAATTCGATATGCTCAATGACAAAACCTCACCAAAGAATTTTAAATAACGAAGTCAATTGTTCTACTTTATAGATGAAACAATGGTCAAATAAAATTTGTTGAAAATATATTTAAGAAAGAAAAAAACCATATTAATTCAAAAATATAGGTTCAAGAGAAATTCAAAAAGACATTACACATTAAAATCCAAACTCAGAAGAGAGTGTCTGTCGGGTGTCACTGTCGGCAACCACTTGCTGCTTAGCCTTACATCACTTGAGAAGCCTTCATATTTTCTATTGAATATTCAAAGAATGTCATCTTCTTAAGGATCAAAATCTACACCTCCCCCTTCGATCTCTCAAGCCAACTCCCTTTTGTGACGGATGGTGTGGTGAAAAATAGAATATGTCTTGAGAGTTACGAGCTCCCCTCCTATTATAGGCAGATTTTATCTTCACCATGTTGTCGCGTTTTTGACCAATTAAATGGAAGATTCACGCGTGGACCTCTTCATCAATAATGTTCAAAAATGTCTTGGCCGTCCACCCACAAACTTTCAGATTATTTGGAATCGTATTGGAGGATTGCTGGTTTTTCTATTGAAAATCGATTTCTCTAGATGAAGCTTCCTAGAAGCTTCCTTCAAAACTCTATCATAAACGGTAATCATGAAGGATTCCAAACGGCGTGAAATTTATTGAGGAGACGCGTCTAGGAGGACTCTTTCATATCCAGGTGGAATCGCATCATTTGGAGTAGTGTAGGTTGAAATTTGCTTCCATTACAATGGTGGAGTCAATGCAGTCCGCCCGGAAAAAATTGTCAACTTCATTGATTTTTTTGGGCACCATGAATATCGATTCATCCCCTGGTCATGAAAACAAAGTTAAAGGAAATAAAATAATGGTTCAAAAAAAATTCTAATCACAAAATTTGGAAATATATTTTATAATAAATGACCAAAATACCCCTGTGATAAAAATCTGTTAAGAATCCAGAATTATGCAATTTAAACATTTTATCCCAAAACACACTCTAAATCCAAAATTGATACAAATAAGATAAAATTGATAAATTTATGAGTTTTAAATCATTTAAATAGACATTAAAAATATTGTAAATATTAGCTCTATCTGTAGATAACACAAGACGATGGTTTCTCGGCTCATTTCCAAATTCAAGATACTCATGATCAATTCTCTTCTATTGAGGAGAGTCTTATGGGTGATGTAGTTTCCCATCATTAATTCTTGTATCTGTAGGATATGTCAATTTTCTAGCAGCCTCCTCACATCCAAATATGCACCTAATACATAGAATGATTGGAAAGTACCATTAAAAATTCAATAGAATATATTCATCTTCTTTATGTTGAGAAGAACCACACTTTTGAGATTCATTATTGTATTTTTGTTCTTTATGAAGCAATATACAGTTATTCGGGCTTGCATGCATTCTTTCAGAGATCATACCCATCGATCATAGCATTCATTTGACAATGTAAGTTTTGCTCAGGAGCTCATTATCTTTTGGGATAATGTTATTCAAGAGAGAAATTAGTTTCATAAAACTAGATTCACTCCAACCATTGTATACATTCATATTATACAGTTTCAGTACGACTGACAATGCTGTATATTTATTGCAACCATCAAACAATGACATTTTTGCACAACTCTTTTGAATCTAAATTTTTTTTGGGAAATCACAAAGTTCATCTTCAAATGTCCTTTTCATTTCGTCAATATGATCTTCATCATCATTCTCATCTGAAATGACATCCTCCATATGATCATCTTCATTATTCATACTTGTAATTATATCATATTATCCATAGAACACAATGTTATCCCATCCACTACCAACATTTGTTTTTCCCCATGTTTATTCCAACATGTATAACTTCTATCTATTCTATGACAAATCAGGTGTTTTTTCAACTCTTCGAGTCTAGTTTGTCTTGAATAACAACATCGTAAACACAGTCGAAGGATTTTATAAGGTTCACATGCATGATCTATTTCGAACATGATAAACTCTTTCACGCCATCTTTTTCTCTTTTTTCAACCGATTTTCATTCATCCATTTTTATTCATATTCATCTCACTTTATATAATAATATTAATATTTTACAAAATAATTACAAAAAATATGTTCAATAAGCTATGACAAACCCCTTACACTAATGTTTTATTATCCCACATGTGATCTACATGTATTGTTGTAAACTAATTTTTTACTATTTATCTAGAAACATAATGTCTCTAGTCATAAACAATTTCACTAAACTAAAAGATGTTATGATTTTCAATAGATTTATTGTGGGTGGAAGGATTCACTACAAGTTTTGTTATGGATATTTTACCAGGGTGTCAAAAAAGTGTCTCATAGAGTCTTCTTGAGATGTGGTTTTCTAAGATTCAGTGGAATTGCACGAGTAAAAAAGTGGTTGTGCCATTGAAATGGATAAATTTTAGATTGATATTCATTGGTGTATGAACTAAATCATGGAAAAACTGGAATACCCTTCATGCCAACAACCAAAACAACATAAAACACACAATCGTGATCACAACCACAACACCGTACAAACCAAACTATCACAATTTAAAATTTTAAAAAGAATCAATTATAAAATTCTTCTTGTTAATTCAGGGGTTATCATTATGTTTTATCATCCTGATACATTCATTAATTAGTCAAGTATAAGTAAATTACCGATTTTTATATTTAAATGTTCAACCAGAATGGACCAACCTGCAATTCATGAAGTGCATAAACAAGGACCCCCAATGGCCATGATTTTCAGCCAGGCATTTAGCCCATACGTTTCTCATTATAAACATCAATATAAAATAATAATAACATGCGATCAAGAGGAAACCAATGAATAAGATGAGAAAAATCACTGCGGAGGGGTCGTTTAGTGCGGGACAAAGGAGCATTTGTCATAGAGGAGAGGCGTATGGCATAGTATATTCCCAACTAAAAAGAAAACAATAAATTAGAACTCATATGTTATACCTATCCAAAAATAGGTCCAATTATATTTTGTATTGGGACATGTCTCATTAAAAAATTTTATTGGTAAATAGTGGGATTTTATTTTCCATATATGATATCTACTTCCAGTTTCTTTATTTATTTGTGTATCTACTGTTTTCCTAGATGTTAAAATTATTAATGGGACATGTCTACTTTTCAGGATAAAGATAATTTTAAATTTACTCTAATTTAGGGGTAAAATTTTCCACATTATTTGTATCTTTTTCTTAAGAGATCGTTGCTATCCTGAATGCTTCATGAACGCCTATTTGGTTAGAAGAATGTCAGGTATGTTTTTGGTTATCATACAACATGGGTCTTAAAATTTCATTTCTAATTGTAATTGACTCATGACGATTTAAATATATTATTTGGGGAAGGGGCCATCCACTAAAATATAAAAGGATTAATAGAGATAAAAATTTTCCTATTATCTCTAATACATGTGATGAAAGATGAAACATACACCAGGTGAGGGAGAACCACCCAAGAGGAGAGAAATGGGAGGGTGGCATTATAAGGACCCGACCATAAACAATACATAATCCTCAGTTAAATAAATAAATCACTTTCAGGATCCTTTCATGTTTAGAGTATTAGAGAATTAGGCCATAACTATGACATTACATCTAAAAAATTACAATGTAGACAATTCTATTCATTTTCCATTTTTTTCATAAAATAAAAAACTCTTAAAAAAATAAACATGTCTAGTTCCATGTTTTAGACAGCATGAATATTAATTGATCTTTTCCTTTAACCTGTTCATCTTTATGTCCTATGAATGAAATTTCAAAAAAACATAGAATGGGAATTAAAATCTCAGTAAGGGATATAAAAGAAATAAAGGAATCATGAGCCCATCAATAAATACAAATCAATGAAACCATACTTTTCAATCATAACTTACCTCATGAAATAATAAAATTTATGAATAACACACTCAAATCATAAATAATAAAGGTAAATTATGGCATATATAACATACATGCATTATTCCTTTCACAGCTACGTATGGAGTTATGTTTGGAATACCCATCATAGTATATTCTCAAAATCTCTTAGGGGAAGCATTAACATTTACCTCTGTCATGTTACCCAATGCATTGGGGTGTTATCTCGGGCTCACCTGGCCTAGGTTTATCACGGAACCACCCATATATGTAAACAATGCACAATAACAATAACATATTCATAACACATAAAAAATCATAAATGAAAGATAAAATTTCAACAATTCTATCACAATATACCATTTCAATATATTGACATAATCAATGCTTTATCAAACCATTTTCAAAACCATTTAATACATTTATTAAAGAGACTTTTGAATCAAAGTGTCCCATACCACATTGAATATTTTGAAACAAATTTTAATTTCAAAAAATTCTTGTCAATATAAATAAATCCTTAAAACCATTTTTAAAACATGGAAATTAATTATAATGATTTAGAAGAATAAGTCTTAAAAAAATTTAAAATGATATTTTATTTAAAGACTTCCAAACCTAATGAGAGACTCTTGAATACAAATAATTGATGATTAACATTAATCAATGCCTATAATATCATGATAATAAGAAGATTCATTATATAATATGTCAAATGGTAGTATAAATACCATATAAAAGTGAATTGGTTTATAACAACAAAAAATTCCCAATGGAATGTAAATTGAGACTAATCCCCTTGCGAAGATCGTATCCTTAAATAAATGACACATCGATGACATAATTCTGTGTGAGAAATTTGAATACACCCAATATAAGTTTACATTATGTGTAATACAATCATAGGTCATTCACACATATTCTGAGTATTACATAATCAAGAAGTATATGTTTAACCCACATAATTGAAATTTGGTTAAGAAGTTATCTTATAGAAATTCGACTGGCTAACAACGTCGCTTTAAAATTCAGAAAATTAGTTGATTAGAGAGAATAGGGTATCTCATCACATGGAAATAAAATTTACAGAAATGAGGATATATAAGAACATATCCCAACATGATAAAAAAGAAATTAAAAGACATTACATAAAAGAACTCTTTGACTAAAAGAGTATGGTGAAAGGTACCCTTACTGATTTGGTAACATATGAAACATACATCCCATGATGAAAGGATCATAAAATGAAAATTAAAATACCCATAAATTAAATTATATTAAAAAAATAATACAGTTCTGGGAAATACATACACCACACAAAAGGAAATAGTGGCAAATATAGCATGAATTTCACGGGAATAAAAAGTGAGATGAAAACTCATACCACGTTGTAATCAATCGAGTCGTAAGACCAAAAGTTACTAACCACCTAGTGAATCACATAATAAAACGAATATATATTGAATAATGATAACATATATAAAAAGGTAGTAAAAAATACACCAAATGCAATAAATAAGTGGTCAACAATGGAAATCTCACGAAATTAAATGTGAGATAAGAAACCCCTTACCTCGTGTCTGACTTGACTCGTTTGTTCCTTGTTCATTATGAATAATAAAATTATGTTAATTTATAATTTATTAAAAACATTAATGTTTATTATTACTTTTATATTACATATTACTTATCTATATCAATTAGTTAATTATTTGAGTTCATGTCGAACATTTTGGCGATGTTCGGAACTTGTGTCAAAAATAAACTTCTCGTAATTACAAATTCTCCATGTGGTCAAAGTTTTATTATCTATAGAATCATATTCCTGATTAAAATATAATATATATCATATATATATCTAGTATATATATTTATTTATAAATGTAAATAACATTTAGAGATAAGGAATGTAATGCACCATTCATGGAGACGGTAAGCCGTACGTACACATGAACGCTACATTCATTTTTTCCATTTTAAAAAAGAATGAAAACTGAATGATACAAAGGTATATTATAAATCGAGTATAATTTAATATTATATATATGTTACATATTTTATTTAATTCCATCTACTATACATTCCATGTATGTCATGAACGAATCAAATCACCTTTAGGGGGTGATAGTCTGCATTTCCTCAAATGAAATTATCATGTTTACACATATTGGAACGCATAAAAGTATGTTTTTAAATAAAAATTACATAATAATTTTTAAAACATAAATATATATCATGTATATATATAGTTACATCATAATGGAAACCATTATACGTGGTAGGAGAAGATTGAACAATCATCGTTTTGTGAGACAGTAGTTCACCATCCACAGAAACAATATATTCTTTACCCATTAGATGGAGGTGTGTGGAAGTGCAGTTCAAATACACCAAATAAAACATCCTAGTATATTTAATATGAAATTGTTATTTATAAAAATAATAAAATAAATAGAGTTTATGGGGATGGAGAAGAACAGTAAAATAAAAGAACATAAGAGAAGTAATTACCTTTAAATCAAGAAACACTCTTTGGTTTGAACTAAAAGGCTTTATTGAAGTGCCTTCTGCCTAAGGGAAGGCTTGTATGTGGAATATAGGGATATAAAGAGATTAATTTGGAAGATTTTGGGTGAGGCAAGGGGCTTGAGAGGTGTGAATAATGGGTTAGATGTGAGGTCTTTTTAGAAGGGGCAGGAGGGTCTCTTTAGGAAAGCTTGAAATTATTATTTAATTGTAAACAAATTTTTAGTGTCTAGAGGTCCAAAACACATTAAAGTTGTGGATAATAAGACTCTTTATTGAAATAAAATCATTAAGTAATAATTAAATAGGTTTTTATGTTTTTTTTAGTTTTTATAATATTATTTATTTAAATCATTCATTAATGAGTTAAACACCACATCATTATTATTTCAAAAATAATTTTATTTATTTGAAGTATAAAAAGAAAATAAATACTATGATGTAGGAAATAATTTTATATTTCAAATAAATATTTATTGTTTAATAGATAACTTATATAACACAATGTAAAAATTGATTTACAAATATATATATATATATAATAAAATTTTGTCTTTACTTAAAATAAATTAATATAATGTCTCATTATCCCTCATATGTGGCTCCATGGGGTCCCAAAATCGACCCGAGGATGCCCATTCTCATAAATGTATCGACCAATAGTAATATAACAAATGTTATGGTAATTTAATATTATTATAATGATATTTTTTTACCTTATTTACCATATTTACCCTTTAACCATGTTGAGTAAAAAATTTACCAAAGTAAATATTTATAATGTTTGAAAATGAAAGTAACTATTTACACAATTAGGACCTCCAAATAACAAATATGGAATTAATTTTTGCAAATTCAAAAAATATGGAAAAAATTATTTTAATATTAATTCTCGTTGTCAAAACAAAAAGGGTGTTTTTATGAAATAATAACTATCAAAATATTGACACTTGTTGATGTCCAATTACAATGTGAAATTACATACAATGAACATAATTGGATTAAAAGGTAAAAATATTATCTAATTACACTTTAAAACCAATTAAAAAAATTAATTTAACAATGAAAATAAATTAGATGAAATGAGTATGGAATTAAAATGAGGTATTTTTCAATATTCATTAACAAGTTACTTAATCAAAAAAACACTAAAATTTAATCCAATCTAAATTTTGATGCCCTGATTCTAAAGAATAATTTTATTTTGTCAAATTGAATATATAATTGTGGGAAAAACATTTTTTAAAACGTGTTCTCCATAAAAATGTGGTAAATCAACCTTTTTAAAGAATATTTGAGTAGTTATGCTTAAAATTGTATTCTTTCACATTTTAATCCTCTAAAATTTATTAGGTAAAAATAAAAAAATTTAACAAACATGTTTAATCATGTTTTAGGTAGTTTTTTTCATTCCAACCAATAAAATGGCTTTGCATTAACTACCATTTAAAATAATAATATTATATAATTATTATTATTTTATTATTATTAAACATTGTGTGCAACATAAGACTTATGAGAAATACATTGTTGTGTGTCGGGTACTCCATAAAAAATACAATCCTTTTTAAAGTAAAATTAATTTTTAATTAAAAAATATTGTTTAATATTAAAATTTCATATAATTTATTTACCTGGGATGTTACATCCTTCCCCCTTTTGTAAATTGTGTCCTAACAATTTTAAAATTGGGCTCAGAAACATCATTAAAAGTCCCACATCGAAAAAATAGTCAATAAAAATATAACATTAAATGGAATAAAGAAAAGAAAAAATGTCATCCGAGGTAACCTATACTAGGATTCCATATAGGAAAACATGTATATGGAATAGAAACTAACTATCATATTTTAATAGAGAGTTATAGAGAACATGATCAAGGAAAGATAACCACCAAAATACCATAAATTTGTGGTTGGGTAAAATTATGATGATAAAATAAAGAGTCTAAAATTTTCCTTCAAGATCCTTTTCTTAGAGTTGAAGAATTTTATTACTACCTAGAGTAAGATCCTAAGGTAATATACTTACTTGAAATGTTGTGTTTCATCATTTAATCAAATTTCTACAACAAACATATTCATGATCCATAAAATCATTTAACTAAAAAGAATAAGTCATAATAACCAAGGAATTCATGTAGGCCAGTGGTAGGCAATAAATCTCAATCACAATTTGGTTGTGAATTCTATTCCTGTAGATTTGTCCGATGCGACGCGTTGTCACACATTCTGCGTGTTTTCCTTTTCATAAAACATAAATACATCCCTATCATGTTTTAACCTAAAAGGTTTTATATTCCGTTAATTTTCATCCCAACACATTATGAACTCGACATATTATTTCATGAAGACATACCTATATTGTCCTTTTTTTATTTCACGTATATCATCCCACCTTTTTATCACACTAAATTTCATTACAAAATACAATACCGACGATCTTTAAGGTTTAGTGTCTTGGAAACTAGGAGCTTAATACATGAAAATGACATAAAACATTATTCTCAAACACTTGAAAGGATTTTTAATTTGTTCATCCTAAGTTCATTACATCATCTCATAACATGGGAGCATACATCAAAGGAATGGGTGAGAAGAAGGCCTAGTAAGGGAAACAAGAGAAACATTTTACATGTGAACTTGAGATACATCAATAAGGTCATGAAAAAGAACGTTAAGGCATGAGAATGAAGTTATGAGGCAAATAATAATAAAAAAAACATATTTCATAACTTGAAAATGTGGCTACAACATTTAACATAGACAATCTTTTCTGTTTCACCATGTTCAATCCCGAAGGTGTCATTAAAAAATTACCAAGGTTATTCACTAAGGCGTCGTTAAAAATGGTCATCTCTAGAGATTAACTCTTTACCCAATGCGTTGGAGCGATATCAGGGAGCACCCTTAAATGATCCTTTATTATCATGTGAGACACATATATCATCATCAATAACTTCATAAACAAACAAAAATTGAATAAAAGAAATGGGTTTCATTTCATAGTCATCACATTTCAAAAACTTCTTTAAAGACGTGATCTTTATGTCACTTTAAACCCATAGAAAAAGGAAAGAATGTTTTATGTATGTAAATCCAAGAATTTAAAATAGAAAATTTTGATATTTCTGTGAATACCCCTTTATAATAAATGGTTTTGATTATTCACTTAATAAAATAAAATAATTTTAGAAAAACAGAGAGACATATTGAGACGAAAATTCTACAGTATAACGACTACGTTACGAGGTTTTAGAAAAAATTGAAAATAGAGGGGACATGGGTCACCCACTCATAAATGATCCATAAAACAGTAGGGGACATAATATAAAGGATTTAAGAACATGGAAATGAAATTTTAAAGATATAACATGTGAAATGATGAACATGAAAGGAAGACAAAAATAAGATTTCTCTTATGAAAATTCAGCAGCCTATTAATGTCACTTAAACATCAAAAAAATGAATTGACATGATAAAATAGAGTCTCTCATCATATGAACATAAAATATCAGTATGATAGACATAGTGATCAGAACCCAACATAAAAAAGTAACTTGATATACTCGAGAGGAAAATAGAACTTGAAAATGAGAAGGGTGAAAGAATCCCTTAAAATTTTAGCAGCATAACGACGCCACTTAAACATTCTTAAAATTAATTGATGAGAGAAGGAGGGGGTCTCCCATAATATGAACATTAAAAGTAAATTAGGATGAATATACAATAACATCCCAAAAATAAGAACATGGAGCACAAAATAAATGACATAAGAGAGTACATGGAAAGAAAGAGAGATGTAGGTTCCTTTACCTTAAAAAGTAACTCTTAAAACACGAAGGTTGGGACCTTGAGGGCTTAGGGGAACCTTGGGAGGACTCCTTGGGAGGTAATGTGACCTGATATTCGTTTAGGGAGTGTTGTGAGTGAATACTGCAAGAGGAAAGGGTGGATATTTATAGGGAAAGTGATGGGACAAGGCATTAATGGCCACGGAACACCTCATTGGTGGTTTTGGAAAAACCATGGGCTTTCCCAAGGTATTTTACCATATTATTGGACACTTGGGACATATATTACTTTATATTACTATTAATAAGTCGAACATATTGATTACTTTATTAATACATCATTTAATGATGTCATTAATCATCTGTAACTTGAAAACTGTATTTTCACTATTTACCAAAAATTCAATGTTCTCAGAAAAAACCCCAAAAATTACCATCACATAATATCAATACTATTAGTTCAAAAATGAAATCCATTTTATAAAACTAATTTTCTAAATATTATTAATTTAATTTCTAATTAAAATTTTCTATTCACCCATAAAAACTGATACTTGACTAATAATTTCTAAAACAGTTATTTATCTATTTTATTGAATCACATTACTAAATTTAGGTGCCTATATTATATTAATACTTTTTTTAAGTGATATTACTAATTCATTTGGTCACATTACTAATCCTAATTGTAAAATCACTATTCATATTTTACTATTCATCAAAAATCGTGTTGATCTTATTAGACACTAAATTTAATACTGAACATAATTGTAGAAGACCATTTTTTGAAAATAATTACACATAATTAATTAGTTTTGGTTTAAATAAATATTATCAAATATATTTTTTCTAGAATTCATCAAAAATATGCATATTATATTTATCTATACATTTGGAAATTCACAATCTTCATCATAAGAAGAAAAAACAATTTCATTTATCTCAAAGGATTACACAAAGCAGTTATAGTCTCCTTACATAGCCCCTTATAACCCCCGCATATGACCTAAGTGTAAGGTGTGCTTAGGTGAGAGGATCCAAGGGTGGCTCGGCCAACATTGCACGAGTAGTAATTTCTATCAGTTGGAACTTCTCGAGAAGGCGATTCCGTTCTAGCTTCACACGATGAAGTTCAGCTTGGGTTTGGTCTTGAACAAAGCCCAGTGGTGCTACCTCCTTCCCAAGTTCTCTTAGATGGGCTTCGATTGGCCCGAGACTACTAGATGAGGCCATCGAATCTTCTTTCTATATTCATTAACCAAGATCACATGTATTTAGAGACAATAGTCGTAACATTTAGTTTCCAAGGGTCATACTAACTAACGGTAATATAACAGTCGAAACACAACGGTCTCAATTTAATTATACTCATATTATCAAATGAAATAGTTTTGTTGAGAATATAAAACAAATAAAATAACACACAATATTAGGAAACAAGGTTAATTCAAAATTTCGGGTCTATACAATCTTCCCCCCTTAAGAAATTGCATCCTTGCAATTTTTAAAATTGGGCATGGAAATTTCATTGAATGTCCCACATTGGAAAAAGTGTCAGTAACAATATTACATTAAAAGAAAGAAAAGAAAGTACAATGGTCATATGAGTTAACCCATACTAGGATTCCATCTAGGAATACATGGATATAGAGGAGAAAAAAAGGATCATGTTCTGATGGGGACTGATAGAAAACATGATTAGGATAAAGTTAATAACAAGAAAATCACAAAGTTATGATTTGTGTAAACAATCTTTGATTACCCAAGAGGAAACATAAACCAACAACGTTTTTTTATGTTCATTTTCATAATTTTAAGGAATTAATTCACTACATAAATAAGAACATATAGAAATATATATACCTTCAAGTATAGTTTCTTCCTTTAATAAGTTTCTACCAAAACAAATATTTTCTTCAAACAATGATCATTAAAAAACACTAGGTCTCATCAAAATCACAAGAATCAACTTCTAGTGATTCACAAAATACAAAAAAATTTAACTATCTATTTTTTATATCATTAAACATTTCCCCAAAAACATAAAGGGTAATATAATAGAACTCTTCAAAAAGAAATAATCCCATAGGAACGAAAACTACTTTAAATCATCAAATTTCCATGGTACTACCCAATGTTCATCATAGACCATTCCATACATAATTGTCATTAAAATTATTCTAAATAAACAATACTAGGATTAAACCCAAATATAAGAAGGATTTGACAACATAGTTTTCCAAGATAACCTTTATCATTCGTCCCCAAACAACATCAACCAATATTAACGTCTTATAATAAATGTAACTAACTTAATAACATTTTCCCCAGGATAGGTTAATCATTTCCATAAGTAACCTAAATTAAAATAAGATTGCCTAAAATTCGTCTATTAATCAAAATATAAGTCAACCTTTACTCCTAAAAGAAAATATTGTAGTATTATATTTACATTAATCATATACGGCTCCCAAAATAGTGAATGTCTTGCAAAATAATAATCATCTTTTAGTCCCCTAATCATCTTTTTTTTCAAGAAGAACAGCTTCACAACATTAACATGTGTTACATAATAATAGATGTTTTCCTTAATGATATAATACCATCTTAGGTAGTGAGTCGATGTTATAATAAAACATTAAATATATTCTCATAGGCCACGAACTAAAATACAACATGACATAGACAATTATTGTGAAGAAGTTACATGTACTTCAGTCATCATCATCCATATCGGCATAGGACTTGCATTGTTACCTTGTCCTTGAAGATTGTTGATGCTCATCATGTTTATCATTCCTTCCAATAGAGAATTTCCTTGTATAATGTCCAGATTCTTTACATTTACGACATTGAAAAGTATAAGGTATATTAGATCAAACCATATCTCTATTCATCACATTATCCATTTTTTAAAGCAATAGGATACTTTATGCCCTATCACCCCACACTTAAAACATCTCCAGGTTCATTTATGACATTATCCTTGGTGCCACTTTCCACAATTTATGCACAAAGGAAATTGCTTCTTCTTTCCCATATCAACATCATTAGATGAACATCCTTGAGACTTCATCTTCTTCTTCCATGATGAATTTGGGAATTCAACTAGGTACCAATTATTAATTGTGATTTTTGATAGCTGGTTTGGCATAATCACAATATGCTCAACTTGATCTCTCGTCATCTCTATCTCATTAATAGGGAATTCATCACATTTCCTATCACATTGGTTTGTTGGGGAATGTTCTTCCATTTCCCACATTTAACTACGAAATGAAATTATAATTAGGGGTCTTAAATACTAAGCCAATAATCATGAAAAGGAAACTTTAAGCATAGAAGGATAAACATTTAGAAGAAAAGTATATCCTAACTCGTGATCCCCTAGGTTCCAATCTTGGTTATCCAAGATCATATATTCTTATGTGAATCATTATTTAATTTTATCTTCATTCCTTTAATAATGGTTCATACTAAGATTATGAATTTAACAAAGTATATCCCCCGAGAGTGTCGTAAAAAAGAGTGAAGCAAGGCCTATTATCATGTACTAGTTACCATTTGAGTCTAGATCAAAGAGGTGTTTTCTGGTTTTACTGCTATGTATATTTGTGCCAGAGTCACCACTACCCGCTCGTATCCAGACAGGGATATATTTGCTTGATAAACCACTTAGACCATACTCACCAAAATACCAGGAAGATTTCCTATATTTAAACTTTTCTATAGGCTGCTTACTAAAGTTTTCATATCGTAATTTCCACAAATAACTAAACCATCCTTTGATACCAACTATATCATCCTGCCTTTTTATCACATTAACTATTATTACAAGTTACAAAATAGAGGATCTTTAAGGTTTAGTGTTTTTGAATCCATGAGATTAATACATGAAAACATCATAAAAAATTATTATTAAACACTTGAAAGGCTTTTTCATTTGTTCATCCAACGTTCATTACAACATCTCATAACCTGGGAGCATACATCAAAGGAAAGGGTGAGCAGAAGGCCCAGTAAGGGAAACAAGAGAAACATTTTACATGTGAACTTGAGATATAGCAATAACGTCAGAAAAAGAACTTTCTCGCATGAGAAAGATGTAATGAGGAATATCATAATAAAAATAAAGTATTTTATATCTTGAAGATGTGGATAAAACATTTAAAATAGAAAATCATTTCCATTTCCCCAATGTCCATCCCCAAGGTGTCATTAAAAATTACTAAAGTTATTCACCAAGGCGTCGTTAAAAATGGTCATCTCTAGAAATTATTTCTTTACCCAATGCATTGGAGCGCTATCAGAGCGCACCCTTAAATTTTCATTTATTATCATGTGATCCACATATATAGTAATCAATAATTTCATAAACAACCCATATAGAATAAAAGAAATGGGTTTTATTGCATAGTCATCACATTTTAAAAACTGCTTCAAAGATGTGATCTTTATGTCACTTTAAACCCACAGAAAAAGGAAAGCGGGTTTTATGTATGTAAATACCAGAATTTAAAATAGAAAATATTGATATATATTTGAATACCCCTATAGAATAATGGTTTTTGAGTATTCACTTAATAAAATTAGTGAATTTTAGAAAAATAGGGAGACATATTGAGACGAAAATTCTGCAGCATAACGACTACATTACGGGGTTTTAGAAAACATTGAAAAGAGAGGGGACATGGGCCACCCACTCTTAAATGATCAATAAAACAGTAGGGGACATAATATAAAAAATTTAATAACATGGTAATGAAATTTTAATGATATAAAAAATGAAATGATGAACATGAAAGGAAGACATGAATAAGATTTCTCTTATGAAAATTCTGCAGCCTAACGACGTCACTTAAATGTCCAAAAAATGAATTGACAAGATAAAATAGGGTCTCTCATCATATGAACATAAAATATCAGTATGATAGACATAGAAATCTTACCCCACCATCAAAAAGGAACTTGAAAGATGGGGCAAGAAAATAGAACTGAAAATTAGAAGGGTGAAAGAATCCCTTAAAAATTCGGCAGCCTAATGGCGCCAATTAAACATTCTTAAAATTAATTGATGAGATCCAGAGGGGGTATCTCATCATATGAACATGAAAATGACTGTAGTATGACTGTAAAATAACATCCCCAACATAATAACATGGAGCAAAAATAAATGAAATTAGAGAGTACTTGGAAAAAAGAGAGAGGTAGGATCCCTTACCTTAAAACGTAACTCATAAAACTCGAATGTTGGGATCTTGAGGACTTGGGGGAACCTTGGGAGGACACATTGGGAGTTAATGAGACCAGATCTTCGTTGATGGAGAGTTGGGAGTAAAAAATAAAGGAGGAAAGGTTGGGTATTTACAGGGAATGTGAGAGGACTAGGCATTAATGGCCAAGGGACACCTCATTGGTGGTTTTGGCAAAACCATGGGCTTGCCCATGGTATTTTCCCATGGTATTGGACACTTGGGACACCTCATACCTTATCTTACTATTCATAAGTCAACCGTATTGATTACATACTTAATACATCATTTAATGATGTCATTAAACACCCGTAACTTAAAAACATTATTTTCACTATTCACCGAAACATCAACTTTCTCAGAAAAACCCCAAAATATCATCTTTACCAAATATCAGTGCTCTGATTTCAAAAATGAACTCCATTTTATAAAAAAATTCTAAATATTTTTAATTTAATTTTTAAATAAATACACTATTAACCGAAAATTTATTTTATTCAGAAAAAACCCCAAAATTTACATTAACATAATATCGATGCTCTGAGTTCAAAAATGAACTCCATTTTATAAAAATAATTTTCTAAATATTTTTAATTTAATTTTTAATTAAAAAATACTATTCACCCAAAAAATTGATACTTGAATAATAATTTCGGAAACATTTATTTATCTATTTTATTTTATCACATTACTAAATCAAGGAGCCTAGATTATATTAATACTTTCTTTAAATAATATTACTAATCTATTTGGTCACATTACTAATCCTAAGTATAAAATCACTATTCATATTTCATTATTTATCAAAAATCATGTTGATCTTATTAGACTCTAAATTTTTTACTGAACATAATTTTTGAAAACCATTTTTTGAAAATCATTACTCATAATTAATTATTTAAGGTTTACATAAATATTTTCAAATATCCTTTTCCTAGAAATCATCAAAAATATGCATACTATATTTCTCTGGACATTTGAAAATTCACAAACATCATCATAAGAAGAAAACACAATTTTATTTATCTCAAAGGATTACACAAAGTAGTTATGGTCTCCTTATATTGCCCCTTATAACCCCAGCATAGGACCTAAGTGTAAGGAATGCTAAGGTTAGAGAATCTGAAGGAGGCTCGACCAACATTTCCCAAGTAGTAATTTCTATCAGTTTGACCTTCTCATGAAGGCGTTTTCGTTCTATCTTTACACGATGATGTTCGGCTTGGGTTTGGTCTAGACCAATGGCCCGTGGTGCTACCTCCTTCCCATGTTCTATTAGATGGACTTCGACTGGCCCGAGACTACTGGATGAGGCCATCAAATCTTCTTTCTATATTCATTAAACAAGATCACTTGTATTTAGAGACAATAGTCACAACATTTAGTTTTCAACTGTTATACTGACTAACGGTCATATAACAATCGAAACTGAATGGTCTAACTTTAATTATACTCATGTTATCAAATGAAATAGTTTTTTCAGTATATAAAAAAAATAAAATAACACACAAATTTAAGAAACATGGTTTATTCAAATTTTCAGGACGTTACATCACCTTCGTATGATAAAATAAAACCATTACAAATAGAAATAACATCATACCTTCATCATGGTGTCCATATGGTTTTATTATAATCTTGTTTACGTAGGTAGAAGTTACATTCATTGAAACAATGATTTAGATATCCTTCAAAATGGCTTGGTTCTTTCATCCAAATACACCTTGTACAACATGGGTCATATGGGTTTTTTCAGAAAAATAGTTTCGGAAAATAATCATGTATGACAATAATTTCAAATCATCTGATAAATCATGATTTTCATAAAATACCTAGACTAAGTTTGAGTTGAATCTTTCAATCAATGATCCTATTAAAATACCATAAGTATGAGATGGGAGACTATATTGCAAAAGAATATATAAATAGGTTGCTCAACTGTCTCCTTCTTCAGAACCTTTTTCAAAATCATAATATGTTTCAAAATATTGTGATAAGGTAAAATATTTTAAAATTCCTTGATGATATTTACCTTTCTTGAAAATATGTGAATATTTTGAAAATATGATTTGATAAAATACAACCCATGATACATGATGGTATTGAGGTATAGTGGAGTAGTTTGATATCTCAACCAACTGCTGGCAAATGAGTTGTATGCTAGAAAATTTTTCAAAATCATCTGAACATGACTATGGGATAATTATTGCAATCATTTCATCCAGACGATATAATAATTTTGTTTGATATCCTCTTCATTCCATTTGTAACATACATTCATTGATCTAAAAAAGATATTATACAAGGATTTAACTGAAATAATAAACATAGGGACTAACCATGCATTTAATGAAAACTCCTCATCCCTAATGTTTTCTAAACCGACTTTCAATACGAACTATAAGGACCCAACTTTAAACATTACTTAATCTTGAGTTTATTCAAGAATTCAAAATGAGGATATTTTCAGGTTTAGAGTTTTAGAGAGTTAGGCCATAACTGTTACATTACATCTCAAAAATTACAATGTAGCACAAGTAAAAAATTAACCAACGACCACAGTTTGAAACCGTGGCCGTAGGCCTAAAAACCATTGTTATATCATATGGCCACGGTTTTGGAAAACTATGGCCGCTATTGTCGTGGCAGTAGGGGAATTTTTATAGGATTAAAAATGTGGCAATAAGACAATATTTCTACGATTTAACCCTGGAATTAGGGTAGTTAAGTCCATGGTTAAAACTATGGATGTAGGATCTATTACCACGGTTAAAAACATGGCAAGATACCCCCTAATTTCACGGTTTAACCATGGCACTATGGCCCTATTGACATGGTTAAAACTATTACAATATAATACATATGGTATAGAAAAACTAATTCAGTCCCCCATCCAAACAGCCCCTTGCACCCCCCCTAGACCACCTTGGGAAGCCCCTATGCACCCCTTTAAACACCCCCAGCACCCCTAGAACACCCCCTGGAAAGACCCTTTTCACCCCATTGAACTCCCACTTGCAACCCCCTGGGGCAGCCCCATTTCACCCCCATGAACACCCCCTGCACCCCCTAGACATCCACTTTAGACCCTGAGAACACCCCCTGGACCCCCCAAACACCCCCTGCACCCCTTGGACAGACCCTTCACACCCCCTTGAACACCCCCCAGTCCCCCATGCCCCCTGGATAGCCACCTTGCACCCCCATTCACCCCCTGGAAAACCCCCTTGCACCCTCTTGAACACCCCTTTGACAAACCCCGTGCACCCCTAGACAACCCCCATGCACCCTCTCGAACACCCCATGTACCCCCATTTCACACCTTTATTTTTTTAAATTATTAATTTTATTAATTTTATGGGAATTGGGTAGTCGGGGTTGAAGCCTGAAATAAAATTTTGGAGTTATTATTTAAAGAACACATGAATTATCCTTAACATCATTCAATGCACCATGGTTGAAGCAGTGCGGTGTCGCCCGAGTCATCACGCGACCTTGCCTCATTCACCACATGACCTGTTTGATGGTCAAGGCAGGTAAATAAAATGTAATGAATATTAAAATGAAAAATAAAAATAAAAATGTAAATTATAATAAAAATAATAATAATTAAGGGAATACATTAATGATAATAATATTGTTTGAGATTATTATTATTATTATTATTATTATTATTATTATTATAGATGGTGTAAATAATATAAATTTTATTATGTTGTTATTAATATCATAATAATTAATATTTTTGGATTTTGTGTTTTGTCGATAAATGAGTCTTCAAGGCTTGGCACCATGCGACTCACAAGAGAATCATGATTGTGAAGCTGTGCGGCTTCGCCCATGCCACCGTGTGACCATCCCAATGATCAAATAATCAAATAAAATAAGTTCATAATAATTTTGTATAATTAAATGAATGGTACAAATATATATAAAATAATAATGTTAAAAATTTAATGAATTTAGTTTTAATGATAATATTAATAATAATATTATTAATAAATATAATTTTGATTTTTAATAATATAATTAACAACCTCATCATTTTAAGGGTCTAGAAATTATTATGCTACTGTTATTATTGGTTTTTGTTTTTTGTTTTTTTTGGGTTTCTTTTTTTTTTCTTTTTTTCTTTTTTTCCCTCATTCTCGTTTCCTCCTTCTACCTCCTTCCCCCATTTTCTATCGGACCCCCTTTGGCCTAGTCACTGGACCCTAGCACACCCCTACAAACACCTCTCTACTCTAATCCGTCATGCCTCCACCATTGCCAGGGACCCCCTCGAGCGCTCATCACTACTCGGTCTCGCACCGTTGTGCCATCGCACGAGCTCACCTGAAAACCCATCGATGCACCTCTACTCCACGGAAGCCCGACACTGACCCCTTATTCCATCTCCTACCCACTATGTCATGCACCCACTCTCCTTGGACTCCCTCTTGGCCATCCCGGACGGTACAAAACACCTGTCCATCTTGCCTATCCCACCGGATCCCCTCAGCTAGTCCCCTTCACTCTTGGCTCCACTCGGTCGGCTCCATCATAGCTTGTAATTATGACCCTTCCTTGCATGATGCACCAAAGACAGCTTTCACTGCCCCCCATAATTGTCGGCCTCCCAACTCCTATTGTGACCTCTGCTTCCACCGAATTACTCTCCCATCAAATGTCCTTGTGGATGAGGCCCAACCCACAACTCCACTGGTGCCTCCTTCATTTTCAGCCCGGTGCAACCCACAACCTTCCCCCTAGAAGGCCGACCAAATTTACCATGAGCAGACCTTCTGGCCAATCTCACATAGCCCCACCGTATCCTCTCCCTTTGGGTAGGCTTTTCCCTGTTTGGTTTGGGGTCACACATCTTCTTGTTTTTGAAATTTTAGTTTCCTGTGAGTATGGTGTCTGAGTTGGGGGTTAAATTTTGATTTATTTGTTCATTTTCAGGTTTAGGGTCTTTTTTGATTCGTGTGTGGTGCGTAATAGGTGTGATTGGTGGTTTTAAAAAGTTTTGGGAGTTCCTCCTTCCATGGTTGGTGGTTCCACATCAAATAATTATTTGATGAATTAATGTGCATGCTTAATTTTTTTAGCATATTATTTAATTGGTTTGTGTTGTTGCGAAGTCAGTTTTCATTCATGTTTGATTTTTTTTTAAATCATTAAGTATAATGTTTATGTTACATTTGTGTTTCTTATTGAGAACTTATATCTAGTCAGTTGGTAGTGATTTTTAAATTGTGCATTTTGTTTTTCATCTGTCCAAGTAGTGTCAATCGCGTCTTCGAGATGTTGTTGCATGTGATTTGTCATATGTGAAGGTGTTGTGTGTGTTGGGTAGGTTGTTTCATTGAAAACCTATGTTTAGTTTTCTACTAGTGTTTTTTAATTTCTTCTTTTTTTTTTGTGAAAATGTGAAAAAAGCTGTTTATGTTCTGGTGTAGTGTTCAAATTTATTTTTTCCAAAAGAGGGTTTCAGTGGACTTTTGGTGTTTAGAGTAACATGTCATATCCTGATGTTGTTTAATAAAATTTATAGTGTTTTATTTAATTGTGAAAACAGTCTTTTAATTGACCAGTTGACATAATAATTGTGTAGAGTGGTGTCTTATGTGTTCTTGATGTCGAGGTTGGGTGTTGTTGGTCATGAAGGAGGGCTGAGTTGGTTTTGTGTGTTATGACGTGTTATGTTTCTGTATCAGATTTTGTTTATAATGAATTTAATATTTATTAATCATGAAATTTAATGATGCAAATATAATATGTTTTACTAAATAATTATTAACAATACATAAATTTTTTTAATTGAGTTGGGTAAAGTCTTTTGGGGTGCGTACTATTTCAAATTGATTTTTTGTATGTGTGAACGTGTGGATTTGGGATTAGATAACACTCCTTTTATTTTATTCATTTGTGTTTAACCTGAAATGTGAAATTGGAACATTTTGAGCACCGAAGGGGAAGCCTGGGTACTTGGTGGGTAGACTAGATTTAGCACAATAGTGATACAGAAGTGGCACTGGCCCGGTTTCACATAGTTGGTTTGACGATTACAACACTAACTAAACATTGGATGATGATTGGAGACCACTAGGTTATGTCTGTGATTCCCTACTTGTGTCTCATGCCTGATAATGTATTTTTTTGTGTTTCCAATATGACTATTCACCGAGATGTGATGTTCTAGGGTCCCATTCCTTTTTCTAGTACCTTTAGGGCCTCTCCCACTTTTGGTGCTCCTGGACTACTATACACACACCGTCGACATATGGTGTAGCTCATGGGTTTTCATGAAAGTTTGGGGTTTTATAAATGGAAGGATGTTTCATTATTTATGTTGTTTTCTTTGAACGTGTTTTCTTCATAGATACTATTTCGTTAAAATTGTTCAAGCTTTGGTGTCCTTTCATTTATTTTGCCTGTAAATGTATTTTTCATGTAATGTTTAAATGTGGAACCTTTTTGTTGGGTGATGTCCTGCTGGGCTCTTGGATCACAACCTACATACACCTTTGGGTGTATGTAGACCTTGTTTCTTGTTTATTCCAGGTTCTGACATCATGCTTAGTGATGGTGGTCCGGGTTATCGATGGTCTTCTTGTACAGTTCTGACAACGGTTGTTTAAGGAGGTGGTTTCTCCTGTTGCATGAAGGTGTGAATAGATGTGTTAGATTTCATTCCTTTATTGTCTTTATGGAGTTCTGGGTTGAACTTTAAACCTTATGTTTTGTCCAATGTTAAGGGTTTGTTTTGTTTTGATTTCCAGATTTTGTTGATTTATCTTGTTCGTTGCTTTCTACCACTTATTAAGGGTAAAACGTTCCCACATGTTACTCATGATACCCAAGAACTTGTGCCAACCCATGGGGATCTAGAACGCCCTTCGGGCCATGTCGAGGACTGGGTTGGGCACCAGGTCAGATGGTGATCCAGATCGGTTCGTGAGAAAATGGTATCAGAGGAGGTTTGTTCTTTAGGGTCGTGTTATTTTGGGATAGAGTCAGTGTAGACCAAAGTTAAGGGTATCAGACCTCGAAGTTCTAGTTATGAGCAAGGTGCCTGGCCAGCACCCCTTGTGTCAGGACTTGAGTTACTAGGGTAAGTTGAGGTCTATTGAGTTATTGGTCCAAATGATTAGTCTCGTTTTGGGGGAAGGAAAAGGGAGTAGGTTCAGTGGTCCTAGTGAGCACGCATGGTCTAGAAAGCCATGTGGATCCGGGGTTGCTGTCCTAGAATACCCTCTGTGGCAGTTGTGTGACTAGCGTATGGCCGCCAACCATTTGTTCTAGTCACCTGCTGACACTAGTTTTCTCCAACACCATTCCTCGTTTCATTGTTTTGTAATTTTGGAAATTAGGTTTTTATGTAAAAATAATTTGGTCTTGGAAAATGTTTTGAAATAATGATCTTTATAAAGGGGATAATGTATGTGGTATGAATGGTGTGGGTTGAATGTTTTGGTTTTGAAAAATGGAAAGGTTTGGTTTTGATCCCTGGTGTTCTCGTGGGAAACCATGTACATGAGTTTTTTATGGAAAAAATGGTCAATGGCACAAGCAAATGAATTCTTAGGTGGCTATGAGGTGGGTGCCGGTGTGGAATGGGAACATGCATGTGTGAGGCCCATGGGACCCCATTGGTGTTCGTGAAACCCACCATCTTCTTTCTCTTTCAAAATGATTTTTTTAATGGAATATTTGGTGTTTTTAAATAATTGGTGTTTTTGTGGTGTGCCCATGTGTTTTGGAAATGTTGGATGTGAGTCGTTTCGAGACGAGGGTCCTTTTTAATTGATTTGTGTCCTGAGTTTGAATTCATCCTTGTATGTTAGTGTGAAGGAATGTGGATTGTAGTTTATTTAAAAAAATGCTTAGGGGAGCCTTGTAGTGGTTCCCCCTACACGTTTAGTGGTCTCTTGTGGTATGTCTTGGACATTGGACTAGTTTGATTAGGTCCATGTTTTTTTTTCTTGACTAGTTCAGTCCCCCCATAAAGCGTTTACATGTGATGGATGTGTGGCCATGGGTAATTTTCTATTGGCTGACCCTCCAGTTGATCGAACGATTCTCTTATTTAATTATACAATTAAACCCACTTTCCTTTTTACAACTAAGCTGGTCCTCTCATATTGGTATGATAGATGTGAGGGGAGTGGAAGAGGGTTTTGGTCTTTTTGAGTTGTCTTAGTCATATAGTATGATGTTTGACATCATTGTATTTGAAGAGACCCTCTTGGAAATGGTTAATGGAATTCCAGCAGGGAAGGGTGAAGGCGGTTTAGAGTTATCGGTGTTGACCGATGTCTAGAAGGAATTTTTAGTACTGTCACCAGCCGCAAGGGTCATGGTTGGTGACGCCTTGCAGTATGAGTACACTTTAAAAGATAAAGGGTGTATTTTGTAGGATCCTTTGGGAATCACTATTTCCATAGGAGTGCATCCCCCTGGAGAGTTCTAATTTTTTTGATTCAAAGGGGAGTGTTTATCGTGCATCTTTCCTTTTTATGTTTCTTGGTTAAGGTGAAAAGTGATGCATGTGCATCCTCTAAACCCTTATTTTGGTGGGTGTTTCATGAGTGAGTAGTTATATGTCATGGTGTATTGTGTTTCCTAGTGTTGTCTCAGTTTCGGTGTGGTTGCGTGTGTAACCAAAAGGAGAAGCTCAGTTTGGGAGTCTTCAATACCTGACTGTGAGGCAGGAGATGCTTCAAACATTAGGGATCTAACCATAGGAATCGAAGTGAAGCAGGCATGTGGTCTAGAACCCCGAGAGTGTATGTGACCCGACTTCATTTCTGTCACTGATGTTGGAGGTGAAAGCAGTTTAAATTGATTTCTATGGTAGTACCATTCTAAATGAACAATTTGGGTGCGTATGGTTTCTCATGGATATGAGGAGGTGTGGTCTTCTTGTCACCTTAAATTCCCAAGGGTTGTGTCTCACCAAATTTAATTGCTTTTAGTGGTCCTTATGAGAGTCTGTTTGGTAAATCAATCTCAAATCTAAATAATGCTCATCTAGGGATGTCAGAATGTCGGTCTGTCTTTAGTTGTGGTTTTCACACCCCATTAGTTGGGCCCCTCCCTCCCCGCCCCTTGTGGTGGGGTGTTTGTTCACTATCGAGAAATTCCCAATGTTTTTATATCATTCCTCTATTCTAATGGTGGGGAGGCCCACAATGGGTCTCAATCGAATTTATCTAGAATGAATTGATTTTGGACTTTTCTTCATTGGTGGGGAGTCAGTTTGGACCTCCGTGTTTTTGTTTTTCAGTCTTGTCTTGGGTGTTAGTAGGTTCTTAACGGTGGAGAGCCCCTCAGGCTTCCCCACATTGACCTTTTGGTTATGTTTCTAAAGATGGCTTAGTGATGAGTGATACGAATGCTACATGGATGTGGTTTGACCTTGTTTGTTCATTTCTTGAATTTTTCTTTGAGTCACTTTCTCTGAGCACAATTTTTTTGCCTATTTTGGCTTGTTGATTGTGGGGATCCTATTTGATCCTTAGTGAGGTATCCATTTTTTCTTTTTGTATCAACCTTAGTTGTGTATTTTTGAGGAAATAAATATTTATCGTGGGGGGAATTGTCACACACATCATTTTTATAATTATTAATTTTATTAATTTTATGGGCATTTGGTAGTCGAGGTTGAAGAATGAGTTAAAATCTTTCAGTTCGTATTTAAAGAACACATGTATTGGCCTTGACAGCGTTCAACACACCATTGTTGAAGCTGTGTGTCCTCGCCCGAGGCATCACGTGACCTCGCCCAGTTCACCGCATGACATGCTTGATGTTCAAGGCAGGTAAATAATATGTAATGAATATTAAAATGAAAATAAAAATAAAAATTTAATGTGTAATAAAAAAATTATAATTGAGGGACTAGTACAATGGTAATAATATTTTTTGAGATTATTATTATTACTATTATTATTATTATTATTGATGGTGTTAATAATATATATTTTATGAAGTTGTTATTAATATTATAAAAATTAATATTTTTGAATTTTGAGTTTTGTCGATAAATGAGTCTTTGAGGCTTGGCAGCATGTGACACACAAGAGAATCATGATTACGAAGCTGTGCGGCTTCGCTCGGGCCGTCGTGTGACCTTCCTGATGTCCAAATAATAAAATAATATAAGTTAATAACAATTAAGTATAACTAAATAAGTGGTAAAAATAAATATAAAATAAGTATGTTAAAAATTTAATGAATTTAGTTTTAATGATATTATTATTATTATTATTATGAATCATTATCATTATAATTGTTAATATTTTAATTAAAAATGTTATCATTTTAAGGGTGTCGATTTTATTATTCTATTATTATTATTATTGGTTTTTGTTTTTAGTTTTTTTGGTTTTCTTTTATTTTTATTCTTTTTTCAATTTTTCCCTCATTCTCATTTCTTCCCTCTACCTCATTCCCCCTTTTTTCCATCAGACCCCCTTTGGCATGCGTGCACAACCCTAGCGCACCCCCTGCAAACACCACTCTACTCAAATTTGTCACGCCTCCACCATAGCCGACGACCCTGTAGAGACCTGAAGCTTGACATACATAGACATTACATTACTTTTGCGGAATACTTAGTACATAACAAAAACAAACACACAGGGATCGTAATAGTTTAGTGTCTTTGGAAACTCGGAATATAATCTTCTAATCGTGGTGAAATATCTTCAACATCTCCCATAACAATCTTACTTTTTTACCTAAAACCTTTCTTTATATCCTGGGGAAAAGAAAACATAAAAGGGTGAGCTCAAATGCTCAGTAAGGGTAAACAAAAGAAATATCAATCACATCATATTCATAAGAACATATCTTTTGGAAATCTTAACCTGCAAAAGAGATTATAATTTCATAACATGAGACAAATAATAGTAGTAAAATGAAATCCCAATAATCATAACTTCAAACAAGAAACTTTGTGTCATAAACACATAATCATATAGAATCATATCTTATTAGTCAAGACTCATCGCCATGACTATATTCGTGGACAAAGTCCATTTCTGAACCGAGTCAACGTCATGTCAGTCCTGTTTCAATGAACCGGTATAACCTACCGTTCCAGCCATGTCTATCTCATGATATATAAAATCTTTACCCAATTCATTTGAGGGAGATATAGGTCCCACCCATCTCATAATGATACCATTCTTATGGGTGCCACAATACCATAAACCATACATCATTGCATAACCCATGTAATAAAAATGGGAATCTTAAACATCATGACATCATAAAACAATTCATATATGATAAAAGAATTCATAAAAATAATTCCATCATAACATAATCAAATCAATGTAATAATAGGGATAAAAACAGAACCCTTTATTATCTTAGATGGAAAATAATTTTGATAAAACACTTGAACTTCATTCTTGAGGAAAATATCCTTTCTACTTCATAAACACTTTTCCTTTATTAACATGTCATACAATTTTAAACTAAAAGAAGTTGATTAAAAATAAACTTGAAAACCTTTAAAGGAATATTTTTGGAAATAATGTTATAAAAATCCATTCATGCCGAATAAGTGAAAAAATACATTCTTCGTACTTTTGTCGGAAAAGTCAAAAAGTACCTCGTATGAAAAATGACAAAAGATACCATTCATATACATTACTAAAAACTCGATGAAAGGTAAAATTGGATTTAAAATATTGTAGGTGGACGGAAATAATATTACATATTGAGGAAAAATGGATGTGGATGATAAAATACACCCCAGTAAATGCCAATGTATAAACAATCTGGGATAAAAATGAGATTGTGATATTTCCCTTCCCTAATTTCTGATATGCTTTGTATGTATCCTAAACTCCTGTATAATGATTTAAATAATGTCATTAACTTATTACAGAATCATATTCATTTTTATTATATCATATATGGTTCACTTATGACTTTATATTACCCGTTCTTTTGTAAATTCCATTTTAAAGAAGCGTTTTGGGTAAAATTGTTTCATTTATCGTAGGTATTTGGACTTGTTGTTTTTGACATTATTATTACTTATATCATGATTTACTTACTTCAAGAATATAAAACATGATTTATTTATCATATATATTCAGTATATATATATATATAATAGACAGATAAATTAAATGAAACACACCATTCATGGAGACGGTAGTCCATACGTACACATGAACGCTGTTTTCCTTTCCTTATTGCCTTGAATGGAAGTAAGTAGATGAAATACATATATATATACATAAATACAGTATACTTAACATGTAATATATTTCATTATTATTCATTATATATACTTTATAATCATTCATGAATGGTTAATGTGGAGAATGAATCTCATCGCGTCGTGGAGACGGTAGTCCGTACGTACGCACGAGCGATGATATTGTTTCCATGGTCGTGGAATTGTGTTGAACTGTATATATAATATTTCAGTATTAATATAACTTTATAATAATCATATATATTTACTCATTACACCATTATACCCATCCAATTAAGGTGGTGGCGGAAAATAGATTACACCACGGCGTGGAGATGGTATTCCGTATGTACGCACGCGCGGTGATTTCCTTTTTCTGTAGGATGGATAGTAGGTTAATTAGAGTTGTTTCATATTTATAATAACATATCAGTATATAAGAAATACTGATGTTATTACTTTATCATGAAACAACTAACGAAGAAGAAGTTGAAGAAGAAAGAAATTGAAAAAGATCGGTAATGGATATTACCTCTTTTGGACGCGCCTTCACTTATCCTCCACTTAAATAACTATGGATGGTCTTTGAAGAAGACTCGGACCTCTAGGATGATACTATGGAAGTGGAGAAGATATTTTGGCAGGGTTTGGCCAAGCTTGAATGCCCAAATTGGTGTGAGGAGGAGAGGGAGGAGGTTCCCTTTATAAGGGAGGAGAGGGGCACCTTAGGAAAATCTCAAAATATTATTTTATATTAAGGTCAAATTCGGTTTATAATGGTTCCAAATGGTCTTATTTCGATGATAAAGTGGGGATGGGTCGAAATAATCTCATCCAATAGGATTTAGACAAGTTTAGGTTATTATTTTAACCTTTTCAATTAGATTTAACTCTACGATAAATAATTTAACTTTTACCGTGTCTTTTTGTTTTTTTACAATATATGGTTAACAAACATACTATATCAAGCCAAACGAACCCCAAGATGTTTAGTATTAATATATATAACCTTATCTAAGTCATTTTTCCTAACCATAGATTTTTAGGAATAAAATAACAATGAATAATATAATATTTGTTTAAAAAACTAATTTATGTCAATTTTGACACTATTTGGTACATGATTTTTATGAAATTCATAACAGAATGATAAGTTCGAACCAAGTTATTTAAATCAACAATAAAATGTCATATTAACCTAGAAAAGTAGTGTAAGTCATAAAAAGTCTCAAATTACATTTATTTGGGCATTTATAACATCAATTATATCAGTATTTCATTGATAAGACAATTATTGCATCATAGTTGTGTCATAATAAATGATAATTATTTAATCCCTAAAAATTATAAATAAATTCCTATGATGTAGATAATTGTATTTTCTTTCTGGATACTATTAATGTTCGAAGTTTCATTAATTTTATCACTAAATTAAAATTATTATACTCATAAGATATAAGAAAGTGACATGTTGTCACATTCTTTGGTTTTAATAATAATTAAATTATTTTCATGGAACACAGTCTATAAAATGAATCTAATCCGACCCTTAGGTTATATGGGTATACTTTTAGAATTCCAATAGAATTTTTACAAGTGTTATGGTAATTTTATAATCTTATATTTACCCTTAATTACCCGATTTACCTTTAACTATAGTAAATAAAATTTACCGTAGTTACTATTCACAATGCCCAAAAATAAAAAGTAGCTTATTAACATAATTTGGACCCACTGATTCCAAATATGGAATCCATTTTTCCAAATTCAATACACAAAATATTCAGAAATTAAATTAAAAATAATCCCATTGTCGAAAGAAAACAGGTTTTTCTTTAAAACATTGCAAAAGATTGAATTTATTTAACCTACAAATTCAAGGTAAAATCAATGCTAATGACATACATTATATTAAATGGTAAAAATATATTCTATTTATACTTTAAAACCATTAAATATTATAATTTAACCACATAATATATTACGATGAAAAAAGTTGTTTTTAATTAGAATATAGTGTGTTTTTACTATTCATTAAAATATTAAATTTATTGGAAAAATATCAAAACATTATCTAATGTAAATTTTTATATCCTGATTCAAAAAAAGAATTTTATTTTGTCAAATTTAACTTATAAACATGTCAAAAACTAGATTTAATGTGGGTGCGCCATCAAAAGGCGGCAAAACTGCATTTTTTAAAAAATACTTATTTTTCCCGAAAAATTTATTTTGTTCTTATAAAATGTTCTAGAAATGTGTAAGATGAATAATAATGTTATAAAATTTATAATTTAGTTAACACTATTCATAACATCTAGTTCAAAACAATATTATAATAATATATCGTTGTTTAGTAAAACCCGGTATTGCGTACAAGACACGCTATCAAGGAAGGTCACGATTGCGTGTAATGCAAGTCAAGTCAAGGATGTGTGTTGTGAAAGCTCCTTTTGATGTAGCGTACAACACAAGACGTTAATGAAAAGAATATTTTTCATAAAATCTCAAGGTGTTACAGACCCCATCTAGGGCTCATCGCCACTGTGGATCGCACTGTCTCGCCATCTCATGCGCTCCCTTGAAAACCTGTCGATGCACCTCTACTCCCTGGAAACCCGATGCCGACCCCTACTTCCCTCTCCTACCCATTTCTACGTGCACCAAATCCCCTTGACCTTCCTCCTAGCCATCCCGTATGTGCCACAACCCCTTGTTCGTCTAGCCCCATACTGTCAGATCCGTCCAACTAGTCCCCTTCACACCCGACTCCACTCCGTCAGCCCCATCGTGGCCTGTAATTCCGACCCTTCCATGAGCAACACACCAAAGACAGCTTGCACCCCCCCATGGTCATTTAACTCCCTGATCCTGTTGCGACTGCTGCTTCCTCTATCTTCCTCTCTCGGCCAGCGTCCTCGTGGCTGAGGCCCAATCCACAACTCCACTGGCACCTCCTCCATTTTTAGTCTGGCATAACCTACATCCTTCCCCCTCACTGGTCGACCCTTTTTCCGGCGATTGGACCTTCCGGCCGAGCTCACATAACCCTCTTGCATCCTATCCCTTTGAGTAGGCTTCCCCCTATTTGTTTTGGGGTCTCCCCTCTTCTTGTTTTTTTTCATTTTAGTTTCTAGAAATTATGTGGTCTCAGGTGGGGTTAATGTTTTATTTTTTTTGTTAGAATTCTAGTTTAGGGTCCATTTCGATTCGCGTGTGGTGTGTATTAGGTGTGATTGGAGATTAAGACATGTTTTGGGAGTTCCTCCTTACAAGGTAGGTGGTTCCACATCTAATAATTATTTGATGAATTAATTTGAATGCCTAATTTTTTTAACATATTATTTAATTAATTTGTGTAGTTGTGAAGTTTGATTTCATTGAAGTTTGATTTGTATTTAAATCATTATTTATCATTTTTATGTTACATGTGTGTTTTCTGTTGACAACTTATATCTAGTCCGTTTGTAGAAATTTTTAAATTGTACAGTTTGTTTTTCATCAGTGCAAGTGGTGTCAATCGTGCCTTTGACAAGGCATTGCATGTGCTTTGTCATAAGTGAAGGTGTTGTGTGTGTTGAGTAGGTTGTTGCTGTGAAAACCTATGTTGAGTTTTCTACTAGTGTTTTATAAAGTCTAGATTTGTTTTTTCAAAGTGTGCAAAGTGGTGGTTTATGTTCTGGTTTAGCGTTTATATGTGTTTTGTCCAAAAGAGGGGTTGAGTGAACTTTTGGTGGTTATATTCATGTGTCATATCCTAAGGTTTTTTAATAAAATTTCTAGTGTTTTATTTAATTGGGAAAATAGTCTTCTTATTGTGTGGTTGAGTTATTAATTGATGTGAGTGGTACCGTTTGTGTTATTGATAAGGTGGTTGGGTGTGTTTGGTCATGAAGGAGGGCTGAGTTGGTTTTGTGTGTTAAGGAGTGTTATGTTTCTGTTTAAGAATTTACTTAGAAGGAATATAATATGTTTTAATAAAATTATTAATGATGCGAATTTAATATGTTTTAGTAAATAATTATTAACAATGCGTAAATTGTATGAATTGAGTTGGGTAATTTATTTTTGTGTGTGTACTATTTCAAATTGATTTTATGTATGTGTGAACGTGTGGTGTTGTGTTTAGATAACACCCTATTTATTTTATTCATCTGACTTTGACATGAAATGTGAAATTGAAACATCTTGAGCACAAAGAGGAATCCTAGGTAAAAGGTTGGCGGATTAGATCTAGCGCGCTAGTGATACGGAAGCAGCTCTGGCGTAGTTTCACTTAGCAAGTTTGACGACTACCACACTAACTAAACATTGGATGATGATTGGAGACTACTAGGTTATGGATGTGTTTCCATACTAGTGGATCATGCATTAGAACGTATTTTGTTTTGTTTCCTATACGACTGTTCACCGAGACGTGATATTCTAGGGTCCCATTCCATTTTTGGTACCTTCATGGGTTCTCCTGGAATAATATACACTGACTATCTACATACAGTATATCTCTTCAGTTTTCTTGAAGGTTTAGGTTTTGTTAAATGCAAGGGTGTTTTTGTTGTTGTTTTATTCGAAATTGTTTTCTTTATTGATACTGTTTCTTTAAAATCATTCAAGGTTTGCTGCCCTATCATTTATTTTTCCAACAAATGAATTTATCATTTAATATTTATATGTGGATACTTTTTGTTGGGTGACTTACTACTGGGCTCTTGGCTCACACCCTACATACACCTTTGGATGTATGTAGACCTTGTTGCTGGTTTCATTCAGGTTGTGACATTGTGCTTAGTGATGGTGGTCCAGGTTATCGATGGTCTTTTCATGCAGGTCCGACAGTGGTTGTTTAAGGAGGTGGATCATCATGCTGCATAAAGGTGTGAATAGATGTGTTATCTTTCTTTCCATCACAATCTTCTTGGAGTTTTGGGTTGAATTTTAAACATTATGATTTTTCAATGTTAAGGGCTAGTTTGGTTTTGTTTTCCAGCGTTTGTTCATTTATCTTGTTAGTTGTTTTTTGCCTCTTATTTTGGGTAAACCATTCCCACAGGTTACTCTTGATTCCCAGGCACTTGTGCCAGCTAGTGGTAATTTGGAAAGTCGTTCGAGCTATGTCGTGGACTAGGTCGGTCGCCGGGTTTGATGGAGACCTGGCTCGGTTCGTGAAACCATAACCCCCCCTAGACACACCCCGTGCACACCCTGGATAGACCCCGTGCACCCCCTTGACACCCCCATGCACCCATTTCCCTCGATTCCCCCCTACAGAAATATCTTGTATAATAATTAAATGAAATTTCAGTTTTATTATAATAAACATCACTTTCAGTATATGAAAACAACATGCTATTCACCCAACAAGATAAAAACAACACATGAAAGAAGTGACAAATACACTTATCATAGATTATGAATTCTAGTGGAAAGAAGAGTGAAAAAAAGTAAATGAGGAAGAATACTCCCCAGAGTGATACCTTCCTATCCCAAGACATTGTCCTCTATCTTTGTTGAAAAAATTTGGTATAAATATTGAATCACCTGTAAAGCTAGAAATAACAGCCTATTAGAATCTTATTCCCATAAATACAGTAGTTGAAACCAGTAGAAAAGTAATGATTTATAAATTATAATTCAGCTTGATAATGCACATGAATATAATTAATTAAAATCCAAAATCAAATTTCAACAAACAGAACATGTAATGCGTCCATCACAACATTCAAATTATATCAACATGGCATAAATCATGCACATTCCCAGAATACCATAACATTAATTTCAAAAAATATATAATATCTACATGTTAATCATGTAGAGATGTAGACATTTTTAGGGAGTTACAAATATCAACCAAAATCTACAATTTGATCATCTTTCAACATTCTATTTTCCATTTTCCAGTCCCCCTACCCCTGCCCCACCCCAATTTCCTCCCCCTTGGACCCCCTAGATAGCCCCCTTGCACCACCCCCCGTACACCCATGACCCCCTAGACACCCCCTACACCCCCTGGAAACCCCATGCCCCCTCTCTTGTCCCTACACATTTCCCACTCTGGAAAGCCCCATTACACCCCCATGGAACCACTTGCCCCCTTGTACAACCCCCTTGCACCCCCTGGACACCCCCTACACCCCCACCTCCCCTACAAAATCCCCCCTCCTCCCTTCCCCTGCACACTAACACCATGTTCCCCCTGGACAACCCCTTGCACCCCCCCCCCTTGGACACACCACCATGCCCCCTGGACAACCCCCTAGACACCCCTCTGCACCACACATGACACCCATGACCCCCCTAGACAACCCCCCTGGACACCACCCTGCACCCACCTGGACACCCCCTACCCCCTAGACACACTCCCATGCCCCCCTGGACAGCCACCTAGACACCCCTTCTCCCCCACCCCCTTCCTTCATTTATATGAATTATCATTTATATTATTCTGATTTCTTGAGATGATGTCAAATGAGGCATCACATGATCAACAGAGTGATCATGTGAAGAAGTAATCATCGTCCGAATTGTGCCATCATTCTATCAATTATGGAGATGCTGAGAATATCGACATTCATAAGATCATGAGATCCTCGAGCATTTGAAGAGGTCCTTGACACACCAAAAAAAATGAATCTACACAACCTATATAAACCAAGGAAATACCAAGAATTTTGTTTTTGTTGGTTTTCTAAGAACTCAATAGTAACTCTCATAACTAATGATCTTTCTAATTCAATCACAAGAAGAAGATCTCACTAAAACATCTTTGTTATGCTTTCGTATGGAGGAACCTGCGGACAAACCATAGTCCCACAATGGTGATCCGGCAGACATATCTATTATCTCACAATATAGAAACCTGGAAGACATTGGGTCTTGCTAATAGGTGAAGTAGAACTCACAAACCCACAATATGTCATTCAATGAATTTAAGTGAGGAATATTCTGATCACACGGTGTTCTTGAGATCCTGTGAGGAATACATTTGTTTATGTGAGAAAATTTCATGTTCCAAACTTGGGGTCATGCGAATGTAGTCACCAAATCACATAACATTGCTTAGATCGTGTGCTTTTCATGATACATCAAAGAAGAATGGAAGATAAAGGTTTCATGCAACCCATACTACCCATTAAATCAATGAAAGAATAATTTACATACAAAAAACAAGACTTTAAATGACACTTAATGTAATTGAACAAATAAAAAAGTGTGTTATTGTTTCATATTCCATGAAACCCATACCCCCTTCACCATGCACTACCGCATGCACACTGCTCCCCCAGAAACCCTCATGCCACTCCCTTAACAGCCCCCTGCACCCCCACCCACCATGAAACAGCTCACCCCCTCCCCCTACACCCCCACACCCCCTTCCCCCTCCCTTCCCCCTGCACACCTCCCCCTACACATTTCCCCCACGCTGTCCGCTTCAACCCCTGCCCCCTTGCCCCCCACCCACACCCCCTTCCCCTTGCCCCCAGCAAACTGCCCCTTTCCCCCCACACTGCCCTCCCTCCCTGCCCCCTACACACTACCCCCCACCCTGCACCCCTACACACTACCCCCCAACCTTCAACCCTATCCCCTACCACTGAACCCCCCAACGATAAATTTTTTATTTGTTTACGATAAAAAATATATACATCAAACTTCATTAACTACAGTACCTGATGAATTAAGAAAAAATGAAGGTGACAAAGCCCATTATCAGCAAAAATCTAGTAAAGCTAACAGATTCAAACTCATTTTCAATATTCTATAAACTCACAACCTATAGTTAAAGAATATGGAAACAAAGAAAAAAAATAACACATGAAAGTGGTGAAAAATAAACTCATCATGCATAGTGAATTTAAGCGAAATGAAGAGAGAAGGAAAGTAAATGAGGTAGAATACTCTCCTAAGTGACAAATTCCAATCCCAAGATACATTCCTCTTTATATTTGTTGAAAAAAACTTCTATAAAAATTGAATCACCTATAAACCAAGAAATAGCAGCCAATTATAATCTTATTCCCATATATACAAATGTTGAAACCCACACCAAACTTAGTTTTTAGAAATTATAATTCAGCTTGATAGTGCACATGAATATAACTAATTAAAATTCAAATCTAATTTCATCAAAAAAACATGTAATGTAACCATAATAAATTGAAAATGATATCAAAATGGCATAAATCATGCACATTCTCATAATACCAGTCCCCGCTTTATTTCCCCACCCCCACTACAAGTTCTGCCCCCTCCCCTTGCACCCCACCCCCTGCTAGTTCCCCCCACCCCTTGAACCCCCCTACACCTGCCATTCCCCCAGCCCCTGCCAGTCCCCCACCCTCTACCCCTACCCCACACCCTTGCACCCCACCACATACACCCCCCTCGATGCCAGTCCTCCTGCCCCCTGCCAGTCCCCCCTCCCCCATGCCAATTCCACCTGCCCCTTCCAGTCCCCCACCCCTGCCCCCTTGCACCAAGAACTACCAACATAAGATTTTTTTCTTTCATCATAACTAGCCTGGATTGAAAAAAATTGAATACAATATTTATCATTGATGCTTGGATATTAGCAAGGTGCACATTATTCTATGATTGGGAAGTTGATGGCCAATATCTTCCATCTCTTTAGAGAGACTCCTGTACAGCTATCAAAAACATCATATTCATGTGAAGTTCCATCAAACTGCTTGAAAAAAATCAGCATAAAAACCCAAAATTCATCATAAAAATAAACGAAAAATGGGATTTGAGGGTGAGAATACTTGGATCAGGTGTACCAGTATGGCTGGTCTCCCCGTGGTAAATTTCAGCCTGCAGAAACAGATAATATAATAAGGTATGACACATAGAAGCCTATAAATCACCTGTCAAAGTCAATTCCGAACCTCAAACTACCATAGCCAATTATTTCTTAATTCTATCATTTTCTTGCTGAATGCATGCTCAATTTCATTTCCATCTACATCGTTGACCCATAAAAATTCCTTCATTTGCTTTTGGAGCTCACTGAAGTATTCTTTTCATTTTTTAGATGTGCATGTACCCAACCACCGGTACACAAATTTCAAAAAAATAGCAATTCGGAGACGATGCTTGATTGTGTTATTTTAGAAATGAATATTGATTATATAAAATTTCAGGGAATTGAATCCAGATCCCCCCCCCTTTCACCCCCACCCCTGCCCCTGCCATTCCCCCCTACCCATGCCAGCCCCCACCACCTCACCCACTGCTCACCCCCACCCCTGCTCACCCCCACCCTGCTAGTCCCCCCTCCCCCCTACACAAACTTGTAGTATACAAATACACCATACACATACACCTGCAACATATTACAAAAACCATTGTAGCATCTCATTTCCACATAAATAAAAAAACAACTAATACATATAAAATTGAAATTCTATAAACAATGAAAACAAAATGATAAATACAAAAAATGTCAATAATGGCACTCCAAAATGTCATCTGAATCCTTTTCATCATCATCAACAATATCAAAATCATCAACGTGTGTACCACCATTAACAACATCATCATCACCATCAACATCTTCAGCCTCTCCACCATCAGCAGCATCTTCAGCCTCTCCACCCATCAACAACATCTTCAGCCTCTCCACTAGCATCTTTATCTACACAATCATCGTCATCCTCATACATCGAGTGAAAATAAAACATAAAAAATCATCCACTTTTGCTACACCATCTAGAGGAATTGAAGATCTTATTACTGATATCAACTTGAACAATTTTTCTTTTTATTTTTTCCGTGTCTTTTGAGACACTTGTCTATCTTCTTACATTGATGTATCAATGGCAGTATGTAATTGTTAATTAGTATCGATTTCTAAATTTTTTCAAGGAGATAAAATACCAGATAAACAAAATTTAGATAGTAATATTTTCATTCCGAGTTTACAACAAACTCTACCACTATGCGCATTGCCAAGAATCTGATGTAAATAATCATTTGGTCCAAATGTGTCCAGTTACTTTTCCATTAGAGGTTGAAGAGCATCCTATAAAAGGACATTACCATTTTAGTAGATATTAAAAAAAATTCCATTGAAATTCTCATATGTGTTATGAGTAAAATTTCTACAACCTCCTTTTTTGATGAAATCTAGACCAAAACATAAGTAGCGTATGGCCTTTTATTTTATTTGTACTACTTTTAAGACTTGTTATAAATTTAAAAAGTATCTTGAAATGATTTTTGGGTTTAAAGATATATTAGTAGTGGTTATGGATTTATTTGAGAGTCTAAACCTTATGAAGAATTTAAGGGATTTATGATGTCCTTTTTAAACCTTATCAAGAATTTATTTATTAACTTATCATTAGGAATACATAAGAGAGTGGTAGATAATGTATTTTCCTATATAATACCATAGGAAAAAGTGATATAATTTACTCAAGCATTATCATTCCCAATGGGGAAAACACAACTCATATAGTTTTCAATGAAGGAAACTGCATACTAAAAGACAAAAATTTAAAATCATTCTTACAATTTTTTCTTGTGTGGCCTTATTCACAATGGTTCTATATTTCTTTTTCATACTATAACAAAACAATAATGATTGGGGAACACGTCCTTCAAAATTTAATACCTATTTCTACATGAAAATTGAACATAAATCAATGAAAAGATAAATATATATTCAATGTTAAATCATATATTACCTGTGACGGTTCATGATCTAGCAGTGTAGTTCACCCCGGAGTATGATTATATATCACAGTGCCCTTATTTCACATGTTTATTTCAGATGAATCCTATTAGTATACAAAAAAAAACCAGCCTTTCAACAAGTCAAAAGGGTTAAAAAATCATCATTTGAAGTTAACAATTTAACGATTTCAAGACGTAACTGAAATAACCAATTCTTGAAAATAATACCGAACAAAATCACATCAAATAAAATCATCCACTACAAGAAAGAATGAATACTAAAAAATGAAAAAATTTATTAAAAACATTAAGATTATAAATTACCTTGAAATATGAACAACTCTAATATGAAATTAATTCTTTGTATTGTGAAATTGAGCATTCATTGAAGATTGGTTCATTTTCAAGAGGTGCACCTCTTCTTCTTTTTTTCTGGACAACTTGTAGGTCATGCTTTTAAGACCACCACATCTCCCCCAGTTCCATTAAACAAGCTCTATTATCATGGAGACCATCCGGGAAGTTATAGAAAAAATTAATATTCAATTTTTTTTATCAATAATACTATATAAAGATATTACAAACAAATTTCAAAAAATATTTTACCCAAATTTCCGCCCAAACCATGTCTTTTATTTCTTGTCCAACCTTTCTCCACTTGATTGGTTGAACCAAAACAATATTTTCTATGTATTCTGGGTGTCCCCATGAAACTCTACAATTCTTTACCATTTTCTTCATTAATTTGCATTTCCTTGTTATACTAAACCGTAATTTCAATGTTTCAATTCCACACTTTATGCATTTTTATATGACCACCTCTTTTAGTAGAAGTGGATCCTGAAAAAAGAAACAAATATTTTACACATATATAACTGAAATTTAATAAAAATTTAATAATTTCATTACATTTTAAACATTTACCAGTAGAACTATTTATCGTTTCTTGATCATGCACACTATGCTGAGGGACAGAAACGAGAGAAGTTTCCTCCATAGTAGTCTGTGGATGTTGAGGTTGGGTAAAAGGGTATGGCTATATGGGGGGCATAACTAAAGTAGGTGTACCCTACATAGTAGACTTTGGATTTTGTTTTTGGGTAGGAGGGTATGGAAATACATGAGGCATAACCAATGTAGGTGTACCCTATAAAGATGAAGGTGGATAAGGGTAAAATGGATGAGGGATAGAAAGAGATGGACAACCCTTCACGATAGGAGGAGTCAATGGATAAAAAGGATGACCACCCATGTATGGATAAGGCATATATGTGGGGGACATGATCGAAGGAAACCATCCTCGTGACTGCAGAGCCATGGACTATTAGGCAGTACATGTTGGGGGCTGCATGTAGGGACGGTCCTATACTCTGGAGTGCTTGAACCATCTTCAGTGAAGACAAATTTCCTCATCGATGATTAATATTCATATTAAATAAGATTATGGATAGTTCATACATAATAAATAAATAAATAAACAAAGGTCTCACCGGAACAATCATATTTGTCAGGCCAACTTCTCTAAGTCAGCGATAGTTTTCCTACATTTTTTTCTCCAAACCTCCTTGTAAGACATAATAATCTGTAAATTCCAAAAGTGATGTGAAAATTTTAATAATATAACAAAGTATTAAATAACTATAAAGATGCCAAAAGATTTCAAATTATTTTTCCAAACATTACATATTCAATTAAGTTTTTTTCATTATGTTGTTTACTTGATAAATAAAAACATTACAAAACCAAAGAAGCTGATACATTAAAAGTTTAAAAAAATGCACTAGGTTAGAATAATATAATCTGAATACTTTGAAACGTGTAACTCTACACATTATCTGTTATAATTTCCGGTTCACAATCCATTCTCACCATTGAATCTTCTATATCATCAAATGATATATTTTACTGAATACCGACTGGTTCATCCAAAAAAAATCCATTATCCAATCAGTCATCAAAAATGTTTCTTGGAATAACATGAACAGTAACACAAAATTGTGATTTTAAAGGGTCATTTACATAAAATACTTTTCTAGCTTGTGATGCAAGAATATAAGGATCATCTATTCACATCTGATATTTCATATCAATCATTATAAAACCACAATTATCTATATACAAGAATTTTAATGTAATTTAATCAAACCACTTGCATTTCATCATAGAGAGGTAACTGTGTGCATAGTAATCTAACAAAAAAAATCTCTCAATGACCCCGTAATACGACATATTTTCTGATCGAGGCTATCTATTTGATGCACGAGCATAACAATCTATTGTAACGCTTATTGTGACACTATCATGTTGTGTTGTCATCTTTGTTTCAAAACTATTTATAATGAATTTATAACCATTGACAACCACTGCTTTATAATAACAAGCTAAATTGTTTGGACCAAATGACAATGCCCTTATTTCAACAGATACATCATACATCGGTAAACTTTGGACTTGAAATATATCAAAAACCAATATTGAACGACTAACAATGATTTGGTAATGTAAAAAAAAGAATTTTTTTACCTTTGACTTCAACCAAGCAGGAAATGCTTTGCTATGTAATCGCTCCCGCCTCTTAATAGATAACGAGAAATATGATCTTTTAATAATTTCACTATGTTCTATAAAAATATAAAAATTTAATGATGTCATGAAATATGAAAATAATAACCATAAAAATTATATATATATTTATAATTTTACTTTCTTGATGTAATCATCAACCATGCCACAATTAATTAATAACGTATGATGAGCCATTTCCCACTCTTCCCTATTAAATGTACACAACTTGTATGATCTTGATATCCCTCTAGTTTGAGGCAGTGATGGAAATGATGGCTCAGTCGGATCATATTGCTCATCTTCAGTTCTGATAGGCCGATTAGATCTTTTCATGACATTAGGAAAATACATTGAAAAAAATACATGCATTCCTGCGCTAAATAACCTTTCAAATAGATCATTCTGGATTATTCTTATTTCTCACATAATATTTCTAGGTAAACATCATTCTTATGATTGGATACATCCTGTGACTAGAAACAGGACAACCAAAAGGAACTTATTTTGGAAGATTCATGGTCCGATGTAACATACATGTACAAAACTATGGGGGAAATATTTTATCCAAGTCACAAAGAATTATCAGTGCATATTTTTGTAGATTTTTTACAACACTTTTGTTAAATCTTTTAGCACAAAGATTTCTATAAAAGTGACATAATCTAATCACAGTGACCCTGACATTATGTGATAGTAATTGTCGAATGGAAATAGAAATAAATTCATGCAATAGGATGTGGTTGTCTTGGGTTTTGAGGGATTTTAGTTTCACATCTCTTCTATTCACTTATTTAGAAATGTTAATTGAAAAACCATCTAGAAGCATTATACTTTCCAAGACTTGAAGAAATAGTTTATTTCTCTACAATTGTCATAAATAAACTAGAAAAATGGGCATTCTACTAATTCTGACCAATTTCTATAGGATGAAGTGTTGGTTTTATACACCAATCCATTAAATCACGATGTGAGCAGAAATCCTATTTTGTCTTTCCCTTTACATTTAAAATCATTGCAAGTAACATTTCACACACATTTTTCTCAATATGAAATACATCCAAGTAGTGATGCAACAAATTTGATGACCAATACGACAACTCATAGAATATACTTTTCTTTCTCTAATTATTGTTGGAATTCAATGGATCATTCTTCTGCTTGTTTGAATTTAACTGACCCTTTCCAAGAACAAAATTCAAAGTATCAAGTTCTTTAATGATATCACCCCCTGCATTCATTGAGGTATTTCATCTGTCTCTATGGAAATATCTAACTATATTCTTTTTTTTTCTGTATCGATGATCCATTTGTAGAAATCATCGATGCCTTATGAAGTTGGAAGTTCATCGAAATTTTAATCTCCTAGAACGTGTATTTTTCGTACATATAGGGCAAGATAATCTCCCCTTGTTTCTCCAACTATACATCATTCCTTACTTAGGGAAATAATTTATTGTCCATAATAATGCTACATGACACATAAAGTAATCCTTTCTAAATACATCATATGTCTGCACCCTAGCATTCCAAAGATCCTTGAAATCATCTATTAATGGTTGAAAATATTTGTTGATAAAATTTCCAGGATCACTAGGTCTAGAAATCAATATACTCATGATAGTATTTGGCATTTTCGTACACATCCATTACTGAAAATTATAAATATGACGGAAAAAATGCTATATACTATGTTCAGAATGCATATGCTTAAATGGGTTGAACCCATCACATGATAATCCCAATCTAACATTCCACGGGTTGGATGCAAAATTAGTATGTATCCTATCCAATTTTTTCCTTGCAAACCTGTCAATAGGATGAACTATATCATCATTATCCTTATTTCTTTCATCTTCATGTCATCTCATATTCTTATACATTTGTTCTGAAATAAAAAGTTTTTGAAGTCTGATAATCACCGTAATGTACCACAACACTTTCTCTTGTACAAATGATTGAGTTCCATCTTTATTAGTATTCCATCTAGATGTAACACATTGTTTTCAGTCATTTGACTCGACAATATCTTTCCAAAATAGACAACAATATTTAGGGAATGCGTGGATTTTCTTACATGAAAATCCAATATTTTTAACCAACTTTGATGCCATATAATCATTTTCTGGAATACATGCATCATCAGGTAGTAAGTCCTTAAAAAGAGTAAATATATAGTCAATCACTGTATTAATAAATCCGTACATTTTTCCCATGATACAGCCGCACTAAAAAATATAGTTTGGTCATTTTATAATAAGACTGTTAAACTTTGGTATTCGCATATTCTTATAACATTCTAACACATTTTATGTCATCATTTTTATCATTAGATGAAAATTGTGATCCTGTATTCATTTCCTCTTCCACTCCTCTACATGAATTTTTTTCTTGAGAAGCAAATGGAAACCGATCGAAAATCAAATTTTCCATTCCTATCCTTTCTACTGAATCAACGTCATTCTCTGTTTGAAATTTTTATACAATTTGAAACCAAACATGATATCCTTTTTTAAAACCTTTTTTAGTGATTTGGAAACTTTATTACTCATGTTTTAACCATGGTCTTCCAATTCAATCAAAACATGGGCATCGAATCAATCCACCGTCTGAACAATTATTGAAAGAAAAATCCTAAAAATATTCCAACTCTTTCTGAAACTCATCAATGATCTGATCAAAATTATACATCCATCTTCTATCAATTCTAATATGAATAAACAAATAGCTAGTAAAATTATTTATTGTATATAACAACATTGAAACTCATTCACACTGAAAAAAAGTAGTATATGGACTCATTCATAGGATTATATTCCTTACATGCTTCTTAAGAAACATAATTAAATTTTCATGCTATGTGCATCAACTATAACATTATAATTTAGTAAAGTATATGAGATCTATAAACCATAATAATATAAGAACTATACCCATATCCACTAATTATTAGTTATGTCATGTGAAGAGAATACATAATGAAATATCTTATTATCAATTATTACACCATGACAGGTCAACCTTGGGTTGTTATAAAGTCCCCAGATTTCTAGATATTGGTAAATATTCTAAATGAATCAATCATAATCATCAGTGAATTACATTATCTAAAAATGCGATAATAAAATACATTATATACTAAAACACAAGAGGTACAAGGGGAGGTAACATTTTAAATCCTGATGAAAATATAATAATACGTATAGAGGGTATCATTATTAGATACAAATATAGTGGAAAATGAATCAAATGTTGAATTGCTGTTCAATGCATCATATTAGAATGAAAAAATTAGAGTAGACATTTTTTTATATATATTAAGGATGAGTTTTATAAGAATATTGGGGTGTAATACGTGTATAAGAGAGGGGAAGGTGTGTATGAAGGGGGAGGGGATGGGCAGGGAGGGGGAGGGGGGCTAGGTGAGCAGGGATGGGGGAGGGGATGGGCACAGAAGGTGGGGGGGGGGGGGCTGGGCAGGGGCTCGGTAGGGTGGCTGGGTAGGTGGGTTGTGTAGGGGGGCTGTGTAGGGAGAGGCAGGGAGGGGCTGGGTAGGGAGCGGAGGGGGAGGGGCTGGGTAGGGAGGGTGGGGGGTTGAGGGGCTGGGCAGGGGGGAGGGGGCAGGGGGGAGGGCTTGTGCAGGGGGGGGGCTGGGTAGGGTGGAGGGGGAGGGGCTGGGCCGGGGGGGGGGCAGGGTGGAGGGGGAGGGGGATGGGTTGGGTAGGGGGCTGATGGGGGGGGGGAATTCCCGATCTAGTAATTCAGGGTTATTTGAGTCCAAAATATTCATGTGGTTTAGTGAATGCTGAAATAGAAGAAATTAGTGCTGCTATATTTGATATAGATTCATGAAATTTGAAATATAGACATGTGATTGTTTGAAACTATTATTCAAGATTGAATAATTTATATGAGATACATAAAAGAGTAATAAGACCCAAAAAATGGTTATAAAGATATAGAGTGTGAAAATCTAGATCCATTAATTTGGGGATATTAGAATCCAAATTATTCATGTGGTTTAGTGAATTCTAAAAAAGAAGAAACTAGTGCTGTTATATTTGATATATATTCATGAAGTTCTAAATATAGACAAGTGGAAGCTTGCCAGTATTATTCAAGAGAGAAGAATTTCTATTTTAAAGATTTGAAGGTTGTTCTATTTTTATGATTAAGAAGTTTTTATTCTTAATCTATAATGAAGATGAATTTTAGTATTTATTTATCTATCTTAGATTCATATTCTATTTCTACCATGACTAAATTTAAATGTGTAGAGATTGAAAGCATCAGAAAAATTAATCACTCTACATTGGTAATTCGAGTGTGATTCATTTGGACTAGATATTAGTGTTTTTTGTGAGGATGAATCACATCAATCTAAAGTACCAATATATCATAATATTTCTTGAATATAGAGTGTCAGGATTATAGAAGATAGTTTGAGGGTGGAATATTGAATATATGTTCACAAAAACATCAGTCCATGAGGGAATGTGACAATATTATGCACTAATTTTTCATGGGTGAATATATTAAATAATGAATAAGAGCACTAAATATTGTAGAAGTATAGTGGGTGATGTTTTACAATGTTTTTGAGGATACCATGAATCCCTTGAAGTAGTCTTTATGTTGAAGATTGTTAGGATTTGTAAATAATGTTCTCAAAATAACGAAATTTACACTGAATGATAAATTTATAAGGACTCTTCGGTTTTACTAGAGTAATGGATATAGGATTAATTTGGGTGGTAGTGAGGTTTCTATAATATTATTAAATTTTGATGAATGTCACCTTAGTTGGTAATATACTTTGGATGTTTTCTAAAACAAGGTAATATATTACCTATCATTTCCATTTTCACGTCATCAGTATCCTGATACATAGAATTTCTAAAATTTTCAATACATTTTTAGATCCTCTAAAACACATAAAAATATTCTTGAATGTTTTCAAAACAGCTTGACATAGATATAATGATCTTCATCATTACTCTATGTAACTAAAGCATTAGAATGCGAGGGTTTTAAAATAAGATCATTGTGTCATCTAATGGTAATTCTAAATTAGACCTAATGTAGTAATTTTTGTAAATAAATTTTTATAGAATCTGAAGGTTTGAAAATAAAATCTATAAAATTATGGGTAAATCAAAATGAATAAAATATTTACACTAAATCTATAGTGGATAAGGGAATGAGTTTGGATGATTTTTCTGTAAGAAGAACCCAACTAGTGATAGAAGAATCCCAAAAAAACATGCTCTAAAATATGTAAATTCTAAAAAACATGTTGTAAAGAATAGAAGATTTATTTTTTATAGAGAATTATGGTAGTGTAACATGTTTGGGAATTTTTCATTTCATTGTCAGTACATTCCAACAATACATGAAGTTAAAAGGAAGAAAATTTCAAAGGGAGTCATACTAGAGAAAAAAAACATCCATAGTTTGAAAAGAATCTGTCTACATCAAACCTATATGGAATGATTGAAGAAATCTATGATGTTTTCAATGGTTTTGGTCACATAAGTAATTCATGTTCATGTCAAACTTATAAATTCTATAAATTTCATAAATTTAATGTCTATTACACAAAACACATAAAACAGATTAATAATTCCAGAATAGTAAATGGAAACAAAATAATTCAATAATAGTAAATAGATAATAGAATAGTAAAAAAATTAAACCATGAATATTAGAATACTAGATTAATTATGAGAATGATATTGAAAAATAAACCTTGAAATTCTAGTGAATAATAGTTGACAGGATACCAGTCAATAGACAGGAGCCTCAAAAAATTTTACAATACACAAAAACTCCTCTGGTGAACTCCTCCTACAATTGCAAACTCTCGAATCATAATGAATACGGTAAACACATCCTGCAAACATAAGGGAGCCATAACATTGGTTAATAATACTGAAAATAGAAGGAATAATGCAAATAGGATCTACAAAATAGAATTAAGTAATTTGGTTTGGCCAAAGCACCAAATGGAGGAGTAACGTTTGAAGAACTAATGCACTGAATGGAGGAGGAATGCCCGAATGGAGGAGTAACGCCCGAATGGAGGAGGACCACCCAAATATAAGGAAGGAATGCTTCAGACGATGCACAAAATAGAGACATGGGGTGAAGGATAGAGGAACCATGAGTGGAGAGGCCGCAAATGGAGAATTCACACAGTGAATGATAGGATCAAAATGAGAGATGGAGGAACCAAAGATGGTGAGGGAGAATGAGAGAGAATTCTCTGATTGGGAGACGATTGGACAAAAGTTTCTTGTTAGAGGAGAATGGTTTCAAGGTAAATTCATCAAGCGAGAGAGGAAATCCATGAGTAAGAGAAGAATTTTCGTTGCTAAAGATACTATATTTTAATAACTGTGGTGGTATCATTGGATGTAGCCTCCATTTTTTTAATCTGAGGCTATATAAGTGTTGTTGTATCTTTAATTTCTAGTAGTTTAGATACTTCTACTCAGTATTAAATATTTCCTAAAATAAAAAACACTTAAAAAAAGAAACATGTCTAGATCAATGTTTTTGATATCATGAAATTACCTCGATCCCATCCTTGACCCTATTTATCTTTAAATCATGTGAAAAAAATTTCAAAGAAACATGGGATGATCATAAACAGATTATAAAGGGTTATAAAACAAGTAAATGAATCATTATCCCATCAACAAATAAAAATCAATGAAACCATAAATTTCATTCATAACATACCTCATGAAATCATAATATTTATTAATAACACACTAAAATCATAAATCATAAAGGTAACTTATTTCATTCATTACATACCTACATTATAGATTTCATAGCTATGTATGGAGTTATGTTTGGAATACCCATAATAGTATATTCACTAAATATCTTAGGAGAAACATTATCTTTTTCCTCTGTCATGTTATCTAATGCATTGGAGAACTATCTTGGGCTCACCCTCCCAAGGATTATCACGGAACAAATCGTATATGTAAACAATTCCCAATAACCATATCATATTCATAAAACACTAAACAAGACTAAATGAAAGATAATATTTTCCTCATTTCAATCACAATATACCATTTCAAGATATTGACATAATTATCAAACAATTTTAAAAACCATTTAAAACATTTCAAAATTAGTTTTTTGAATCAAATTGTCCCATACCACTTTGAAGCTTTGGAAAAAAATTAAAATAAAAAAATTAATGACTATATAAATAATTCCATAAAAACATTTTTAAAACATGGAAATTAATGAGAATGATTTCGAAGAATAAGTCTTTAAAACATTTAAAATGATATTTTAGTTAAAGTGTTCCTAACCAAATAAGAGACACTTGAATAACAATAATTGAGGAATATCATCAATCAAAGCCTATGACATCATGGTAATAAATAGATTCATTATATAATATGTCAAAGGGAAGTATAAACACCATATAAAAGTTAATTGTTATATAACAACAAATAAGACTCAATGGGATATAAATTGAGACAAACTCCCTTGTAAAGTTCATATCCCTAGATTAAAGACAAATCAATGACACAATTATGTGTGAAAAATAAAAATACACCCAATATAAGTGTAAATTAAGTGTAAAACCATCATAGTTAATTCACATATATTTCTAGCATGACATAATCAAGAAGTAGAAGTTTAACCCAAAGAATTCAAATTTGGTTATGAAGTTCACTTACATTAATTTGACAGCCTAACATCATCATATTAAAATTTATAAAATGAGTTGATGAGAGTTAAAAGGGTATCTCATCACATGGCAATAAAATTTCCTACAATAATAATATCCTATAATATATCCTAAATAAGAAAAATGAAATTAAAAGACATGACATAAAAGAAGTCTTTGAACAAAAGTGTATGGTGAAAGGATCCCTTAACCATTTGTCAATTTATGATACATACACCCCATGAAGGGAGGATCATAAAATGAAGATGTAAATACCAATAAATTAAAATATATTATACAAAAATTTAATCATGGGCAGTACATGAACAACACGAAGTGAAATAGTTTCAAATATAGCATGAATCGCATGGGAATACTAAGTGAGATGAAAAACCCTTACCACGTCGTAATCAATTGAGTCATAAGAAGAAAAGATTATAACCACAACATGAATCACATAATACCATAAATATAAATACAATCATGATAATATATATAAATGGAAATACAAAATGCACCACATGAAATAAATACGTGGTGAACAATGGAAATCTCATGAAATTAAAAGTGAAATAACCCCTTGCCTCGTGTCTGGCTTGACTCATTTGTCCCTTGTCCGTCCTGAATAATAAAATTAAGTTAATTTATAATTTATTCAAAAAAAATTCAAAGTTTATTATTCCTTTTAATTCACTTATTACCTTTCTATGACAATTATTTTGTTATTTCAGTTCATATCTTACATTTTGTCGATGTTTGGAAATTTAGTAATAAATGATATTGTTATAATTAAAAATTGTCCATGTGGTCAAAATTATATTATCTCCAGAATCATATTAAAGATTTAAATATCATATATATCTAGAATATATTGGTATTTATAATAGTAAATAACATTTATAGGTAAGGATGGAAATGCACTGTTCATGGAGACGGTAAGACATACATATGCATGAATGCTACTTTCATTATTTCCATTTTTAAAAATAATAGAGGCTAGATGATAAACAGTTATATTTTAATTCTATTATAATTTCATATGATATATATGTTACATAATTTCATTAACTCTATCCTTTATACAATCCATGTATGTTTTGAATGAATTATATCACCTTGAGGGGGTGGTTGTCTGCACTTCCTCAAATGAAATTATCGTATTTACACATATTGGAATGCATAAATATATGTTTTTAAATACAAAATACAGAATATTATATAAAAATAAATATATATCATATATAGATATAGTTCCATCATAATTTCTACCATTTATGTGGAAAGAGAAAATTGACCAATCATGGTTTTGTGAGGCAGTAGTTCACCGTCCACAGAAACAATATGTTCTTTACCAATTAGATGGAGGTGTGTAGAAGTTTAGTTTGAATAAATATCATACAAACATACTAGTATAATTATTATTTTGGTGTTATTATAACAATAAAGAAATAAATAGAGTTTCGGGGGATGTAGAAGTAAAATAAAACAAAAGAACTTAAGTGAAGACGTTACCTTTTAATCGGGAAACTCCCTTTGGTTTGAACCAAAAGGCTTTATTGAAGTGACTTCTTCTTAATGGAAGGATTATAGGAAGAAAATAGGTATATAGGGAGATTAATTGGGTATATTTGGATGATCCAAGGGGCTTTATAATTGTGTGTAATAGGTTATACGTGAGGGCTTTTATAAGAAGGAGGAGGGGATCTTTAGGAAGGTTTGAATGTATTATTTTATTATGAAATTATATTCAGTTTAAAAAAGTCCAAAAGTTATTTAAAGTAGGTGATCATATTACTCTATTTCTAAATAAAATCATCCCATAAGAATTATATAGGTTTTGGATATTGTTTTAATTTTTATAATCTTATTTATTTAAATCATTCATTAATGAGGTAAACTCTATATCATTATTATGTCATAAATAATTTTATTTATTTGAAGTATAAAAATTATAAAAAATTACCATGTTGTAGTAAATATCTATATAATTAAAATTATCATTTATAGTCTATGATATAACATATAAAACACCATGCAGAATTAATTTACTAAAAGATGTATGTTTAAGTCATTTTTGTATTACTTTAAATCAATTAATATGAAGTGTCATTATCACTCCCATGTGGCTCCATGGGGTCCTTAAATTGACCAAAGGATTCCCATGAACATAAATATATCCAAAAATTGGAATAAGACACATGTTAATGTAATTTAATATTATTTTAAAAATATTGTTTTACCATTATTTAACGGATTTACCCATTAACCATTGTAAATAAAATATTTACCGAAGTAAATATTCATAATGTCTAAAAATAAAAGTTACCTATTTACATAATTATGAACTCCTGATTCCAAATATGTAATTAATTATTACAAATTAAATAATCAAAATTGGAAAAAATTATTTTAAAATTAATTCCCTTTGTCAAAACAAAAGGCGTGTTTTTACGAAATAATAACTATCAAAAGAATGGCACTTGTTTATGACGAATTTCAATATGTAATTACATACAATGACCCAAATTGGATTAATTGGTAGAAATATAAGTTAATTACACTTTAAAACCAATTAAAAAGATAATATATCCATTTAAATAAAATAGATGAAAATGCAGTTTTGAATTAAAATGAAGTATTTTTCACAATTCATTTAAAATTTACTTTATCAGAAAAAACCAAAATGTCATCAAAAAGAAATTTTGATGTCCTAATCATAAAGAATAATTTTATATCATCAAATAAAACATAAAAATGTTACAAAACCTATATTTAAAAAGGGTTATCCATCAAAAGATGATAAAATCTATTTTTAAAGAATATTAGAGTATTTATGATTAAAATTGGATTCATTCAAATTTTCAGCCTCTAACATTTATTGGGTAAAAGTAAAAACATTTAACAAACATGTGTAATCATATTGTAGTTAAATTTTTCTCTCCCACAAATACAAAAATGTTGCGTTAACTTCCATTTAAAATAATAATAATAAAATTATTATTATTATTATTATTTTAGCATGACTAACATTGTGGGAAACATTAGTGTTCGGAGAAACCCATAGTTTTATGTTAGGTATTCCATAGAACATACCATCCCCTTTAAAGTAAAATTAATATTTAATTAAAAAATATTTATAAATATTAATATTTCATATTCTTTATTTACTTGTGATGTTATAGGTGTAGCACAGAGGGGTTCAGGATGAGAAAAAGGAAAAAATCTAGTAAAACATAAAAGGATCAAAGGGGAAGGGGTGGGGTAGGCTGTCCAGGGGGTATGGGGATGCAGGGGTGTGGGGGTGTGGGGGAGGGGGTGCGGACTGTCCAGGGAGGGTGGGGGTGGGCTTCCCATGTGGCATGGGGTAGGGGGAGCTACAGGGGTGTGTGGGAGGGGGTGTGAGTTGTACAAGGGGTGGGTTGTCCACAAGGAAATGACCATTATAGATCCTAAAGATTGAATAATGCGAGGGGAAAATTATGGGGAAGAGGGGTTTGGGTATGGGTTAAAGTAGCTAATAAATAATAGGGGATCATCATAGAAAAGACTAAAAAATCACTTTTCATTTCAAGAATAGGGTACATTATGGTGTAGCCTAAGGGTCTATTGAATAGTGTACCCTATGATTTCACATTGTTGAATTACCATAAGGTATACACTATAACACTCATCCCCTAGGTAGAACCATTAAACCTTGATCATGAATTGTGATGTGACTATATGTGTCATGGGATAACATCTACATCCAAAAAAACAGCATGGAGGACATAACATAACCAACCTCCCACATGATCCAAACCATTAACATTAGTTGAGTCCCATTGATAAACTCACATACATAAAAGTGGACCTAAGATGAATAACCAATCTATCCTTCAACAAAATACAAACCACTAAAATAATTTATGTCTTGTGAAAAATTGCATATACCCCATGATGTATAGCCAAAAATAAACATTATAAAAATTGATATAATGTTTACCTTAGTGGATTATCTCAACATTTCAATCCCAATGCATATAGGCCTCATACTCATAATCGATATATAATATTGATTAAGATATATTGACCAATCATGGGAGATAAGCCACAACTATAATCTTATCTAGCCAATGATGGATACCTAGCATCGAGTAGGAGGCTATTACATATGAATCTCATACATGAAACATCCTATGAATCCTCACTAAAAGTATGCATCATTACCATATCCTACAGTTAGAAAATATATCATGATGACCACAAGACTAATAAGTAACAATATATCAACAATAAATCTCTTTATTTATATTTAGTTACCAACCTACACCACCGCATGTGTGGATTTTTCTTCCCTTAAGGTTATAAGGGATCCAAATTACCATCTCAACTAACATCATCATCAACCACTTTCCATGTGCAATACCTATAAGGGTTATAAATAAGATGTCACAATTTTGTATAGCCATGATAAATATTTTCTATGGTATAATCAATACAAACCATGTTGTCAACATGATATAATATTTAAAATAAACCATGATATATCTCATACAACAACCTAACCACTGGTTATTCCATCACTAGTACCCACCAAGGCATCCCCCCAATCAAACGGTCAAGGGATAAATATATCAGGAGAAAGAAAATACCATGGGATATATTATTATATCTCCTTACCTTCCACGATCTAATGATAACTCTCAAATCTATTATCTCACTCGGTCTAGTATGCGACCCTCAAAATATTATAAACATCCTACTCAATGGTTTACACGTATCCAGTTCAATACTTAGTCTACTAATATTCCTAACACATCAAAAAAGGTGGTTAGAATTCAACAAATTCAATTCCTCAAGAATCATCCAAACAGAAAACATTTATAAAAAAGTATCACCTAATGTCAAATTCCTTATTAATAAACATCATCTTTCTCTATCACAAGAACATCACATGTATAGAGAACCACATAATAGTTAGAAAAAAACGAAAATGGGAATAATTTGATCATAAGGATTTTATAAAAAACCATTTCTCATAATGACCCAAATGAAAAAAAAAATTTATGGTTCCAATCCAAATAAAATGATTTAAAATATCTTCCAAATCAACTATTAAGACCAATATTACGAATTTACTTTTTTAAACCCACATGGGATCCCAAAATTCAAAATAATAACATTTTTTATAGTGAATGTCAATTATAATGTTTATAATATAACTCATATGGATTAACATGCCCTTGAAGAACCTGAAAACCCCTTTAGAAAACTTCAACAACATTACTCACCCCAAATACATTATTCAGAAATCAATAAGTGTAAAAATCGCATTTTAAACCATTATATAGTACTGAATTTTAATGTTTAAAATATATTCATTCTTTTAAGGAAAATTGCGATTTTTTCTATACAATTTTTACTTAACCTATTCCATAATAATGGTTAAAAACCTCCTACAAATCAACATTATTATATCATATTCCATATACATATAAAGGAGATGGATGATTCCACACTATGAAATTCCATCATCCAGTCCTAGAAGATAGCACTATAAAATTATAGTGTGAACATATATGATTTTGGATTGGTTTTTGAAAAAATACACAATAATTGATCCATGACCCATACACACCAATGGTTCTAAATTTTTTTACCTAGGTTTCCCATTTTTGGCATAGAAAAGTGTGCTACCAATGATGAAAGACATTATATAGATCAAGATGCACTAAAAATTCATATCTATAAGGGTTACCAAGTATGAGGGATCACAGAAGAAGAGGGATCGAGACAGGGGGACTGTAGAGGAGGAAGGATCATGGTAGAGGCGTCAGCGGTGAAGGAGGAGGAGGATGGTCCTAGCGGAGGGTGGATCATAGTGGATGGATCACGATTGTGGAGGGATCATGGTGGAAGTAGTGGTAGTGGATGAAACTATGGAGGTAGAAGCTGAGGAGGAGGAGGACGACGATGGTTATGGTAGAGGAGGAGGAGAAGGTCTTGGGGGAAGAGAAGGAGGAGGGGGGTCACAAGCACAGGGTTCTGCTTCCATGAATGTTTCAACTGGTGCAAGAGAGGAGGGGCATGTTTGGGTTATTTTATAAAACTATTGAAACATTTATCAGTGCTAGTTAAAAGCTCTGATAAAGGTATCTTTTATCAACAGTAAAATAAAAGTGCTGATAAATTATATATTTATCAGTGCAAAAAGTTTATCACTTATAAATAATTTTTATATTAGCTCTTTTATATTGTTGATAATGGTCTACCTTTATCCAAAAAACCTGTATGGTTGATCAAGTGACTACATGAGTTATGATGAAGGAACTATGGTAATAAATGAAAAGATACCATATAAGAAAATATCCTAGTAAAAACTCTCCAAGAAATTGCATGAGCAGTGATCAAGCTACCACATGACCAAAATCTAGTTACCTATACTGCCCATTGCATGAAAAAATATGAATCTATGACACAAAAATTTCCAAGATTATGTAAAAAAGTGGATCAATGAAAATTAATAAGTCTATGATGGTGTTAAAATTATACTCTCAAATGTATGGAATTTAATTTAAAGAAAAAATTTATCCTTTATCAAGGCCTGCAATAAATATTATGTTTTTATTTTTGGCTACACAAAATCACTATAATAAATATAAAATGGATGAGAAACCATAATTTTTATATATTAAACATGAACAAGGTGTCATTATTGAATAAAAATTTTATTTTATCCATGATACTCATGGAGGTATGGAGTAGAAACTAGGAGATAAATTATTGTTCTTGAAATAAAACCAAAGATATTGGTACATGAAATATAATAGGTTACTGAATGAAATGGGTTTCACTAAAGGTAATGTTGATAGGGATTTTTATGTAAGAGATATTTCCATAGGTACGCTAAAAAGTATATTATATATTTATGATAATTTTTTTATCATGATAAAGAATATAATTTTATGTAAATTTATGAGAAAATGAAATATAAATTAGAGATTATTATACTAAGAAAAATAAATTATTTTCTATGATTATAGATTGAGCAGAAAAAATTTTCATATTTTATCTAAATAAAGTATTCCAAATGGGTTTTTAATGGTATTGGAAAGGAATAATCAAGAGAAGTTTAAAAAAAACATTGATCCAAATACTATAATTATAATAATTGTAAAAATGTTGAAATAAATGAATTTAGAAGACTCATTGTATATTTTTTTATATTTGATAGATTTATGACTGGACATGGCCTTTGATATTACACATTATGCTTGATTTAAAATTTTCTTATGGGAGTCACAAATTAATATGAAAAATAGAATACCGAGATATGGGAAGTTACCTTATTGGTTCCGTAACTTTGGAAAATACTCAGTCTCATGGTCATCAAACTTTTTTAGGTAACTCAAGTAATCAAATTTCTTCAAGATACCAATGAGTCTCATTCAATTGATACATTCTACAAGGTTTATGTTGTACATTTATGCATTCCTAAACAAGTATCCGTCAACTAAAATCCATAATTTTCAAAAAAACCCTAATCCTCATGTATGGAATATATTCCCCTTTTTGAGTTTCATTTCCAGATAAGACAACCAAAATCCCAATGTATTATTGTAACTACATAACATTATGTCATTATACATCTAGAATAAAACCATCAAAAAAATGGGGAATATTACAGTTCCCTTGGGTTGGGGAATTTATTTATTGTCTCCATTTCACTTATTTCACATTTTATATATATTTTTGACAATTAAGACAGGTAAATGTGATGAAAAAAACAATCAATCGAAGGGATCTTTAATCCCCCCTTTGGATTTTATGTAAATTCTAAATTTAAATAGTTACTCAATGGAAAAAGTGCTTTTACTACATAATATATGAATATTAGGGTAAATTATAGTTAGAAATTGAACATTATTTAATATAAAACGTTTACTAACACAATATATTTCCCTATAAGAGTTTATGAAATAATTGTGTTTTATCAACATAATATTTCAATTACTCCATTAATAATATTAACATATAATACTAATGAAAAATGGATATATATATATGTGTGTGTGTGTGTGTTCTTATTTTAAGATCCCTAACTCTATTCCCAAGCTCTATTAGTGATCTGTTGGCTACTCCTAATTATTTCATACACAGAATAATGACTATCGTCACGCCTCTTCAAAATTTCAAATTCAACATATGGGCATCTCTGTCATCTTCAAAAAAATTATTTAACAAGAAACATGAAAATCATCCCATAAATGAATATCTTATATAAGAAAAATAGTGATCCAAAAAATTAGATGATGTTTTTTAGATAATTGTATCCCTCAACAATAATAAAATTTTCCATGTGACATAGTTGAAATCCCCCTAAAATCATTCATCAAATATCATTAACAACAAACACCCGATTCAACACTATCCACAACGATAGATTTTAAGTCCCCGTTTTATAATAAATTTTTAACAATATTTATCCCTCTTTTTCAACAAAATATAAATACCATTTGTAATATTAATTACAAATTTATTCAATTTATTGGAGTGGTATGAATAGGTATTTTTATCCTCAATATATAAAATCACTATATTTGAAGATATTTTTTGAAGGTATCTACAATTGGGTCTGAAACAAACTTTTTTCAATATTAACATCTCTATTTATCAATATTTATTTAATTAAATGATACATGATATCTATATATTTATATATACATTTTTGAACAAGGTTCTTTAGTAGATTTATTTAACTCTAATTTCCACACAACATACCCAATGAATTTTCAATTTCAATATTCATGTCTCTTAATTGTACACTCATCTATAATACATCGGGGGTATCCATGAGTGGATATGATGTGATTATTCTTATTTACCTTATGAATGTGTCAATATATCTGAGTTTTTTTTTGAATATTTGATAGATACATCCAAAAAATATATAAGGGGGAGATTATGGTTCCTTTTGACTTATTTGTGAAGTGATTTTATGTTTTCATTTATTGTTAACTTGATTGAAGTGGTTTTATATTGATAACGAATTCTTATGATATGATTCTAGGAGTTTCAATATGTTTTAAATGAAATTCTATGATTACATTTATCTTTTTATAATTTTTGTTCAGTTTAGTCATCAGATCGATTAGTTGGTCGAGCAGTCGAACAAACTATATTGTGGTTGAGTGAAGTGTTTGTATAGTTTCATGAACTATTCATGTAGCCAATCAAATTTAATGTATGTTTATTTAGTTATTAAATGTTTTAATAGTTACATTATAAATTCAATTGGTTATATATTTAAATTTATAGGCTCTTCATATAGTAACTTAGATAAAACGTGAGTTCATTGCAAGTGGAAAATTTCAACACTCATTAGCTTCACACAGTTGATATGTCTTGTGGTTGATCATGTATATAGGATTTTTTCAAGTGAAATTGATGGGTTAATATATAGATTATAGAAATTGTATTTTCTAATGAAAAATATTAATGAATCAAAATATATTATTCAAGTACTAAAAATTTTAATATAAAATGTAATCCAAGACTTTTCATTTGAGATTTTTAAAATAGTGGTTATTTATTATTTTTTTATGTTGTAAAAAGACATATGTGAAAAAATAATAGTGTTGATTAATGTTTTTGTATTTCATGATGATCCTCTAGATGTTAGATCATGAATGTTAATTATAATGATTACATTATTTTTTCATATCAAATAATCACCATCATTATATCATGCTATAATACCTGAAGATAATAAATGTTTATTTTGTTGAGTTATTATGTGTCTTAATGAGATACATTTCATTCGATCAAAAACTACCTAAAGAAGTAGTCTAAGTAAAAATTAAATGATATATAATACATGGGTATTTATTCCAGATATCCTAGATGCCTTATTTTTATTTAATTTGATAATCCTTATTTCAAGAGTTGGGGGGGAGAACCATTACAAGGCCTTTGGATTAGTGGATTACAATACCAAAAGAACATAGAGGAATTCATCCAAGACATGACTACATGGAAATGCCCCTCCCTGGTGTCTAGATCTTGAAGTTATCTTCCCACCATCACATTAATGATTAAACATGAAATACCTATACATAGGTGCATAGACCTGGACCCAATAGTAATTGCATACCCTATCATTCTTCTAAATTTGTATAGTTGTATTCTGGTGAAACTTCCCTCTCTGAGTCCTCATCTACAACATGTTCCCTTGGTCTTTTTAGATGCATCTGCACTTCATGATCTTAACGAGGTGACCCAAAGGTATTATGGTGTCCCAAAGGCATTAATGTGTCCCAAAATCCTTAACTGTCATGAATACCTTTGGTGGTCTAAAGGCCTTAAAGACTCCAGGCCCAAACAGGTTTTCCGAAGGTGAATATGTCTGAATTCAACATTAACTGCTACAAGAAATGCAATAGTACCTTCTCCAGTAATTGTATAGTAACTATAAAATATACCTCCTCCTAGATTCCAACCAAGGTCTCAGGGATTCATTTGGAGAGTCATTTCCAATAAGGGTGTGGCTTATATACAGACATGGGTATTTTTGCATTAAAAAATTTACTATTTTCAAATTATTCTTGATATTAATAGAGGAAGAGGGAGACATAATAATTTATTTTTTTAAAAGATAAACAGGATGGATATAATTTGAGTTTATCTATAGAAAAATATATATTAAATGTGATGAACATTTGGGAGATTGTGGTGTATATTTGAGAGGCTAACAAAATGAGTATATAAAATGTTATCGTGTTATATGATTCTGTTGAGACAATTTGAGAATGTTGAGTTGGAAATTATTTTACATGAATTAAATTAATTGTAATGATTTTGAGTCACCCTAATATATGGATTTTATTGGGAAATAAGACAAAGGTTCCTAAATACTCACTAAGAAGAGATAAAATGAGTGAGAAATAAATAAAGAGAATCCAAAGCTACTGATCTATGATTATTATCTTTATCTGATGAACCTCAAGTAGTAATATTGATTAATAGTGATAACTAGTTTTGAGTTATATCTAAACAACATGGTATGTATTTCATTAATATTCTTGAAGGTTCAACAATATAGATCTACTTCTAAATTTTTTGAGGTAACCAAGATTAAAAAAATATCTATCTTATCCAAGTTTTATATTTTGTGTGGAGTTACATTGAAATTTATTTTTCCCATGTGACTCTGGATAGACATAATATGATGTTATATTATAACTTCAAGATTTCAATCAATTCATCCTAACCAATGAATCCTTGGTTGGAGATGCAACAAACCAAAATAAAGAGTATTTTACCCATAAAGGGGATAGACATTTAAAAAACAGTGTGTTCATTGTGTCTTAATGTGGTATATAAATGAGTGATGATGAGACTCAATACATGATTGAATCGAATCATAACCTTTTCAATGGGTTGATTAAATTAAGATTAAATTTTAAAAATTAGTCTCCACTAATTCTACTCCCCTTAATTGGGAATTAAAATAATCCTAGTCTCTTTAATTAGTATCAGAGAAAAGGTACCTCTATTTTTCACAAGCATGTAGGAAACATTGAAATTTATAACAACGTTTAAGAACAAAGGATATGAATTGGAAATAATAGTTTTGTTTTTTATAAAAATCATTGATCATTATTGATTTTTAATGATTTTATTTATAAAGAGGATTAGTTTTCCATTTGGTCAATTATATTGTCCTTGAGTACATTGAAGTGTGAGCATAGTCACTTCATCCACCATAAGGATATCCCTGTATTTAGTAGGAAATGATTCTTCATGTGGTTGAAATATAAATCTTAGATTAAATCTTCATCCACCAACTTCATAGGTCACATATTTACACGTTAATCAACCATGTGACCATTGGTTTAGCCACATGAACAACTAATCTATCCTACAATAAACTCAACAAATGTAACACCTTGAGATTTTGAGAATTATTTTTTTCGAATTAATTTATCTTTCGAATATTTTTTCATTTCACATGAAAATGTAAATAAATAAATAAATATATATATATATATATATATATATATATTAAGATGATAATTCCAAACATTCCTTTCACATGTAATACCTACTTGGCTTTCACTACATGAAATACCAACTCGTATGGCATTACAAGCCACACCGACATGGGGTACATTACACACAACATTGAGTTTTAATGAAAAATATATTAATATATATATTTATAATTAATTAAATGAGGTTATTATAACATGACCATTATAAATTGTTAAATTAATAGTAATAACTACTTTATAATTTTTTTTATAAATTTTTTATATAAATAAGACATATTTATAATGAAAGACATGATTTTTGTTAAAGTCCTTTTATGTTAAATATACAGTTCTCTCAAATGAACCATTTCTAATATTGAAATTAATATTAGATACATTTGTAAATTTATTTTGACAAATTAAACTTCATATATAAATTCATAATGTCTAAATTATCCTAGGGAGATGTTTTTGGGAGTTTTTTGAGAAACTATATTTTTTGATGAACAGTGAAAAATAATGCTTTATAGTTAAAAACATCCTTATTGTGTAATCAATTATTAAATATAAATGAAATTATTAAAAGTTTTAAAGTCAAATTAGATTTTTATTACATCTGCTAATAAAATTTAATTCATTAAATTGAATTTAACTTTGAAACTAAATATAAAATCTTACCCATATTTTTCTGTTTTTTCTACTTTAAAACCCCGTTATTTCATCCCATCTGCTAGATTAGCAGTAAAATTAATTTATACTCTTATGTGAAGTTAATTTAAAAAATATAATATACACAATTTTATTAATTATAGTTTTTATAGTCTAATAAAACCATGTTATTTTTTGACCAAAATTATTAGTAAATGTGAGATAAATTAATCAAAGCAGTTAAGGCCAAACTAAGCTTAATTAGGGAATAAACCATAAAATTAAGGGTCCAAATGACCAATATAAATGTCCCAAACACTTTTTGGTCCCTTATTTATGACATAGTCCTTCCATTATTTATTTATTTTAGGTTTTTTATGACTTTTGTTAGGTAATAACATGTTCACACCTAATGTTTTTATGAAAATATTATTACATATACTAAAACACACCTCAATAAAAAAGAAATTTAACATTCAATTTTTGTGTACGGCGAACTACTACCCCCAAAAATGATGATTGTTCATTTCTTCTTTACCACCATTCATGGTGGTCATTTTGATGGAAAAATGTTTATAAAAGAAATATATTAGTTTTAATATTTAATTAATTTTTTTATTCATTTTACAACACACATCTCATTACCTTCCATTTGGTGTAAATATTATAATCTCATTTGAGTAAGTGTGGACTACCCCTCCCAAAAAGTGATGTGATTTGTTCACACACCACCGGGAATGTATTAAAAATGTGTTTAATAAAATTATATTATATATATGATATATTAATTACATTTTAATAATGATATATATACATACATATATATACATATGTAATTTTCATAATTTTATTCAATACAACTATAAGAACGAAAACAGTGTACATGTGTTCGTACGACTTACCGTCTATGAGAATGGTGTATTCTATTTCATACTCTGATAAAATATAGATAATTATAATAAAACTAAAATATCTATACCTTAAATTTTTTCGTAGTTTACATTCTGGAATCATGATATAAGTTTAAGGACCAAAGATGTAACACATTAAGATGCATGTGAATAAAAAAGTGAATATAACCCAAAGTGACACCTTAACATAAAATTGTTTACAAGAAAGAAATATAAGTTTATAATAAAAAAAAATATGGAAAAAGATAATATAATATTATTCTTAAAAATATATTTATAAAACTAATATTTATTATATAATAATCTTTTACGAGTATAGAGAGAGTCAAGAAACAAGATAAGGGGATTTCATCTCTATTTTATTTTTCATGTCGTAAAAGTCATATTCTACAATCATTCCATTTGTGTAGTATATGTAATTCCAATGATTTTATTATATCTATATTTTACTTAAATTTATGTGTATTTATATTCCCATTTTATTATCCTTCTTTCATGAGGCTTATGTTTCAAAAGTTAATAAATTGATAAAAATGTTTGGTCTCAATTGTCCTTCTTTGAGACATATGTTTTCATATACACCTAAACACTTTTCTAGGTGTAGATACTGTAATTTTACATGTCCAATAATGATATAAATCTTTTTACAATATTCTATGATTTATGTAAATTCATTTCCTTATAAGGAGAGAATGATCCCAAGATACCATGTTATAAGAGTTCATTGAAACTACCTCATTGTGTTTCGATATTTAAAAATTTCTGCTTCCTCTCAATAAATATTCATAAAAATATCTCAATAAAATTAATGGATTTAATTATACAATATAATTTTAGGATATAATAATTTATTGGTACTATTTTCAAAACATTAGTACATATGATATTAAAGATAGTGTTTTTAAGAAATCCAGACAATACCATCTCTTCGGCCGGAAATCTCTGTTTTCTGAAAAGGGTTTACAAGAATATTATAACATTACACTATAAGATCTAAAATAAAACTTTATCCTTTTTGTCTTTTAAAAATATTTTCAATGTAATATTCTGGTTTTTTTCTGAAGAAGCCACTTTTCTACTAGTTTTACCATGTAAAAGGAATGTTCTTTTGACCTCATATGACGTGTAAGAATATAACCGCCATCATTTCGTCAAAGATATAATTTTCATTATGAAAAAGGATAATATTTAAGAAATTTTTTTCAAAATTAATTTTCAAGGATTTTTTTTCAAATTGGCTTCACACTTCTTTTATATTTTTTCATCGAAAACTATTTTCAAAATGTTTTTGAAGCCTTAATTAAATTTTTCAATGTTCATTCAAAGAAATGGTGTTCAAAAAAATTTCAACATTCTTTTATAAATTTTGATGAAAAATTATTTTTAACAAAATATTTCATAATATTTTTTCAATGTATTTTCGAAGAAATTGTTTTCGAATTTTTTTATGAATTAAAAATACTTTTCCAAACAAGAAATTATATTTTCCTCAAGAAACATTTTTTGAGGATATTTCAAAATTATTTCTCATCTGATATAAAATATATTGATTTTAATCATACATTCTAGGAAATAATGTAAAGGTTATATTCATATAAATTATGTGAATAAATTATGATTAATGTTATGGAATTTATGAAAACCATTTATTTATCATGGGTAATTTTTTTATGAAACCCATTTCTCTTTCATAGGATATATTATTTTGAAACCCGTTTCAGTTCTTGGTTTATGATTATGATAAAATGATTATGAAACATGTCTCCTTCCTCAAGTGATGAAATTTTTACATGTTTATGTCACCCATTTCATTTCATGATTTATGATACGTAATATGATGATTTATTATCTTGTGGAATAGGTATGGATGAATTCAATATGTGATGGGTTGGACCCATACCCCCCTCCAATGCATTGGGAATAGAATTATATCTCTTGAGATAATTATGGTAATAAAGTCAATGGTCTTGATCCACTATTGGAAGATGGAGAAACCCAATCCCTTACAAAGAAAGGATATTTTCTAGGGATGATGGTTTGTCCCTCCCTATAGGTGTATTCATCATGATGATAGAAGATGGGGAAACCCAATCCATTATGGCGAGATGGAAAACTCAATCCCATACAAGGAATGAATTGAAACTTGGGATGGTGGTGTTATGTTCCTAGTGGGTGAAGTTCCCATTAATTTCCATGATAAGTTCTTGAAAAGGATCTTGACTTATAGGGACTGATATATCAAGATTATGTAATCCAAATTTCCATTTCATATTCCTATATTATGCTTTTATGGCCTATGATCTTAATTTCATTATGATATATGTCTTGTTCTTATGTTGTGATTTCATGTCATATTCTATTTATTCCATTATGATTCAGGTGTTATGAGCTGCAAATCATTATGCCACGATCTTTAGAATGTAGTGTATGATCTTCTATTTTCATGATCACATTCCCTTACACTTATTCTCATGTTTATGATTACATACATTCCTTGTTTACCAATACAGAAAATTTTAGCTCACCCCTTTCTTAGGATTCCATTCTACATTTTATGAAGAATTTCTTTAGGTTTATTTATTAAGGGTTGATCTCTTTATGGCAGATATTGAAGATCTTTTACCATAATAGATACATTTAATTCCATGTTTCTGAAGAAACTAATCTATCATGGTCCTCCGCATGTATTTTTGTAATGTCCTGAATATTCTTATAAAATCATGTAATATCCATGTATATTAAACCTTGTTTTATATATTTGGTACGTAAATAATGGTTTATTCAACATTTGAAAACTAGGATGAGAAAAAAATACTGAGATACATACATAAACTTTTAAAGATATATATAGGGATATCTCTAAGGATAAGAGTATGGACGAGTTAACGTTTAAGAAAATTTCTAGGAATTTTGTAAATTGATAGAGTGGTTTAAATAAAATACACCCATTTTATGGATACTAAATGTTGGTGTGGCTCTGGAATATATATACCTAGGGGTAATAACTTTGAGAAGTTGTTTTGGTCTTAACTCGATGTAATCTCATACATGAAAAAGGGAATTGCTACACCCAAGGTTTGAAACTGCTAGGGGATATTCTTTGAGAATTCAAAAACACTTCAAGCACCATTATGAAGTATTTAGATATAAGTTAGGTATTAATAACATTTTATAAACCCAAGACGTCTATATTATGGAATTTTTTTTGATTTAGAAATACTCTATGTATTTAATTTCATGACTATGTGGATTCCTGCTATGAAAAGTAACACCCAAACTATGATTCTTTTTTAGTCAATGGATGGAACCAGATGGTACTGGATTAATGTAGAATGTCAAGGGAGATTATCTAATGACCATACACGTGTGATGTTCACTAGAGTGAAAGACATTGTGATCCTGCCAAATCTGTTTTTATGGAACATGATTAACAACGTTTACCTTATCCAACTCTCATACTCACTATGGAAGTTAAATAAGGAGTTCCCAGAGAGTTAGGGTAATAGATACCATGGAGGAAAGAAGATTCAGTTTCCTTTCTTCCATGAATGTGGAAGGAATCACCTAAGTGAATTCCTTAGATGAACAATAAGTTTTATTGACAATGCAAAATAAGGAAACAAGGAAAGTGATTCCAAGGAAAAATTAAGAGTTTGGTTAATGAAATGTATGGTAATTTGGGCCTCTCTAAAACATCATAGAAGGTTATGTGTTTTCAATGTGGAAATGTGGGTAATTATGAACCTAATATCCCAAGAGGAATGTTCATGAAGAGGACCATCTAGGTAGTATGAGTAATGGTTACACTGAGTATTATGACGAGGCTATAGATGAAATGTGAAAGTAAAGAGGTATAATTGCTAATGGATTAAGGAAAAAGTAATTAATATATTCATGTATTTGGATTCTATAATTTTTAATGATGAATATTGTATGTATTTGTTTAGTTTATGTTTTTTAGTGGATTTAAAATAATACATTGAATGGTCATGATGGAATACAAATTTCATATAATGAAATTAAACATGTTGTATAAGGGAATGTAACTCTCAACATGTTCTTAATGTAAAGTTAATGTTGTATGGATAATGATACATGCGATATGAATAAGTAAATTTTATAGTATTAATTACCTTGGAAATAAGTAAGTAATTTTTTATTAGTGGTTTATGCTACCATTGATGATGTTTACATCAAATTTTTGGATTTAAGGAATAAGTCCAATACTCTTTAGAATGAGGAATATAGTAAGTTTTTCAAAATGATTTATTTTAATTTAGGTTGTTTCCATGATTCAAGGAAATATATGATGATATTTTTACATGTTTCGAATGTTAGAACCAAGATCTACTTTTTTTATATAGGTGAATCAATGATAAAATGATAATGTGAATCTCTTTCTAATTTTTTGTATTTTAATCATTGAAAAGGGTTATATAGTTAAGTGTTCATGAAGAGTTTATGTTATCCTTTAGAAGAATTATTTGGGAACTATTTTTCTTTTGAAAACCTTCGTTAAATGTCTAATCAGTGATTAAAATTATTTTAGGGATGTTGATATTTTATATTTTTGTGGAAAGGACATCTTGTATGTTGGTTGACAACTAATCATGTCCGGCAAGGTTTTGGGCCATGAACCCATGAACAAAGGATTATAAGGGTATTTTTCCAACCACTAGCCTATCCTATATCCTGATTAATAAATAATTATATGTGATGAATAATTATTTATAATGATCTAGCACTGTTACTATTTTTAATTAATTTTTTTAAGAGACAAATAGTTAGATATTTTTTACTTTTATGGGCCTTAAGATCCAATAAAAGTGGACATTTTTGATATATTCTCCAATGTTAATTTCTATACATTCATTCCATAAGGTAATGTATGGATTTAAAATTTTTAAAAGCACAAAAAAATAATTAAATTTTGTTTATATAAATTAATCAATATTCACTCAACGTTCTAAAATTGATCAAAAACATGTTGTCTAAAAACCTTAAATTTTGTTGAACCAATAGCTTCTGAAATCATCAATGATTTATGAATATGAAGCACTGAACATTCCATTGATCACTCACTTGTTTTAGAAGGATAATCTCAATGAAACCCTGTAAATATTTACACATTTCCTTCATGTCTATCATTCACTTAAAAACTATATTCTATATAGAAACCTAGTTATATGCTACTTTGGGTAACCATTATGGTTCGAAATTTACCTTTTTAAAGGAAGTTTTAGTATCCATTTTTACTATTAGGGTTTATATGAATGTCACATTCATGTATTGAACCTTTGATAACCTAGATGAATTTCAAGGGTGAAATTCATTTTTTGTGGGGTAGAATGTAGCAGTATGAGATTTTGAGAATTATTATTTTTTAATAAAGTTATCTTCCAAATATTTATTCATTTGACATGACTCTATAAATAGTTCAATATATATATATATATTAAAACACTAATTCAAATATTCCATTCACACACAACAAAAACATGGCTTACGGTACACACAATACCAACTTAGTTTGCAATACACGCAACGACGACTTATCGTACGATGCACTAAATAATAATTTTTGATGAACCATATTTTAATATATATATATATATATAATAAATTAAATGAGATAATTATAACCTAAACAATAACCATAGTAATATTAATAGTAATAACAACATTTTAATTATTTTAATTTATTTTTTTAAAATAAAACATATTTATAATGATAGATATGATTTTTGGTAATGTCATTTTATATTATAAATATCATTCTCTTTAATGATTCATTTCTAATAATTTAAGTGATTTTAGACACAAATATAATTATAATTTGATAAAATAAACATTATTTTTGATTTTATAATTTCAAAATTACCATATGGTGAATTTTTGGGATTTATTTGAGCAACATCATTTTGGATGAGAAGTGAAAAATACTTCTATTTATTTAAAAACTATCTTTTTTTATAATTAATTATTAATTATAAATGAAATTATTAATATGTTTTAAGGTCAAAATAGATTTTTATTAAATATATTAATATAAATTAATTTAATTGAATCAATTTCACTTTAAAAATGTTTATTAAATCTAAATATACTTTTGAACTTTTCCCTACTATAAAACCCCATTATTTCATCTTGTTTATGGGATTAACACAAATTTTTTTTTCTATGATGTGCTTTTCAAAATTCCAACAGACTACATTATATTCCATATAATATCTGGATTAAAATAATATAATGTTAAATTTTGACCAAAATTATTAGTAAATGCGATTAAAATTAATCACAATAGTAAAGGCCAAATTATGCTTAAATAGGGACTAAACCTTACAATTAAGGGCCCATATGAAGAGATTTTGAAATAAACCCTTCACATCTAATTTTCCTTGGTCGAGGGTAGGTTAAACATATGTATAATGGGTAAATAATTGTTATTAAGTTATAAAAGAATCATATACATTAATATGATATCATATATTATCTTTTAATGTTGCTTTGTTAATTATATCTTAGTATTATCGTCGTTCCAGGTTTTAACAGATTCGTTTTCCTTTGTATTATTTTTTATGTGAGTCATAATAATTATGGATGGATGTATCCTATTCATATCTAGAATGATATCAAGTCTTTAAAAATTATTTTTAATCATAAAATGAAAATTAGTCTTTAATGGATACGATGGGGAATAAATCTCATCGCGTTCGTGGAGACGATAGTCCGTACGTACGCACGATTGAAAATATCTTTTTTTATATTAAATTAATATATAATTGGATGGTATATCATTATAATTTTTTTTTTATTATTTACATCAATTACACATCATTATCATACCCATCCAAATAATAATGTTTTGAATAACAATTACACCACGACGTGGAGATGGTAGGCCATACGTACGCACGTATGGTGACATGTCATTCAAAGGATGGATAGAATACTGAATATGGTTGTACCATATTTTTATTAAAATCACATTATATATAATATACTGGTGTTATTATTTTATAATGTAAATAACAAGGAATGAATAAGTGGAAGAAGAAAGGAACTTGAAAGATGGTGGTGAAATCATTACCTCTTCTTCAGGTTCTTCTTTTTGATTTGTTGAAAATGGCTCTGTAGGTTTGATTTCATATCAAAATAAGGCCTCTAGGATGAATTGAGAGATGTTGGGATGATATTTGGGTAGTTTTCGGCCGATCCAAATGGCTACGAATGTATGAATTAGAGAGAAGGGGGAGTGTCATTTTATAAGAGGGGTGTGGGGCAGCTTAGGAAAAGCGCAAAATATTATTTTATAATAAACTTATATTCTGTTATTAAAGTCTAAAAACTGATTTAGTTAGAGGATAATGTGGTTATTGTTCGAAAACCACTCAACCAATAGGTTTTAGGCGGGTTTGGATCACTTTATTATCCTCGTCTTTTAGTTTTAACTCTTAGTTAATTAGTTTGACATTTACCATGTCTCTTTTTATTTTTATATTATATGGTTAATAAACAGACAATAAAGTTCAAAAAGACCCCAAAGTAGTTATTTAATGATAAAACTATCATTATATAAGTATCTTGTCTGATCCTTAGATTTTTAGGAAAAGAATATCAATTTATAATATAATATTTCTTTTAAAAACTCCTCTTTGTCAATTTTGACAATATTTAATAATTGATTTTTGTTAAAGTTTTAACAACATTATTAATTCAAAAAAAATTATTTAATAAATACTAACATGTCATATTGACCAATAAAATTCTTTTATGTCATCAAAACATTAAAATTATATTTTTTTAACATTTATAATACCAATTATTTGATTCTTTCATTCATAAGGAAAATAATGCATCGTTGTTGTTTCATAAATAGATTTAATTATTAATTGTCTAAAATATATAAATAAAATACCATTATATAGTAAATCGTTTTATATTTGTATTTAATATCTATAGTCGAAAATATAACATATATAACCCTATGTAAAAATTGTTTTTCTAAACGATATATGCTTATGTCATTTTTTATTTACATTAACTTAATTAATATAAAGTGTCATTATCACATACAAGTGGCTCCATGGGGTCCCAAAATCGACCCAAATATGAACATGGTCAGACATGTATCAATTAATATGGATAGTACACGTTTTAAGGTAATTTAGTGTCATTATAATATCATTATTTTACCCTTAATTACGGGATTTACCATATAACCATGGTAAATAAAATATTTACCGATGTAATTATTTAAAATTTATAAAAATAAAAGCTACCTATTTACACTATTTGGAACTCCTTATTCTAAATATAGGATCCATTTTTATAAATTGAAAACAAATAAGTGGTATAAATTAATTTAATATTAATTCCCGTTGTCAAAACAAAATGCGTGTTTTTAAGAAATAAAAACTATCAAAACATTGGAACTTGCTTATGTCCAGTTTAAATGTGAAATTATGTCCAATGACCAAAATTGGATTAAATGGCTAAAATATAATCTAATTATAGTTTAAAATCACTCAAATTCATAATTTATCACTATTAATTATTTCAATTAAAAATGTTTTTTTAATTAAAATTTAGTAATTTTCACAATTCATCAAAATATGAAAGTTTTCTAGAAAAGTACCAAAAATTAATCTTAAGCTAATTTTGATATTAAAAATACAAAAATGAAGTCTATTTTAAATGATAAAATGTATAATATTATAAAAAGTGGGTATAACTATTCATAACAGCTAGTTTGATTGGTTGTGGTGCGTGTTAGAACTCGAAGTTGCGTACAACCCACGCTATTGTATTATTCAAAGAGAAGCGTATCGTGGAAGCTTGGGGTTACATTTTAAATACATCCAAGACCTTCCCCAATATCCAATACATAGTATTATTATGTTATACAAATTTTCATACCTACATTTACACACACATCCATCTAATCGATGTTGAACATATTGTTTACGTGTACGACAAACTACTACCTCATGAAACAATGATTGTTCATTTTCTTCTTTACCACCAATCATGGTGGCCATTATTATGAAAAATAAATTTATATATGTCATATATTATATTTAATATTTATTTTGTCTTTATTTATTCCTTCTAAAATTCACATCTCTTTAATTCCCAATTGAGGTTTATTTGACAATCTCATTTGAGGTTGTGTGGACTATCTCCCCCTAAAAGTAATTTGATTCGTTCAAACCCCGCATGGAATATATTGAGAATGATTTTTATAAATATATATGTTATATATTATTTATTAAATATATTATAATAATGATATATATATATTTTAACATTTGTCATTTTCATACATTCTTCCAATATGATAATATAACAGAAACAATGTTCATGTGTATGTACGGCTTACCGTCTCCATGAATAGTGTACTCCCTTTCATACTCTTATATTAAAAAGACTATTATTATTAAAATATAATTTTTATACACTATATTTTTATAATTTTATACATTATGGAGTCACTATATATATATAAGGACTAATGATGTTACAAATTAAGACACATGTGAAGAACAATGTGAATATTACATGATATAAAACCTTAACATAAGAACATTTAAATGAAATTAATATAAAGTTATAATAAAAATTATATGTAAATATATATAAGAATATTATTCGGTAAAATATTTATAATAAAATTATATTTTTTATTCAAGGTGTTTGTACGAGAACAAATAGAGTCAAGACACAATGTATGAGGATTTCATCTAACTTTTAAATTTTATGAGATAAATTTTATGTTCACCACTATTTCATTTTGTGTGGTGTATGTATTTACCATGGATCAATTTTAAATATCTTTTAAATAAATATATTGGTATTAAAATTCTTTTTCTATGATCCTTATTTCATGATGCTTCAGTTTCATAAGTTACCAAATTGGTAAAAATGTTTTGTCTTAATTGTCCTTCATTGAGACATATGTTTTTTATGCACTTAAACATTTTTTTGATGTGTACATACATAAAATTTTCAAATCATGAGTCTAAATATTTTCATGATATTATATTCTTCATGTAATTTTTTTCCTTACATATAGAACATAATCTTATGATATGAAGTTAAGAGTGCTTATTGAGACAATATCCTTGATTTTTTGATATTGTTTTTGTTTATTCTTCCTTTGAAGAAATATAATGATAAATATCTCATGAAATAAATTAATTTAATTTCACTCTAATGATTCATTATATAATCATTTAATGGTACAATTTTCTTCTCATTAGTACATAATATTGTTAAGAAATGTTTTTTAGGAATGAATGACTTTTCCCTCTCTAAAAACAGAAATATATGTTTTATAAAAAGGGATTCCAATAATATTATATAATACTACTATGAGATAGAAATTATATTTTTACCCTTTTGTCTTGTAATAATCTATTCAAGGGAATACTATTGTCTATTTCTGAAAAAATAAACTCTTCTATCCTTTCTACCATGCAAAATGAATGTTCTTTTGACTGTGTATGACATGTACAGATTTAACCACCATCGTTTCATCATATATCCCTTTATCATTATTAATAAAATTTATCCATAAATATTTTTTTTAAATGTTAATTTCAATGAAATTTTTTTTTGTAATGGTTCAAAACTTCTTTAATATGTTTTCATAGAAAACTATTTTCAATTTTTTTCCATGTATTAATTACAAGATTCTAATGTCCTTTCAACCAAATGGTATTCAAAATGCATTCAACCTTAATTTATATCTTTGAATGAATAAATATTTTCAAAACATAATTATTATTTCTTAATAAGTATTAAAATTATTTTTAATGATACTATTTTCAAATTTTTTATGTATTAGAAATAATTTTTCCAAAATGAAATGATCTATTTCTCATGAATTTTTTTTGGAGGATGTTTCAAAAAAATTTCATTATAATATGAAATAAATTGATGTTACTCATACCTTATAAAAAATTATATAAAATTTCTATTCATATCCTTTCCATGAATGAGTTATTCTTAAGTTCATGGTCTTTATGAAAATGATTTCTTCTTCATGGGTAATCTGTTTATGAAGCTCATTTCTCTTTCATTGGTTATATGATTTTGAACACAATTCTTTTAATGGGATATGTTTATGATGAAATTATGATGAAACCTATCCATTTACACAAGAGATGATATGTTTACTTGGTTATGTTACCCATTTAATTTCATGGGTTATGATATGTGATATAGTTATTTATGATCTTGTGGAACATGTATGTATTATTTCATTATATTACTGGTGAGACCTATATATCCATATAATGAATTGTTTAATGATTTATATGTAATGATATAATGATGGGAATCATGTTTATGGGATTGATACAGTTTTGGAATATGGGGAAACCCGATCCCTTACAATGAAAGGACATCAACTGGGAATAGTGGTCTGTCCTTCCCAGTAGGAGTAGTCACCATGATAATGGAAGCTGGGTAAAACTGGTCAATTATGAGAAGATGGGGAATTCTGATCCCTTACAAGGAAAGATCTCTGACTGGGGATAGTGGTGTGTCCCACCCAGTGGTTAAAACTCCCATGATGTACCTTGATAATCTATATCAATGCATCTTGACTTATAGGTAATGATATCACATGGTTATGTATTTTCACAATTCCATTTCTTATTCCTATGTTATTATTTTATGCCCTATTCTATTTAATTCATTATGATACATGTATGATTCCTATGTAACACATTCATATTATTTTATCATTATTTCAATACGATTCAAGTATTATGATATTACAATCATTATTTCAGGATCTTTGATATGTTGGGTATGATCTTTTATTTTTATGATTACATTCTCAATCCCTTATGATCATGTTTATGCTTACATTTCTCACATGCATACCCTTACAAAGAATTTGAGATCACCCCTTTTTTATGTTTCCATTCTCCAGGTAATGAATAATGGTTTGAGGTAGAAGTACTAAAGGTGGATACCTTTATTGGAGATGATGGAAATTTTCACCCGGATAGATGATTTTGTTTCCATGAATCCACTGACACTAAACTATTTTGGTCCTCTATCATATATTTTTGTAATGTACTAAATATTCAACTAAAATTATGTAATATCCATTTATCTTAATCCTTGTTCGATGTAATAAAAATTATAGAAAGATCAAATTAAGCGCGAAACTACATCAAAACCAACATGAACCTCCTCGAATCATCAAAGAACATTAATATGCACCAAACATATCTTCATGAAAGTTAACAATAAATGCAATCCAAAAAACACTTCATCAAAAAATATAATGGTACCTTAGTTTACCCCATTCAAGAAACTAACATCCTTGATTCGTTATCTATAATTGCATGAATTATTTTCCCATATGATAATAAAATGAATAGTATAGTCCTATCACATGACCTAAAGTTGTCTAAATCAAACTATGTGAGCTTTAATTCATCTTAATTATGATACCTGGATTCCTCTATGAGGTTTAAACCCAATATTCAAGACGATATTATCATTGGACTATATTCCCTATAAAAACACCATCCTTAAAAACCAATATTACCTATAATAACTTTATCCTAATAAATCCATATTCCCAATGATACATATAATCCATTCTCTATAGGACATATTCCTTGTGAAAAAAACTATTATCCATAGGCCATATTCCTCATAAGACATTTTCACTAGGTCCACACTACCCCATGAGAGTATCAAACATTTTCTCAATCTATTTAATAACAATTCGTGTATTCCAGAAAGGGATTACCATGCGTGATAACCACAGGAACAATTATTTGGATCCTTTTTTTAGTATTGAAATTTATATGACTTAGAAATTATTAGAAGAATTCAGGGTTTCATGATATTAAAAGGAACAATGATTGTCCTTATCATAATATTTTAAAAGGTAGGATGATTCCCATTTAGTGGAACTAAACTATGTGGGTCATACTTTTTGTGATAAGGATACAATAAAATCCCCTCTCAAGCACACAATCCCAACTTCGCCATATTTACTGGCTCCATGTATGAAGATAAATTCATAGTTCCCAAATCTATAGATTTAAATTATAGCATAAAAATTTGACAATGGAAAAAATGTAGAACCTCTAATAAACCAATATGATCATGTTGATGCAAAAAAAGATGATAAATCACTTCAATTGAGGTAACCAGTCATACAGAGTGGCTTTGTAAGGATTCATAAACATGTATTAAATATTTGAGTTACTATTGAAGTAGGTGATTATTCCATATTAAATAGTAAAATGATTTGTCCTCCTAACCACTAGACTTATGTGAAACCTTAGTAATCAATGTTAATTTTTCATCAACCATCTATATTTTGAAATATGGTTCACACCGACTCAAAATAAATAGAATAACAATTCATGTTAGAAATAGAATGGATAATTTAGAATCATTCTACCATAAATTTTTGAGTGATATCACACATTGGGTATAAAATGGAAATTATATTACTACACACTACTACTTAGTATTCATATAAAAAATTGATTATACACATATAAAATCTCTTTTTCTAGTAAATTAAGAGACCACTAGACATGGAAGACATAAATATAGTATTGGATTTATCATCTTTTCATAATTATCCACAATAGATTTACCCAGAAAATGAATACATCAAATTTCAATAAACTAATGAATAAACACATCACAAATCCCTCATCCATGTAGCTTAAAACATAACACATGACTCAACAATGAATTTCCATGAATTTAATCGGTATAATTCATTTAAGGTAATGGATGACCTTTCTCATCATATGAGTGGTAAAATCTCATCTTGGTAAATATACAAACAATTTAATGATAAGAAAAATAGTTAACCACCCCTTATTATCCCGGACATAAGTATATTATAATTAATGAATCAAATCATGATGGTTATCATGATAGATATCGTTCAAACATAAACTAATAAAGATTAATAATAAGCATACACACCTATATATAATGATGATTATATGAAATTTCCATATGATATACTTTGGATATTAAATCCAAGTAACACGTCTTGATTTAATACATTATGAGTCTATTCATCATATATTGAATAAAAATCTTGTATCGAGTACATGATTCCACTTATACTAACCATAACTTATAATTAGAACCCATAATACTATGTGATTAAAATATATTAGGGAAAACTAAAAATTTTACATTAAAGGGATAATATCATTCTAATGTTCATGTAATTTTTTTTAGAAAAAATGATTGACTGATAAATGAAGACTCCCTTTTATTAACAAATCATTATACATTTAGAAACATTACATTCAATTTCTTAAGAAATGTGTACCAAGATATTAACCATGAACCTTATTCTATTGTTATAACCATGGAATGATCAATGGATATAATACATTTTCCTCTTTCCCACCTAATAGATCCTAACATCTCCCCTCTCAACAATCTCTCATGTGATGTGGTATTTTATAAGGATGTATTTTATACTTTCATGAGGCTGAGGTTCAATAGATTATGCAATGGATCTATCGCTGTCATGGTAAATATTCATTTCTCCCTTGATGCTCAGAATAATTTCATGTTTTGAAAAGAACTTCCTAATAAAAAAATTCCATTAAAAATTGTCTTCAATTATATACTACTCCCCTATTATTGAGTCTTCCATGGTTCCTTGGTTTGAACCATTCCAAGATACACTATTTATACAAAACATTAAACCATATTATTATCACATGTAATCTATATAAGATTTAATAATTGTATTAGTGTAACCATTTATAAAAATATATTCTTCTTATCCAATGAATAATAATACATCCTTAATCCTTTTCATGTTCCTAAGTATATTTTTTATAATAATCCAGTGACTCTTTCAAGGGTTGAATTTTGATCTAATGGTTATAGTATGAGTATAGGAAACATAAAGTGGAGTAAAAAACATGTCATACATGGTAGATCATATAGAGGGATCATAGATAATTCTATATATCATTTCTTAATACGTATAAGGATCTTGAATTTCCCAAACATTCATGTCATAGAAAAACGATAATGTCCCACTTTTAGAGTTATCTATGTTAAAAAAATTTATAAATTTATAAATTTATGTTTCATGATTAAGTCCAAAAAACTATTTAGACCTATATCTGTGGATATTAGTACCTTGTATATATGTTTCTTCACCAATGAATTTCATTGATAATTATTTTCCATAGTATAGATTTATTATATTTAAATTTTAGGTATCATTTATGATAAATAGAATGTCATCGATAGAAAATAATAGTGACACCATAACATTACCACTAACTAATTTTTATACATAGGAGCCACCCATATTCTTGATGAAACCAAAATATATTATTGCATTATCAAATCATAAATACCAATTCTAGTAGTATTGATTCAATCCTTAAATAGACTTTTGAAACATGCATACCTTAATAGGCTCATTTGTTACTTCATAACCTTCATGTTGTACAATATATATCCCAACCCCCACCCCCTAATGATACCACACATAGACTAGCAATGATGAAATATAGATGGTGACCCCTGAGCCCCACCTCTAGTTGGCCCTGGGATAGTGACCAACACCATGTGTATACAAATAACACAAAATGGAAGGCATTCCCCATTTTAAAGAAACAAGATCGATAGATTACATGGTTCAACCCAAAAAAACTCCAATATATATATATATAATAAATTAAAATACATACCAGATTCATGTTTAAAAAAATTGATACAAATACAATGAAAAATATAAGGTAAATACCAAAATAAAGATAAGTAGTGACAGGACAAATGTCCCAATGTCAGATCTAGAAAGATTCAGCATCATTTATATAATATTACTCGAAAACTAAAAAAATTATATATGTAGAGGGAGTATAAAAGTGTACTCATTAAGAAAAACCAATGTCTCTCATGAACAAGTGAGATTAGCATACTAATGCTTTTGTCAGAAAACAACAGAATCCAACAGCACTTAACAAGGTATACTAGCCATCCCAACCTCACCAACTCACACTCACTAAGTAACAAAAATAATGTTATGTAACATAGTAATCAAAGCTATGATATATGAACCTCTCATAACATCCCACCGGTTTATCCACTCTTTAAATACGATATAAAACATCATTCTCCCACCTCTTCTAAAATAACCATGAAAAAACCTTCCCACACAAACCTAGGCCCCAAAACAACATCTCATCCCATCACATGGCCCCCAAGAAACATCACATCCCCCAACCGACATCTCAGACACAAAATCATGACATCCTACCTACACACATCTAGGCTTCCCAAACCACAACACATCCGGCCTACAGACACATAGGATAAAAACATTTTCATATCTGAAAAAAACCATGGAAATCACAGACACATCTCATCCCCAAGACACATCAGAAAGAAAAACTAATCTCATCCCAAAGACACCTTGTAATGACCAACTCATATCATCTTGATGAAACTTGGGAAAGATCAAATCACACACACACCTGGTCCTCACAATACACATCTTGATGAAGAATATTAGGTTACCACATCCTGGAAGTGGGAGAATGGAAGAGAGAGCGGCTAGCCATCCATCCTCCAACAAGGATTTTTAGAAAAGAGAACCTCCCCTGTAATGATGGTGGTGTTCATAAAACAGTTATAAACATGGGTGGGATTTTTATAGAAATCCCAAGGATAATACATGAAATACATATATGATTCCAAACACTCAAGCCCAACATATGGGGTTTCAACCAATAACCAACTCAAATTACTACTATTGCTACTACCTCTAAATGAACAACAACATAATTTTCCAAAAACAAACTTCTTAAAACCATCCAATTCAATTAACCAATTATCATTATTTATTAAAAATATTCATTTATTCATTATATCCCAACCTGGGAAACTACCATGTACAAAACACAGAAATTCACACAGAAAAAGTCACATAGAGGATGAAAAACCATGGTAAATTTATCCAATTCAAATTTCTCCATATTCAACACCCATTTAGGACACAACCTATTGATCCCAATATATTGGAAGTATTTATACAGGTTGTTTAGTTGATGAATCACCCTTTTTAAACCACCCCTACCATTATTTTTCAATTTAATTCTATCTAATACATCTTCTCAATATAGAAAACCCAAAACTCACAGTGACATCCAGAAACACATCTCATCACAATAATTTTCAGTAGAATTTCTTAATTACCTCACAACACCTATCACATCTTGCAACCCAAATAACACCACCCAATTACAACCCCATTATACATAATTTCCCATCTGTTCAACAATCATCCAATCTCTCAACCTGAAATTCCATAAGACCACAAAAACTACCCCACATCGCAATGTCATTCCCAAAACCCTAATACAACACAAGTCAAAACCATTGTCTCTCATGCACATGTGAGAGCGGTATACTAATTCTCCCATGAGAAAATAGAAGAATCCAACAACACCTAACATGGTATACTAGCCATCACAACCTCTACAAGGAACGCAAATCAAGAAGAGTAATATAGTAAGAACATAAATGATTTGTGTATCTCACACCACTTCCCAATTGTTTAGTACCTCTTGCGTAACGACAAACATTCTCATGCTCACACCTCTTTCGAAAGAACCATGTCACTATCTGCCTACAGACACCTGGGCCCCAAAGACCACATATCGTCCCATCACATGGTCCTCAAGCTATATCACACCCTAATCGCATACACCTGGTCCACAACCATATCACATCTTGACCACAGACACCTAGGCGTCACGAACCACACAACATCCCACCCATAGAAACATGGGCCACAAACCGCGTCATATTCTTTAAACACCAATTAAAGAGAAAAACATCACATCCTGAAAACACTTGCGAAAGAAAAACTCATATCATTCTAAAGACACCTAGGTAATAATAGCTCGTCTCATCCTTAAGACACATGGGAAAGAAAAACATTACGACACACACCTAGGCCTCACAAACCACAACCTATCTGATGAATCATGGGATACCCCTGTTGGGAAGATGGAGCATGGAAGAGTGGGTGGCCATCCATCCATCCTCCCAATGGGATGTTTGGGAAAGACACCCACTCCAATGATGATTGGGGTTATCATCACATAGTGCTCATCTATGGTGGGTTACATAATTCAGTACCAAATAAAATGAAAGTAATATATATATGATTCCCTACAATCAAGAACAACCTATGAGTTTTTAACTAATGACAAACTCACAATACAATTAATCCTACTAACTCTAAATGAACAACGACACAACTAGCCACAAACTCAGTTTATAACCCTTACCAATTCAATAAAAAAAATCATTATTTATTAAACAATTTATTTATTCATTCTATCTCTACCTAGGAAACAACCATGCACAACATGTAGAAATCCACATAGAAAAGTCACATAGAAAAATAAGAACCATGGTATACTTTATATCATAAAATTACTCACCATTTAACACCCATTCATGAGATAACATACCAATATTGAGACATGAGAAAAAATTCTACTTGTTATCTTGATGATGAATCACCCATGTCGTCCACTACCATCATCATTCTTCAATGAAATTCCTCCAAATCCATCCCGTAAATTGAAAAAGCCCATAACTCTTAGCTGCACCCAAATAAATATCTCATCAAAACCACTCTCTACATCCCTACGACATAACCTCACCACAACCACCACATCTAGAAACAAAAAAATAGTACAATCTGATCGCAACCCCATTACACAGAACTACTAACCACTTCCATAATCAACCAATCAATGAAAAATAGAGGCCATTACCCCCAATGCTACCCCACATCACACAAACATTCCTACAACCCGACTATAACACAATTCATAATAATCCCACACACAACACATCGCCGCATGAACTAAGGAAAGACTTATTCTTATTTAAAAAAGAATTCCATGATCAATTTCCACTTATTATTTCATGGGGTATAACAAAAATAGTTCCATCATAGGGAATCCATTTATTTTAGCCGAACATATTTGGTTAACAAAATTCATGTATTTGATTCATGAGATGTAGAAAAAAATTCATTCATAAAAATTCTATGTGCTACCAAATACGACCATCATCTATGATTTTAACTAGGCACGTTGCCCATACAATTCACAAAATTTTTCAAATTATAAGTAAATCATTGTGATCATACATCATATAACCCTTCCCCTATTTATTGTTTTGAAACCGAATATAATATCTTAATTGAATTTAGATTCAAATATAATCCCAAAGAGATATATGTACCCCAACCTCACATGATCAATAATTGAGAGAGAAGATGGAAAACCTACCTAGAATATGATGCAATCAACAATTCCATATTGTTCCCAAGTAGAGGGGATGCAAGTATAAAAAATAGCATCTATGGGAAACACCGTCCAAAGGCTATAAAAAAATTGCATGAATCCTTAGGGAAAAAATGTACAGGTCATCTCACACCATGATAATGGGAAGTATTCAAGGTAGAGAAGATCTCCAAATTAGAAAGGTCGGATCCTAAATCAATGGGAGAAACTGTTTTTTAGATCCCTAGAAGGCTAATATTGACCATGATAAAGAAATATGACAAATTAAAATCACTAAACACTTAGTGATTTAATGATATGAATCATATCCCTTGAAACGGCTCCCAAACCACTAAAATTTTAAATTAAGCTCATTTTTCATCAAAACATATGTAAAAAGGGTGAAAATAGAAAAACTGGTATAATTAAAAAACTTTTGAAATGACTCACAACTATGTGAGTAACCATTCCAAGTCAACGGTGGTGGGTCACCATTGCGATTGGCCATTGTGATCTACCATCACGAGTCATCGTTGCCAGCAACTATCACGAGTCACCATTGGTGAGCTACTATTGTGAGTCACCGATGCATGTAACTATCGCAAGCTACTATTCTGACCCACAGGTGTGATTCACTGTCACAACACACCATCATGACTCACCATCATGACTGAGTGTTCTCACTCACTATCGAGACTCACAATTGCAACTCACCTCTATGACTCACTATTATGAGTCACCATCACGACTTACCATCATGAGTAACCATTGGGACTCACCGTCATGAGTAACCATCACGACTCAACATTAGTTACCTACAATCAGTGACCTATCATTCGTAACCTACCATTGCTGTACCTAAATTAATAGATTTTTTTTTGAAATGTGTTGAAAAAAGTCCCTATTAAATCCCATGACACTTCAATGGTCATATTTTCACAATGTAATAGACCCGAGAGGTCCAGACCATTACAATATACATGTTCACCACTAAATTATATATTATTAAATATGTATTTATAGAAATTAGATATATCTCTTAATAATAATGATCTACAATGGAAATCAATTTTTACTAGACTTTACCATTCAGTTGGTGAATAAAATTCATTATAATCAATACCATGAACTTACTTATTACCAATTTTCACTAGTTGATATTTATAAGGAAAAAATCGTCCATTCATGCCTTTTTTTATGGAAAAATATGTCCACACCATATAGGTCTCACCCCATCATGTTAATCCACCAGGATTCAATCTTGGAAAACATATATGGCATCCATTTTAGATTCTATGTATTTTAACTATTTATTAAAATCAGATATATTGATGACCTCTTTGTTCATGATAGGTTAATATCATAGGAATATTACTTAATTATCATTTTCCATAACAAACTAATATATGTTTTTATTCAAAATAATCCTACCAAACCTTCCAGTTTCTTTTGTAACATGAGTTTGTTCTTCTTATATGAATTTTAGTGAAACCATTTCAACTTCTATCTCTAGAATGATTCCTATTTTTTGGTCTAGAACATCTCCATGATATAATTTTATACCACTAGAACCGTGAAAAATGTGTTGTATCTCAAGAAAACCATAAAATTGAGATATACAGACTTTTTTATAAGGATTATTGAAATAATATCCCATAGTTTCATTGAGATAACCAAAAAAGTATGCAATTTTATGTTCTAATTCAATTCTTATCATAAGAAAATCACCATAAGAGTTATTCACAAACCCAATCAATATAAATGACACTATATTATGTTTCACTATCTATATTTCATATATGTTTTTATTAATTATTAATGGGGAATATAGTTAAGATGGAATGCACCATACTACAATGGATAACCATGGAATATAATAGAAATATAACATTAAATCATCATTGATCAAACCATGTCTGATATGGAATGATTACTCCTCTCACACAATACATTAAATTTTTTGTTTTATAAGGGGATTTAATTATATTAATATTACATAGTCTCTAAGATGATTAGTGAGTTCTCATCTCATGTATTATCCCCAAAAATTCGATAGAATATATTAATAATATTTTCTAGTTGATCCAATACATCATTATGAAACCCTTTTAAATTTTCAAATGTTTCAATACTTGTGTTTCATTAAAATAACATAGCCATATCAGTTAAAATAATCAATAAAAGTAAATGTGTCTCTAAAACCACTATATTCTTGTATACTCATTAGTCCATGTACCTCACAATGTATGTGATAAAAAAAACTAATTAATTTTTTAAATTTTACACTAAAATGGTCTATAGAATTTTTTTCTAATAAATTAAATTCTTAAATGTCATGAAACCTATAATCAAATGAGTATAATAATCCTTCTCCATGGATACTTTTTATGTGTTTCTCATTTAAATGCCGATGTTTATAATAAAAATGATAAGTGGGAATAAAATCTACCATGGCCATCTTATTATGAATATTATATGTAGGATTATCCATATCTAAAATATATGAACAAATTAACATATTTCCAATTATATAAAACATTTTAATGTTATATATTGGTTAACTCTTGTTATTAATAATGAATTAAAATACCATTATATCCAAAAAATAGGTACATAAATCAAATATAAATAATATTTAGAAAATAAGAATTTTCATTTAATTGTTTAACTAATCCACTCGATGGAAATATATTATAAGATCAAAATTAAATTTTAGAAAAAAATTATCCATTACTGTCACAATGGTAGACATCTCCCTTTTAATATTCCCTCTTATATATGACTATGTTTTTATCAATACAAATGTGTGATGCACAACTTGTATCCAATACCAATGAGTTAGAGAGAGATAAATTTGTCACTATAACCTTCATATCAATATTCATAGAAAGCTTCTTCTTGAGAAAACTTATCAATATTAAATACCAATATTGTACTATATTATAAGTCTTACCTAGAGGAGATCTAAGTATGAGTATTATTATATATTCCGAAATTATTTGTAATGAAATATCTAGTGGTGATTATCATGTTTTATATTTTTTAATCAAGAAAATATAAAAAGATTACTCCATTTAAAAATGGTGAACTCATACATCATATTTATTTAATGATCCAAGATCCATATTTCACTAATCATTACATCCACACTATTTTTCATTTCCTCACAATGCTGTTTAGGTTAGAAAACATGCTAAGCACAATAGTTATAGACCATAACTAGTTGAATATAAAAAGTATTTTCTAAAATCCATCATATGGATATAAACTATGTTTCATTAAACCATGGTTAATAAATCCATGGGGACACAATATTTTCATGAAACTAAGAAGATTTATTATCAATGTCTAGACATGTGTGTTCTTTGGAAGGAATATCCCACATTATATTTGATGGGATTTTTTTAAAAGTCTCACCAAATTATTATGCAGTATATTACCATTAAATTCGTATATATTTAATCACATGATTTTTTTAATCTCATGTTTTATTCCTTTGTATAAGCATGATTAATTTTTTTTTTCAAAATCCATATTTTTTAAACCAAATTAATATTTTTCACATAATTTTGATGATTAATTCCATACACAACACACATTCTATTTAACTCAATACAATATATAAGCTATAAAAATTCATACATATCTATATGTATCTCTTCAATAAGGTACATGAACACTTCATATATATGTATAGAATTATAAGGGATATACAATATTAACATGGGTAATCATAGAGCCACAAATAACCCACCCCTACCTCTATAGAACACAACATAATCATTCAAGCTACTGAAATTATGACCCAATTTCCCTCTACATGGGGATATATTACTAAAGATATAATCCAATTCATGATACTTTTTACAAAAAATATGTAAAAACAATTTATATCAAATAAATTCTATCTAATTACATACTCTTTTCAAGGTATATAAAATCTTAATAACATATTGTTATACCTAGACAATTAATACATGGAATAATAATCTATTGTAAGTAATTTGTCACATAAATTAAGAAAAAATGTATTTATATTCAATAAAAATTTATAAATATGAATATTTTAAATGAATTATCATATATATACAGACATTATTTATTTTCCAAATATTGTGGTATCAATATTAAATTTTAATGTTTTATTTAGGAATTAAAAATATCATTTTACATACCCAAGAACATATCGTTTATAAAGATTTTATAAACCATAAAAAATGATAAAAATATTAAAATATTAAAATTTTATCATATTTTACTTCTTCTATTAGGATTACAAGTCATTTTATATGATTGATATATAAAGGTAACCGTATATATCTATTTTATTTTATGTTAAAATCTAATCCTAATATTTGGTTGAATTTTCTTTTTTGAATTATGATATCGTATGGAAACAATAATATTTAACGATATGGTCGCTATCATAATTATGTTTTGATGTTCTATATTTAGGAATTCTGGGAACCCTTCATATTTTATGATATCATATATCATATCCTATGATATAGTTTTATGCTTATATCATCTATTATACCATAGAACATGATATATGTTAGTTATATTCAATGACTAACCATAATATAAGAATTTCTCCATGTTATATTTTATGATAAGGATTCAAAAACCATATTATTGAAATGATCATCGAAATAATGATATAATAATATTTTGATCCATGAAAGATTAAATATTTAATACCACTAATGGGTTTTTTTTTCATCATATAAATGTTGAAATAAGAAAAAATCATAAAATTCGTGATCTTTCGTCAACTGAACCATCATTCAAGAATATATTGAATATAAAATCAGGTACACCTCTAGTATAGTAACTTACATCAAATTTCATTAATGTAGTATGCTTGATGGGGATCACATTTTGTTATATTCATATGAATCTCACCAATGAGGGGTATACACCATCCATAGAATTGTTGTTCATAATGAGAGGATTCTGAACCATAAAATGGGTTTTAGCACCATCTCTATGAGACAAATGGTGCTTCAGAAGAAAGGGAATTAAAAATTATGGATTTCAGGAAGCTATGGTGTAATCTATTGAAGGAATTAAATCAGTTTTATATACAATATTTCATTAATGATGAGTATTTAATCACATAGAGTGTTAGTTTCAATATAATGGAAGACAATGTGTTATTTAACATTTGAGTCTCTATTAATTAAACACTTAAAGTAATGTTTGAAAAAAAAATAATAAATATATAATATTGATTTATAACTAAATATATTATATAGGATGATTTGGTGGGTTCCAAACACTGGAATCCACATTCCATCGTACTTTGTGTAAACATAATGTTAAAATATTCTTCTCGTACATTTGGAATTACATTGTTTTTAATGAATTATTATGCTCCTTCTGAAGATATATTAAGATTATATTTATCCTAAATCATAATATATTTCATATGAATATTAAAGGATATGATATTTGGGGACATAAAACAATACTATATGCATTTTAAGTGAATATTCTACAATATATCATCTTGGTGAGTGATACATCAATTCAACAAATCCTGAAGTGATATGTATATATTGTACAACTAGGGGGTTAGAATCAGTGGTAATTTTTAACTTTTGTTATTAGAAATAATTGCCTTTGAAGTCTTAGTGTTTAATCTAGTAAAATGTTATATCTCACCTTTTCTTGAATTGAATAAAAATTTAAAACAATAGAAGGTGTATAAGATTTTTACTATGTTCACCCCTGATGTGGGTGACTATTTCCATTCCATGTTCAAGTGAAGTATGGACATTGAATATTCCAATAAAATAAAATTAAACTATAATGAAACAACATCAACCTTAATCTATTATAATTTCCCAATAGTTTTGTCTCCTAATATTATTTATACAAGTTTCCACCAGTATATAATATTAATCCTCTATCACAGTGAATAAGATCTTCAAACGAACTCTAAGATGTCATAACATAACCATATTAGATATTCTTATTCAAATTCACAGAATTAGACTGATAAATTAATATCAAATACACAACATGCATGTTGACCTTTTTATCAACTTGAAATATATGATTGTCTATAAATATCATGTAATCATCTATTTAACTATCTTTCTTCTTCTTCTTCTTATTCTTCTTATATTACTAATATCTTCAGTTTCTCTCTCTTTGATAGCCTAGATTTTATATATAAGTAAATATTATAACTTTCCATCCATAATATTCTCTCAATAAATACATATTAATCTTCTTATTTTCCTAGCTTTGATGTATATAATCAATAGAAGATGAACGTTCCTCAGTCTCATCCACTTTCTCTCTCATTAATACAATAGATAATCTGAGTCACATTATCAAATTATCATCTTTTTATATAATTTATTTAATTATTTTGGTTAGTACTCCATGTGAATATTTTACCACAATTTGAATATGTAAAAATATTTGAAATGAGGTACCATGATCTTATCCCCAATTTCAATTTAATCCTTATTAAATTATACTACCATGTAATATTCCATGAGGCTCAAAATAAAACGTCTTCAAAACCTCTATAAAATAAATCATCATTTAAATTTCAACATATTTAAATATGGATATCATCATCATGTAACATATCATAACACAGTGAAAATGAGGCTCTCTATTTTTTATAGGTAATTTTTCATCCCAATATGGTCACTGTTACATTATTGTTGTATATTCTCTATGTAGAACATCCACCATAGTATCTACTATGAATTGTACTTCTCAATCACTCGATTTCATAGAATCTGGGTCTTACATGATATTTTGGATAAAACAAAAACCATACATTATTCTTAAAAAACTAATATAATTACTCTTCTAGATGTGGATATTCATTACATGATGTGGTATAATCTCATTTCTCAAAACTAGATTCAACCAGTATCTTATTCTCAGATTTATTTATGTTGTGGTAATTATATCCATAATTTAAATTTTAAATTATTCATCATTAATCTTGAATCACTACCTAACAATTATCTATTGATATTTGGTATTTGAATATTATCACAACATCAAATGAGTTTAAATCAATAAAAATATGAATTAATATGATATTAGGATATCGTATTCCATGATTGAAATTTTATAAACTAGTAAATTTTAGGTATGTTAATTTTTACCCTTATATATTTTCATAACGACCATCACATACTCCAGTGAGGCTCAAAACTTATCCATTTTTAAATAAAAACTCTAATACAATAGTAAATGACTTCTAATTATTGATGATGTCAATATTATTTACCGAAAAACACATGAAATTAATTTTATATATGAACTTTTTTACACTATATAATTCACAATTTTCATTCCATTTTTTTATATTACTATTACATATGAATTAGATGACTTTTACACAAGCCCATTCCAGTTTCAATACACAAATATTCATCTTTTAGAATGTTTTCAAATAGGCCTAGAAATTCTAAAACTCTTATCAAGTCATATATAATCACTCCAAATCATCTCGAAAACATTAAATAAATTATAATTTACCTTCTTAATAGGTTATAATGATAAAAATCATATTTTTAAAATAAATAGACCAATTCAATAATTTTATTTGGTTATTCAATATCACACTTTGGATTTATTTTCAATTTTAAGGAATCCCTACAAAACAAATTATATAAAATCAAATAATATTATTCCTCAATTAAAAATATCTAAAAACAATAGTAATAGAAAAATAAATTATTTTTGGTGAATTTTGTTACTCGGTGATAAGAAAACATTGTCTCTGGGATTTGGATAATCCCACATCAACCCATGCGTAATATAATTCCATTTTTTCAATAACAACAACTTTGGATTTAACATATATAAAAAATATTTTAATTAATTTATAAAACATTAAACAAATAATACAAATGATTTTTGGGAAGGCCAATAATATCTCAAGTGAGAGGGGTGGCATAAACTTGCATATTCCACCTCAACAATTTAAATATATCCTTATATTTGAATTTTATGAAATTATAAATAATTTTATTCATTATGTAAATTTACTCAATTTTTACATAAAACATATAACATTATACCTAATAAATATAATTATGATACAAATAACATCATATCTTGAAAGTTTTACATGATTCATGGGAAAAAAACTTCACTTCGGTTTTCATATGTGACTCTCAAGGGTTTTCAATTTACCCCTCAAATTTCTAGGATAATATTTCATCTATATCATCTAGGGATAAGAATTTATAGATACCATAAATTCTTCCTATATAGTGATTTAGGTCACTATGTTTTGTTTTTTTCAATTCTATCTCACACAACATTCTCAAAGAAATAATATACCATCTGATATTGATTTTTTATCATTAGAATCTTCAACCAAATAAATATCAATGTACCCCAAAAACTCACCTTATTACATATTCTATAAATAAACCCAAAATTAAATGTTCATTTGATATATAATTTAAATATATCTTAAGTTAACAGACATGATTACCTTGGATAACTATGATATCTAGCACATTGTGTTAATGTATATGCAATGTGAGGATTGGAAGAGGTAAGACAAAATATGTTCCAAATAATTTTTATTATGTATTTATGATTCAAATATACACTGAGTTTTCTATTCGAAATTTTTTCAATATTCCCATTGAATATTTAACTTTTAGTAGAAATATGAAAAATATTTCAATATAACTCATAATCGTTGGAATGAAATCATCTCCAAACTCATTGTTATTTTAAATTTTCTCTTTATTTTTCTTGAAAATTATTGAGAATCAGAATCTCTATCACCAATATAAGTTTACTTTATCAACATATATAATGGAAAATTGAGTACCCTTGCATATATCTGTCACATTTATGTTTTTTAACCTTTATTTTATAAAATATAAATAATATTTGAAACAATAATCATTAGAGCATGTGTCTCCCTTGGGAACGTTAACCCATATAAGAATTTATAAATTCTACAAACCTTGGTTCCATCATTATCATTAATTTATACGTATGATTTCTTAATAACAATTCCATATTAAACATTTATATTTATGAATGAATAATAAACATCCATTGGATTAATTTTTTAATTCATATGATCAAAAGAATCAAGAAACATTCAAACATCTTCATGTCTTGTAATAAGTGAATTTTTTTCAAAATATATATACATTCCTGTTGATAAAATCATTCCTAAAAAATATGTGTTTATAGAAACCAAAACCGTCTGATTGATTTATAATATTAATAAAAACTCAAATCAACTGATATTTTTTTGTTCGGTTATTGAATAACTATCACGTCAAAATTGTCAAACAGCTTAAAAACCTTTTGTTCCAAAAATTTTAACCTCTTCCATTGCAAAAATACCCAATAAAAACACTCAACTCATATTTTTAATCAAAATCTCATATATTTAAGATTATAGTCTTCATTAAACATGAGCATCCAAAAAAATATTAATTTTTTCATATAATGCTTTATTATGTATCAATTTTTTAAGAAATCGCGTTTTATTAATTTCTAAGTTGACATCTATTATGAATATTACATCTTTTTATGTCACTTCCCTCAAGAATAATTTTGAATGTTTCCTCTTAAAAAGAATATTTCATCCCATTTCAACAAGACTTCTTTTCTTTCTATCCAAAACCCCATTTTTATAAACATTATAAGGACCACTATAGATAATTTTAATTTTATGCCTTTTAAGATAGGATTCAAAGTAATTATAAGTTAACTCAATTCCATTATCAGTTGATAAATTCTCGATATATTATCTCATCACTTTCTAAAAACGTATTCTGAAACATTTAACATATACATTATATTGTGATTCATGAATATTTTGATTTTCATTAGGTGAAATCATCTATTAATGGAATAAATAAAAAATTAACTCTTGTGAATTTATGTCTCATAGGACCACATAAATAGAATTAATCAATTTTAGTGGCCTAGTGGAATAAATTTAATAAATTTTTAAGTTATATAAACCTTTATTCCATTTTTATATATGTCACATATAATATCTAATTCACTCTTCAATTGGGGTAGGTATCTCAACACTTCTTTCCTTGAGATTTTATTCAAAAAAATTTTACCAATATGGATTTTCTTTTATGACACAACTAGTTTTCATCCTTGAATATCAGATAATAGGAGTTTCCTAAATAAAAAAATTAGAACAGGTTACAACTTGTCCATTCTCTCTTGATGATAAATCTTCCATATTTTAATCACATGATGATGTATGAATTTTTATTAATGTTAAATTCATTCTGATTATCACATTTGTTCCATATACCCAATATGTTGTGTTTAATTGTATAAAATCAAATCATATTTGGACATCACTTTTCAAGATTCATTTTCACTAAAACCAGCTCCTTGGGTTTTTATTGTTCCATCATTTTATAATGCTACTACACCTCCATCATGATCATAAATGTTCTCAAATAGTTTTATATTACCTATAGTTTGGGTGGAAAAGGGACAATATAGTATACATGGTTTACCTTTCTTATTATATTTCATGGAAACGTCAATAATAAGTGACTTTTCTTCCTTCCTTTTCAAAATAGCCTTTCTATTTTACGTATAAGTACACTTCCCTAAAATAGTGGTTATAAAATATTCGTAATAATGAAATTTTTATTCATATCATCCAAAATATTTCCTAGGAGACTCAAATATTTTTTTGGTAGTCATAATTAAATAAATTATATTCAAAAATTTCTATTGTCTCAACTTCTCATAATTTCTACTATTCTTATTATTGTTGTTCCCCATTGACTCATTTATAATCTATGGTAGTGAAATACAATAATGATTTGAATAGGATTTTTTCCCAAAGAATCTAAAAGACCAGTAATAACATTTGAGTCTCGATCTTTAATACTAATAAATTTTTTATCTAGAAAACTATTTTATCCCAACCATATATTCTGATATATTACGTTTTGAGAAGAATCCCTCTATCAATATGTCCCCATCTACTCTTGATATATGAGTAGTCATGTAATATTTTTTCTCAATCTGATATTTCATATATTTTCCATTGTAAATAAATATTTCAAATTGATTTAATACTCTTTGAAAAAATAGGTCCAATTTATACATTTTTTATAGGCTTCCTTAGTAAACAATTTGAGATAATTCATCTTTAATGTTCATATATTTCTATAAATTTTATCTTTTTCTTATTAAAATATTAGCTTCAAGACCCATTGATTCTGTCTTGTATAACCCTTCTCATTTTATATTATGTTTTATTATCAAAATAATCCATTATTTAGTATTTTATACCTTAAACGTGAGTTTTTAAATTTCTTATATTTGATCATTTCCTTGTTAAACAATCTCTTCCATTACGTCATTTATATTTTAATTTTATTTATTTAACATACTAATTTCCTTATTCCCTATTTTTGTTAACTCAAGAATATATTCACGTTAAGCCCTTGAAATATACTATACATATCTCCCATCTCCTTCTTCTACTTCACTGCATCATGTTCCAACATGTTTCCCATCATAAGACATTAAGTTACAATTTTTTAGCATTTTATTCTTATAAATATCTACTTTATGTGGAGTATATTTCTTATCCATCAGTAAATATAATTCATTATTTCTTTAATGTAATATTATTTTTACTCTAAATAGTTTTTATGAAATACTTTGAGTTTTTAATCACCTTATTTGATTGAATATATTCATCTTACTCATCATATTTTTACTTAACACTATAATTCCTTGAAAAAGTAATTGAAAAATCCACAATTCCACTACATATTAAAATTTTCAATTCTAATTTTATTTTATACCTATATTTTTTCTTTTTATGTATTTCGTTGATGTATGATTTATAATCTTTTAATACTATACGTCAGTTTATTTTTCATCTTCACATTCTCTAGAGTTACCATATTAACCTTTATTGATATTGAATTCTATAATGGATTCAAAAGATATATCATACTTCATTATCTAATAAAACATTGGTTATTTCCTCATATCATAAGAAGAAATTACATTATTTAATTAATCTATAGATAAATATTTTTTATCTTCTAGTGATAAAACATTAACATCAAAAATATTTGAACCATTTTTCATAAGCTTCATGAAAATTGTGGAGTCTTATATTGATTCCCTAAATAATTTTATGTTTATAACTAATCCATATACCACTATTAATTAATCACAAATAGTTTTTTTGTAATCCATCCTCACATATTCATACTCAACCCTCTCTATTTATAGAATTCATTCCGTCACTTTAACATCCTCTTCAAAAAAATATTATATTCATCTAAAAAATGTTTATAGGTTTCAATACCAATAACATATTTTTAAAATATTATATATAAAGATAATTAAAAAAATACTATTACATTACATAAATTTGTACATTTCTCTTATTATAAATATGCATGGGTTAATCTTTCTCCATTGTAGTTAATCCAATAGTTACTACATCAACAAATTCTAGGCAATATGAGAGAAGATAAGAATCTTTTAATTTACTTGTAAATAAAAATTCTTACCATCAAATGTGGGAATGTATCTACTATTAAAAGATTGAAAAATATCAATCACAAACAAAAATTGGATTTTTTTAGAGGGAATCTAGATTGATCAAACACTAAATAAAGTTCCCAAGATATAATATTTCATAAGGGTTGTTGATTTAGTGGTAATTTCTATAATGTATTTTTATAAATAAACCATTATGGCTTGATAGAGTATAAACTACTAAGATAATATTGACCAGTTTTACCTAAATTAGAATTATATTTAAATAAAAATAAGGAGCATAATATTTTTATAAGGTTTATACTCAATGTAGTTGACTATATTCTTAATGTGTTCGAGTCAAGACCAAAAAAAATATTTTTTCACTAAAATAACTTGACTTTACATTTGGAATGGGATGGTATCATCATTAACCCAATTATATTTCCCAATATTTTTTTCTCCCGATAGTATTTATAATAGTTCTCAGTAGTTGATAATATAAATCCTCTAACATAGTGAAACAAATATCCTGATAAACTTTTGGATATCTCATTATCACCAAATGAGATGTTATTAATCTAATTAAATGAATTAGACATAATTATTAAGATTAGATGCAATATATGCCAGAATTGTTTTTCATATATTAACGTATATAATTATGTAACAATAAAAGGTATTGTTTTATTTGCATCCCATTATTCTTCTATTCCTTCTTCAAATTAATATCTTTAGTTTCTATCTCTTTTATTCCATATATGTTCATCCCACTATAGTATTAGATCTCCACACCTTACTATTGTCCTAAAAAATATATATTCTCATTCTGTTTCTACATTCCTTAATGTATATAATCAATATAAGTAAAATACTCATCAGTTTATATCTACTTCTCTCTATTTGACAATGAAGATTTGAAAGGTCCATGTTTTTGATGTGGTGTATTTTCATTTTATATTTTGTATAAACACTTCATAAATGGGTTAATGTATGGATACCAATGTGTAGGGAATGTATTAAGAGTGTACGTGGGGATTAGATAATTACAATGATAAAAAAGATGTCAATTTGTGATAAGAGCATATTTGGAACATGATTATTAGTAACCATTTCCCATAATTGAGTATCTTGTAGAAGGGGGTTCATGATTATAAAAACTATCTGGGGTGGCCAAGGATACAGTGTGACTCTATATCCTTTTGTAATGTTATAAGACCATGTCTACCATATAGTTAATAAAACCATTCAAGTGTATAAAAAAACTATGTAGCTAAGTTTTCTCTTAGACAAAGGGAACTGTACGGTTAGGGCATGGTTTGGAAAACCATTTGGCTAAATCATGCACCTCATTAAAAGTAAAATTTTACCATTTTTCTCTCCTTCCCATAAATTTTCCTTCATTTTATTTATCCCCCATTCGAGCCCTGACATCCATGGGTATGAATCAGGAGCTCTCCCCTCTCTGGATTTTCCACCCTCGATTCTTGGGAATTTAGAGTCTCATTGGTTGAAAATTGAAACTCTAGGTAATTCATCAACTCCATTTAATTCAATTTTATATAATAGAATCTTTTTATTATATGAAAACTATTCAATGTTCATGAAACCTTTCTTCAGGGTGGCATTTTTATGGTGTTTTAGGCTATTTTAGTACAAATCCTAGATCTTGTATTGATTAGTAGTTGTCTACAAGGATGAGGTAGGTTGTCTGTAATATTTTATCCATTTTCTTGATTTTTTATATGTGTATGTGGTTTTGAAAATTTTATACCTTAATACATTTCCATTTCCTCAACCAATAAAAAAAAGGGTTCTAAATTGTTGGGTGTGTCCTTTTACATACCCACCAGGTCAAATTATGATTGAAGGGCTTGTAGATGGATCTCCATGGGGTATTCTAATCCTTTTCAAAGTGATTGAATAAAATTATTAAAAATTAAATATAGTGATTATGAGGGTAATAGGTTGAAATTGTAATTGATTTATAATGAGGGTAAAAGGGATAATTGGGAAAATATGGGAAGACTTGTTATGATGTTAATATGTCACATTGAAATGTTTTATTTTTGTAGATTTTTTGATATGAAAAATAGTTTTTAAAATTTTATAAATTTTGTGTTTTATATCATTATTTGGATGTAATTTTCAAAGAATAAAAATGATTTTTAAAAGTGGACTGATCTTTAAAATTATTTTATGAACTCAATGTGTTTAAAAGGAGGAATTAAAATGGGTTTTAAATGTCGATTTGAAATGGATGTGTGTGGTAACCCATTTGACATAAAATGTCTTAATGGCTACTTTCTTGGTTTTCATAGTAATGACCAACTTTTTCCGTAGTTGGATTTCCAGAAGGGAAGAACAATTTTTAAGGGGTGGATTCCAAATGTATAATGTGAATGTTTGGTTTTGGATATTTTATGAAATGAAAAATGAGGTTAGGATTTATTGAGACATGTTTTGTTTTAAATGGTCTATTAGGTCCTTCGGGAATGATGAGATGAATAATGGTTTTTAATATTGACAAATTATGGGATAAATATGGAATGGATTGATAATATAATTTTTTAGGATATTGGAAAATTCATTACCTAACAATGGATTGTGTGAAGGAATAATGTTTTTCACCATTTAATTAATATATTGTTTTAGGGATGTTTTACTGATACACATCTCCCCTAGGTGGGCCACACTAAGGCTTTTGGCACAATGATGTACTAATGTTTCAGAGGATAGACTGGTACTCCTAAATCAAATGGTATGTACTTGGGATACCATATAATGTTTTGGATGATTTACATGGAATTAGACATCCCATTTCGGATGGTCAATCTTGGTGTTCTGAATCTTGATATGATACATGGACTATTTCTCTTTGTATTTCGACCCTTGGCCCCTTTGGTATATCTTTTTGATGACCCACATGGGATGAAGCATGTTAGATTGGGACATGTATCATTTAAAAAATAAGGTATAATGAGTGTAATTAAATAATGGAAATTTTGAAAAACATGGTTACATTTTTTTATTCACTTGTCTAAAAATACTCTTCATGAACTATTAACATATTGGTTATTTATTTAGACACCAATTGTGTCTACCTAACATGTTTTACGTGCACCATTATTTTTCAACCATGAAACATGGATTCCCAAGAAGATTTTACTTTATTTAGGTACATTTTCAGGATAGAAAATTTTCTATTGATTTATACATTGGGTAATTGGTTGTAGCATGGGATGTCAAGAGCATCATTGGAATCAGGAGCACATTTGGAATTTTTATTCTTTAGTTTCATAGGTTTTACTGTATTATTTCCTGACAAGTATAGTATATATTTTCATATCATATCATGTTTTACTTCGGTAATTGTTGGAACATTATGTATGTAATTCCAGCTGTCATTTATAATGGTTTTATTTTTTAGTATTATTTCTACTTTCGTATCACTATGATTAACATGTATAGTCTCCCCATTATAACTCTTTAGAACTATACTACTATATCGATGCCTCTAGCATCTCGGGAGGCATGCCTGAGGTCATGAGGTGATTTAGATCAGGGAACTAGTTATATTGGAATGTGGGCCAAGGTGTTACAAAGTTTTGTTGAATGTGGTTGAATATTGTATTATAATTTAAGGTATTGTAGACAAGATAATCATATGTTATTTGGTCTTGTTAATTATATTTTCATGGATTCCTATAGCCCAATGAAAGACGGAAAAGTATTGCTGTCCGAGGAGTGAAATTGAAATTCTTACTTATCACTTTTATCATTGATAGATTTTCCACCTCGAGTGGTTCACATGGATGCAATGTTTCTGATTTAGGAAAATTTTATCTCATAGAGGTATATTGATAGAGAGGGTGTGTTTCCAGGAATAATTCTAGGCACATATGATTGTTATTTCATCTATATACCACATAGGATTAATAATTTCTTGGGTTTCATTATTATTTTAGGGTAATTTTACGATCTATTGTTTGAGTCTGCTGTTCTAACATATATACCTATGGTTGTAATTTATTTAGAGGGGTTGTTGTTTAATGTGACCACACCCATTTATATAGAATATATAAAATTTTATGGTGTCACTTCACTTGACTAAATTTGTAGGTGACCTCCTTGTAATAGTATGTTATAAATATTTTGTAATAAAAATAATAATTTTAAAAATGTTGAGTAATGAATTGTTTTGAAATGTGAATTTTTGAGTTATAAAAGTATAAAATATAAAAAGGGAAATGAAAAATAATGAAACCTTTAACAATTCAGTTAATGAGTATTCCTTTTATTATGTATCTGAAATTAGGTTTGGGTGGTTTGGGATGTGGGTGCACCCATGTTTTGAGAACCTTGTTTAGGGATTGTAAGGCTTTATTGGTTTCTATTATGGGGGATCGTAGGTTGGATCTATTTTTGATTTATTAAGATGTGACCATGAGGTTTTAAGATGTAAAAAGGTAATGTGGATGTGGAATACCATGTGGGTTGAGAATTTTCATGTTGTGTTTTGGACTATTGAGTGGGTCTTTGGATTATAGTGCAGCTGTAATTGGGTGTGTATCGTAGGTTTGGGATCAAGAAATAATTTTTCGTTTTGATGTTAGATGATGTGTGTTTTGGAATTGGGGATGGATTGCCACCTATGATCAATGGATTTTGGGAGATTTGATGTGTCTTTCTTAGTTGGAGAGCATAGTGACATTCTTTATATAACTCCGGTTTATAGAGAAAGTTCTATGTGACATTAGATAGTGACATGTTAGAGGGTTTGATCATATTGTGAGATCCTTTTAGTGAATACGACATAGGTGGAAGTTGTGATTTTTTTGTTGTGGAACATTGGGAGCGCTCTCTAGTATGGGTTGGGTATAGTGGGTTAACTACAAGGCCAATGATTTTGGGAATGTGATTTGGGATGTGGTTAGGAGTATATGATTTTGTGTAATCAATGGTAACATAAACTGAAGTAAGGCAAGTGTTGCAGGTTCTTTGGAATGTGAATCATGATTAGATGATTCATATTTTTATTCAATGCATGGTAGGCCCTATCAATTTTCTATAAAATGCATGTCCATGTCTTCATTTATTTTCTATGGGAAGAACATTATGTTCTTATTGTCTTTTTTATGGTTGGTTTTTAAGGGAAGGATCATTCAGATGAATGAACCTCCTATATTGTTAATTTTTTATTTGATGATCAATTATGGATTAAGATGTACATGGAAATGAAATGGTAATTAAAGAATGGATAGATTCTTCTAATATGGGAATGAAACCTCGGGTGAAAGGTAGTCATGTGAATGAGCTTGTTGGTGAAAACACCATTCTGTTGGATGGAAACATGGAGGATTATAGGTATGCAATGAGGTTGATAAACTTTGATAAATGGTTGGTTGTGTTAATGGTCATTTGTACCTTGCATTAGTGATGCAATGATCATGGGATCTTGAGCTATGTTTAGAGAAAGGTGATGGGAAATAACATGACCTCAGGATTCTAGTGAGGTCAGGATACTAGTCATGTGTCAGAGATGTATGATGTCATTTGGAGTAGGTGGGTATGTAGTTTATGAGAAAGAACCTATCATTTTTGTTGAAATTAAGGATATTATAACCAGTTATGATTAATATTGTTTTGTTTTTGATTATTGAGATAGAAATTTTTTCCCATGGAAATCATTTGAGCCATGGTGGAGAACCTTGAGAAGTGTGGTGGGGGTAGTTCCCCAGAGAATATTATGTTTATGACTTCTATATAGAGATTCCTTAGGCAATGGTGAGTTTGGGATAATAAATCCCTCTTGAATTTTGGTGACTAGTGGTTGATGAGATTCTTGTGGGAAGTGAGGAACAATTCCATTTAATATGTTTGATGATCCCTTTTAGTGATTAGTGACATTGAAAATGGATTGAATGTTGTGGTATTCCTAGATGAAATCTTAGTTTACTATCAGATTAAATATGATCATGAACAATATAATAACATCATGTCGAGTATATTGAGATAAAATTGTCTATACTTCGTGCTACATTAATATTTTATTATGGTTATGTGAAGGACCTTCTTGAATGTTTCTTCATCATAAAATAATATGTGAATAATGGTTGGGGGTGTGTCGTTGACTATATTTGACCGAGTTTCGTGTTGTGGTTTTAATGTAAAAATTTTAAAGTTGTAGTTATTGGAATATGGTAACAGATTATATTTAACATTTAGTTTTACCACTCAAATGGTGTAATTATGTCCATGTACACTTCATGGCCTTTTTAGTGATGGGTTAGTGATCTGCAGCTCTTGAAATTGATTGTTTGAGGAGGTGAAACTAAACCTCCTAAGGTGGGGATTTATATGTTAGTCGTATATCTATACAACAAAATGTGGGTTGGATGCGGAAAAATTTCTGTATAATAAGGGAACAATAAGGTATATTTTTAGATTCCTCATAGAAGGGAAAGTAATCCTTGGATGTGTTGAATCTTTGATCCAAGAATTTTCTCCAATATTTGGGTAGTTTCAAAATATAACTGAGGTGCTGTTGTCGGAGAAGGTTTTTTGGGTGCATTAGAGATAAATGATGGTTTGGAGAGTAATAGATTCTTTGATGGTGGAATTTCATTATTTGTAGGGGAAATAATCATGATGGTGGATTAATAGTGTGGTGGTATTTCTTAAGATATAAGGATTTGGGGTTAGGTAAAGTGATAACATATAAATAGTGGTAGTTGGGTGTTTTTTGTATTAGTTCATCAGGAATAGACTGACATAGGATAGTGAATAGAGTAGTTGTGTCAAGTCGCAAACCACCTCTAGATCAGTGTTTTGGAAATAGGGGATTCATTTTGGGAATGGAAACCCGAACATATGTGGAAAATGGGTGGTTCTTGGTCTTTGTATGGATGATTTGTATGTATCTATTTATATCATATTTAAATGGTAGGGATGGATTTTGATTTTTGATGGTTTTCTCTTTCATGTTTGGATTTGGTGAGTTAGGAAACATTCTAGTTACATTGTGGAAAATTGTGTTCAAGGTTATAATGGTCTCTTATGATGGTGGAGGTTCTAAACATCCGAAATGCATGGTTTTGAGCTCAATTGTATGAAGATGATCACCATATAGGGTGAGTGATTGATTGATGTTATGATAAGTGTTTTGGGTAGAATGGGCTCTGGAAAGATCCATCTTAGTGTTTTAGTTTTTAAAATGGATATTGGATTAGGTTTTTGACCGGTTGAGTGCTTGTGGTTAATGTTGTATAGTGGTTGTTTTTCAGATTCATAAATATGGAATTGGACTTTTGGGACTCTAGTTATAGACCAACATAGGTCATGGAATTTTTTTGGATAATTTTATGTTCCTTTGTGTAATGCTAGGTAGGTTAGGTTATTCCAGATTATGGGTAGAATCAGTATAGAGGTGTATTGATTTTATTTCTAAGGTTTATGTTTTGAATTTTTATATTCTCTCCTTGTGTGGTAGTTTTAGTTTTGTTACATCGATTTTTATGATGTGTTTGATGTTGGTAATGGTGAGTATTAAGACGAAGCGTCCTTTAGGAAGAATCCTACATGTGTTGTAAATCAGATTGAAAGCATTTACAATGTATGACCATGCTTTTGATCATAATTTTATGAAAAAAATAGATGTGTTAAAGAGGGATATTTGGAGGGGTATGTGGGTATGCATGCCCATGATATTGAAACCATTTTCCCTTATGATTTATTGAAATTTGAAAACAGTGATCAATAATGAGATGTTATATAATGGAGATGTTATTAGGTCTTGGTGTTTGACAGTTATTTTTTCATTTTAAATTTTGGATAAACACCCCTACATTTGTTAATGAATGGTTTACCATGAATAGTGAAGGGATCTAGGATGTACTGGTGGTTTGATGAATTGAAAATAAGGAAAAGAGTCCAATCTATGGTCATAGAATTTTTGTCTCAGTACTTTTTGTAACAATGCTCTATAACCATATGGCATGTAGAAGGGGTGTGTGGTAAAGAAACCTATATCGTATGGTACATGGGACCATTCATATTGATCTCCCCTTGGAAGGTTGTGATCAGATTACCAAAAAACAGTTTGTAAAACCTATTGTGTGGCTATGAAAATTGTGTACCTTGAATTCCTCTTGGATAGAGGGTACCAAATAGTTGGCGTACAGTTTGAAAATTCATGTGAACAAATAGTTCCCCCCATAAAAGTTGTATTTTAATTTTTTCCCATCACGAAATTAATTTTTACCCTAAATTTCTCCCCCATTCAACACTCATTAACATAGGGTGAGAACTTAGAGATCTCCCCATCTTCATAGATATTTCACCAACAATTCAAATGAATTTGGAGTGCCATTGGTTTTGAATTAATGATCCAGGTATGTAAAAAAAATATATAATTCAATTTTCTAGAAGAGGATTTTCTAGTTGTCTCCTCTCATTATGAATCCTGTGAAGCCTTGTTATAGGGTGTTCATCTATATGGTGTTTGAAGCCTTTTTAGTTTGAATCTAGAGTTGTGTTTGCATGATTGGTTGTCTATGATCATGAGTTAGGTTCTCCATATGATCTTTACCATAATATGGTTGTTTTATATTTGTATGTGTTTGTTCTAATTCCATACATTTCTTCATTTCTGTATCCTTATACTAGAAATGTATATGGGCGGTCTAACTTTATGTATGTGACCCTTCATGGATATTGTAGGTCTATTTTTGATTTAAGACTGGGTATTGAGAAAACCATGGGGTATTCCAATCCCTTGAATGTGATTTAATGTAATTATAAACCATTAAATCGAGAGATAATGATGGTGAACGGGTTGTAGTTGTAATTGATTTGTTTTATGGGAAAAATGTGCAATTAGGAATAATATGGGATGAAGTGTCAGGACATGTAGAGGTAAGATTGAATTGTTTTATTTGAAATATTTTGTGACATAAAAAATGTGTTTTTAAATGTTTTATATGATTTGTTTTTAATCTTGATATATTTTTGATTTTAAATTAATGAAAATTTTGTTTTAAAATGTATTTCTCTTTAAAATTAGGTGATGAACTAATGTTTTTAAAAATTAGGGTTTCATTTGGGTTTCCAATTATTAAATTAAATTGGTGTGTGTGGTCACCCCTATTGATAAAAATTATTTTATTACTCATTACATGGTTTTCATTGAAATTGGGTTCTTGGGAATTAGATTGATTTATGAAATGAAAGACCCATGTTTGAAGGGGTGGATTCACAGTGTTTAATGTGAATGTTTGGTTTTTAGAATATTATGGCATGTACAAAGTGTTTTAGATTTATTACGACATGTTTTTGTTTTAAAGGACCATTGGGTCCTTGGTGGATGATATTATATTTAATGTTTTTGAATTTTGATAAATTATGGAATAAAGATAGAATTAATTGATAATGTAATGGTCTAGGATGTTGTACATGCTATTCATAACATATGTATTAGGTGATGGATAGATTCTATAGAAACCATTGATATAATTTATGGTTAGGGGGATGTTTTACTGATGATCATCTCCCTTGGGTAGGATATAAATTTTTTCTAGGTTCCTAGATGCTCTATTGTTTTGAAGGATACACTGGTTCTCATGAATACAAGGGTATAAACATTTCATTCCATAAAAGGTTTTCAGATTATGGGCATAGAGTTCAACATTATTTTTGGGATGGTTAGACATGTATTTCAAAATACCAATGGGTTTCTTGGACTATATCTCCTTGTATATCAACATATGATCCCTTTTGCGTATTATTCAGATGACCATTATTGGATTATGTAGGTTCGATTGGAGCATGTGTTGTTTGGAACTTGAGATTCAATTTGGTTAATTAAATAATATTAACTATGAAAGCATGTTTATGTTTATTGTTTATTCTTTTATTTGTGTCTCATCCACATAAACTATTGATAGACTGGTTATTTCTTAGACACCATTGGTGTTGGACTTTAGAGAAGTAATCACACCCTAATTTCACTTCAATTGAACGTTGGAACTCAGACATATGATACTTGTTTCATATAATGGTTCAAGGTAGGGAATTAGATCTTGTTTTATGTATCAGATAATTGGTTGGGGAATGGGATTTATGAAACATGTTTGGAATCAGGGATACATTTGGTGGTATTAATAGTTTGTTATTTTTTGTTTTACTATATATCATCCTCACATTTAGAGTACTAATTTCATTTTGGTATCATGATTCACTTATATTATTGTTGGAACTTGATGTATGTTATTTGTGTTGTCGTTTATACTGTTCTGTATTATTTGCTATTATTTCCACTATTGTATCACTATGATTAAAGGGTATAGTTTCCACATTGTGCCTCATTAGAACCACATTTCTAGTTTCAAGACACTGCTGTTCAGTGTGGTGCATCAGTGGTCTTTTATTGGTTAGTCTCAGGGAAGTGGTTATAGAGCCACCCGTATAGGGATGTAACATGATCAACCAAGATCAATTTCATATTATTCATATTTTTGTATTATTTCTTTAATTGTCTTATTTGAATATCCATATGAATATAATTTCTATAATTTTCATATGGAAATATCATTAAAATTTGACTTCATGATATTCTACCAAATTCTCATTTATTCCCTATTTATTTATATCTCCATTTAATTTTTTGTGAGACTAGAAAAAGTTCTTCCTAAAAACCATTATGAAATTCGAGGGAATATTAATTTTCATGTCTGAATAAAGGTAAATAACTTTGCTGTTTAAACTTATAACGTAGAAAAAACTAGTTCAATTATTTAACACAATGTATTTGTAATACCAACAAGGTCCTTACTATTATGTGGCCCTCATCATGTTCAGGTATCACAACCTGCATAGTATCTACTATAACATGGCCTTCTTTATCTACCTACTTAAAAGAATCCAAATATTCTATGATATTATGTATTATATATCAATAATATTTTATTATTTGTAATCCTTTATGGTTTTGATTTATGATTTAATTTTTTTTCATATGCTCTATCTATATGTGAATTCTCATAACATTCCTAGAATGGTATCTCATGCTCAAAATTCATTAGAGCATGGTCCTCATCTGCACATTTTAAAGATAAAATTCTATATTATTTATCCTTAATATCAAATTAATTACTATATAGTGATATTTGAAATAAGAATTATGTCACAAAAATAATAAAAATTAAATAATCATAAATATCACATAAAAAATAAATATATCTTACCCTATGATTAGAATTTTACCAACTAGTGACTTTTATGAGTGAGATTTTTAGTTCTATTTATTTCAATTATGACCCTTGCATACTCTGGTGAGGCTTATAGATTATTCTAACTATACGAGAAAACACTCAAACAAGAGTATTTGACTTTATATATTTAGGATGTTACTTATGATCCAAGAAAACTATTGAAATTAATTTTATATATTCTCAAGTTTACTATTACGGCCCATGATTATTATTATGAATTATCAATGTTCAATATAAACTATTTTATAACTGTTAAACATTCATCAAATGTCATTAATGTATGCCCATTCCATTTTCAATACCCAAAATTTGTAACAAATATTATATTTTCATGTAGACTAAAAAACTCTTCAACTATTCTCAAGTAATGTCTATCCACTTGAAATAATCTACTAAAAATTCAAAAACATCTCAAATACCTTCTCAATAGGTCAAAATGAACATAAATCATAGTTAAATATAAATAAAATACATCTAAAATTCCATTGGGTTTTTCATATCCCATTGTTGAATGACACATAATCACTACATATCCCTCGTGAAGACAAAATATCATTATCACACATCCTACAAGTGATGAAATATCACTATCAAAACTCTTATGGGTGGGATACATATAACCATCACACCTCCTCTAGGTCGATGATATATCACCACCAAATCCCTTCTAGGTGGATGGAATATATATATCATACCTCTACAAGTGGATGATATAACTCCATCATATCACATCTCTTTTAAGGGTGGGCACTTCTCATCCAAAGCATGATTTATAAGGGATTAAAAATACAATATTTATATAAATCTTATTTAATGATTCATGAAAATAAATATAGAAATTTAGTGAATGAGTCATCACCCTATTTTCAGGACACCTTTGAAAACCTTTGGGTTATTCCCCTAAGGGATTGTTGATAGATATCAATCCATAATGATGTTATATCTCTAACCCTATATTTCTATCAATATATATAGATATAATAAATATAAACACACTATTATCAAATACTTTAGTTGAGATGGTTTATCACACTATAATTTACCTTAAAAAATCTATGGTTCCTCACCATGATCAGTTTGTGTCTAGTTAATAGTCTAAAGATGATATATGTCTCATCCCCGAGATCTAATTTCCTAACACCCCTAAGGGGAATTTCCTTCTGATAATCACTTTGCATACCCTATAGAACAATTTCATACTCAATGATTTGAATTAATAGAGGAATCTAAAATAACAGATGGTTGTGGTACTCCTAACCCTACTCTTGATCACTCATTCTGTCTAGAACCACACCCATTAGTTGATTATGGCTTAATACTCCAGATGGAATGTAAGTTCTCTATTCCTCCATAGGAATGACAATAATTTTTTAGTATGTCACATTCATGTCATATGTTTCATGGATTACAAAACTAGTAACACTCAAATGAATACCTCCCCCTAGAGGAAGAGACAAACACATACCTTTGATCATCCAATTCCTTGGATAGAATCATCAAACCTCTACATAATACTACCTGATGAAAAACTTTGGAACATAGAAGAACCAGCCTACTTTGAGGAAGTTCCTTCAAATTTTTCTCTCTCAATAACTATGTTCTAGTTAATAACCACATAAATGATGTTATGTGAACAATATTTACCTCTGATCGAATAGAGTGGATGTGGGAATCCAGAAAATATATTTAAAACTAGTAATATCATCACACAAACATGGGAATTAAACATCACAATATCAATAAAATGTGTGGCATGGTTTATAAATGATATACCTACTTGAAAAATATATATTAACTCTATAGAACTATATTCCCTTAGAGTCTCATGGAAACATTTATCAATGAAATATGAATGGAATTTTTCAAGTTTAGACCACATACTATTTATCTTGAAAAAGGGAATCCTGTGAGAACACGACTTATCATGATTCATATAGGTAGTGGATTGCATCCTCCAGTATAAGGGTGTCTCGATCTACTAAAACATTATTTACATAGACTCAATCCCAAACATTGTGTCTTGTAGTCCACCCTCTCCGACACGAAGAGGTGGATATTGTAGTTGAAAATCGTTGGAAAGGTCTGACATGGATGAACCATCTCTCAATACCCCATGCCCCATAGACTACAAAACCCGAATTATTCTCCCTCATATTAACATATCAATAGTGGATACAAATACAATAGGAGGCTCCAACACACCTAATAATATATCATTCTCTTCCCCACCCTCCAAGCTCTTTTTGGAAGGATATTAGGTGGCTTGTATCTATAATAACAAATGTAACTTTTTGAAGATGGATATCATATATCACTATATCACACAGTAAAGACATGGAGATTGCAAGGAAATTTTTTTCTTAATTTCTTTGGAATTTTACAAGTGTGAAGTTTTAGACGGCACCTGATTCCGAGGCCCAGTGTTCCCAGAATCAATTTCTAAAGTTTACCTCGGTTACGTTCAGTGAACGAATGAGCGGGTTTATCTATCTTTTGAACCGGGGCTTGGAATTGAAATCTAAGGGCACCTATGAAACCGCAGTAGTGGTATTTTATTAAGAGGACCTTTCCCGGAGGTGAGTTTTCTCAGGAGGAGTTGTTTAAAATTGTCGATTAAATGTAATGTAAAATTAAATTGTGTTACAATATTATTTCCTTATTCTATGTGGTCTAATCCTATGTGTGGGAGTTGGGGTGGGACCCACTAGTTACTAACAAACCTTGAGAGGGTAATGGTGATGTGGGGCCCACAAGAGCCCTACCCCTTCACATTCCTTAAACTCCATAACTCCGCCCCTTTATGTGAGTTACACCTCCCTATCACCCTCATTAATCTTTCCAACTTCACACCCAATTTAATTTGACAACTCAACCTCATTTAATTAAATGGTTTTGTTTTTGAATTTTGAGTTTTTGAAAAGGCATATAAAATATAATAAAATAAAGGGGTGGACATATTTTGTTAGGTTGGATAGTTGTGTGAGGATATTGGGTGAGGGAGAGCTCTTGTCCCTTGGAAGAACTTCATCTTCTTCGGTGAAGAACATCCCCACTTCAATGAGGAACACTTTTTCTCCAAAGGGAGAGCATCGACTCGGCGACTCGGTTTCTTCTGTCATCTTATTCCTCCATGACCAAGGAGGAGGCACCCACGCGGAAACTTGCCATCGATGTTGCCATAAAATCTTCTCTCCGTGACAAAGTAAGGGAGACGTCTCTTCCTCCTCAGACGTTCCCCGTCGACATATACGGAGCCTCACATCGCGACGCCATTTCCCTGGACAATCATCTTTAGACAACATGTGTCGAGGTAGGGGTTAATTTTACGTTCATGATTATTCTATCTTTCTTAGTTAAATAATTTTTCTGCTTCTAATCAACATAACTAGAGGAGATCGGACCGCACAAACACGGTCAATCCTCCTCCCTTTAAATTTGTTGATCCTTGATGAAATTACGGTGAAAGAAGCACAATTTCATAGCACCGCGCGAGAACGAAAAGGGACCGCTGCCAGAGCATGCCACGGTGGAGGTGCGTGGTGCCGTCGGGCCTTGCCGGTGAGGCTGAAGGAGGCCGCTGCCAAGAGCGGGCCACGACAGAGGGGCGCGGCGCCATCGCACTGTGCCTGAGCACCATGGGGATACGACCGAGGCGTGCCGCAGCGGAGGGGTACGATGCCGTTGCACCCTTCCGGTCGGACAGGAGCCCAAAAAATAGGCTGTGGTGGTTCAGTAGGAGGCGGTTGGGCTCGGCCGGCCGCCGGCACCACCTGGAGGCGGGACCCCCTCGGGTCCTGCAGTTACACAAGGCCGACCTTAATGGTCAGCCATTCCAGAAAATCCGAGGGATGAAACCCCCGTCCAGTGCAAGGGGTAGCACCCCCCCTTTGGGCCCCGCTCGGATAGTGCTGAGCCGCCCGCGTCGGGATGGACCGCCCACATCGGGCTGGGCCGCGCCAGCCGGGCTGGACCAGGACCCGGTTCGGGCTGACCCATGGGGTATCGAGCCGGGTCAGACCGGGCCTGAACCCCCTACTTCCGGACAGATCTGTTTAAATTCCCATAACATGGGCTAAGGAACTCATATCGATGAACCTTCGGTTCCATTGGGATCCTTGTATTGAGACAGTAGTTTTAGTATATTACACTTGATTTTTCGGCGATGTTTGTGTACGGCCGAGTTGGTGCGAACTCGAAACCAACCAGGCCCTCGGATCAGAAACAGTTATAACATGAGTTCTGGATGACCGATTGATGTGTCATCAACTTTTTTGGATTAATTTTTGTTAGAAAGATCATTTTTTATACTTCACCTATGGTTTGGACATAGTTGGAGTATGGAATGGTTGGATTGTACCCGAAATCCAACCAAGCCCCGGGAACAGATAATTTGCTAACCTTCAAACTGAACGACCGTTTAGAAAACTGTCAGCATCATTGTTAATCACGATGATAAATGGTCCCTATGAGTATACCCTATGAGAGTTCAGGGTACAGTTGAGATACGGCCAGGTTGGTTTGTACATGAAACCAACCGGGCCCCTGGGCCAAAAAGGCTAATAACTCACTGACCAGGCATCTGATTGACGTGTCTCCTGTTGCGTTGAGACCCCTATGAGGAGGTAGTCCTTTGAGATACATCCTCGTGGGACTTTGTGATACTTGGAGTATCGACCCGAAGATCGTGGATCGGACCCTCCTGGAGATGATCATACGGAGTATGGAGACCGTGTAGCTAGCTGAGACCTGATGATTGCTTGTCCGATTTGAGTTGGAGTGACTTGTATTGTTCAGTGGGGAGCACTATTGTGTTTGGGTGGCAGACCCATGGTGGGGACCACTACTGTGTTTGGGTCGTAGACCCGCAGTACTCAAGGGAAGGAGTACCTCTGCAGGCTATTGGGGGGGGAGGGGGTGCACTACTATGTTTGGGTGGCAGACCCCGACAGGGAGCACTACTTTGTTTTCGATGGCTGACCCGTGGTACTCAATAGGAGGAGTACCTCAGCAGTCTAAGGTTAGTGAGGAGCACCTCGAAGTCATGTTAGGATCAGTGTACTCGACATAGAAGGATCTCTTTAGCAGTTGCGTTTTGATAATGAAAATCCTGGTTTGAGCCGAGTCAATGATCTTTGTGTTTTCCTCATGATTGAGATGGGTTACTTGATAACTTAGGTTTATGTATTGGAATATACCTAAGTAGTGGTTATCCTTTGATTTCATATCTGTGTGATATCTCTTGATTGATATGGGTAACATGATAATTTAGGTATAAGTATTGGCTTATACCTAAGTAAGGGTTATCTGTTTAGATCATGTTTTGTAGTTATCCCTATTGGATTTAATGAGACCATGAGGGTCTCAGAGTCCCTAATGAGTATCGTTATACTCACCCATACATGGTCAATGCCCACACCTCGTTGTGTTGGATGCAGACGATGGACAGCGCAGACGGAGGACGAGTGTTCGAGGAATGGACGGTACACAGTGGTGGACCTCACGACGAGTCAGTATCCAGAGGTGGGAATCACAATACGCCAGTATCCGGAGGTGGAAATCATGACGAGTTGGTACTTAGATGAGTTTGACGGGTGAGAGCATTGAGGAGGCTATATGTACCCACCATTCAGGTAGGATTCGAGGTGGAAGACCCAGGAGCTACTTATATTCTTCTAGTTGCTTGTGTTTTCTGTTGTACTTTCCTTCAGTTGTAGCTCTACTTTTCAGTTAGGTTTTTATTCTGGCCCTTTTACTTTTCAGAACTTTCTTTTCTACTTAGTGTTTGCTTCCGCTTGTATTCTATTTTTCTCTTAACTTTTATAAAGGCAAGGCCTTCCATTTTTATTTGGATTTATGCATTTGGTGCTAGTCACTAGCCCATGGCCTATGAGAGGCCGGCATGGGGTAGTCAAGACACAGGCCCTACGGACGGGTCGTGAAAAACTGGTATCAGAGGAGTCCGTTCTACTGCATAACTTAGGACTCTGATATTTATTTTCTATGAAGCAATAGTGTTAAGGGTTCTAAATGTGGTCTTCAGTTCAGGGAGTCCATTGTTGGTGCAGGTGGCCGACGTATCTATACACCATGACCCTGGCTACTGATTTCTGACTTAGTGCACAAAAACACTGATTGCGTGTGTGTTTTCAAAAGATTCTTTAAAACTAGCTCAAACCAGGTCAGCTCACCAGGTATAATCGTTTAACCATGTCACAATTGTTTCTTTTAGGATGAATTCACCTAGTCAGATAGCGTGGGCACCGAGTGGGGAGCGCAATGATAGACCACCAAGCAGGGAGGGCTCAGGAACATGGCCCTCCACCAGTTGAGACACCTGCAGAGAGTGCACACCTAATGAGCACGATGCATGAGTTCCAGGGTCAGAGGCCTCTGAGGCTTCAAGGCGAGTCAGATTTTCAGATGGCTGGACACTGGCTGGAGTGTTTAGCTTGAGCTTTCCACACTGCTAGAAAACCATTAGACTTGATGGTGTACCTAGCTATTATACTCTTCCAGGGAGCAGCTAAGAGATACTAGAGCCACATGTTCCAGTTTTGCGATGAGATGACCTTCACCAGGGAAGACTTCGAGACCTTTTTCAGGGTGGAGTTTATACTAGTGACTCTACACACCGAGCATGCTCAGGAGCTTCTTCCTTTGTCTCATGATTTTCCATCAGTAGCCAAGTCATCTGCATGGAGTAGAAAGATGATATAGGGTTCCAAGAGGACCAGACCAGCTGGTGGGAGACCTCTGGTTATAGGATCGGTAGTGCGGGGCACCCGGGGTGGAGTTAGAGCTAGGCGTGCCAGAAATGGATAGTGTTTCTCTTGTGGAAGGAAGGGTTATATGGCATGTAACTGTCCGACTCCTCGCACAGTTGATCCACAGGCTTCGGAAGAGCCACCGAGATAGAAGAAGTGGCAGTTTCTTGAGGAACAACCGAGTGGTGGAAAAGGCAGTGGAGCTCCGGAAGCAGGTGGATAGGAGCAAAACTAGTGGATTGTTTTTGTTCTTGGTACTTCTAGTTCCATGTTGATGTTGTATTTGTGTCTTTTTACTATGAGATGAAATAATAAAAGAAACTTATCTTTGTGATGTTTAAATTCATATCCTATTGTTTGGTTGATACTTAGAGGTCCCCATTTAAACTATTGACTTGACCCTCACATTCGAGATTTCTACTGGAGGAGACCTAGGGACCTCACACTGATGCCGACTGTGTAACTCAGCCCAGAGAGGCAAGAGTGATGGTTAGATCTCTTGGTAGTAACGTCAAGGCCTTACGACGTCGTCCATGGAATGAATGCATCATTTATGTCAGGATTGACTGTATTAGGAAATGGGCGTGGTTCATCCATGGGATGAGACCAAGTTTCTTGTTTCGGAAAAGAGAAATCTTAGAAGCTCTTACAGATCGTAGGTGAAGAACGGTGGTCCATGAGAGGCTTACCACGTCGGAAAACTTCCTACCGACCAGAGATGGTACGAGCTATGATGGAAAAGGTGCAGATCATCCAGGAGAGGATGAGAACTGCACAGGTCAGTAAAAAATAGGAAAGTGGTTCCATTCTCAGAGACTCGGGCGTGTACAGTGTTTCAGGAAGAAGAAGTGTTAAGTATAGATGAGTCTGCAGAGAAGAATACGTGGTGTCAGAGCTATGAGAGCAGCATGAGGTGGTGTACATTTCAATAGGTTACAACCACACGCCTTTGTTATCCCCGCCAGGTTCACGGAGCTGGAGGGCAGGAAAAAAGTGTAGATGCTTGCGGTCAAGGAGTGTGACCCAATGTCTCTATGAATGATTCGAGGGACAGTCTGTGTCCAACTCTACCTGTCGTTACAAAAGACATTGATACAAATCATTCCTTTATTCCACGAATCTTTTCCTAGACCTAGAGTTTCTGTTAAGTCGTTGAATTGACCCTCATGACTAGAGATACCTTTGGGAGGTGACTCGATAATCACACATACGCCGATAGTGTGATCTGACCCTCGAGGTGAGAGTTCTGGTTGGAGTCTCTTGGTGGAATCATCGAGCCCTTATGACATTGGTCTGGGTATGGATTGGATTCACAGTTCATACCTAGATTGACTGTATTCGGCAAAAATGTTGTGGATTATCTACAACGTTGTGATGGGGTTTTCCTAGGTCAGTGAAAAGGAAACCCCAGGCAGCACAAGATAAACTCATGCACAGGAGGGTGTGGTCGATCACTCTTGAATAGGTCAACCTTACCCTCATGGCAGTATGAGTTTTTAGTTTCAGTTATAATAAAAAAATGGAGTCCTCTAGACTTCGAGGATGGAGACCACGTCCTTATACGGGTCTCACCTCGACGGGGTCTACAGAGATGTGGCTGAGGTGGAAAGTAATCTCTGAGGTTCAACGGACCTTCCAGGTCCCTAGCAGAGTAGGAAAGGTGGCTTACCTCCTAGCCTTTCCACCTTATATGCACCGGGTGCACAACATCATCCACGTATCTTAGTTGAGGAGATGTGTGCATGACCTATCCGTCATCTTTGACCATGGAGAGCTGGACATCGATGACATGGTGACTTTACAGGGTTCTAGTTGAGGTTGAGGATCGACAGGAGTGGGTCCTACAGGGAAGGTCTATTTCTCTTGGTTTCTTTTGTTGAGGGCATGGGAACCTCCTAAGAGCACATGGGAGAGTGAGGGTCAGATGCGTGCTCTATATCTTCTTTACTTTCCATAGTTTTGTGTTGTGTATTTATGAGGACATAAATCCATGAGGTGTGAGTAATGTAAAGACCCGTAAATTTAAAGGAAATTTTTTTCTTAATTTCTTTGGAATGTTGCGAGTGTGCGGTTTCAGACGGCACCTGATTCTGAGGCCCGGTATGCCCGGAATCAATTTCTGAAGTTTAGCTCAGGTATGTTCAATGAACGAACGAACGAGTTTATCTATCTTTTGAATCAGTGCTCGGAATTGAATTCTGAGGGCACCTATGAAACCGCATCGTGATATTTTCTTAATAGGACCTTTCTCGGAGGTGCGTTTTCTTGGGAGGATTTGTATAAAATTGTGGATTAAATGTAATGTAAAATAAAATAGTGTTACAATTTTATTTCGTTATTCTATGTGGTTTAATCATATGTGTGGGAGGTGGGGTGGGACCTACTGGTTACTAACAACCCTTGAGAGGATAAAGGTGATGTGGGGCCCACATGAGCCCTACCCCTTCACATTCCATAAACTCCCTAACCCCCCCCCCTTTATCTGAGTAACACCTCCCTCTCACCCTCATTAATTATGACAACTTAACACCCCATTTAATTTGACAACTCAATCTCATTTAATTAAATGGTTTAGTTTTTAAATGTTGAGTTTTTGTAAAGGCATGGAAAACATAGAAAAATAAGGGGGAGGCCTTATTTTATTAGGTTGTCTAGTTATGTGAAGATATTGGGTGAGGGAGATCTCTTGTCCCTTGGAAGAACTTTATCTTCGTCATCGAAGAACGTCCCCACTTCAATGAAGAACTCTTTTTCTCCGAGGGAGAGAATATACCATGTGAATAGGTTTATTCCAACATCATATTCCTCCACGACCATGGAGGAGGCACCGATGAGGAAACAGGCCATCGACGTCGCCATACAATCTTCTCTCCGCAACAAAGGAATGGATACACCGCTTCCTCCTCGGACGTTCTCCATCGACGTATACAGAGCTTCACCCTGCGATGTTGTTTCCCACAACAATCATCGTTCGATAACTTGTGTTGAGGTAGGGGTTAATTTTATATTCAGGAATATTTTAACATTCTTCGTTAAATAATATGGCTTCTTGTTATCGACATAACGGGAGGAGATCAGATCGCACAAACACGGCTGATCCTCCTCCGCGTAAATTTGTAGATCCTTATTGAAATTATGGAAAAGGCGGTGCGGTGCTGTAGCAACACGTGGGAAAAAAAGGGACCGTGGCCGAAGCGGGATGCGGTGGAGGTGCGCGGAGCCGTCGCGCCATGCCGGTGAGGCCGAAGTAGGCCGCGACCAAGAGCGGGCAGCGACAGAGGGGCGGGACACCGTCGCGCCACGCCGGAGCACCAAGGGGCCTCGGCGGAGGGCCGCGACACTGTCATTACATGTTAGTATGATGGGAGATGCGGCCTTAGGATCCGGCAGTTCAGCAGGAGGTGGCCAGGCTCGGCAGGCCACCAGCACCACCTCGAGGCGGGACCCCATCGGGTCCCGTGGTTACACAAGGCCGACCTTAATGGTCAGTCATTCCAAAAAAGCTGGTGGTTGAAACCCCCGCCCAGCGCAAGGTGCGGCGCCCCCCTTTGCGCCCCGCTCGGCTAGCACCGAGCCGCCCGCGCTGGGCCGGACCGCCTGGGTCGGGCCGGACCGCCTGCGTAGGACCCGACCACCTTCTCCGGCCCGTTCCGCCATTGCGGGGTCGGGTCGGGCCAGGGGGGCTGGGCCGCATCGACTGGGCCAGCCCGTGCCTACCAAGAAGGGTCGTGCCCAACTGGGCCAGACCCAGACCCGGGTCGGGTCGACCTGGTTTGGGCCCACCCAGGGGGTATCGGGCCGGGTCGGACCGGTCCTGAACCCCCTACTTCCGGACAGATCTTTTTAAACTCCCATAACATGGCCTATGGACCTCCAATCGATGTACTGTTAGTTGTGATGGGATCTTGGATCAAGATGGTCTTTTGGGTATATTACACTCAATGTTTCGGCGATGTTTGCATATGCCCGGGTTGGTTCGAACCCGAATCCAACTCGGCCCTCGGAGCGGAAATAGTTATAACGTGAGTTCTGGACGTCTGATTGACATGTCGTCGACTTTGTTGGATTCCTTTTTGTAAGACGTATATTTTGGTATACTTCACATTAGTTTTGGACACAGTTGGAGTATGACTGGGTTGGATGGTACCCAAAATCCAACCAGACCCCTGGAACGGAAAAGCTGATAACATTCAGACCGAACGACCTTCTGGCGAACTGTCAGCGGCATTGGTAATCACGTTGAAAAACGGTCCCTATGAGTATACCCTATGAGATTTCGGGGTACATTTGAGATATGTCCGGGTCAGTTCGTACACGAAACCAACTAGGGCCCCATGATAAAATGGTAATAACTCACAGACTGGGCGTCTGATTGACGCGTCGTCTGCTGCGTTGAGACCCCTATGATGAGGCGACCCTTTGAGATACTTCCTTGTAAGAGTTTTTGGTACATGGAATATCGACCAGTAACTCGTGGAGCAGACCCTCCCTGAGACGTGCGTACAGAGTACAGAGGCCATGTAGTTGGCTAAGACATGATGACTGCTTGTCCGATTCGAGTCAGAGTGATGTGTATAGTACACTGGGGAGCACTACTGTGTTTGGGTGGCAGACCCACAGTGTGGAGAACTACTGGTTTTGTGTGGCAGACCCGCGGTACTCGACAGATGAAGTACCTCAAGAGGCTATTAGGGAGGGAGCACTACTGTGTTTGGGTGGCAGACCCCGGTGGGTAGCACTAGTGTGTTTGGATGGATGACCCATGGTACTCGATAGGGGGAGTACCTCAGCAGTCTAAGGTTAGTGAGAAGCACCGTGGAGTCATGTCAGGATCAGTGTACTCGACAGAGGAGGAGCTCTTCATCATTTGCGGTTTTGATAATGAAAATCCGTGTTTGAGCTGAGTTAATGATCTTTTTGTTTTCCTCATGATTGAGATGGGTTATTTGATAACATAGGTATATGTATGGGAATATAATTAAGTAGTGGTTATCTGTTGATTTCATATCTGGGTGATATCTCTTGATTGAGATGGGTTACATGATAATTTAGGTATAAGTATGGGCTTATACCTAAGTAAGGGTTATCTGTCTATATCTTACTTTATTGTTATCCTTGATGGATTTAGTGAGACCATGACGGTCTCGGGGTCCCTACTGAGTATCGTTATACTCACCCCAGCACGGGATATGCCCGCACCTCATAGTGTTGGATGCAGACGACGGACAGCGCAGATGGAGGCTGAGTGTTCGAGGACTAACATGTACCTGGAGGTGGACCTCCTGACAAGTCACTATCCAGAGGTGGACCTCACGACAAGTTAGTATCTATAGGTGGAATTCACAACGAGATGGTACTCGGAGGTGGTTGATGGGTGAGAGCATTGAGGAGGCTATCTGCACCTAACATTAAGGTAGGATTCGAGGTGGAAGACCCAGGAGCGACTTCTATTCTTCCATTTTCTTGTCTTTTTTGTTGTACATTCCATCAGTTGTAGTTGTACATATCAGTTGGGTTTGTATTTTGGACCTTTTAATTTTCAGAACTTTCTTTTGTACTTAGTGTTTTCTTCCAATTGTATTCTGTTGTGGTGATTACATTTATAAAGGAAATCCCTTCCCTTTTTATTTGGATTTACACCTTTGGTGCTAGTCTCCAGACCCTAGCCTATGGAAGGAGGGCTTGGGGTAGTCATGGAATGGGCCTCGAGGATGGTTATTGAAACAAAAATTATATAAAATGGTAATATGAATAATTATTTTTAATTATATTATTATAAAAACACTAATATAAGGGATTTTTAATCATATATATAATCTTTCTTAACCAACCCACTCTTAGGTTAGGTATCATCACCTATAGGTCTATAAGACTAATCATTATATGTTACATGTAAATCTCAGTAAACATGGTTCAAACAATTATAGAGATGATATAAGATATATTGTAAATATCTATATATATTTTTATTATAACATTAAAAAATAGTACCTAATATCAAAATTATAATATAAATCACATTTGATCATAAAATTTTCATAAAATTTTCATATGATTTCTATGTTCTAATTAGGATGCTTGAACACATGTTTTCATCCACCTTTATCTTAATTACAAAATGATACTATAAATAACACAATTTAATATTTGAAATTTAAAAAAATACATACCACTGTAATACCAAATATCATTTCAGTTCTTGGTATCTTAAACTTTTCCTACACACGAGTTTGAGAATCTCATATATAAGGTCCATCCCAAGTTCCAGAAACATTCCATCAAAATACACTATACCTAAATAGTAATAAAAATAAAAATAAAGTCTCTTATACAAATTTAAAATGCCTAAACCAAGATTTTCTTAAAAGTAACTAGAATAGAGGCACCATATGACCTCATGTGTGCTACCTTGAACATCAAAGGGGGAAATTATAAGAGATGGACAATGCACACCAATTTGGGAGGCTATATACTTTGTTTTATATTATCATAAGTAATAAAAAAGTTGATAATAATAATAATTATACATGATACAATGGCATAATATAGATTTTATATCAATAATCCAAATATAGAAAATTAAAGATCACATACTATAAGAAATGTACAATACTCTAATTTCATATGAAAAATTATAAAATTCATGATCATCCATAGTTCTATAATATATGAGTTTTCCAAAAATAACAAAACAAATATAATGACTTTTTAAGAAATCAGTATGAGTCGCTTCCCAGTCTAATCTTCCACTCAATCAATCCATATTATCAATTGATCATGGGTCACATGACCTTAACTATTCTATAATGCATAATTTATGTATACAAACCAATATTCTTATTAAATGTGTTAATATAACCCTTTGGGAAACCACAATTGTGTCCCAAAAAAATTAGAATATATAAGTCTATGAGGAACCTGAAATGACGATAAAAAATAATATGATATAACAATCACATTATGGACTACTTGGAATCTATGTATATGAACAAACATATATTCTTCATGATGTATAGTAATGAGATTATACATATATCGTCTAAACACACCTCAAGAGTGAATAATACATCATTCTGTAGCTCATAATCATCTTGAAAGAGTTATAACCAAGTAGATAATAGAATAATGATCGATGAAACACAACACACATCATTTAGGTGAGTGATACATCTCTATTACATATCTCATAGTAAAATGATACATCATTTCCATGAATCTCATAGTTGAATGAAACATCTCCCCTATATATACACCAGGTGAATGAAATATCACTGTCACAACATCTCCAGATAGATGAAATATCAATGTCACACATCCCCTTGGAGAATGGAGTATCAACATCACACCTATAGATAGATGGTATATCATAATGAAACATCCTCTGTATTGATGAAATAATACAATATCATCAAATCTCTTTTGCGGGTGGATGAGTCCCTACCCACTCGTAACCTCTATGTTTGGATGAAATTCTATTATCACATTAATCCTAGTGAATGATAAATAACCATGGGTAACACCCTATTATTTTAGTAAGTGTTTTTCATTTATATTAATTTAAATATCTTATATGACACACAACACACAACACCAAATTAAAATTAATTATAATATATTAAAAAATTAATATATTAAATTTGATCCTTATAAAGTCGTTGATGAATACATTAATATATATATATATATACAAAGGACAAAAAATGGAATTGAGTAGTAGAATTCTTCCATACAAGGATAATATTTTGAGCTATTAGAGGAAGTATTATCACTTGGATTTATCCTAGAACAAACCCAGGATTAACATTAATAAGAATTAATTGAGAGAAATAATTTACAGGAAAAATTCTAGGTCATAAAATCACTATGAGATTTATTCTATCCAAATCACCACTGATGATGACCAAAATTTCCTATATTTCCCATAGATTCTATAAAAATTAATTAACGGTATTTTTTTTGTATAAGATAGAATAAAATAAAAATATAAGTATTAATAGTGTATTTTTTATAATTATTTTTAATTTTAAAATTTTTAATTTTAAAATAAATTTTAGTGGCTGAATTAAATACAAATGTGTTGAATAATTATAGTTAAAATGTAATCAATTATAAAAATTATGTATAAAATAATTATAATATTAAGAATATATTTTTAAAAGAAGTTTATTTTTCTATAATTATATACTTTAATCATAATAAACTAATTTATTGATTTTTATTATTTAATTTAATGAAATTTATAGATAATATATATATAATTAAAATTGATATAAATATTATTTATTATCAAGGAATAAGAATATATTCCCTTTATGTTTAAGAAAATAATTTTTTCCTAAAAATTATATTTCCCCATTTGAAATTATTATATTAAATTTATTTTTATCACATCTAAAAATTGAATCATGTAAAATGGATTTTATATTAGGAATCATTATTTATAAATTATTTAATAAGATCGATTTCATTATTGGATATAGAAATAATTTACCAAGGAAAAAATTAGACAGCACAATAACGGTTAAATTAATGTAAAAATTATAAATGAAGAGGTAAAGTCTCAAAATATCACCGAAAACATATCCAAATAGGTGTATGATTAAATTTATAAACCATAACTTATATTTTCCATTATAATTATAAATTCTTCATCTAATTTCCTTGAATATTGTTACTTCTCGACCGCAGTTACCTAGAGTCAGTGCATTATTTCATAATATTGGCATGTTACAAGGAATCAAATCCCAAAGGACCAATTAGTTTAGTATTCTTGGAAAAAAGATATGTATATAAGTTCCACATTACAATTTGAAAATAAATACATGACTAATTTATTACATTAGAAAAATGCAAGCCTCCTAGATATGCCTGCAAGTCACTCATAACTAACATCATCATATCCTGGGAAAATGAATCAGAAGAAAGGGGTGAGCTCAAACGTTTAGTAAGATTAAGAAATACAATAGATGATAAAATAAACATTATGCATGGTAAATAATTGAAAACACATGCCTTTACAAACAATAAATATCAATACTTTATTACAGGAATATGATCTCAGTAAATAATTCCATAATAAAACATTGTCATGGGTATTCTACTAGTCAAATAACCACATGAACCATCAATATTACTTTCATAATGAGGGATTTTATAATGTCAAAAATTCTGAAACATTTTGTCGAGGCCTCATCCAAGACATCTAAAAATTATTAAGGCCTCATCAAAATCTATATATCAAATTGGGAGAGGCCTCAGCCAATTCCATATATAATTGTCTCCTGAGATCTTCCTTTGCACTGTGGATCTATATCTGGATCCACCCATCACATACTAAGTCCAATACATTCCTCATATAAAAAATTTTGAAACATAACATAAACATTTGTATTAAAACTAGCATACATAATGTCAATACTTTAAAAATAATGAATGGTATAAAAATAACATATACAAAGTAAAACATATCACAAAACCTTACATACAATATAGAAGATTTGTTTCATAATAAATCAACTTCAAACATTTTTAAAATTTATCAACGAATGTTGGCATAAATGAAATAAAAAAGGTTGAAACATAACATAAACATTTGTATTAAAACTAGCATACAAAATGTAAATACTTTAAAAATAATGAATGGTATAAAAATAACATATACAAAGTAAAACATATCACAAAACCATACAAAAAATATAGAATATTTGTATCATAATAAATCAATTTCAAATATTTTTAAAATTTTTCAACGAATGTTGGCATAAATGAAATAAAAACTATTTGAGAGAAATATCTCTTTCTATTATGAAATAATTTAAGAGTGACATAATTATAAAAGAAAATATTTATTTTGAAAATACTATTATATGAATTTAATGGAAGTTTAAAAGTTTATATAATGGTATAGAATAACCACACCCACCATATATGTTAAAAAGATATTCATACCTTAATTTTTCGAAAAGGTCATAAAGTACATTGTTTGGAAAATGACAGAAAGATTTTTTCAATCCATTTTATAAAAACTCAATCAATGGTATAAATAAATTTAAACTATAGTCTAGTAAATATAAAAAAAACGTTTTTAAATACATTTTCATGAAACATGGATGTGTATTATAAAGAGGTCCCAATAGATACTTACATAAAAACTACCTCGAATAATAAAGAGACTATCAAATTAACCATTACCTTGCCCTTTCCATTGGTAGAGGGTACGTTTAACCTCCTGTTTAATGACTATAGTATATTATTAAATTATACCAGAATCATATTCACATTTATTATATCATAAATAATTCATTTATGACCTTATAATACCCATTTAATAATTATTTCATTGTTAAATTTACATTTTTGGTAATAATCGCTTTCTTTATCCTACGTGTTATAACTGGTAATTCTTGATCATATCATTTAGATCATGATTTAAATACTTTCAGAATATAGAAAATTATTTATATATCATATATATTTATAATATAAATATATAAAATAGGTAGATATATGAAATGGAAAACACAGTTTGTGGAGATAGTAGGCCGTACGTACGCATAAACAGTGTTTCTGTTTTCATATCGTATTAACTAGATGTATGTGAATAAGATATATGTAAGTAAATAAATAAATACACACAAATATATATATATATATATTATGTATAATTATTATTTCATATATTATACATATATATTAATAATATATATTTTTATAATCATCATTGAATAGGGAATGTGGAAATGAATCTCAACGTGTCATGGAGACTGTAATCTGTACGTACGCACGAGTGAAAATATCATTATATTGATGGTTAAATCATATGTAATTGGTTGGTATATAATATATAAAAAATAATTACCTTTTTATATTTATTATTTACATTATTTATACTCATTATTATACCCATCCAAACAATGAAGTGTTTGAATAAAAAACTACACCAAGGCGTGGAGACAGTTAGTCGTACGCCCACACGTATAGTAAATTTGTTATTTATAGGATGGATTAAATAATGAATATGGTTGTTCAATATTTATAATAAAATACAATTATTTATTAAGTAATTGAGTTATTATTTTGGGTTGGAAACAACAAAGAAAGAGGCAGTTGAAGAAGAAAAGAACTTGAAAGATGGTGATGAAATTATTACCTCTTCTTCCTGTGATTCCTTTTGAGTTGATAAAAAGGGCACCTCATGTTTAGTTTCTCATCAATTTAAAGACTCTATATTGATTTAGGGGAGTTGGGAGGATATTTGGGAATGTTTTGGCCGATATAAATGGATTTTTAGGTCTTATTTTGAAAGAATGGGAAGTAGCCTTTTATAAGAGAGGTGAGGGTCACTTTAGAAAAAACATGATATATTATTTTATAATAAAATCATTTTCTTTTTATAATAGCCCCAAAATGATTTATTTCTAGGATAAGATTGGTATGGGTATAAAAACACTCAACCAATAGGATTTATAAAATTTTAGGTCTCCATATTAACCTTATCCTTTTTATTAAACTTTAGTTGAATAGTCCATCTTTTACCGTGTCTTCTTGTATTCTTACACTAAATGGCTAATAAACGTACTCTAATCAAACAATATAACCTCTAGTGGTTCATTAATGACATATATAATATTATTTAAGTCCTTTGGCCGAACATAATATTTTAAGGAATATTATATAATTTAATAATATATTATTTGTTTTAAAAACTCATTTATGAAAATTTTGACACTATTTAGTATTTGATTTTTATGAAAGTAACAACAACTTTATTACTTAAAAAAAGATAAATTGAATCAATTAAAACCTGTCATATTCACCTATAAATTTCTTCTATGTCAAAAAAACTGTGAAATTATATTCATTTTAATATTTATAATACCATTTATTTGATTATTTCATTAAAAAGTTAATTATTACATCATCATTGTGTCATAAATAAATTTAAATATTTAATTACTAAAAATTATAAATAAATTACCATTATATAGGAAATAGTTTTACCTTTCTAATTAAAAGTTATAGTCGAAAAAATTACTTATATTACACCCTATAAAAATTCATTTACTAAAAGATATATGTTTATTTTATTTTTGTCTTTACTTTAAATTAATTAATATAAAGTATCATTATCATTCCTAAGTGGCTCCTAGTGGTCCCAAAATAGACCCAAGTATGCCAATGGTCTTAAATTTATCAAAAAATAGGAATATGATATATGTTAGGGTAATGTAAAATTTTTATAATAATATTTTTTTACCCTTATTTACAAGATTTACCCTTTAACCATGGTAAATAAAATCATTACTGGTGTAAATATTCATAATGTCTAAAAATGAGAGTTACCTATTTAAAAAAATTGGAACTCCTAATTCTGAATATTGAATCCATTTCTCAAAACTCAAAACATAGAAGTGGCAGAAATAAATTTAAAATTAATTCTCGTTGTCAACACAAAGAGCGTGTTTTTAAGAAATAATAACTACCAAAAGATTAACAGTTGTTTATATTTAGTTTAAATGTGAAATTACACCTAATGAAATAAAATATATGAAATAGTAAAACTATAATATAATGATATTTTAAAACCACACAAATTTATAATTTAACACTATAAATTATTTCGATTAAAAAAGATGTTTTTAATTAAAATTTTTTATTATTCACTATTCATCAAAATATGAAAGATTTTAGAAAAGTAAAAAAAATATCCAAACTAAAATTTTATGTCCCAATTAAAAATAATAATTTAATTTCATTAAATTTAATATATAAAAGTGTCAAATATTGGTTTTAAGAAAGAGGATCTCCATTAAAAGGATGTAAAATTTCATTTTTTTAAAATACTTATTTTATCTGAAAAAATGAATTTGTTCTTATATTATGTCTATGAAACACATAATATATATTCTAAAATTACATTCAGCATATAGAATTCAAAATTCAGTTAATACTATTGATAACTTCCTTTTGAATGACTAGTTTTCTACGTAGTGGTGTGCTCGAACTCGATAGTGCGTTTAACTCAAGTTATTGAATTTCCTTGAATAGATAACATACTTTGAAATCGTTGGGTGTTAAATTATCCCCTCTCTAAATAAATGGAATCCTCTCAATTTGAAATTGTTTTTCTAAAATAAATAGATAATAATTGAAAAATACCTTTGTAGAAAACCCACATCCGAAATTGGGTTATTAAAATTTAGTTTTAATAAGAGGGAAAGGGAAATGAAAAAGTCAACTCCAAATTATGATCTCGATTAGAAGAACATTGGTGGAAATTAGAGACACATAATTGGAGGAAAAGTGTATATATTTATAGGGATTGATTGTGGTCATCAATCACAAAAAAGTTTAAAATTAAGGGCCTCAAAGCCATCAATCTAAGATGATATAAAACGTTATCAGTTCAAAAAAACATATGCTATTAAGATAACACATTTTTTGTTTAATGATACCTTCCCAAAAGTTTAAGAATTAATTTATTCATAGAATAAGAGGATATATATATACACTTGACAAGTATAGTTTCATCCATCTACTTATTCCTACTATAAACTCATCTTTTACTCCAAAAGATAATAGAATTCGAAAATATTCTATTTATCCATATCGTATAGGGTTCCCAAAAATAATGATTTTATAATTCATTTTTCTGACTATTAAAAAAACTACATAATAAAAATTACGAAATCATGTATTTCAGTGGTAGTTGATCCACCCTTATCATCCTTCGGTTGCGGGATCAAGTCTCACATCCTTGCCGAACGCGATGGGTTGTCGAACGACCTCCGGGTTGTCCTTTTTATAACAATCCAGATAAATCTTATGAAATTATTTAACCTTAATAATAGTATCCAACATCAATGTTAATTCATTCCAAACTCTATACTTATCTAAAATACTTCTTCCCAAACACACATTCCACAATTTATAAGGATGGTAAAAAATAAAGAAATATTTTTCCACATAATAACATATGAATACCTTCATCATTAATTCATTTAAAACGTGGTAACAACCAAAATTACTATAAAAACTTATTGATTACATTAATTATCCCTTATTCCTTATAAAATACTTAATATATTCATTATATCCAAAAATTTGGAATATTCCAAAAATGATGGAATAAACAAACCATTTTTCCATTCAAAGGTAGTAAAGAATATCCAATATAATTTGTCCAAATAAACCATATCTTATTCCAATATCACTACCTTGGTATCAAGACCATATTATGGTTTACCTTTCCTTAATCCATGTATTTCCCAAAAATTTTAACCTGAAACTATGTCACTTTACTTAGTACCGTACAATCTAAAATCTATAATGAAATAGTACTGCAGTACAATCCTTATTTATTTACATATTTCATATAACCAATAAATCATTAATACAACACTCAAAGGAAATAATTCTTTAATAAATCATAATAATACAAGTCATTCCTATTCATATGTGGTAGTATCATAACTTGATTATTATCCAATAGCATCGTTTGGGGAATACACTGATGATTTGGACATTGATTCTTGTAGTGTACCAACTCCATACAGATGAGACATCGTATATTTGAAACCATTTTCTTACCCTTGAAATCACGTACTTGGTGTCCTTTTTCACCCAACATATATCAAAATTCCATTCGATTCAAGCATTCATCAAGTGATTCTTTCCAAAATTATCACATATGGGAAAATCATCAGTTCCGCTATTCCCTTTATCCAACATTTTATCTACCATCTTTTTATTATCTTTATTCCATTCAAAGCCATAGGACTCAGATAATTCATTACTTATCGTAGTAACACATGATAATATTCTTCATATGATGAGAATACATGGGAGAATATTTTTATTTTAAATAATTGAATAATACAATAAAATATATGATCCTTCTTAATCGTTAGATCTTGCGTATTTCTGGAATTATCATGCCTTATACTAGGTGACATTTCTAAACAATGGAATACACCAGGTTAGTTTATTCATCACAATGCACAATTACAAACATGTAAAATACCTAACATAAATTTAAAAGATTATGCATATCATCTATAATCAGAAAATTATTTTCGTTGAGGAATTATTTACTCATAAATCCTTCATCATGGCTTCTATTGAAAATGAGAATTATCCTAATCATATCACCCATGAGTGTCGTAAATAAGAGTGAAGCAAGACCCATTGTCCTATTCCAAGATACCCTGGTTCAAGCGCAAAACTCATTATTGGATTTTTATCTTCTACTCTACCTGCTCGTATCCAGGAAGAGATGTATTTCATTAAAAATTCAGAAAACCTCTACATTACCAAAATTCTAGGAATTTTTTCTATACTAATCCTCAACGTCTATATTATGGTATTGTTCTCTAATCATTGTTTTTTCTAAATCTACTCTTCAAGGTATGTACTAATGTCCTTCCAATAACAACTGTAACACTCCAAGCCCAATTAACTAGAGTCAGTGCATTATTATATAATATTGGAATGATATAAGGAATAAAATCTTGAAGGACTGATCAGTTTAGTTTTCATGGAATCAAGATACATATATATGTTCAATATTACAACATGATAAGAAATAAAATACTATATTATGATATTAGAAACATCCATGCCTCCTATATATTCTTGAAATTCACTTATAAATAACTTCTTCATATCCAGGGAAAATGAAACATAATAAACGGGTGAGAAAAAATGCTCAGTAAGAGTAAAAAATACAATGGTACATAACATAAATATTAGGCATGTTGAATAATTGAAAACACATGCGTTTACAAATAATAATCATGAATACATTATGTCAGGAACATGAGCCTTGTGAATAATGCCATAATAAAACATAGTAAAGGGTATTATACTAATCGAATAACAACTTGAACCATCAATATTATTTTCATAATGAGGGATTCTATAATTCCATACATTCTGAAACATTTAGTCAAGGCCTCAACCAAGACGTCTAAACATGATTAAGGCCTCGTCCAAAACCATATATCAAATTGGGAAAGGCCTCATCCAATTCCATGTCTAATTGTCTCATGAGACCTACTGATGCACTGAGGAGATATATCAGGCTCCACCTGTCAGTTACTAAGTCCAATACATTTCTCATATGAAAACGTTGAAATATAATATAAAAATTCATATTAAAACTAGCATAGGAAATGTCAATACGTTAACCATAAATCATGAATTGTATAAAAATAACACATCCATATCCAAACATATAAAAAAACCGTAAATACAATAACGAATATAGGTATCATAATAAATCAACTTCAATCAAGTCTAAAATTTATCAAAAGATTTTGACATAGATGAAATCAAAACTATTTGAGAGAAATATCTCATTCTATTATGAAATCATTAAAAGTCACATTATTATAAAAGAAATAATTAATTTTGAAAATATTCTTATAAGATTATAAGGGAATATTAAATGGTGATATAATGATGTAGAACAACCACACCGATCGTATAAGATAAAAAAACATTCTTACCTTAATTTTTCGAAAAGGTCATAACGTACATTGTTCGGAATATGGTGGAAAGATTTCTTTCAAACCATTTTATAATAAGTCAAATAACGGTTTAAATTAATTTCAACCATAGTATAGTAACTATAAAAAAATTATTTGAAATACATTTTTATGAAACATGGATGTGGATGATAAAGAGGACCCAATAGATACTTACGTAAAAACAACCTTGGACAAAAAAGAGATTTTGAAATTATCCCTTACATTGAACTTTCCATTAGTTGAGGTTACATTTTACATCCTATATAATGACCATATTATGTTATTAAATTATACTGGAACAATATTCATATTTATTATATCATAAATAATTCATTTATAACTTTATACTACCCATTTAATAATGAGTACCATGTTAAATTAGCATTTCGGGTAATAATCACTTTCTTTAACGTATGTGTTTTAACTTGTTATTCTCGATCATATCATTTAGATCATGATTTACATACATCCAGAATATAACAAATTATTTATAGATAATATTTATTTAGAATATAATTATTTATATTAGATAGATATATTAAATGGAAAAAACCATTTATGGAGACAATAGGCCGTACGTATGCATAAACATTGTTTCACTTTTCATATCGTATTGAATAGAAGGGAATAAGATATATGTAATTATATATATATATATATATATATATAACTATTATGTATAATTGATATGACATATATTACATACTTATTAATAATATATATTTTTATCATCATCTTTGAATGGTGAATGTGGGAATGAATCTCATTGCATCGTGGAGACCGTAATCTGTACGTACGCACGAGCGACAATATCATTATATTGATGGTTAAATAATTTTTAATTGGATGATATATCATACATAAAGAATCATTGAAATGTAAAATTTATTATTTAAATCAGTTATACTCATTATTATACCCATCCAAATAATGTAGTGTTTGAATAACAAGATACACCACAATGTGGAGACGGTAAGTCGTACGCGCACATGTATGGTGACACTGTCATTTATAAGATGGATTGAATAACAAATGTAGTTTTAAAATATTTAAAATAACATCAATTTATGTAATATATAATGTATATATTATTTTGGTATGGAAACAACAAAGAAAGATGAAGTGGAAGAAGAAAAAAACTTGAAAGAGGGTGGTGAAATTATTACCTCTTCTTCGGGTGTGTCCTTTTGTATTGATAAAAATGGCACTATAGGTTGGATTTATGATAAAAATAATGCCTCTAGGTTGATTTTAGAGAAGTTGGGATGTTATTTAGGAAATGTTTGGCCGAGAGAAATGGCTTTAGAGGTGTAATTTTGAGATAAGGTAAAGTACCCTTTTATAAGAGAGGAGGGGATCACTTTAGGGAATGCTTGAAATAATATTTTATAAAAAAATTATTTTCTATTTATAATTTCTCAAAAATAATTTATTTCTAGGATATGTTTGGGATGTGTCTAAAATGACTCAACCCATGGGGTTTTGATAGGTTTAGGTCACCATATTAACCTTATCATTTAGATTTAACTCATTGTTAAATAGTTTAACTTTTACAGTGTATTCTTTATTCTTACACTATATTGTTTATAAAATTACTCTAAACTCCCAAGATAACCTAAAGTTGTTCATTAATGAAACATATAATATTATTTAATTCTTTTGGACGAAACTATGATATTTAATAATATTATATAATTTAATAATATAATTTTTGTTTTAAAAAATCATTTAGGTCAATTTTGACACTATTTGGTATTTGGTTTTTTTGAAAGTAATAAAAACTTTATTACTTCTAAAAAGATAAATTAAATCAATAATAACATTTCATATTCAGCTATAAAATTAGTTTATGTCATAAATACTTTGAAATTATATTTATTTTAATATTTATAATACAATTTATTTGATACTTTCATAAATATTGTTATTATAGCATCGTCATTGTCCCATAAATAAATGTAATTATTTAATGTATAAAAATTATAAATAAAATAAAATTATGTACGAAATGGTTTTTTATTTGTAATGAATATTCATAGTCGAAAATATAACTTATATACCACCATGTGAAAATTGTTTTACTAAAAAATATATGTTTAAGTCATTTTTGACTTTACATTAAATTAATTAATATAAAGTGTCATTATCAGCCTAAAGTGGCTCTTAGTGGTCCCAAAATCTTCCCAAGGATGCCAATGGTTTAAAATTTATCAAAAAATATGAATAGATCACATGTTAGGTTAATTTAATATTATTATAATAATATTTTTTACCCTTATTTCCTAGATTTACCCTTTAACCATTGTAAATAAAATATTTACTGAAGTAAATATTCATAATATTTAGAAATAAAAGTTACCTATTTACACAATTTGAACCTCCTGATTCCAAATATGGAAACACGTATCCCATATTTAAAACACATAAGTTGGATAAATTAATTAAAATTAATTCCAACTGTCAAAACAAAATCCGTGTTTTTAAGAAATAATAACTATCAAAAGATTTACACTTGGTTATGTAAATTTTTAATGTTAAATTACTTCCAATGACATAAATTATATTAAATGATAAAATTATAAACAAATGATAATTTAAAACTTCTCAAATGTATAATTTAACACTATAAATTATTTTGATTGAAATAGTTATTTTTAAATAAAATTTAGTATTTTTCACTATTCAACAAAATATGAAAGTTAACAGAAAAGTACCAAAAATTTATCCAAAATAAATTTCTATATCTCGATTTTAAAGAATAATTAATTTTCATTATAATTAATATTTATATGTGTAAAATATTGGTTTTAAGAATAAGGTTCTCCATTAATAGTGGGTAAAATTGCATTTTTTTTTAAAATACTTCTTCTATCAAAAGAAAATGAATTTGTTCTTATATTATGTATATTAAACACATAATATAGATTCAAAAACTCTATGGAGTATATAATATTCAAAATTTAGTTAATACAATTCATAACTGCTTTTTGAATGACTAGTTTGGCAAGTCGTGGTGCGCTCGATCTCGTGGTTGTGTGTAGCGTAAGTTATTGAATTTCCTGGATGAGATAACATACAATGAAATCTTGGGGTGTTACAAATATGATATCTATTTTATCATTAAAAATTAAATTTTTAAAAAATTTCAAGCCTTTTATATATAAAAGGTCCCTATCAGCTCCCCATTTCTACTCACACATACAAACTTTATCTTGATAAAAAAATATCAAAAAATCTCACCATAATAATTTTACATGTAATAAATGTTATATAATTATAGAAATACCAATCTAATAAGGCTTATGGAGTGGTCTAATGGAGGATAAAAAAAGAAAAAGAAATTATTTTAATTGTGTTTTGACATTTATTTTTTATTCCACTTTATAAGGATTTATTATAAACATACTAATATATTGATATAAGTACAATTACTATTCAAAAATTTTATTATATTAATGTAATAACCATTACCTAACTTCTTCCAATTCATTCGAAAATTAAAATGTCACATGTTTTATAGTTGTATTACTCTGTCAATGAATTACATATTTCATTTTTTATCACCACCTTTTGTGTCTAGATATAAAATTTGATTGTATTAATAAATATTATATTTATGAAATCATTAATATTATAGAAATTTAAATTTTTAAATATATTATTGTTAATAATAATAATTGGTCATTGTAAATGATAACCACCTAAAATGAGCATACTGAGAAACATTATATTTAGTTTTCAAATCCCATTGAAATATACATATTTTGTGCTACTATAATGAAAAATAACATATATCTATATAATTATAGAGAATATAATACTATTTTAATACTCCCTTATAATATATAATGTAAAAAATAATCTTTGGATGTATTGAACGAACAACCCCAAGTGTTCAATCAGATAAAAAATGTATAAATTATTTAATAATATATGGTTATAAATGGACATTTACAAATTTAATGTACATGAAAATGGTTCTAAATAAATTATTGTAAAATTTTAATATGGTTATTTATGTGGTTATACATACACACCAAGTGATTCAGGACATTATGTATGGTTTCATTATCTCAATTTTAATTCCTTGAGACACAGTTCTTATTATGAAACTATTTAATTTTATATAGTGTAAATACACCCCTAATAAATTTCTATATCAAAATTCATTTTTTATTATTATAAATTTGATTTTTATACAATTTTCCCTTTTTCTTTTCCTATGATTAATTACCTAATACATAAGAATTATTGATAACATAATTTACTTTCATTGAGTTATAAATTTATTCTATAACATTGACATCAAATTCATAGTTGCATCAACTATTTTATTATACTATATTTTTTCCCAAAATTTTTTTAGTGGGTATAAATTATTGTTGAAAATTAACCTCAATTTTTTACAGAATTTAAAGAAATGGTTTCTTGTATTTGTACTATTCCTTATCTCTTACGTATGGTTATGAATATTTAACCACAATATATATATTTTTATATCGTTACAAGAATGATATTATTTCAACATTAATGATTTCTAATGGACATTTATGAATCCTATAAATTTATATATCAAGGTTATAATTATTTTAATTCATTTTCCTCATAGTACATTTATTAATTTCTTTATAGAAGTGTGAAAATAATGTCATTTTTAAAATCTAATATATGAAATCGAATTTTGGATTTCATAACCATTCTTCCTAATGAGGTTTCATCTTCATGTTTTCATGGGTTTACAAGGTAATTTATAGTAATATTTTTGTTATTTTTTTGAAAATAAAAGACAATGTTTTAGAGAAGAAATAAAGTTATTTCATTCTAATATTTTATATTTTTATCTTCCACAAAACATTCCCAATTTTTTTACTTGTCAAAACCTTGTCTAAGACAACACAGATTGAGGCACTTGAGATGGCTTGAGAAAAGTCCTCAATGATGTTCCTGATCTCAAAAAACATTGAAATGTTTTAGGGGAATCAATGTTAAAATTATGGGAACAATTTATCCTAATAAATAAGAAGGTGCATGAAACATCCTCCCATAATTATGACATGAAGACTCCACATATCATAGATTCATGAATAATAACAGTATGAATATATAGAAATAATATGAAATAAAAAAACATTACTGAAAGTCATATGGGAAACTAGATCAAAATAAATAAATAAAATAATATATAATAGATATAAGAACTCGAATAATAGAGGGTCGATAGGGTCATGATATAAAAGATAAATAATTAAAACAACAAATACATTTCATGATCTATATGTGACATTTGGTCATTATCCATAAAAATGGACACTCTCTTTATGAAATCAAATAACTGAACATAAACCTATAAAACAAATGTAGTTCTAACAATCCATAGTGAAATAGATATGATGTATTAATAACAACCTAGTAGGAAATAATTATAGAGTCCCAAAATTTATGCATAAAAAACTGTAAATGCTAGATTAAAATACATGTAGAGAATTTTCTTTTATTATTTGAGAGAGGAACCGTGATATTTACTAAAAACAATTATAATAAATTAAATTATGATTTAAAATAATAATTATTAATTTTATTAAATAATCCTTTTCAAAACATACCTTAAAAAATCCTCTTTTTAAAAAACCACCCAAAACTACATTAAAAGAACCAAATATTAAAAAAAATAAACAAAAACTAAATAAATTAATTGAATATAAAAAATATGAATTCAATAACAATATTGGTCAAATTCTATAATAATAATGACATAAATGATATAATATTAAATGGGTAAAGAAAGACATAAATATAATATAAATTTGGATCTAATATAACATATCATGAGAGAACTGTAAAATAACTAACTACTATAAAATGGAAATAGAAAATACATAAGAACCATAAGAAATTTATAGACATCCTGTGAGATTATCCTAGATGTACTAGAGTGGAACCATAATATGACCTATCAATGTATTTTCAGTCCATAACATCCTGGACACTCTATCTTAGCGGCACTGATGGAACTCCCCCATTCCCAATATACATCTACACTAGGGAGATATAGTTTGTCTCAACAAGAATAGATTGTAATCATCTATTTACCTATCACTAAGACATATAGTATTCTCCTGAATTATGTTGAAATATTTAGTATAATATTTATAATCATGTCACCCTTATAACACCTCCTGACACTCCGTTATGAAATCCATTAAAAATATTTGTACCATATCATAAAATATATAATATATATATATTTATTAATCCAAATATTCGTTTGATAAAACACTTTAGAACTATATTCCCCTATAAAATATATTTTAATGTATCAAAGGGATCCTTTTTAACAAACTATAGATGTTCACATTGAAATACCATTATGAAAATCGTTTTGAATCCATGAAATCTAAGAAAAACTATACGAAAAAGGGTTAACCACACTTTGATACCCTTAAATGAAATAAAACATAGAAAACATAATGGTATTACATTAATAATCAATTTTAAAATAATATTAAACAAATAAAATCATTTATCATCGTATTAATGATTCGAAACCCAAATTAAAGCCTAAATTTTTTAAATCCCATGTAACAACACCTTGAAATAAAAATTTCTATGTGGAATCATGAAAAACATGAAAAATACACATTAAAATTTATGACTTATTTTAATGATAACACACCAAAGATACCCATAAATATATAAAATATATAATTTTAAAGAGATTTAAAATAACATAAACATACTAAAAATTCATAGAAAAGTGAAAACATGGAAAAACATACATAGACCCTGTGATTACAAAATGAAACTATTGAATAAGGGAATAAAAATACCCGAGAAAAAAAATGTACACAAAAACATCTAGTATCATAGTACTAGGAAAGCTCAGTCAGAGGTAAAGCCTCTAGCCATTTATTAAGAATGGAAAAGTATATGGAACAAGAAAACACACAAGAAAACCAGTTACATGTCATGGAATTCATACCCCTCACCATACCCATGATATATGACTTCCTCCGCATTAGTTGATTCCCATTCAGAGATGCCATATTGTTATAGGACCTTCGCATATTTCCGTCTGAGATTCAACTTCTCTAAGGATAACAACTCCTTATAGAATTACTTAACATCGAACCTAGTTGACACCGGCTTTGGAAAGTCATAGTAGTCCTTCCCCATTCTTCGTTTAGCTAGGGGATTTTCCTTATTTCCAGATTTTGTCCCATCCTTGACAACATCACTAAAGGAAGGCCTAGCCAAACCACAACAAATTTCCTTGTCGTTGTCCAAGACATCCGCCAAATTTCCATAAATTACCACCTCCTTACAAACATTAGTCAGAGTCCGACTCTGCTCATATTTCTCATTGATATCCATCATAGCCAAACAATTGGGGGACTCCACACAACCAGTACCGATATTTAGCTCATCCCCCACTATATTCTCTTTTCCAGACTGCGTATTGTGACCATACTTTATCGGAGTGAAACCATCCATCTCATCATGATCCAATTATTGAAATAGGTTGCATGTATCCACTGTGATCTGCAGACCACAATTGGATGTCAACTGCAGCTGAGAGACTTTACCAGTTGAACGAACAAGGGGTGAAACAAAAACCTGCATATCAACTGAACTCCAAGCCAGCTCTCCCTCCTTTTGTCCATCTTTGGAAGCTTTGATCATTCCACAAACATCACATGCTTCCTCATCCTGACAAGCAAGAGTTTTCCCATGCTGTGATACAGGTCCTGCTTAGCAGATTCTTCCCGCACTCCCCCACTACGAGAACAAGTACTAGCCCACATATTGAGGGGAATACCAATAGGAAGTGCACCATGTTCTTTCCCATCAACTAGGAGCAATTCCAGCTCCTCCCCCTACTGTTCAGTATTTCTGAAGTTTATAAGCTCACTAACAACCCTTCCTACATCACACTGACTAACAAGGTTTTGATCATGCTGCAGCATCTCCCCTAAAGAAGCAAGCGCTCCCAGATTGCCTCCAACTCCAGAACCCGGGCCAGCCTCATATTTGTATATTTGATCCACACCTCTATGTAGAGAGAGATCATGTTTCAATCTATCAAACACCATAGAAATAGACATATTATTTGAGGCTCGTGCCTGCTTCACCATAGAAGTCTCACCCAAATAAACAGCATTTTCATGCTTAGCTGCATTAGACCCCAACTATCCTTGACCAGAAACACCAACATGCCTCTTCACCGAAGTAGCCGATCTCTTGCTTATGACTCCACGACGACAGTGACCATCCATGTGACCCAGACGACAACAACCCGAGCAGCAATCAACCCAATTTTCAAACAAAAAATCTTGCCTCTAGCGGAACTCCTCGCCAACAGAAATCCAAATCCATTATACCAGTGGCTTCGAGGAATCCACATCAACACAAATACAAGGGTTAGCTGGATGACTGATAGAAGAAGTGCATGTATCCAAACACAAGAACTGGTCGACCGAATTACCTAGTATACAAATTATTGCAGAATTGTGAAAAGGTAATGGATGATTAGGAAGACTTACCCAGGTCACAACAGAAGGTGGATCCCAGTTCATATAGAGATCCAAAAACTAGTGAATCAGGAAGAATTTGCATCCATTTCTCCAGCGGGGAGCTCTAGACCCGCCACATATCAAGTCTTCCTCCAAGTCAAATCGAATCATGAGATGGAAATTATCAAGATTCCCTATATCCACATGTTCCTTCAGATCCCAGTCACTAAACACGATGCGATCGAACACATCAACAGAGGTCCTTCATAGAGAAAAACGAGCAACCATTGTCAAATCTAGGAAGCTCGACGCCGTAGAGAATTATGGTGAAGAAATCAGATGCTCAGGGGCCCCATGATGAAGCTCTAGATCTTATGGGCTTTGGGAAATCAATGGAAAATTTGGAAGGAAATTAGGGTTTGAGAATAGAACAAACGCCACCCATGATGTCGCTGTTGGTGGAGCCAAATCACCTTCCCCCTCCCTCCACCAGAAATAGGGGAAATCCATCAGCAAGCATAAGCTAGGGTTCATCATTGCAATGGAGAAGGAGCTCTCGCCTTTCCTGGGTTGTACCTCAAGAATCATTGTAGTTTAGGTCAAAACCACACCATTGGGTTCAGCAATAAGATACCAAGTAAATAGAAAGAGTGTCTACAATATAAAATAAAGTATGAGAGAAGGAAATAGACTTACATTGAATGATTTACATAAAAATAATGGATGGGGTGGAAAAATGAAAGAAATATAGGGTAAATTTAAAAGTACCCCTATTTGCGATTCATGTGAGTGGGGAATGAGATACCCTTATAATGGTCTTAAAATAAGAGTGTAATTTTTAGAAAAATAAAATTTTATGAAATTGGGTAAGCTGTATGGATTGGATACATTTTTTACTAAATAATACATAGTTGGACACCCATTATTAAATACACTATTTTAGATACATGGTTTGGCCACACAGTTCGATAAACTATGAAGGAAATATGAAAACCTAGTTTATTGAAGATATCATGTCACCTACTTAGTTTCCATATTATTATTACTAATTGATCACCCAATAATAAAAATAAAAAATATGAAAATTCGAGAGAATTCAACCCAGAACTCTAGTATATAAAAAAATTAGTAAATAAAAAATATTAATAAATAATAAAGGTTTGGGGTGTGATAATTTAACAAACCATAATATATTCTCCTCTAAGAAATCACTAAGACCAAGAATAAAGACCAAACAATGGAAAAAACTGAATGGGAGGAATCACCTAGATGATATCTTATAAAGTGCTTCAAATTCTATTAACTAAAAATAGTTAAAAATATTCACCAACCAAAATTCACACCACATAACCTATGAATATATCTAAAAATACCTATAAATTTCAACCTGCAATGACACTTCCCATTATTTAAGAATTATACTATCATGGGGGGTCAATAAGCTAAAACTAATTTAATAGTTATCCCTATGAAAAAAAATACGAATTAAAACTAAAATATTCATTGAAACTTATAACAAGACACATATCCATACACTAAAATTTATAATAATTTACTACTGAAATTGATATAATCATTGAGAAGTCCCAAAATACTTAATAAATATGGGGATTAAAAGAAATATAGAAACTAATGTGTCATAGAAAATTAAGGTAAAATGATGGAATGCCTTGAAAAAATGTTAATGAATCCAATCTAAAACTTTCTAGGAAGATAAGGATTTATTCCAATGATGATGCTTCAAATTTCAAAAAAATTGGAGGGGGTCCCAACCTCCCATAATGGTTATAGCTCCTCTGAAAATATGTTAAATAGGGCTTAGAATGCTCAAATTGAACACACTAAAAGCACACAAATGATCATTTCATTTTAGGTTAAACACCAATAGGAGGGGATTATCCTAAAAAAATATGTTTCTTCGACTTCCACTCCCCATATATAGGGGAAATATTACTAGCTCCAAAATATATAGAGATCCAACCCAACATGGGTTTCACTCATGAAAACCAATTTTCAATAAAATAATTATTCTCAAAATCCTTAAACAAGGAATGTCTTAAAGAATATACAATGGACCTACGATTTGAATGAAGAGCCTTCGAAAATAGAAAATCTTTTATAGAATCATTCAATACTATCTCATAAGAGTATAGAATTTGATCACTGCAGTAACTTATTTACTACTGCATTATTTATTAACCCAATAAGATACTCTTGAGCTCTATTAACTTCTTCACATAAACCTCCTAGGGATGAAACCACTGAAAAAACATTACCTTAAAGCATTCCCACATCATTCAAGCTTGAAATTTATTTATAATGACCACCTATCATTTATCCATGATTATTCTATGTCATAACTTCAATTATTTTCACTTTTTAAATATTTTTTATTTTTTAACTTCTATTATTCAATGTCATATTTTCACCACAAGAAAATGGATTTATGAATGTGAATTAGAATTTTTCTTTTAAAACCATGTTAAAAAAAGTTTATTACAATTATTTTCATAATATCACTTCTACATTATTATAATTCTATAAACTATTATACCTTCATGGGAGTTTTATTTCTTAGATTAACCTCTAAATTCTCTAATGAAATTATATTCAATACTTTACCTTTGATGTAAGGGTTATGCTATCCATCACTCTTCTTCGCCCAATTGAGTTTTTTCAATCATTTGTTTCTTTATTCTTTAATTTCATTGGTAAATTCTATATAAAATACCCTATTTATATATCATTTTTTCTAGATTTTAATTAAAATATATGCTTTACACTATATAATTCCTGGTTGAAGGGTGGTTACTAAGAAAGCTATTTTATTTTTTGGGTGAGGAAATATTGACATTATGTATAATATTTTTATTCAATTTGTATATATATTAATTACTACGTCATATTAGTTATGTATATTATTCTGTATTATCTCATTTATATGATTAATTTAAATACTTAATTAGTGATGGGTGGGGCTGGGAATTATATAGTAACATGATGCATCAGAAGGTGTCAGGAGAAAAACTGTCTTTGTTATTTTGTGTAGTCCTTACCCATTTATATATATTGTCTTGGAGTGAGGCCTTGAAAATATGTTTATGATGTACAATTAAACAATACATCACATTGAATTCATTTCTTGATTATAATGTGATTATTTACTTTTTTATGTTACACACAGATATATTATTCATGATCTAATTAATATTAATCTATATTGAATGATTTATCTCACCATTTTTGTGTTTTTATTCATCTTGTTTATGAAAAAGAGTATTACATATGATATTACAAGATGTGTGTCATTTTTGGAGAATTTTATGGGAGATTTTAAAGACTCATTTTTAGATAAGAAGTCATGTAACACACCAATATTGTATGATTTGTTTTATAAATAAATTTAATTATTTAATATCTTATGTTATAAGGAACAATGTGTTCATATTAATCCTTGAATACTATTAAAATGGAATTATTTAAAATGATATTTATTACATTGTCATTTGATTGGATGGTAAGAATTCGAATAAATAAATAATGAAAATTTTATACTGAACAATTTTATGAAATAAATTCATCGAATATTGATCAATTAGAAATAAAAATTAAAATCAATTGAAGGTAAAGGAAATGTTTTTCCTTAAAACCTATTTTTATGTGCGCAATGGGTTTTTATCATAATAAATTACATTAATCACTATTTTACAATGAATTAATGGAATTTATTTTCTATATATTCAATAAAATATATTAGTAGTCATAAATTTTTTTTCTAGAAATTAGATAAGAATAAAACCTCTATAAGAATGAAAACTATATTTTTTCTAAAAAAAATTTTGATTGAATTTTGAACAATTTTTTAAAATTAATTCAAAGTTTATTTAAATTATTATTTGAAAAAGTAACATATTATTTATATAAGAATTTCAAAATTATCATTCTATAATTATTTAATAATTTTCTGAAAGAATTAATTTTTTATCTATATTAATATAAATGCGGATTTTAATTATAAAATTATTTTTAATTTAATGTATATTAACGGATAAATATTTTATTAAAATTATTTAAAAGTAGATTTTTTTATTTAATATTTTTATTAACATAATTTATTATTTTTTATTAAATTTTATATTTAATTTTGATATCCAAACAATTATAATTTAGAAAGATTTGTTCTTGAGAAATGTTATTGTCACATTTCTGGATTTAATTTTAAATTTAATTCATCTACTTATAAGAATTTGTTTTAGAAAAATTGAAAAAAAAAATTTAGTTATCATAATTAAAATTATTCAGTAAGCATAATTTATATTTTATTAATAACAAAAATAAAAAATAGTAAAAACTAATTCCCCCGCTAATGTTAAAACAAGGGGTTTCATGAAAAATGGGCTTGCGTAATAATTATTTTTACACCCACATATGATTTTTATTTTTATAAATTTTATTTTAAAATTATTATTAGTTGTTATAAATTATATAATAAGTGTCATGTTAATTTTTTAATTAATGGATAATTAACCATAGTAAATAAATAAAATACTAGTTTCTTTGGTGAAAACTAAAATGGAAAAATTATGTAAAATTAACGCATAAGGAAAAAATTATTTAATGAATGTGTTTTTTAAGAGGAGGTGTTTATAGAAAATATATTTTACCCAATCCTAAAATTATCCATTTTTAGGAACATGGTTCCTGAGTGACTTCCCATAATTGAATAATTATGTGTATTTACAAAAATCTGAGTCCTCCTCAACTATAAAAAGTTGTTTCATCCCCTCACATATTCACACCACTTAATCAAATTTGATCAGAAAAAACTTGAAAAATATATCCCCAACATCCTTATAAATTATCTAAAAAACTATTCATCCAGAAATACCAACCCCAGGGTCAATAATAAAATATCCCCATTTGGTTTTTCAAAGAAAAGGAAATTTTCTTCACTATACACATTATTTTTAACATCTTATGTTAACACCATTATTCATGTATTAATAATTAAAATATAAAAATAAATTATCTACCTTAAAATTATTTGTTATTAGGATGATTCAATAACCTATATTCATATCCACTTCCATAAAATTGGAAATGAAACTGTCGATCATGTGTATGGTGGACAACCACATCATTAACTGGTGTAATTGATTTTCCATAACCCCCTCTCATAAATGGATATAATTTTGAATTTAAAATATGTAGATTATATATATGACATAATTATATTTATATAATTATAACATCACATACTAATTCTTACAATCAATTGTATGGGAATACGACAACTTCACTCATGTGTACGATAGACTACATTCTCACGAAGCAATGTGATTCATTTTTTCACATATGATTTACATATAGGGTAAGAAGGATATATTTCATTAATATATGTGATATATAAAAATTAATAATTAATATGTTAATTTGATATATTTTTTTCCTTCTTTTTATTCCATCTGTCGAGATAATGGAAACCGCATTAATGCGTACGTACGGCCTACCATCTCGATGAATAATGCATTTTATTTTCTATATATACTTTTCTGGAAGACTATTAATACATATATAGTGAATATATATTATTTTTATATAATTTTTATTATTATATATTTTATTTAATCATGATGAAATTACAAGGACCAAAACTACCATTCTAAAACATACATAAAAGAATAAGTAGTTATCATCGTAAATATTAACTTTAACAAAGAAATGTTAAAAAATGGGTTATACAAAGTTATAAGTAAGTCATATATGATATGAAAAATATTATTATTCTTACTTATTATATTTATAATAATCCTATATTTATTGTACAGGTGGATTTAATGTGTATGAAAGAAATTGAGACTTATGGTAAGGTATTTACTTTCTCTCATTTAATTAAAGGAGACATATGCCATACTCACCACTCATTTATTTTTTGTGGAGTTTATAGTATCCCTTTGAAATGATTCATCATTATTATAATTATTTTAATTATTTTTTATTTTTCAATATATGTTATTATTTAATGGGTCTTATGATTCCATGGATACAGAAGTGGTAAGGGTTTCATGTTGAAAAATTATTTTTAATCAGTAATGTTTGTGATTTCGAATGGGGATGATTATGTAATATGATATATATCTAAAAAAATAACAAATTGTTATATTATATGGTAATTTCATGAAAAAAATATTTAGTTTCATTTTCCACCTTTTGTAGACCCAAGAGTACAAAATAATGTTAATAAGTAAAACTGACATTATTTCTCTCTTCAATAAAAAATCATTTCCCTTATTTTACCTTATTTTCTAAAAATGACTCAAAGAATGTTTTTAAAATTATAAAAATATTTTGTAAATATTTTTTACTCCTTTTTTAGTTTTGAAAAAATTGGTTTAAGTGTATCTTATTTTCATTTTTTAAAGGAATAATATTTGAATTCTATAAAAAAAGTGATAGGAATATTTACATTTACATGTAAGTCACGAAAATCATTTTCCACCACCATTACCACTAAATGTTTTAAATATACCTATATAAATATTATTTTATAATAAACCTATTATCATTATTTTATTTTATCATTTAGTCTTAAAAAGTTATTTTCAAATTGGAAATGTTATTATTCTAATGAAATGTCCCATGTGATCTTTCAAAATAATTTTCCATATAAGAAGACATTAATTATGGAAACTTAAGATTTATTGGGAATATAATCCAAGGATAACAGCCTTATTATATTTCTGTATGGTTTATTTTTATATCGATAATATTTTTTTAAACAATTAATTTCTTCTTTGGGTTATGCTATGATGAAATGATAAAACGTTAATTAAACCTATTTATTTTCCACATGTTATGATATGATGAAATTTTTATAAAACCAATTTTTTTAATGGTTTATGTTATAATTATTTTTTTATTATCTTATGGAACACCTATGTGATGTTTTCATTATTTAATAGTGGTTACATTGTATCCAATGATAGAGGTACATTATAACCAAGGATGATGGTCATGTTATAACAAAGGATGGGTGGTACCTATATCTTCCTCCAATGAATTGGGTAATGATTGATATATCATGTGACAAATATGTTATTTGTGAACCTAATTTAATGATCATATGTTTATGTGTAGACCAGTTTTTCTTGTCTATAAGGTTATTCGATCACCCAATTTCATGTCCTTAACTTAATGAGTGAACCATTTAATATTTATACATGTTAACAATGTTATATGGTTATTTTTATGCCCCAAATATGGGTCTTATTACAATATTATGTTATTATAGATCATATTAATTAATTAATTTATTACTCATTTTTAATGAAATACTATGATTTATTCCATGACTCAGGTTAATGAACTATATTATTGAGGGTATGGTTTTCAACTTTTATTCCTAGGTTCTCATAACCTTATTCTCATGACATGTTTCTATCTCCCGTGTTTACCATTATTGATCATATGAGCTCACCTATTCTTATGTTTCTTTTCCCCATGTAATGAAGAGAGTTATTACATTGTGTATGGCATTGAAGTGTAGAATCTAGGAAGATCTTTAAATGAGATATTATATATATTTCAAGAAATAAAAATATTGTATAGATAGATTACAAATACAATAAAATTTTATAGCCCACAATTGTGTGTTTGTAAAATGTATTGAATATTCATCTAAAAAGATATTAGTTTATTTGAAAATACTTGGTCATTACAGTTGGTATCAGATAAAATTTATAGTAAATAGTTGGAAACCTGAATGAGAAAACATTAGTAAGAAAACTAATGATACATATCATGATATGTTTAAGGATATGTCTAATTATATATTTATGTATAATTATAAGTATTGGAAAATATTTTAGTATTTTATTATAGGGTTTAACGAGTGGTTAAAATGAAATTTCATCCATGTATCAATAATTCATGTCGATGTGGATTTGTGATAGTTTTAAATAGGTTTAACAAATATAGAATGGGTATATTTGGTTTTGAATTGATCATCACCTGGTGTATAAAAAATATATTTACTACAAAACTGGGTTGACACTCCTAATGGATATTATTTGGAAATTCAAATACTCATCATGAAACAAAAAAATAATAATTTTATAGATTATAACCATGTATTTAATAGTTAAACCTATATTTTAATAGATAAAAAAGATGGTGTTATGATTTATACATCCTATTAATAAATTTTCATGATTATGTGGTCTTCAACTATTATTATTGTTTTTTACACCTTGATTCATGGGTTTATTCAATGAATTGATCTATAAAGGAACTTGGGTATTGTTGAATGTGATATAAAATGAGTCAACAACAGACCAAATGATATGATTAATATGGTGAACGATATTGTGATAATTATTAATAGGTTATAACAATATTTGGTTAAAAAATTTCACCATAGCAAAAAAATAGTCTCAACAAATGAAATAATTATTGAGATGTCTAAGATATGGGTGGTTGTGACTATAATGGAATAATTATTTAGATTCCTATATGTCATGAATGGGGGAAAGGTACCCTAGGGTGTGCTTCAAATTAATTAGAAGATGTTTCATGTGGGGAGAATAAGGGTACTGAGTATGTTACTTATAATGAAAAATGAATTTTTTTGTAAACATAATAGATGAAAATAATGTTTTCCTAAGTTATCATAAATGTTTAAATTTTTTAAATGTAGAATGTATGGTCAATATGAAAATTAATTTCCTAAGGGTAAGGCATAAAAAGATGAGTATCATGGTTGTATGAGTTATGTTTTTTGTATTGACGATGAAGAGACTACAAATGAAATGTGAAATCAATTATGTGTTAAGTAATAATGTGATGAAGAATTATTAATGTTTTAATAATAAAGTGGAATGATTGATGTTTGTATGTTTTGGATCTAAAGAATTATAATATATGAATAATGAAATATAAAATGATTGTTTTGTATAAATTTTACATTAAGAATTTGAATTAATATGTTTAATGGTATTTTAATCGAAATGTGAAATTTTATAAAATAAATATGATTATGTAAAAGATAAAAAATATTAGGTTCATGATGTTATGATAATTGTTTTTATTTTTGATAAACATAAGATTCATAAGGATGATGAAAATTAGATAGTATTTTTGACCATATAAATTATTAATGATTTAATGAAAAGTGGGTTATGATATAATTGATGTATTTTACAATATTTTTGAATTTATGTAATATGGTCAATAATCAGTGGTTTTATATATGGAATGATGGATCTTGTATATTTTAATTGAGGTTTATGGTAATTCAGTTTATTTCTATGGTTCATGAGAATATATGAAAAAATTAATCACATATTTGGTATATAAATATTAAAAGCTACTTACTAATATTTAGGGGATTAATGTTAATTTTATTTTAGAAAATTATTGAATATAATTTTTTTTAACATTTTTAAGGGTCTCAAGGTTAACCATTTATGGAATGGTTAATGTTGAAATTTAGTAGAGTTTTTAGAGATTAATATATTATCTCATTATATAAATATTTCTACATATTGGATAACTTATTCTGGAAATTTTTTTTGTTATATAGAGATAGAAAGAATGAATTATCCTTTTTATGGAACTTGTGATCCGTTAGAGGTTAATTTTAGTTCATCATTCATAATAAAATATTCATCTTCATTTCCTGGATTGAGAGATGATGTGGAAATTGATCTAACCACCACCAAATGATGATATTGTTCTTATGGAATTCAATATCAATCATGTATGTGTATATTCACATTAAAATTTTTCAAATATAGAACAATGATCTTGAAATAAAAATTAATAAATTTATTGATATTTTTTATGAATGAATAGAATTTTTACCCATTATATATTTATGGATTTGTGTTTTGAACATTCTCCTGACCAAGTTCTAAATCAATATTAATGAGTAAATGGGCATTATTTTTCAATATTCATTCTATATTTTCACTTCTCACCAAGGATTTAATAATTTGAAACATTGATATTCTTCTTTCTTATTTCCATTTCCCACAATTTAAGAGGATGTTTTGTAAACCATTTTACAATGTGGGTTTTCTGCAATACAAATTTTCAAATTTAATCCCCATGATTATTGAGTTCAAATTAAAAATTATTGGAGGAAATTTATTTAACGTGTTATAATTTAACATCTTCAAATTTTATGTATTATTTTTATTAAATTTAATTTTTTGATTTCTTACGTTACCTGAAACACCAAGATAAAATGAACCGTGAGATACTATAAAATTATTATTATTTAATATTAATGTGACTATCTATCCATTAGATCAGCATGTATGAATAATAATAACATAATTATGAAACATATATAGAGTATACATTTATAAAAAAATTAATTATCTACTAATCAATTACAAATCAAAATGTTTTTTTAAATAAGAGATTCTTTTTTCTAGAAAACTCTTTTTATGTGTGCCAAGTGTTTTTAACTTAATAAAATAAATTAATAAATATTTGAAAATTATTATAATGAAATTAATTTACTATATATGTATCTAATTGTCTTATCCTACTTCTAATATTTATTTATAGGAATGATATAAGAATAAATCCAATTTTATATGTAAAACTATATTTTTTTTATAAAAACGATTTCATTTCTTTTTTGTGCACATTTTAAATTTTTTTTACACAATTATAAAATATTATTGAACAAATTAAATTAATTTTTTGAGTAAAAATTTTAAAATTTTCTTAGGGTTGTTCATTGATAATAATCTAAAACGATTGAATTTTTTTATGAATATAAAAAAAATAATGATTTTATTTAAAAATTATATTTAGGATTAAAGTATTTACAAAGGTAGATATAATTTTAAAATGTTTTAAAATTAATATCATTTATATTATATAATTATTAACCCATATAAGGTCATTTGGATTAATTTAATATTGAATTTTGATATTAAATCTGTAGATACCCGAAGCTTGATGTACATGGACATTACTTTACTTTTTCGGAATACTAAGAACATAACAAAAAACACACACACAAGGATCGTAATAGTGTAGTGTCTTTGGAGACTCGGAATATAATCTTCTAATCGTGGTGAAAGATCTTAAAAATCTCCCATAAAGATCTTCCTTTTTTTTACCTAAAACCATTCTTTATATCCTGGGGAAAAGAAAACATAAAAGGGTGAGCTCAAATTCTTAGTAAGTGTAAACAAAAGAAATATCAATCACATCATATTCATAAGAACATAACATTTTGGAAATCGTAACCTGCAAAAGAGAGCATAATTTCATTACATGGGATAAATCATAGTAGTGAAATGAAATCCCAATAATCATAACTTAAAACATGAAACATTGTGGCATACACACATAATCATAGTGAATCATATCTTATTAGTCAAGACTCATTGAAAAGACTATCTTAGTGGACAAAGTCCATTTCTGAACCGAGTCACCCTCGTTTCATTCCTGTTTCACTGAACCGGTATAACCTACCATTCCAGCCATGTCTATCTCATGAGATATAAAATCTCTACGCAATGCATTGGAGGGAGATATAGGTCCCACCCATCTCATAATGATACCATTATTATGTTTTCCACCAAATCATAAACCATACATCATAGCATAACCCATGTAATAAAAATGGGATTCTTAAACAACATGACATCATAAAACAATTCATATAAGATAAAGGAATTATAAAAATATTTCCATCAAAAAATTATCAAATCCATGTAATAATAGGGATATAAACAGAACCCAATATTATCTTATATGGAAAATATTTTTGATAAAACTCATGAACTCCATTCTTGAAGAAAATATCCTTTCTACTTCAAAATCAGTTTTCATTTCTTAACATGTCATAAAATTATAAATAAAAGAAGTTGATTAAAAATAAACTTGAAAACATGTAAAGGAAGCTTCTTGGAATTTTTTTTTAAAAAATCCATTCATGTCGTATATGTTAAAAAAACATTCTTCGTACTTTTGTCGGAAAAGTCAAAAAAGTACCTCGTATGAAAAACGAAAAAAGATTCCTTTCATATCTTTTACTAAAAACTCACCGAAGGGGAAAATTGGATTTAAAAAATTTTAGGTGAATGGAAATAATATTACATATTGAGGAAACATGGATGTGGATGATAAAATACACCCCACTAAATGCCAAAGTATAAACAATCTCGGATAAAAATGATATTGTGATATTTCCCTTACCTTATGTCTAATATGCTTTTTATGTATCCGAACCTCCTGTATAATGATTTAAATAATGTCATTAACTTATTATAGAATCATATTCATTGTTATTATATCATATATGGTTCACATATGACTTTATATTACCCATTCTTTTGTAAATCCCATGTTAAAGAGTGTTTTGGGTAAAATCGTTTCATTTTCCGTCCATGTTTTGACTTGTAATTATTCATATGATTAATTAGATCATGATTACATAATTACATAATATAAAACATGATTTATATATAATATATAATCATAATATACATATATATAATGGATCAATAAATGTAAATAAATACACCGTTCATGGAGACGGTAGGACTTACGTACGCATGAACGCTGTTTTCGTTTCCTTGTTGAATTGGGCGGAATTATGAAGTTGACCTAAATATATATATATATAAATCCAGTAGTATAATTATGTCATATATTTCATGACTACTTATTATATATACTTTATAATCAATCATGAATGGTTAACGTGGAGAATGAATCTCATCGCGTAGTGGAGACGGTAGTCCGTACGCACGCACGAGCGATGATATCGTGTTCACGGTCGTTGAATTGTATTGTAGTGTATTTATACTCTTTAAGAATCAATATAACTTTACAATAATCATATATAGTTATTATATACACCATTATACCCATCCAAGTAAGGTGGTGGTGGAAAATAGATTTCACCACGGCGTGGAGACGGTATTCCGTACGTACGCACGTGCGGTGATTTCGTTTTCCGTAGGATGGATAGATGGTGAAAAAGGGGTTTTTCATACTTATAATAACATATCAGTATATGATTTATACTGATGTTATTACTTAATAATGAAACAACTAAAGAAGAAGAAGTGGAAGAAGAAATAAAGATGAAAGAATCGGTACCTGACATTACCTCTTCTTTGAAGTTCTTCTTTGAGACCTCCTTTTAGGGAACTAAAATAGGTCTTTGAAGAAGACCAGAACCTCTAGGATGTTTCTAGGGAAGTGGAGAGGAGAAATTGGCAGGTTTTTGACGATATTTAAGGCTCAATGTGGTGTGAGGAAGAGGGATAGGATGTGCCCTTTTAAGAGGGAGGAGATGGGTACCTTTGGAATAACTAAAACTATTATTTTTTTATAAAGTAAAATTCGGTTTTAAATAGCTCCAAATTGATTTATTTCGAAGCTAAGGTGGGGATGGGTGGAAATCCTCTCATCCAATAGAATTTAGACAAGTTTAGGTTCCTATTTTTATCTTATCATTTATATTTAACTTTAAGTTAGATAATTTTACTTTTACCGTGTCTTTTTGTGTTCTTACACTATAAGGTTAATAAACTTACTATAACAAGACAAAAAAACCCCAAGTTTTTTATTATTAATATATATAACCTTATCTAAGTCTTTTGGACGAACCATAGATTTTTAGGAATAAAATAACAATTAATAATATAATATTTGTATTAAAAACTATCATATGTCAGTTTTGACACTATTTAGTAATTAATTTTTGTGAAAATCATAACATAATTATTAGTTCGAAAAAGTTAATTAAATGAATAATAACATGTCATATTAACCTAGAAAATATTTTTACTTCATAAAAAGTCTCAAATTATATTTTTTTGGGTATTTATAACATCAATTATGTCAATATTTCATTAATAAGATAATTACTGTATCATCGTTGTGTCATAAATAAATTAAATTATTTAATGTATAAAAATTACAAATAAAATACCATTATGTAGGAAATATTTTTATCTTTATAATTAATATTTATAGTCGAATTTATCTTATTTATAACCCCATATTAAATATTATTTACTTATTAAACTTTGATTTTAACTATTTTAACCTTTCTTTAAACAAATTAATAATAAATGTACAAATCTAATCCATGTGGACCTAAATGGTCATATTTTATTCCTAATGTTGTTTTTGGTCGAGTTAAACTTGTCCAATAGAACTAGGTCATGTGTTAGGGTAATAATAATATCATTTTTACCCTTAATTACCCTAATTACTTTTAACCGTGGTAAAAAAAAGTAAAAAGTTACTATTCACCAATAATTATTTTCATCTCATTCAACCACATTTTACTTACTAATATTAACTATGTCTCTTGGATTTTCGAAATTCCACTCACAGAAGCGGTAAAATTATGTTTTATGAAAAATTCAGTTTTTTAACTACCACTTAGTGGTTTCACTATTCATCAAAAAATGAATGTTTCCAGACAAATTCAAAAAATTAGATCTAAGCTATATTTGATATTATGAATTCAAAAATGATGTCTATTTTATCAAATTCAAAACATATCAGTTTCATTAATTAATTTAAAAATTAATTTTCTTCGTCAAAACAAGTAGTATGTTTTTAAGAGATAATAACTATCAAAAGATTGACACTTGTTTATGACTGGTTTAAATGTGAAATTACATCCAATTACCAACATTGTATTAAATTGTAAAAATATATTCTAAATATACGTTTAAACCACTCAAATTAATAATTTATCACTATTAATTATTTCGATTAAAAAATTTGTTTTTAATTATAATTTAGTAATTTTCACTATTCACCAGAATATGAAAGTTATCCGAAAAGTACCAAAATTTCACCTTAGGCTAAATTTGATACTCCAAATCCAAAAATGAAGTCCATTTTGAGAGCTAAAATTTCTAAAATTTTAAAAGGTGGTTATTATTATTCATAACAGCAAGTTTTAACAATATTCTAATAGCATATCGTTGTTTAGTGAAACTCGGTATTGCGTACGACGCAAGCTATCGAGGAAGGTCGTGATTACGTGAAATGCAAGGCAAGTCAAGAATGCGTGTTGTGAAATCTCTTATTGGTGTAGCGTACAACACAAGACATTATTGAAAAGAATATTTTTCATGAAATCTCGGGGTGTTACATTCTACCCCCCTTAAAATAAATTTCTCCCTCAAAATTCGTTGGGGTTATAAATGGTTTACTACTTGAAAGTTTCTTTAATAGAAACCCACATCGTAAAAAGGAATACCAAAACATGGCTTTAAAAACTAAAGTATGAAATGTAACGATTACCCAAATAAACTAATCACTGGGTTTTCACATAGGTGAAAATATAGATATGGAAGAGAAATCTAACCATCATGTTCTGATGGAGAGTGGTAGAGAACATGGCTATAGAAAAGCCAGCAATCACAAAGCCATAAATTTGTGACGATCTAAGGTACCATCTGATTCATCAGATATAAGAGCAATAGGACAACATTTTTGGATTTCAAGATCATTTCCCTAAAGTTGATGAAATTGTAATTAGAATAAATACTTTCGTGATTTTGGTATAGTCTCACCGTTTGTCGTTCTTTGGACAATTTTTACTTCATATCTTAAATAAATGAAGTTGAATTTTTCATTGATGATGTGTTAGCAGATCATGTGATTGAATGATGGGTCATTCCATCTGTCTCAAACAAAAGGATAGAAAAGTTATCAAAAAAATACATAAGTCCATCTATAGTGAGATTAATCCTATATAGTTCCTAAAATGAACTTATACTTCATATATCATACAGATTAATAAAATAAAACTAGTTTCCACTAACCAGGGACTTCCTGTAGGCCAGTGGTAGGCGATAAAGGCCAGTCGCACTTCGGTTGTGGGTTCGATTCCTACGACCTTGTCCGACGCGATGGGCTGTCGTCCGTCCTGCAAGTTGTCCTTTTTCTAAAACTATATTACTATAACATCACATCAATAATATCGAAAAAAACTTCTATCTTTAAACAATACTAACTTATGTCCAACATAATCCATTCCAATCTTTCGGCTTATCCATAATACTACAGTCCACTCTCATAATATAGTGAAAATTATTATCAGAGATTTAATACCATCATTGATCCCCATATATCATAAGATATGTCTTGTTGGTCACATTCAAAGGCCTTAATAATATATTCTCTTGAATACCCATTGAACCTTAGTGAAAACATGAATGTAGTTAAAAGTTAACACTTTCTACATACCAAAATCCTCACAATTCTATATACTCAAATGATGATATCACTTAGTCCTTATATAAATCATGAGCTCATGAATACTGTCAAACATTTCATTATCTCCTTATCCCCTCATTATGCGCATATCATCTAGTTTCCAAAATATTTGAATCACTTTTCATGGTTACCGGTACCTTAAAATTATTTAAAACCACAATAGACCAATACATAAATTTTTCAATACACCATAAAAGTACCTCAACAACATTATTCTTGAATACCAATACATAAACACTTCAGTCCATCCACTTAAATGATTGTCCTAGAATAAGTCCTTCCTTGATTTAGAAGTAACTTTTTAGGTCATGGAATTGAGTTGGGTAATGCCAATGTTCTCCACAAATAAGACATTGAACTCCATAACAGTCTGTCACTCTATGACCCTTTTCTCCACAAAGATAACATCGGTCCCTCCATTTGAGGTATTCCTCAAGGGTCTTCTTCCCTTCTTTAGAAATCTCAATCTTCCTTTATTTATGCTCCTCAACATGCGAATATGCATAATAGTTTATCTTCCTCTTCTTTGATGAATTAGTCATACCACTAAATTTCTCCTTGTTAATCATATATCACGATGACTGAATTGGGATAATCATAAGATCTTTCTCTCTAGGAATTATACAATTGTGTTGATCATAGTCACCAATTTGTCCATTGGATTCAATGTTAACCTAATTCCTTCTGGCTCCCTCCATTAACTAAAACACAAAAAAAACTTGTGAGAGGAAAAAATCATGCTAGTGAAAAAAACATATTAAAGGGGGAGTACCTCAATATCTAACATCTTAGGTTAAATTCTATGATCGTTACCGTAGTTCTAGGACTTTATCCTATATGTATACTTATCCTTAGGGACATCCCTAGACATACCTTAGAAATATCTCTAGGGATCTCACTGACGTTTTTGCATCCTAGTTTCCAAAGGTTGACTAAAATTTTCCTCTGATACCAACTGTAGAGACCCAAATCTTGACGTACATGGACATTACATTACTTTTGCGGAATACTTAGTACATAACAAAAACACACACACAAGGATCGTAATAGTTTAGTGTCTTTGGAAAATCAAAATATAATCTTCTAATCGTGGTGAAAGATCTTCAACATCTCCCATAAAGATCATCCTTTTTTACCTAAAACCTTTCTTTATATCCTGTGGAAAAGAAAACATAAAAGGGTGAGCTCAAATTCTCAGTAAGGGTAAACAAAATAAATATCAATCACATCATATTCATAAGAACATAACATTTTGGAAATCTTAACCAGCAAAAGAGAGCATTATTTCATAACATGGGATAAATCATAGTAGTGAAATGAAATCACAATAATCATAATGTAAAACATGAACCATTGTGGCATACACACATAATCATAGAGAATCATATATTATTAGTAAAGACTCATTGCCAAGACTATCTTAGTGGACAGAGTCCATTTCTGAATCGAGTCACCCTCGTTTCATTCCTGTTTCACTAAACCGGTATAACCTAACGTTCCAGCCATGTCTATCTCATGAGATATAAAATTCATACCCAATGCATTGGAGGGAGATATAGTTCCCACCCATCTCATAATGATACCATTCTTATGTGTGCCACTAAATCATAAACCATACATCATAGCATAACCCATGTAATAAAAATGGGATTCTTAAACAACATGACATCATAAAACAATTCATATAAGATAAAGGAATTCATAAAAATATTTCCATCACAACATAATGAAATCCATGTAATAATAGAGATAGGAACATAACCCAATATTATCTTAGATGGAAAATAATTTTGATAAAACACTTGAACTCCATTCTTGAGGAAAATATCTTTTCTACTTCAAAAACACTTTTAATTTCTTAACATGTCATAAAATTATCACTAAAAGAATTTGATTAAAAATAAACATGAAAACATGTAAAGGAATCTTCTTGGAAATAATGTTTTGAAAAATCCATTCATGCCGTATAATTTAAAAAAAACATTCTTCGTACTTTTGTCGGAAAAGTCAAAAAAGTACCTCGTACGAAAAATGACAAAATATTCCTTTCAAATCTTTTACTAAAAACTCACCAAAGGGTAAAATTGGATTTAAACACTTTTAGGTAAATGGAAATAATATTACATATTTAGGAAACATGGATGTGGATGATAAAATACACCCCAGTAAATGCCAAAGTATAAACAATCTCGGATAAAAATGAGATTGTGATAGTTCCCTTACATTATGTCTGATATGAATCATATGTATCTAAAACTCCTGTATAATGATTTAAATAATGTCATTAAATTATTACAGAATCTTATTCATTGTTATGATATCATATATGGTTCACTTATGACTTTATATTTCCCGTTCTTTTGTAAATTCCATGTTAAAGAGTGTTTTGGGTAAAATCGTTTCATTTTCCGTCCATGTTTTGAATTGTAATTATTCATATGATTACTAAGATCGTGATTACTTAATTCCAGAATATAAAACATGATTTATATATAATATATATTTATAATATACATATATATAATTGATCGATAAATGGAATGAAATACACCGTTCATGGAGACGGTAGGCCGTACGTACGCATGAATGCTGTTTTCGTTTCCTTATTGAATTGAGTGGAATTAAGTAGATGACCTATATATATATACATAAATCCAGTAGCATTATTATGTAATATTTTTCATGACTACTTATTATATAAACTTTATAATCATTCATGAATGGTTAACGTGGAGAATGAATCTCATCGCGTCGTGGAGACGGTAGTCCGTACGCACGCACGAGCGATGATATCATTCTCATGATCGTTGAATTGTATTGTAGTGTATGTATACTATTTAAGAATCAATATCACCTTATAATAATCATATATAGTTATTTTTTACACCATTATACCCATCCATGTAAGGTGGTGGTGGAAAATAGATTTCACCATGGCGTGGATACGGTATTTCGTACGTACGCATGTGCGGTGATTTCGTTTTCCGTAGGATGGATAGATGCTGAAAAAGGGTTTTTTCATACTTATAATTACATATGAGTATATTATTGCTACTGATTTTACTAATTCATGATGAAAAAACTAAAGAAGAAGAAGTGGAAGAAGAAATAAAGATCAAAGAATCGGTACCTGACATTACCTCTTCTTCGAGGTGCTTCTTTAAGACCTCCTTTTAGGGCACTAAAATAGGTCTTTGAAGAATAGAAGAACCTCTAGGATGTTTTTAGATAAGTGTAGAGGAGAAATTGGCAGGGGTTGGCCGAGCTTGAAGGCTCAAAGTGGTGTGAGGAAGATGGGTAGGAGGTTCCCTTTTATAAGGGAGGAGAGGGGTACCTTTGGAATAACTAAAACAATTATTTTATTATAAAGTCAAATTCGGTTGTAAATATCTCAAAATTGATTTATTTAGAAGATAAGGTGGGGATGGGTCGAAATCCTCTCATCCAATAGAATTTAGACAGATGTTGGTTCCTATTTTAATCTTATCATTTATATTTAACTTTAAGTTAGATAATTTTACTTTTACCGTGTCTTTTTGTGTTCTTACACTATAAGGTTAATAAACATACAATAACAAGACAAAAGAAACCCAAGTTTATTATTATTAATATATATAACCTTATCTAAGTCTTCTGGCCGAACCTTATATTTTTAGGAATAAAATAACAATTAATAATATAAACTTTTTTTTAAAAACAATTTTATGTCAATTTTGACACTATTAGGTAATTAATTTTTGTGAAAATCATAACAGAATGGTTAGTTCTAAAAAGTTAATTAAATAAATACTAACATGTCATATTAACCTATAAAATTAGTTTAGTTCATAAAATGTCTCAAATTATATTTATTTGGGTATTTATAACATCAATTATGTCAATATTTCATTAATAAGATAATTACTCTATCATCGTTGTGTCATAAATAAATTAACTTATTTAATGTCTAAAAATTACAAATAAAATACCATTATGTATAAAATCTTTTTATCTTTCTAATGAATTTTTATAGTCGAATTTATCTTATGTATAACCGCATATTAAAAATTCTTTACTTATTCAACTTTGATTTTTACTATTTTAACCCTTCTTTAAATAAATTAATAATAACTATCATAATCTAGTCCATGTGGGCCTAAATGGTCATATTTTATTCCTATGGTTGTTTCCGGTCGAATTACACTTGTCCAATAGAATTAGGACATGTGTTAGGGTAATAATAATATCATTTTACCCTTAATTACCCTATTTACTTTTAACCGTGGTAAAAAAAAGTAAAAAGTTATTATTCAACAAAAATTACTTTCATCTCATTGAACCACATTTTACTTAATAAAATCAACCGTGTCTCTCAAAATTTAGAAATTCCACTCACAGAAGCGGTAAAATTACGTTTTATGAAAAATTCAGATTTTTAACTACCACTTAGTGGTTTCACTATTCATCAAAAAATGAATGTTTCCCGAAAAATACCAAAAATTAGATCAAAGATATATTTAATATTATGAATTCAAAAATGATGTCTATTTTATCAAATTCAAAACAAATCGGTTGCATTAATTAATTTAAAAATTAATTCCCGTCGTCAAAACAAATAGTGTATTCTTAAGAGATAATAACTATCAAAAGATTGACACTTGTTTATGATTGGTTTGAATGTGAAATTACATCCAATGACCAAGATTGTATTAAATTGTAAAAATATATTCTAAATATACTTTAAAACCACTAAAATTAATAATTTATCACCATTAATTATTTCAATTAAAAAAGATGTTTTTAATTATAATTTTGTAATTTTCACTATTCATCAGAATATGAAAGTTATCCGAAAAGTACCAAAATTTCACCTTAGGCTAAATTCAATACTCCGAATCCAAAAATGAAGTCCATTTTGAGAGATAAAATTTCTAAAATTTTAAAAGGTGGTTATTACTATTCATAACGTTTAGTTTTAATAATATTTTAATAGCATATCGTTGTTTAGTGAAACTCGGTATTGCGTATGACGAAAGCTATCGAGGAAGGTCGCGATTGCGTGTAATGCAAAGAAAGTCAAGGATGCGTGTTGTAAAAGCTCCTTTTGGTGTAGCGTACAACATAAGACATTATTGAAATGAATATTTTTCATAAAATATCAGGGTGTTACAAAATCATTTATTCTTTTAAGAGAATTTTCCTTGCTGAATTGTTTTTTCCTCACACATACACGTTTAATTTTAAATCAAATTATGCCAATTGTGTTCTTGGAATTAGGTAAAATGAAAAAATATATTTTTATGAAAAATAATTAATATTATTTAATAAGGTAAATTTTATTTTTAGTCATGAAGACTAGTAAAAATATAAAAAATTAATTATAGTAGTTAAGGTTAAAATAAAGTTTTACGCGTAATATGAACTTATGTGAAAATTAATAATACACACACATAGTATTTTAATTTAATAAATTTTATTTTAAATTTAAATTCATTTTATCCAAGTTACTTAATAATGCTTGTTTTTTTATTAAGGCATATATAACCTAGGTAAAAAGATAAGAAACTTGTTACCATGGTGAAAAATAAAATTGTAAAGCTATGTAAAATTAAAGGATAAGTAATAAAAATGTTAAAATAATGTTTTTGTGTTGAAGGTATTTCATGGACTTATATTATCTAATATATTTTAAATAAAAGTTTTTATGAACGTTTTGTCATAGGTAATTTCCATTACTAAATAGTATTTTGTGTTTACAAAAAATGTTACTCCTACAGAATTATAAGAGGGAAATTCCTCCCCAAACTTATTCACAAACCTTAAGATAACGGGATCATTAAAACCATGAAAAAATATCCCCAAAATCCTTAGACACATTATAGTGTTGTTTATCATCCCAAAATACCAACCTTAGGGTCTTTAATTGTAGATCCAAAGGTGGTTGATCTAAGAAAATGTAATCATAATCACTAAACACTTTCTTCTTTACTTATTCTGTTAACACCGTTACTCATGACTAAATATTTACAATATAATAAATCCTGTATCTAGAATATAATTATATTTTTTTGTGTTTTTGAAAAAACCAATATCCATCACATCTTCCATCAAATGGGAAACAGAATTGTCGATCATGTGTATGGGGGACAACCGCCTCACGAACTTATGTAATTCCTCTTCCATCACCACCACTAGAAGATGGATATAATTATGGATTTAACCTATTTATATTAAATTTATGAGATAATTATTTTTCTATAATTATAACATCACATATACAATATTAATTTCCATTTCATGAAAATGTGATATCTTTTATCAATTGTATGACGGACTATCGCCTCACAATGCGACGTGATTCTATTTTCACTTACACTTTACATGGAAGGTAATAAGAAAACATTTAATGAATATATGTGATTTATATGGAATAATAATGAATCTATAAATTTGATATACTATTAACCATCATTTTTTTCTATGAATTAATAAAATTTAAACATTGTTCACACATTCGTATGACTTTCCCTCTCCATGAACGGTGTAATTCGTTTTATATTTCTATATTTTATGGATTAAAATAAATATATATAATAAATATATTTTTTATTTATATCATGGTTAAAATTATGTATATAATGTTTCTTGATTAAATTATATATACTAAAACATCCATACCAAAATATATATAAAATATAATGCAGTTGTCACCTAAAACAATGATTTTAACAAATAGTGGATAATAAAAATATTATAAAAGGTGACAATTAAATAATATGTGTTACGATAAACATAATTATGGTTCCTTAATAGATATATAATAGACATATATTTATTATATATGATGCTTGAATATGAACAAAGTAATTCAAGCCTTAAGTTATTGGATTTTCACTCTCTCTTTTAAATCTGAGAGACATATTCCATGTTCAAAAAATATTCCTTTGTGTTGTGTATATACTACCATTTTGAAATTTTTAATCCTGAATATAATTATTTACATGATATTTAACTTTCCAATTGATTTTATTCTATCATGGTTACCATGTTTCCATGGTTACCAAAATGGTCACGATTTTTATGTTACAATCTATTTGTTTATCACAATTTTTTATGATTCCAATGTTGAAAAATTATGATATATCATAAAACAAACTCATGAGTTTAATTATTATTTGGTTACTTTAGTAAAATACACATTTCATTCCCACTGCTATACGTACTCCAGATTCCAGAATAATATTTTTAATGGAATCCAAAATTTATTTATCTCGTCCCTTCAAAATCCCTTTTCATTCCATGTCAATATTTTGATAAAAATGTTTTAAATAATGTTTTTAGAATTATAAAAAAATTAAAAAAACAATTTCACATAATTTTTTCTTAATAAAAATATATTAAATTGAATGTTCTTCATATTTTTTTTAATGATGTACTTCTGCTTTTTACTAAAAATTTGAATGAAATATTATTTGTAGCATGTTTTAAATTAAGGGTATTTTCATCCATCATGTACAATAAATGTTGTAATGATTAATTTATACATATAAAAAATAATATTTTTGTGAATTTTCATTTTAAAAAGGTTATTTTTAAAGAGAAAATGTTATTTTCCCAATGAAATATCCCAACAGATCGTTCTGAATCATCTTACATAAAAAATGAAATCCATTGATGAAACATAATATTTACTGGGGATATTATGCAAGGATACTATACATATTTTTTCCCTTAGATGGTTTATATTTATTATGAAATGATGTTTATGGAACATGTTATTTTTTCCATTGGTTATAATTTGATGAAATGATGAAATGATTATGAAATTCATTTCTTTTCCTTGTGTTGGGCTATGATGAAATGTTTATGAAAGCTATTTATTTTTATGTGTTCTAATATATTTAATATTTTATGATCTTTTGGAAAATTTATTTATTGTTTTAAATATTTGATAGTGGTTATGTTGTAAAAAATAATGGTGGTAACATTATTACCAAGGATGATGATTAGGTTATAACCAAGGATAATAGCCATGTTATAATCAAGGAAGGGTGGGATCAATATCTCCCACCAATGCATTTGGTAATTATTTATAACTCACACTATTAATATTTTATGTGTGAACTTGATATCATGTTAATTTTTTTTTCATGGACATGGCTTACATGTCCATAATTTTATGTGAGGACCTGATTTACTTTCCTTATATTAATGAGTGAACATGTCTCTATTTATACATGGTCACAATGTAAAAAAATTCTATGTATTCCAAAAATCAATTTTTTATTCAAATTTTTGGTTCTTCTAGCTCTTGTTAATTTATTATTCTATGATTCATGTATTATAAACATCAAATATTTATGCCATGACTCAAATTTTTTATCAATGATATCTAGTGTATGGGTTTTAAATGTTATTAGAATGTCCACATACCATTATAATCATGTTATGTTGATATATCTGTTCTTTACCCTTAATGAGAATATATTTTCACCCTTTATATTGTTTCCTATGCCCCTTTTACAAATAACGGTCTCAATTAGGCCATGTATATAAAGTTTAATATTCAAGAAAATATTTATGGGAGATGTTAAGGATCATTATTGAAACAATAAGTTGGCGTATCTAGTATCCAAATACAATAATCCCTTACATTCCTTGGGCTTGTTATTTTAAAATATATTGGATATTTATCAAAAAATATGTAATATTTTTGCATAAATTTTATGTTTTTATAAATCATCGGTTTAGAAAGGAAAAAGAATATTTGGTGGAAACAATATGATTTTTTTAGTTTTAGTTTCTAAAAATTTATGTGGAATGGAAGTTAATCAATATTAGTTGTTGATATTATAAATTTTGAATGTTAATTTTTTTAATTTAGTTGGGTTTAAATTAAATTTAAAAAGAAATCCTTTTTAGAACTACATACAAGAGTGTGGATTGTGGTCATCATAGTTGGTATAAAAATCGGGTATTTATATATTTAGAGGTTAGGAATTTATTAGTTGGGGAAAATTTAAGAGTTGAATATACAATCCCAGATTAATATGTTAAAGGTTTTTCATTAGTATGATGGCATAAAAACCAACTTTTTAGGAGACATGTTATTATAATTTTAGCTGATTAGTGGTATTTTTGATATTTTATTGAGTTATTGGGAATAATACACGATTAAGGTATATGTATCCCTTCTGTTTTGTATTTAAAATGATTTTTTAAAAAATACAGGGTATTTGGGAATATTATTACTAGAATTGTGGGTGTCTAAATGATTTAGGTGTATATTTTTTGGTATGATATTAATTATGGTTAGGTGTAAAGGTTAGGATTAAATAATAAAAGAATAAGATTCCTATTATTTTTGGGATTAGAATATAGTAAGAAGTAGAAATAATTAATTCTTATTTGAATTTAATACTAGAATACATTTGTGGAAACCCTAAGTATCAATATATATATAAAAATACATCCTAGATTATTTTTTGAAGTATGGATCATGTGAATTCATATAAATAATACCCCTTTATAGATACTACAAGTGGTTTCAGGCTCTATGATTGATGAACCTAAGACTAATAACCTCAGAAAAGGTTAGTAGAGTATTAACTCAATCATTACATTGTGCTGGAAAAGAGGGTACAACTATGAACTGGGTTTGAAAGTTCCAATGGAATATGATTTTGAAGATTATAAATCTCATTACAAACAATTATTAATTATTTTAATACATTTTTATATCACGGTTCACAGTCATATTAACAAAACCCAAATTTTTTTCATTGATGATAGAAATTAAAATTAAGAGTATAAAATTTATTTATGTGTGGTAGGATGAATGACCATAATAATTTAGTATTTTTTAACCTTAATACTAAATTAAATATGACATATTAAATAAAACAGAAAATTAAAATAAAATGAGATATATTAAAATAATTTTAATTAGTAAATATGACCATTATAATGTAAATACTAAAATTATATGTTATAAAGAGAAATAACCAAATTATGAAATATTTGTAGAAATAACATGAAATAAAATAGAATAGTAGTATTATTCATAAGGAGGTTCATTGTTAGGTCATGGAATGGAATTATCATCCCATGTATTCTCATTTAACCCAGTCTATGATGAGCGTCCTCATGATTAATTTGAGGAAAATCATCCACTACAGAAGTTCAAGCTCATAAAAATCATTATGAAATCCATCCTAGTTGAATCACCACCTATTATGTATTATATTTCTTATGTTAACATTATATACGAGGTGGCAGTCTTACTAGGGGATTTTTTGTAGAAATTCTACCCAAAATTTAGAATTTTTATAAAATATAATTTTAAAATAAATTTTAAAGAATGTATATAATAAAAATGTGTTGATTAATTTTTATTAAATAAGTAATCATTTTTAAAAATTAAGAGTAAAATTATTTTATGTTTAAAAGAACTATTTGTGAGAACAGGTTTCCTATATATAATGTATTTTTATTTTAATTAAAAAAAATTAATCATTTTTAATAATTAATTTAATTCTATATATTTATAATATATATGAAAAACAATTTAAAAATAACAAACTAATTTTATACTTTGTTTGTACTGATAATAAATTTACTTTATTCATAAAAAATACTTTAAAAAAATGTTTTCCCATGTTACGTGTTATTGAATTAAAAATAATTTAATCACTTTTAGAAATTTAATTAAGTTACCTGAATTTAATATTTATAATTTTAATGTAAATTTATTTAATAATTTCAATTTCATTTTTGGTCATAAAAATAAGTTACCAAGGTAATAAATCGGTCACCATGTTAAAAGATAAAATGACGTAAAATGGTAAAATTAAGAGGTAGAGTCTTAAAATATAACAAAAACACATATTAATAAGAGTGAATGAGGGATTTATAAGCCTGAATATTTAGTTTAACCTCTAATTATTAATTTTGGATCCAATTTCCTTGAAAATGACATCACATTTTATATAAAATAATTAATATTTACAATAATGTCAGATATATCAACTATAAAAGGATCCCATCGCCACCCCACTTCTCCTAACACCTAAAGCATATAAGTTATAAAAATCTGAATTCCTTATTTCTAAACCTATTCAACACATACTAGAGGTTTTTTCTCACTAAAAGACTAATCCATGAGGGATTATGGAGTGGTCTAAGAGAGGATATAAAATTATAAGATAAATATTTTAATTGAGTTCTTTTATGTATACTTATTCTTCCTATAACCATAATAATATAATTAAATTTGTATCATTGGTATAATTAAATGTCATAATTATGATGTATTAACTATTTTATACCTTTATTCCATCCATTAGAAAATGAAAATATCACCACTGTTGTGGTCAGATTACAGTATTCATAAATAACATATTTTATTTTTCATCCACAATATAAATGGATCGTTCAAAATTTTAAACTAATTAAAAAATATGAAATTTATGAAAATATTAAGAATCTGGAAATATAAATTAAAATTTTTATTTATAATTCTAATTATAAATTATATTTCTAAATATTATCAACCAAAAACAACAATCAGGATTCATTAATTACTTTGAATTTGGTTTTCACATCCAATTAAATTTTATAATTTTTTTATAATATAATTATAAATAGAATATATATATATATATAATTTAATTGATTGTTAAACCATTTTTTAGGTAGTATAAACATGATGAACGTATCAAAGTAGTTTTGTAGGAATTGAATGAAGAACCCCAAGTATCCAATAAGAGAAGAAACTAAAAAATAAATGAATGAAATAGGTTAATAAATAGATGTTATCAAATGAAATAGAAATGAAATTTTTCAATAGTGAAGAGTTTAGTAATTTTTATTTAGTTATTTAGGGGGCTATACACACAAATACATGAGGTGAGTGAGGACTTGTGGTAACACTTATTAGTCTTAATTTCAATCCCTAAAGAAAAATTTATTACTATTAAAAAATTTAATTTAATATAGTTTAAATAATAACCTATATACTTATTATATATTAAATAACATATTATTGGGATTTTCAACTACATTTTTTTGTTATTTTCCAATTCTTATGAATCACTACCTAAGTCATAAATTATTTTGCTAACTAAATTTACATTCATTTTGTAATATTTTTTATTCTTGATCTTTATCCTTCTATTTATGGTTTCATATAACCTATGATTATAACATATTTTATTCCCTATTTTTTCTTTTTTTATGTCTTATTATTAATTCATCTCCCTTTGGTTCATATGTTTATAAAATAGAACATATGTTTTATTTATAGTTTGATATTCTTTGTCCTCCATGTACATATTCATTATATATTTTCATTAATACTCTTTTATTTAATTATTTATTCTTAGGATAATTATATATTTCACTAATAAAATTTAAAATGGTTTTAAATTAATTTTTAACATTTTCCACTTGAGCCATTTTTTAATTTATTTACAAAAGTTTCAAAAAATATCATTTTTATTATTTTCATCATGAGTACCTTTTCCCTATTTAGTAATTGTTTTCCCTAATGATGTATCCTCTTTATATATTCATTATTTTTAAAAGAAATTTATATTCCTATTTTCTTTAGTATTTATATTTTAAAAATAGAAGTTAATGTTTTATAATATTAAATAAATTATTTTAATTCAAATTATTTATATTTTTATCTTCTACTCAAATTTTATTCTATTTTTATTTATTTTCAAGATTTCATAATATTTATGTATTCATATATTAAGGGTTTGAATTTCCTATATACACAGCTTGAAATATATTTGTAAATGTGAATTAGATTATTTTTTTACAACTATATTATTATAACTTATTGATAATTTCTTTTATAATATACCATCCATTCTACTCTAAAACTCTAAAATGTATATCTCCATGAGGTTTTATTTCATGAATTACCCTATAAATTCTTTTATGAGTTTATATTTCTCACCCCACCAAATTCATAATGGTTATGTCATCCATCACACTTCATCTATCTCACAAGATTTCATTTTTCTTAATCATGTTTATAGTATTTAATATCATGGATCTATTCTATATCACAATAATTATGTTTGTATTATTCTTTCTGAGACTTAATTAACTATATTACCATTAATCTATATGGGGTTAGTTTTAAGGGTGTTTACCAATAAATCAATTTCATTTATTGATGGAGGTAATACTGAAAACCGTTACACCTATTATTTCAATGTGAATGTTTATTAATTACAAATGAATATTTGAAATATATTGAGGTGTTAATTATTTCATTTATATAGTGAATATATTGGATTTAGATAGATATGGGAGGGTCTTAGAAGTATATATCCCCTCCATACATTATTATATCCCAAGAGAAAAATTATATAGGTTGTTTAGTGTAAACCATACTTACTAATAAATAGTCTCTTATCATGAGTCCCGATAGTATGTTTATGATGTCATATATTATGCATTCCATTACTCTAAAATCAGTTATAATAATCCATGTCATTATTTACATTGTTATGTTATTCATTGGTATATTACATGTTCATATCATAAGTGATATGAAATTTTTTTAATATTTATTTCATACACATTATTGTTTCCTTTTTTATTCCATGGAATATTTAATTTTATTATAAATATTAATAATAATTGGAGGTCAACATACATGTTTTTCTATTTCCAAAGGACATAAAGATGACTTTTCTATATGAAATGTCTATATGGGTGTCATTTATGTAGAATTTAATGGGATATGTTGAAGACTTAATGAACCAACCTATCTCTCAAATGGTACCCCTCTTGGGCTAGTAATGAGGAAAGTGATATAATAAACCCTTGAGTCCTAAATCATTTAGGCCCTAGGTTGGTGACATGATTCATGTGTATAAATAATGTCCCACATATGATATGTATAAACCTCATCAAAAATAAAAGGTAAATCAGAAGATAGGATATCAACCACTAAAAAATACCGTAACAAAAAAGGGTAAAATTCACAATATCTCATCATGTATATAATTTCATATGGGTATTGGAAGAGTATCCATGTAAAACATTAATGAAAATCCTATGACTGTAACTCAAAACTAGCTCCAAAACCCATGTTAATAATGTCTATCTTATTCCCCAAAGTCGTCTTGGAAACGTGATAATAGTTTATATATAATTAGGGTGAGAAAAACATGTATACTCAGTAGGATTATACCAATGGAATATCATTAATATGTGAGAAGAATATACTAATACCCCATTAAACAAAAAATAGAATCAATATGCACTTATCGGGTCAACAAGCTATTGACCTTACCAAGGCCCGAAACCAAATAACCCACCCACGTATTATAAAATAAAATGAAGAATATTGAAAAAACCGGAACCCCAAAACACTTTTCTAAAAGTGTTACACTCTCACACCATAGATCCATACATCCTAGAGATCCCATATCTTCCATATTATAATCAAACACAATGAAACCAAGTTCATCACATAACATCATGCCTGAAAACACATAGTCCATCACATCACATCACATCACATCTAACAATTCCTTGTCAATCCCATCACATATCACATCGAGAAACCTAGAAAATCACATCAAATATAATTTAATGAATCCTAGGAATAAAAATCAAACCTCAAACAAAACTATAATTAGAGTAGTTTGGTATCACAATCATTAATGGTTCATCCTAATTCCCTCCTCATATAATGATATAACCCCACTAAAAACCACCTTATCACCCCATAAAACATCCCCACTATTACAATTTTTATATCTAGATGTCACATACAATGCATATCAAACTCACATGGAAGAGAGAGTGGGAAAGAGGGGGTATCCAACCAACTATCATCACCATTTGGATATTCAAAAAAATAGTCAAATAACATTTTTATGTAGGATCATTGTGAGGGATACAAGTGGGGTGAGTATAGAAATAAAAATAAAAATACAATATAAAATAATTACACACAATCCCATCCTATGGGTTTACACAATCAGAAACCCCCAAACACCACAACTTCAACATCACCACTGACATATGCTAACATTTATTCCATAATAAATGCATCATATGAAACAACCACTATAAACAGGCCACACAACTGCAATTTCAATTTCATGTTATTCAATTTCAATAATTATTGAGTTTTCATCAACTCCATTTCACTATTACATTCCATTTAATATTATCAAAACCCATTCATTTATGTATTAATTCATTTAAAGAAAAATAACATATCAATCCCATAGATATAATTTTTCCATTTCAAGTACTAAAAATTTTCCCATCCATATTAATCCTTTTATCTTCAAATTAAAAATCATCATCTCTTTTACCAATCATTATTTCCATCCCAAACCCATTTATCCCAACCCAAGACCATTTAATTTTAAATAATGAGTTTTCATTAATTCTATAATTACTTGGAAACTATCAAGACAACACACCAATCCATCAACCATTTTCATATCAACACCGTGTTTCGGCACCACATATCATCACCATGGCCACAAAAGTTAAACTCATCAAACAAATACACCCATAATTATATCAATTACACCTAACATCACATCAATTGAATCTATAATCAAGGATCATGATAAAAATTATTTAATTACACTCATCAAATTATATTATAATATTTATGTGATTTACCATCATTCTTGTGATTTTGAAAATTTTATTTCATAAAAAATTTCATATTTGAATCAAAAAGTGCAATTTATATTCAATAATATATGGCACATAATGACGGGGAAGCAGTACCATGAAAAAATAACTAAATCACATGTGATATACCACCATACCCATTAATTTCATTCCGTCCTATCAATTATCATCAAATGGAAAATGATTATTGTCCACCTAAAAAGAAACAATGTATGTTCATATCAAATATGCATAGAATATAATAGAGAAATTTTATCCCCTTATGGTATTAAATTTTAAATTTAAATCTCCACACCTTCAAGGATAATGGAGAAAGGAAGAGGGTAACTTCTGGGGAAACATAAGAGTAGACAAAAATGAATTTTTAACAAGTATAAATATTCTATAATGTAAGGTTTGGACAACCCAATGTATATAAAAATGAATAGAGACTCAAATTAGGGGTAGAAACTAAATTTTATATTTATAGATATTCCTTCACAAATACATTATAATCTTCATCAACATTCCATATTTTATTTCCAATTCAATTAAAAATTAAATCATATGCTAATTATGATATATTTAAATTCTTTAAAAACAATGTATAAATTTTAAATGAGTCAAAAGTAATAAAAATAATAATTTTTGTGTTTTAAGTAATTGAAAACAAATTTTAATAGTTAAGATAAATAAATAATTCAAAATTTTTAAAAACATTACTCATATATAGCTACATTAAAATGGGTAAAGGTAAGTTGTTTTAAATTTATATAGTGCTTATTCTATGTTACCCTAAAGCAATTGTTGTACACTGCATGAGGGTAATCCTACTAACCATCTCACAACTATGAAAATCCCCAACCTAACCTTAAATGTTCTTTATAAAGTCCATGGTACACTTGTGTGAGCTTCAGGATCAGTAACTTACCTTTTAAAAAGGTTTGGATTACCCTTATATGGGTATAAAAAAACATGGTATATATTTATGAAATGATCAGAGATGACCCTTATAATAACAGGTACCTTTATTAATTGAATGATCCACACATATATAAAATCCTTTACCCTTAAACTGTAGTGAACATACCTTACATAAACCATAGAAATTCAGATGCACCGATGCCAATCCTTTAGGAAAACAACATTACCCTAATCTATCCTCTCTAAAATCTTGGTTACCCTAATGAAAACCTTATAAAACCATGATTAACTTTTTAATAGATATTAAAACCCACTATTAACCTTATGATATTTCAATTTTATATGTAATTGTAATCATTTTATTAAATATATTTACTTTACAATTCACCCTAATTATAATAAATTTTTTAAAAATTTTATTACTACTTAGAAATCCCAAAAAATTATAGAAGGTTAGAATCACCTTGAAAATGTTGAAATTAAATTCCACATAAACTTTTAAAACATTGGAATTACTCCCATTAATTTTAAAAAATTAAAAAAATTTAAAAGTTAATAACAAATTTTTTAAAAAAAATATAAATTTTATGAAATATATCACAAACCACTAAAAATAATTGAATAGAAAAGGAATGATCCATGAATATTAAAAAATTAAACACCTAATTACTCTCAACCAATTTTGATCCTCAATAATTAAAACAAATCTGGGGTGATGATAGAAAATTTTGGGGAGATAATTTAACATCCCCATGAGATAACGCTGAAGGATCCTTCTACATATGGAACCTGAAAAACTACTCTAAAAACAATATTTTGATGGTGAAACTTCTCAAATGGGAACAATCACACATAAATGACCATAAAAACACAAAGCAATCAGTACATAACAATTAAACAATTACAATAATGAAAAACAAGGTAAGGGGACACCTTTAGAAAAAATTACATCACAGTGATTTATATAGAATGAATAAATCATCATGTTGTAGAAAACCTTATAATATATTTCACTTCAAAATATGAAATTAGGCATGACATAAAAATAAAATATATACCCTATTTATCATTATTTATCATACAAAAAAAATTAAAACTTATAACATTGAAAACATATCTTTGATTAAATTTCATGAAAAATTTAGATATTCATACTTGAAAATTAATTTATTAACGACCATAGATATTATATTTACAACATTTAATTATGTCATACTGGTTATAGAGATTAAAACAACCTTTTAAAATGATTATTTATTGATATAAATACATCAAAACAATTTATATTGAAAAATATTGATATTATAAACATAGAGAGAAAAAATTTTCAGTAATACAATTGTGAAAACACTTAAAAAGTATTTCAAAAAGTAAATTTATAATAATGGAAGGACCCATGAAAATATATAATTTATTATTTAATAAATCATTTTAACATAAAAAGTAATCTTTCTAAAACCCATTTTATAAATAATCAAACTAATAAAAAAAATCAATCAATTATTCAATTCAATTTTTTTGATTTAAATTATTTTAATATTTCAAGCCACCATTATAATTTTAACAAATAAATAACATTGAGAAATTTATGTTATGTTTTCATAAAATTAACTTTATACACCTAACAAAAATATAAAATTATATTTAGAAATTTAAAATTAAAATTGTTATACAGAACATTCAATTTAAAATGATAATTTCATTATAAACAAAAAATAAGTTTTAAACAGTCCACTTTATCTAAATTTAATTTTTTCCCCATGTTTGTAAATCAACTATTCACTTTGGGAAAACTGAAAAAAATGATATAATGGATATAATTTTCCACTTACCATCGGTTAAAGACATCACATTAAAATTTTTTAAATTTCAAATAACATAAAATTCCCAAATAATTAAAGAGAATAATATAAATAGGGCTTCCATATGAATAAAAATAAAAGGAAACCATTCATCATACCATGATAATATCCTATTTTTCAAAAACTAACTCTCCAAAAAGGTTAAAAAAATGTTTTAATATAAGGTTCTTTGGTACTTAAAGTATCCCTGCTCTTTTTTTTCTCAATACCAAAACATATATAAAAAATAAAATAGAAATACCTTTTATGGATATATGAAGACAAGGACACAACCATTAAACAAGTATATTAAATATCCAGAAAGAATCGTAAAGTATTGTTTAATAACAACTGTAAATCCCATCATCAACTTGTTCTATAAGTCCTATTTCCTTCCCAAAAACTACTTTTCAAAAAACAAAAATATCTTGAATCCCCTGTAAATTTCATTATTGTAACTAGCACACTATAAACCACCTTATCCACTATAATCTTCATCCATATGTCATCATTTAAAATCCATACATATCCCAAATTACACCATATTTATAGGCTCACATCCAGAGATAATATAAAAGGAAACAAAAAAACATGATTCAATCAGGCATATAGACCATAAAATATGGAATCCATCCATTACAATAAAATGGGTACGCTCAGCCCCAACCATTTACCTTTATAAAATAATTTGTTTTATTACCATCATGAATTAACTAGTTCATTGTCATAGTTCACCACCAATGGTAACATATGTAAATAGTTATATACACCAATAATTTTTTAAAAATTACTCAAGTATATTATCTAGATTCAATACTTCATATGAATGAAAATTCACATTAGAAAACCAATTCATTAATTACAACAACACGTATTTCTATACTCATGTTATTTATCCAATACCAATAATACATGAAAGAAAAAAAAATAATTATACATGCATCAAGAATTATTTTATTTCCATTAAATTATACAAATATATAGATAAATAATAATAATTTTATTTTTTTAGCTAACAACATTACTGAATTTAATTGATAAACCCTTTTTTATTAAAGGTGGATTATTACATATATAAAATCACAACCCAACCCAACATAGTAGAGATAAATATCATAAAAATCAAGAGACAACATCATAATGATCACAATTTCTTCATAGTTAAGGAATATAAAGGGTTCATGGACTAGGCTTCATTAAGCAACACCACCTTCTTAAAAAAACTGAATAAGTCATCTAATAATTCAAAAACCTGATTTTAGCAAGTCATATAATAAGATCAATGTATAAATAAACTAAAAATTAAAAAATAACACCCAACACATCAATGTCATTACTAGGTAAGCATCACACCTTTTAGTTAAACATCTATAACCTATGACCAAGGTAAATACAAAAACAATCCATGTGTTATCTCATGAATCATGTATAAATTGAATAAAATCATTCTCTTATTATCTTGTTTATGAGAAGACACACTTCAAAATTCATTTGAATTTTTTTACCTGGAATGTTATTCTTTTCAATTAATACAACCAATATATATATAACAAGAGTTCATAATTATCAAAAAATAGTCACTTAGTTGAAAAAATTAAAACTGAACATTTGATATTACAATGTTTCACGACTATCATTCATAAAAAATTATTATTTTATCAATTTAATTTCCTAAGAACACATGATTATACACTGAAATAAGGGTAACATGATTTTACTTCCATATTTAAATATAACCATATCAGTACCTAACATACTATAATATCATAAATAAAACACATTAAACATGGTACATTCTCTATATTAATATACTATACATTTTAGATTCACTTCATAGAAAAATTCATCTTTAGACATGATTCCCATGAAAAATAGCACATGGATTGACTTGTGAGGAATAGTTATTTAAATAAAAATAATGTTTGGAAATTCTTTAAAATAATAATTTCAATAAAATAAGTGTTTCCTATATCAAAAGATTATTAGATGTCATGCTTGTCCTTTTCAATGAATTTTAAAATAATAGTCAAAATTAATCCGTGCAATAAATCTCCATCACATTCTCATGATAATTTAAAAATGTAATTTAATGAATTGAATATCAAATCACAAGAAAATGAGTACAATCATAATCATGGTTTTAAAAAAAATTAGGAATTAAAATAAGAAATATAATAAATATAACATTTATTTTTTATGGATTTAAAAATTCAATATCTATTCCCAGAAAAATACACTAATCATAATTTATTAATAATTATAAACATTTGGTAAATAGGATTTCATGTTATGAATTTTAAAATTTGGAATAAACATTATTCACAAAGAATAATGTTATAAAAGGAAAGGAAAAACACACCAAGTCACAATAAGCAATAAAAAATGGATTTGGAATGTTAATTTCTATATTCCATTTTATTTGATGTTATATGACTAATTCCTCAAATAATATCAGTTCATTAGAAAAAAACATCATCTACACGGTCAAAGAAACACCCATACAATTTAATGATTTATATAATTAAGTTAAATAACTTCTTAAAACTACCTCATTAAATCATAAGATCAATAATTTATGATGAATTTAAATCTTCTATTTCTCTAACCTACTGACTAACCACCACATTTGGTCAATTGGCGGGGTGAGATCCCATTCATCAGATCATGGGGGCCATAAAATCTCATTTCTTGGTTCGTCTCCCTGGCCTATGTCATGCACCAGGGATGACTAGAACTATTTATCTACATTACCATTCAATATCCACAATACCTAACCCAAAAATAAATCATATATATCAATATAAACATTTGATAACAAATTTTCATGACCTCCTACCTCTAAAGGTACCTCTCCTGGGATGGAAAAGGAGAAAGGGGGATAATAACCCCTTAGTCTCACCTCCAGTTGGCCTTTGTATGGAAACTAAAACCAATGGTATAAATACTATCACACATATGTTTAGGAATTACCCTTAACATATAGAAAAGTAGGATGAAGGATATGATATCAATAAAAAAGAAACTTTATATGATAATATCCAGAATATCACGTCAGGTATGTTTTTTCATATGAATACAATGAGAGACATCAAGTAAAACATCAATGAAAATCATAAGGCAACAAATAAAAAACTCAAATTACCAAGATAATAATTTCTATTTTAGTCTCGATATTACTCCTAAAATCATGAAAAATATTGTGTATATACATATGGTGAGCATACCATGTATGCTTAATAGGATCAAACCCTAATAATTTCATGAAAATTTGAGGAGATCAAAATATTTTCCCATTAAAAATTCAACAAGAATCTATCTGGTCAACTAATTTCCATCCTTACCTAGGCTTCCTCACCAGAAAAAAATATTGTTATAGTATCATAATATAAATCATATCAATAAAAAAGGTATAATGTACCACTTTACCACCAGTGTGCTTATCTCACACCCCACCATCATACATACATTTTCTACCATATCATTTATATAGTAATCATACATGAAGACACATGGGCCATTACAACATATCTCACCCAAATACATTAGGTCCATCACATCACATTTCACCCAAATATGCTTGGGCTATGAAATCACATTTTTCATGAAGACACCTAGTCTATCACATCACATCCTACTCAATGATACCTAGTCCATCACATCACATCTCAACCATATTTTTATCCAGAGTAGTATGGTATCTTGAACATGTAGGCTATCAACCTCATTCCCTCCTCCAACCATGCACGACCCCCACCATGAACCACCCCATCATATCATTAAACATCACCTCTAGTGAACTATTTAATTATGACCATCACGTCACTTTCATATGAAAATATCATAGAATATAACGTGGGGAATATGGGTTAACCATCTATCCATACTCACCCTTTGGATGTTGGCTAAAATTACCCAAAAATATTTTGGTGTCATCACATGGTTCCCAATGATGGTGGGGTGTATATATAAATCATCATAAAAATACAATATATAATAGTTACCCTAATACTGAAGAAATGGTTTAAAACCACTTAAAATTCCCAACATCAAAATCCTCAACATCAACACTATCACATGTCAAATACACATCCATAACTAATGCCTCACACCACACAACAACCACACATAATCCAAAAAAGACCACATTTACATTAATGTTCATCCATTCCTACAACCATTGAGTTTTATCAAATCCAATTAATTATTCCATTCCATTTTATAATTACACAATAAATGTATTTATATTTCAATTAATTTAATCCAAAACCACATATCAATTTCATTGTTCTCATTTGACCAATTCATTTACCAACTATTTTCACATCTATTTTCAAATTTCCAAATTAAAATTATACATCATAATATCAATTAGTATTCATTATTCAATCCCCAATCCATTTAGTCGATCCCAAATTAATTTAATTATAACTCACCAAATTTGAAGGATTTTATAATTACCTAGATACTACCAAGACAACAAAAAAGGGCATTAACCATTCTTATATGAATTACATGTTTCCTAACCAAAAATCATCATCGAAACCCAGGTTATCAAACAAAAAAAATACTCATAATTGAAAAAATAACACATACTATGACATCAATAAAATATACATAGAAGAAGAAATATATCAATTAATTATTTATACCCCAACCACAAAAATACCATCCTTAAGGGGTTTAATATTTATCATGTGATTTCATTTCCATAATTATATTTTGTAAAAAATAATAATATATTCATATAATAAAGGTAATTTTATAAACAATAACATCCAACACACAATAATAGAGAAGAAATATAATAAAAATTTTAGAAAAGAACATGTGATATTTCCCCTTCTTCATCAATTTCATTTCATACAATTAATTATCTTCATTCATCCAACTCATTCCATTCAACATATAAGAAAAGAAAATTAAAAAATCACATATGAATAGAATATAATACTGAACATATATCCATTATCAGGTATTTATTTTCCATTCAAAATTACCACACCTAGAAAGATAAAATATAGAGTAATTGGTAAAATTCCTGGGAAACATAGTGGAATACTCAAATGCATTTTAGTAGGATTAAAGATATCAGAATGTGCAGTTTGGACCACCCACACCAGAGAGGAATGAAGAGAGGCTCAAATGGGGCTGAGGAAATAATTTTTTATATTTATAGATATCCATCCATAGATACTTCTGAAACTCATTCAATTTCCTATATTTTATTCCCCATTTATTTCACACGTAAATTGTATCTTAATTGTGATCTATTTAATACCGTTGAAAATGTTAGATAAAATTTAAATGACCCAAAATCTATAAAACCTATGATTTTAAGATTTCATGTCTTTGAGAATGTGTTTTTATAAGTTTAAGAATAAAAAAATCCCAAAAAACATAGCAAAAATAATTACCAATACACCGGAATATTGAAATGTGTAAAGAATAGGAGTTTTACAAATATATAGAACCAAGTCAGGGTTACCCGAATATGATGGTATCATGTTGTCGTAGTGTAAGACTAATTTACTTCAAGAAACTATAACAATTAGGAACCTACACTTACATAATGTTTATAAAGGCTCGGTCTCCCTTATGTGAACTTTAGGATATACGGATTACATTTTTGCACGGATTGGATTACCCTTATGTGGTTATAGGCAAACCTCATATAACTTTATGTATCATATAGATATAATCCATTTGTGATCTGATACACTTATAAAATTTATGATCATCCCTTAATTAAACTCATTTACCCTTATGAAGTATGGAACTACCCTTACATAACCTTTATAAATTTCTGATTACCCTTGTATAAGAATCATAATAACAAATTTATCCTAATGAATCGTGGTATGATGATTGGTTAACATTACTAATCTCTTATTAAAACAATATTACATTTATGTAATATATTAAAACCACCATTAGCATTATGTAATTTCAATTTCATGTCTAAGGGTAAATATTTCATTGAAAATATTAACATTTCAATTAAACATACTTATAAATAATTGAATGAGAATTTATTATCAAATATAAAATCTAAAAATCATTCTTAAAACATTATAATAACTTTATAAACATTAAATAAAATTATAAAATATCATTTAAATATTTTAAATGACTCTTATAATTTTTAAAACCATTTAAAAATTTAATATAAATTAAAAAATAATTTCCAAAAAACATTTTATATTTCTAAAAAAATTTCCAAACCATCAGAATATAAATAATAAAAATTAAAAAAAAATTAATATTATAAACATCCCAACTTATTATCAAATCAAGATTCTTTATATTATTGAAAAAAAGACACATTTTATGGGAAAGATATGGGTTTTGTTAGTTAATTATTCTCTAACGCTCTAGAACTATAAAACAAAAAAATCATGGTTGTGTAGGTGACTCCATATTTACTATCTATTTTTTTCATATAAAAGGTTACCATTTTTTTGTATAGTTTTTTAAAGAAAACATGTAAATGATAGGTTTTTAGCACAAGATCTAGGAGTGTGTGTATGAACTGAGGTTTTCGTATGATGTATGGATCCCTTATTTTTTAGTTTAAATGGTTGAATAAGGCATAATATGAATTTTATTTGAGGAAACTAGTGCTTTAGTGGTGTATGGGGCTTCTTCTAATCTAGGGAGACAAGTACATAGGTTAAATAATCCTTGTTCACCTTTAGTTAAAACCATGTGGGGAGGGCGAGAAAGTTTGATAAACCATACGAGTCATGTGAAGATAAACTATACCATTTTAATAGAGGTGTTTTTATGGGGTCCACATAGTTTTTGAAACTGTGAGATAAACCTATACAGATTACCATGGCGTAAAGATAACTGTGTGTGATTGATGCATGGTTCCCAAAACTGTGTGCTCAAACTATCAAACATTTATTTATTTGTGAAATTTTAAAAAATTTAATTAAATAAAATCTATTTTAAAATTATGTTTCATTTTCATTCCACACACATAAACCCATTCATTTTTTATAGAATCCTTTGAAAAATATTCTTGGATTTGATCTTAGATATTCATTAGATCTCTAATTAAAGTATATAACTTCTGGTTGGATCTGCATCGATGAGTAATCAATTTTTTATTCATTCTTCATTTTAAGCATATCTGTGATTCTATTTAGGTGAAACCTTATTTTCCCTAATTTATGTTTCTTCAATAGTTAGACATTTTCCATCTAATCCGAGTAAAATCAAGAGGTATAAATGGACGATCACTCTACTACCAAGCTAAGGTATGTAGTATATAAGTTTTCCTTGAGTTTTGGTGGTTTATTAGGACACTTGTTGTTGTTACACCAACAATTTCTTCCGATATGGTACCAAAATAAATTGGTTAATTGAAATATATATAACCAGAACTCTAAGTGATTCCTTTAGGGTTTTTTGTGATGTGATAGTGGTTATTTCCCCAACCATGTCCACCTATGGGATGTTCCTTAAGAATTAAATTGTTATGCCTTAGTCGAACCACCCAAGGGGTGAATAATCATGCTTTACTAGATGAAAGAGTCACGATAATAATTATATGGTATTTTATTTATTGGTTAAAAGACATATTCCCCCTTTCCTTGTGATATTATGGTATTCCATGATTGAATTGGTAAAATGGATTAAATGGATTTGGTCTAATGAATTTTTATACTCATTTGGTTGTTTTTAAATTGGTTGAATGATTTAATAGTATCATGTATCATATAACAGGGTATACTAATGATATGAATTGAATGTAAAATGGTAATGTCTGTGGTTAGAGTCATATGAATTAAATTGATTAATGTTATGAAATAAGAAATGATTATTTAGATGCCATGGAAATTATCCATAGATCATCATGTCATATTGGATGCCATGGATAGATTATTCTCCTTGGATCATGAATTTTTGGGATTCCATAGGCCTTTATAACATTTGGATTCATATTTTTGGGCTCGTAGAGGACATATTTGGTTCACATACTCCTTGGACTCCATCTAGTGACTAACTGAGTTTCCATTTAGATTATAATGGGAATCATTGATGATCCCTTGGTCTTCTAAAACATGGTACTATCCCTTAGTGGTTTTACACATTGATTATATAGCACGACCATGGGTTATGTGATATGATTAGGTGTAAATAATGTCTTTGGATGTTTGATAATTTAAATTACATGATAAGGTTATCGTTATGATGAAATTTATGAATGGATGGAATAACCATGTTGGTTATTTATGAATTCTTTGTAGCATCCTTATTATAAGAGCTTTATCATATTATGTAGGGGGCATGAGTTGTGATTCCATTGTTATTACTTTAGATGTTTACATTCATCAAGCATAATTACATTCATTTACTACTTATCTGATTACCTAAACCCTTTTAGGCTTCTTATATTATATATCCTAAGATCTTATAGATCATTGGGTGGTTACCTACTTGGAATTTTCCCCAAAAACTTTATAGGCTATCACTAGAAGCCCGAACAGACATTATAGATACATGTATGGACTGGGGAAAGTGCCTATAGTTCGATGTTTGATTTTTGTCTAAGCATAAGAGAATAAGAGCATGTGACAGAGATGAGGCTCCTGATGCTATTCATATATAAAACTTTTTTGTATTTTTAGTATTTTGGATACATTAATTTGATTGTACTATTGTCAAAAAAAATTCTTTATTTTTAGACCCATGATCTATATCATACTCTTACATTTTAGACACTTCTGTAATAGTTATATATAAATTCATGTCTTGATTTATGATTATATTTATAGTTTTTTATCATCATATATTATTTTTCAATTATTTATATCCCAATGTGACATAATTTTCTGATAAGTGAATGTTCTCCCCACAGACAAAACCAAGGTGCTCATTGCTTGTTAGAATCTTATAGAATTTGGGGAGATGCACTTGAGGCCAGGTGGAAAACCAGGATCAGGGAGCTGTTGAGTGGAATCTAGGTTCAGGGTGTTATAGAGTGGAATAAGATAATTCTGTTATAGTTTTCATTACTTTGTTATGGTAATATAAATAGATAAAAAAAATATTGTAATTTTTAATTAGTATTTCTTAGGTGTAACTAACACACGTATAGGAAAAATCCAAATTTCCTTGAATGAAACTAATATTTTCTAGATTATGACTATTATAGTTAATTTAATTCCACCATTGGGTGACGTAATTAATTTATTTGATTATTATTTATGTGACTATGGTTCATATTTTTCTAAAACATGATGAGATGTGGATATGAAATCTCATACCTAATATTTGACACATACTAGAAAACACAAGCCATGCACTTTAGAAATCTATTTAGAATGAATTACATATTTCATTCTATTGTGATAGGTGTTATGATTGATGTACCAGCTATTTCAATAGTTATTTTTGTAGTGTACAGTGAAATTGAGTCCATATATTTGTTTATAAAGTGTATATGTCCTTATGTATTGGTACATGATTCACCTATAGTTTCAATTGATTAAAATGATTTTGATGTATTATGGATTATATGAGAATCATATTTTGTTTTAGAAGTTGTTATGGTCCCTCATGGATTGGACTATAGTAATAAATTGGTTAAACATTTCAAAATGTACTATTTTAATGAAATAAGTATGAACTAAAAAGGAAGCATGAAATGATACACATAGACTATTCCTTGACCCAGCTTTTGTGTGGTCAAGAGTTAGTGTCTCAAGTGACTTGTGTTACTTTTTTTAAAAAAATCCAAGATTTTTGAGAAGGATATGTGGAATGAGATATTTTTAAGATTTTTTCAAAAATAATAACTTTTTAAGTTGTGAAATTGGATATCGTTCTTTTCTATGGTTACTATTTGTAATTTTAGAGGATTACATCCATGGATACATCTGATCTAATTTCAAGGAGGGAGTAAAATACCACACTCCAGAGGTATTTGGATGTGGTCTACAAGTGGATCCTTTTTTAGTTCTAGTTATGTGACCACATCTTATTCCAAATATTAGTAATGATGCACAGTTCCATGAGGTATTATATTGCTTCATAAAGAAATTTTTGGGATCACCTCAACCTTCCTTGTCTATGGATGAGTTGACATATGTGTTCTAGCAGGTGCATCATTTCATATTTTCCAAGGATATAGGTCTATAAGCTTCCAAGATATAGCTAGAGACTACACTTCTAATCTTCAAGAATATTGAGATGATTCTTGAGAGGAGGATGATTTTTGTGACATATATGTAATGTGTGGAAACAAATAATATGTGGGATGTACTGAACTAAGATTAAAATATGTGATAAATGGGTTGTGATTATTTAAAAACATTATTTTCTGAATACATTTACCACGAGACTCTATGATAAATGAGGGATACTGAAACCACGTGTTTGGAGTAGGACACTAAGATGGTTATGGATTACTCAACCCACCTTATATATTTACATCATTTTTCTCCAATGTACCTTACTTATGAGATAACAAGATTTATATTAATTGAGGATTTTTATTTAAATGTTATTAGATCTTAGTTCAACATGTTCATATTGACCTTTATCAATGAAATTGTGTGTCAGATGTTGTTTATATAGTAGAACCTGAGGGAAGCTAGGGGAACAATGCATGGAAGTGTTGTTTCATGACCTAGTAGTTCAACATTCAGTGGAAAGAAGTGACATTTTGTGTATTCAATAATTATGAGTTCAAATCGGGCTATGAGTACATGTAGGTCAATGTTTATTCATCATTATGGAAACCAAGGCCATGTGAAGAATCAGTATGATCACAACCCACTAGAGTGTCGATCATGAGACAGGATGGGCTATATGAAACACTATTACAATACCTTGTAGGGGTCGAAGGTGACCCCAGTTTCATGTGTAGGTTTATCAGATTTATATGCGGTAGGGATTTGGAGTAGTGATATTCAGTTAGGCTGAGGCAATGGTGGTCATGGTCAAAGAATCCAAATACTAGTTACACCATGAAATTAGAGTGGGCATACTCAAAGAATTAAGGTTGTATCATAAGTTCATGGTATATGACAGATCTATTTTTATAGCCTACTCCTAAAGAGAAATGTGTCATAACATCTACAATGGGAGGTATTATTATAGTTTCATATACTATTGCATCTTTTATTTTTTGATACAAGTGCATCCCATGGTTCCATACCTGCACTGGTGGTGAAGATACTTGGTAACATTATACTATATTTTTAGAGTTTTATGATAATATAAAATTCATCGGGAGTGATAACAAAGGATGTAATCTGGTGTAAGGAGTTCCCCAATGAGATTCATGGGTGTGACTTCATCTGGAATCTATATGTCCTCAAGATGATAGGGACTGATTCTATACTTCGAATTTATTTTCTACTAGATAATCATGATTAAAATGAATTTTAATGTTTTAGATTTACATTCAAATCACTATAGGGTGCAGTGTATACTCACAAGGGTTAATGGGATGAACAGGTGGGTCAAGCTGGAGCACAATATCATAGGATGGGTGGGATGACAACCAAAATCAGTCGTTTGTATCTGGATGATTAGGGGGGTTATCAAGTGGAATTTCCATTAGTGTTTTATATTTTCAGATATGTCCTCTCAAATAATGTTTCTAGTTTACCTCCTGACAGAGAGGAGGTATTCTCAGTCGAGCTGGTTCTAGGAGATACACAATTTTAAATTCTTCCTTACAAAATTACTATAATAGAGTTAGAGGAGATCATAAATCACCTAGGGGATTTGGAGGAAAATGGGTTTATTCGACCCAATACTTAACCATGGAGTTTGATAATATTACATTTCAAAAACAATCGATGGAAATATTTGGATATTTATAAATAATATTTAATAAAACTTGACAGTGGTTAAGAAATGATATCCCTTGTCATGGATAATGATCTATATGATCAGCTTCAAGGAGTTTGGGTGTTCTCAGAAACTGACTTGAAGTATGAATATAACATGTTACATTTTAAACATACATACATACATAATAGAACCTTTCACAGTAGGAATGGTCTTTAGGAGTATTTGGTTATGTCTTTGGGTCTTACAAGCATACCTGTACCATTCATGAAATTGATGAACTGAGTCTTCCATCCATATCTAGATTCATTTTAGTTTTTTTCATGGATGATAAATTAGTGTATTTTTATAATCAATAAGACTATGAAAAATATCATTAGATCATTTTGGATATAATTAGAGAGCATCAATTATATGACAATCCTTAAATGTTCCACTTTATGATGGATTAGACTCACTTCCTCGGAAACATTATCTCGAAGACCAGAGTATTAGTGAACCCAAAGAAGGAGACAGATATAGTTTTTAGGTACATCCAAAGAACATATTTAACAGATTTAGTGTCATGGATATTGATAAAAATTACATTTATTTCATATTGGACTTAAAACACACTAATTCTCCCCTTGATAGGCTTGAATAAGAATGGTTTGAAGTTTGTATGGTTAAATTTTTAAGATTTAGACTTTTAGGAGATAAAGGAGAGGTTTACTTATGCACCAGTATGGATTATGATAGATAATAGAAGGAGATACAATGTGTATTTTCACACAATAGTTATCAATCATGGAGTATTATTGATACATGGATATATATTAATTGTGTTCACTTAACAATAGCTGAGGAAAAAAGAGAAGAACTACCTGAATCATGATCTTGAGTTAGATGTAGTAATTCATGATTTGAGATATTGAATACACTATTTATTGGGAGAGATTTTATGGTCTACACCGACCAAAAAATCCTCAAGTACATATTTATATAGTGTGATATAAAATTGAGTCAGTGAATGTGGGTGGAGTATCTATAGAATTTTGATTTTGTGATTTTCAAAATGCCTGGAAAAGGTAATGCTGTGGTTGATGCACTGAGTTGGAGAACATAAATAGAGGCAGTTTAGTAGGCCAGTAGTGAGTGGAATCTCATCACTTTTTTCTCTATGAGAAAATTGTATGTGCATGATAAAAATGGGTGGACTTATCTAACATCCGTAGCTAGTTCCTCAAACCTTCTTGATAGAGTGAGGATGAGACTGTTATTTGATTCGGAGGGCTTAAAACTACACAAGATTATGGTAGTTAAGGACTCACCTCATGACTAGATAGTAGGGGAGAATGATTTCTTGTGTATCCATGGTCATGTTTGGGTTCTAGTGGACATATAAGAAATGATGATATTTAATTTTCTTTCCATTTCATGGGAATTGAACCTTGACATAACCATGATATATTGTGATAAGAGAGTTTAGTACTGGTGGCATGGTATAATAAGAGAGGTAGCTGGTTCTATATTGAGATATTCCGCTTATCGACTTGTGAAGGCATAACATCAGTGACCAGATATACTTTTATATTAGTTACCTATTTCTGAGTAAAACTAGATGATGCTGTGATGGATATCGTGACATGTTTGTTGAGGCTTACATGAAGTAATGATATTGTGTTGATGGATGTTTATAAAATCAAAACATTTTATCATTTCATGCCGATTATGTAAATAATCTGTGTTGTTGATCTTGGGAGGTTTTATATCGATGAAAAATTATGGCTCCAATGGATCCTTCAAACTATTTATTCAAATAGGGATTCCCACTTCACCTATCATTTCCACTAGATTTTTTAGAGGGTTCTAGGTACACATATTCTTCTTTGCACAACATACCACACATAGACTGATTTCCAGTCTTATCCTATGATAAAGGTGCTTGAGGAAATGTTGCAATCATGTGTCCAAGATTTTTCAGGCTTTAGGATAATCATATACCTCTTGTGATGTCCCCATACACCAATAGATATTATGATACTATTCAGGTGGAACCATATAAGGATTTTTGTTGTAGCACATGATGATTGCACCTATACTGGTTAGGGTTAGGCGATGCCACTTTACTGGGACTCCATATCATGCTGGAGACTTATGAGAGGGTCCAGTTGATTTAGAAGGATATGGATACTATACAGTATCAATATAAGTCATAATCCAATTGCTATGGATGACCTTTATTGTTTGAGGATAGGGATCATGTTTTCTTATGTTTTATACCAAGGCTGGGACATAGGTGGATCAGAAGATAGGGTAATCTTTGACCATGATTTGTCAGGTCATTTGAGATTCTAGGTAGAGTTGGGCTGGTATCCTTTTAGTTTCTGTTACCTTAATGGTACATAGATATGCATGAAGTGTTCCACATATCTCAAATACTCAAATATCTCTTAGAATCGTATCATTCGTTTCATACTAAGGTGGTTTAGGTATAAGATGATTCATCCATTAAGGAGTATCTAATTTTTATCATTGAAAAGAGGATGATGTTTATCCATGGATAGTAAGTTCCACTTTTACTAGTGATATGGAAGAATGACCATTTATTGGATGAGATATTGGATTGGTAGGTCATCATGTGTGTTATGTGAATGGAGTTATTCTAAAATTAATCTTCACCACCCTTAAGAGGAAAAGTTGGAGAGGAATTTCATTATGGGGGAATATTGTTATAACCTAGGTTTCTGAATGAGGTATGGATCCCTTTTTTATATATTTAAATTCTTGAATATGACCTATTGTGAATTCCCGTTGAATCCACAAGAGTATAAGGGGGAGTTCATGGGCTTATCCAGAGCCCCGGACCCAAGTATTAGGGTGAAATGATCCTAGTTCACGGTTATTAAAACTATGCAAGGAAGGCCACATAGTTTGATAAACTGTGTGAGGTATGGTATGAGAGTAGAAAAGGGATGCACGATTAGGCCAAACCATGTGAGATGGAGTACAAAACTATGAGGAAACCTATAAACTTATAACATATCATTTTTCATGGTTTCCATAAGGTTATTAAAATTATGCGGGGAAAACATGTGGGTTCCCTTGGCCTACAACTAATTATAAATGGTTAACATATTATTTACAAACTCTCAGCTCAAACCATGCGACCGTAATTAATTTGGTAAATTTATTATTTCATAATTAAAATAAATCTATTTTAATCCAAATTAAATTTCTCATTAAACCCACTTCAACCCTTAATATTTTGAGACCATCATTTTATGATAATTCCTAGAATTTAACCTCATTCTTCATTTTATATGTGATTCAAGCATGGAATGTATCATTGGATCTACATAAATGAGTAATCGATTACATTTTAGTGATTCTTCATTCATCTAGATATCGATGATGTTATTTAGGTGAAAGATGATTTTACATAATTTCAGGTTCTTCATATGTTTTTCATTTTTTTCGTAATCCAAGTTGAATTTGGAGTCGATACTCAATGAGCACTCTTCAAAAAAGCTAAGGTAGGTGTTCTATTCAGTTTTCATGTGTTCTGCCACATTATTAGTCTACCTATTACTGTAACACCCACCAAACATATTGGTGCGACACCATAAATAAATTTATTAATTGAATTCGATGTAATAAGACCAGTTATTTATTCCCTAATGTTCTTTTGTGATGATATGGTTGTTGCTTCATGATCTATTGACACACATGGGGTCTTCCTTAATAATTTCAATTTTATTCTTGCATGGAACCACCTAATGGGCGATTTATCGTGTTTTCCTGATGTAGGAATCCCAATTATAATTTAATGGAATTAAATTTCTTATTTTAGAGATGTTTTTCCACTTTCTTTATGATATATTTATATTCCGTGCCTGAATTTGTTAAATGGATTAATTGTTTTTTGTTCAATGAGTGGGTATACTCAATTGGTAGTTTTTAAATTGCTTGAATGGTTTAATTGTAAAAACATTTATATGAGTGGGTATAGTCATGAGATGATTTGAATGTAAAATGGTTATGTGATTGGGTACTATCATATTATTTGAAGTGATTATTTGTTTCAAATAAAGAAATTATTATTTAGATTCTTGGGTATTCTCCTTAGATCTTGATGTTGTAGTGGTCACCTTTGATAGAGTATGATCCTTAGGTATTTATTTCTTGGGATGTCATGGGCCTTTCTACCCCTTGGTTCTGGCTTTCTTATACTCGCATAGGACATATTCATTTTACAAGCTCTTAGGAATACAAACCATGACTAAACAATTTTCCATCGAGACGATCCTAAGATATATTGATGATTCCTTGGTCTTATACACCTTAGATATGGACCTTAATAGTCTTACACATTTATTATATGTAATAAACATTGGTTTTTTAAAAATAATTGTTGTACCAAATGGCCATGGTTGTTAGAAACATCATGTTGTATGGAAAGGACATGGATGACATGATATGTTTTGATGAACAACATGGACATGTCTATTATTTATTAATTTTTTGTAGTTGTCTTGTTATTGTAGCTTAAAAATATATTACTTGTATACTTGAGAGGATATTCTAGTTTTATAAATTTAGATGTATAAATTCTTTGGGAATCTTTACATTCATTTTCATATTATCTGATTACCTACACCCTTATATCTTTTCATATTACATAGCCTTAAAATGAATAGATCCTTGGGTGGTTTACAACTAGGAATATTTCACACAACCTATTTGGGCCACTATTGGGTTCCCAAATAGATTTTATGGAAGCAAGTCCAGATCATTGAAATATCCCATAGTTTGATGAATTATTTGGTTCCATGCTTAAGAGGATGTGAGCACGAGGTCATCCTAAGGGTCAGAATGATGTTCCGAGATATAATTTTTGTGTGTTTTTAGTTTTTTGGTTACTTGTATTTCATTGTACTATTGTTACGTGTTTTGAGATCTTTCATAGAAACATTACATGTATAATCATTTTCTATGTGAAACAATTCATGAATTTATATATACAAAATTAATGTCTTATTTCCTTATTAGTTATCTAATTATTCTGTATGCATCTACTATTTTTAATTTTCTTTATTCTATTATGATATACTTTTGTGATGATGGAATAGTCTAACCATGAACACACCCAAGGCCCTCGAAAATAGTTGTAATCTTTTTTTGTGTGGAGATGCATTGATACCATGTGGAAATCCAGGTTCAGGGCACTATTGAGTAGCATCCAAGATCATGGTGTTATAATGTGAGTTTGGGGTTTTTAAACCATCATATAAAATGTGGATGAATGATTCATGAACTCATTTTGATGGATAAAAATTTATCTTACCAATCAAAAAATTCTACTTATAGGCATGTTCATCCCTTTTGTAACTCACACTAAAGAATTGATTCATTAAATAATGGTCTATGGTAAGCCATAAGGCTCTAAAATCCATTTTAATGGTGTATAAACCCTTCATGGGATCCACCCACACTTACCTAACCTCTTGAATAGGGTTCAAAGCTATCATCAACTATGATGTTAATGCCCCTCTTACATATGACCACTTACAATATTGACTTATATCATGCATACCATTGGAGGACATGAAATGGTTTTTTAATTTTTTAGAAAATTCAAATGTGATCATCACTAGCAACATCACACATGATTTACAAAAAAAATAAAATAAACTGATAAGAATGTTTATAAATAACCTGTCATGATATACTTTAATCACATTCATTGACGATCAGTAGAAAAAATGAATTCTATCAGGGTATTTCTTGGAATATGAAAAACCTATAATCTAGGGAATAAACATCAATAAATAATGAAATAATAATGGAAATTTGAAATTGATAAAGTAAGTATGATTGGCTATTCCATAATGATCTTATAAAATATATTTCATTTATAAATATGCCTAAAAATAGAAGAAATGGCCTTATAAAGCGATGAATGATGGGGGAAAAGGGGTGGGGTAGGTGTGGCCTATGGAGAATGAATTACAAGAATTCATCTTTTAATTTTTTTTAACCATAGAATAATTAATAAAAAATGAAAAAACATGATAGGGGGACACTAGTTACATATTAACCTATAATAGGATGTTTGGTCCCCATTAGTTACCCTCCCTGAGGACATCGACCATCCATAATCCTAATTGGATCTTCCTTATTTTTTTATTTCCCTAGGTTACCAAGTCTACTATATTGAGTACATGGTGTTGCCATTCCCTAAAAGGAAAGAGCCCAGACATGGGGAATATCCCAATAAATGACCCATCAATATCCAATAACTCCACTAACATCTTAAACCCATATAAATACTTGTGGTTTGACAATGGATTTAAATAAATTCAGGAATAATAAAAAATATGTGCATTAAAATTTTGATGATTAAGGGAATATTATTTTTCTATGGAGAAATACATATTTTTTATTGTGATCTAGATAATTCATTACTGTCTAATCCAAAAATTTATTTAATAAAATTTGTTTCATTGAAAATACCCCACACATAGTAATCCCACCTGAGTTGATGAATACACAATGTTTACCATATAAAGTCCACTGCAAAAAGGATAACTGTTGATAACTAGAACCAAAGAGATATATTCCATAATTTGAGACATTTCCCAAGTGAGTGAAAAAAATGTATTCATATATATATACAAAACCATGAAATAAATAATATACATCATAAACATAAAGTAATGAGACATTCAATGAAGAGATAATTAATCCATGTATGTAACATATAGAAAAATACATGTAAGGAAAAGGTACAGTATCCAAATCAAATATGTAAAATAATTCCATATTAAAAAACATCAGTAATATATTAAACCTAATGAAAAACAAATAACTCTTAGAATAAAATATCGTAGAATAATTATGATCTCCCATACAAACCATATCTTCCTACTACCCAACCACTATGATCATCTATAAGATGCAAAACAACTATACTAACAAAAGTATAATGTTATATAGTTTCCCAATGGGTGTGTTTATAACATTACATAGTAGAAAATCCAATGTACCAAACAAAAAATTGGCCCAAAATAATTTTTTAATAATAATAAATTAATAAAATCATATAACAAAATTTGGAACTCATATATTAATACCACTCTAGGATGTAAACAAGGTCAATCTGTAGACTAAAAGATTGACTATTTTAGGAATATTTATCTACTCTATCCACATGCATAACTCTATATATAACAATGATAAAGAGGGTAATAAAATAAGAAAACTATGTTTTAAATGTCACAACATTTTCTATGAAGAAATCATTTGTCAACATCAATACTAAATTCACTAATTTTTGTAATTTGAGAAAATTTGGGGGCCCTAGGACTTAATAAGGTATAAAATCCTTTGGGGGCCACCTAACCACAAAAATGGGTGACCCATGACACACTGTGAAGAAATATTCTACAAGGGTTATAACTGAACATATCTAATATATAGAGTACCCATATTTAATTGAGAATGGAATTAGCCAATATGAAAATTATCTACATTCACGATATAGAGAATCCACAAACCCAGAAAAAGGTTCAAGAACCATATCTCAAAACACCCCAAGACAATACAATATTTTCTTTTTAGAATAAAATTAATTTTTTTGTATATTGATTTATGTACAACACAGTGATAAGATTATGAAATGCACTACACTGAGTCATCTTGTGTTACACGAAAGACCATGTTTTACCACCTTTAAATGGTTCACCTATTTAAAAAAAATTGGAACATTAATAAATATTAATTTTTATAATAATCTTCATTTTTTAATTATAAATGACAATATCATTTTATGGGAATTTGATTTTTGAAAAATATCATTTTTTTTAGAAATAGTGGAAAATACTACATTTTTGTTGAAAACAACCTTTTCATTTAAATAATTAATAATGATAAATTATATTACAAGATAGTTTAGAACTTTTGACCATTTTCTTTTAAAAACCCTCTTTATCATCACTTATATATGATTAGATTTAAATTTAATTTATACACTTCTATGAATTGAATATGGAAAATTAGATATACATAGTTGGAATAAGTATAAAATTTATATTCTAATAAAATTCACATAATTTTCTACCAATAATATTAGTGAAATTATTTAAATTTAATTACAATTTTAAAGGTAAAAACTAATTTAACAAGTAGTGAAAAATTAAACATAAGGGGGAAATGACATAGACCCTTGTCCAAAACCCATTTTCTACCCATATTCCTACCAGAACCCTTTTTTCATAATATTATGATTTATTGAGATGCTATTCCATGAATGTGACTTATATAATATTTTATTTAATTAAAAAGACAAAAAAAGCAATCTTCTACACCTTTAACATTTATAAAAACTTGAGATATGTAAAACATATCATATTTTCGGTTATAAATTTATTTTGGAAATATAAAATGAGTAATTGTTATCATTATAATTTATAATAAATTTTTATATATTAATTATTTACTTAAATTGATTAATAAATGCCACCAATGAGATTATTTTGTTAATTATTAAATAAAATAAATGATAATAAAAATATTAAACATGCGTAAAATTGAATGAATTATTATGTAACATTATTAGTTTCAGATTAATAAGCCATGTTACATAGATATGTAATTAATATATTTTAATTTTGTAAATGTATTGATATTTTAAATTTTAAAATAATTAAATAATTTCAAAATTGGAAATAATGTTATTTTACAATAGGTTATATTTTATTAAAAGAATTTCAATTACCAAAAAACATATCTTATAAAAATGGATTTTAAAATTTTAAAAAATATAATATATTTTTTATTTATAAACCAATTATCCTTTTATAATGATAATATTGACCCCTAAATTGTGAAATCATTTTTAGCATGGTTCGGGTTAATGTAATGTTTCTTCACATTATATGTGCTTCTATAAAAATTAAATTCGAAAAAAATTATTATATTTTTTTAAAATTATAAAATTTATATATAATTTAGTGGGTATATGTTTTCTAAAGAAATATAACTTTATTTTATTCTTAATGGTAATATTTATTAGGTTATAAAATTGTATACTTTAATAAAAACCTAAATTGTAATAGTGTGGAAGCATAAAAGTTATGACAAAAAATTATAAAAATGAAATTATTTTTTTTGGTGGAATTTTTTATGGACAATAATTAAATTTAATCAATTATTTGTACACTATGGATTCACATGAGGAATGAGTGGCCTCCCAATAGTGTTTAAATTTTATATTAATAATACTACCATTCCCCTAGACTATAAAAAAGAACTCACCACTATCACTTCATCACACCACTCTAGAAATTTGTATCATCCAAAACCATCCCAAATAATCTCCCAAAATCAATCCTCTAAACCTGGAATCCTCAATTTGGGCATAAATCAATCCAAGCAAGTCCTTTAGTGAAAACTAAAATAATTTACATGAAAAATAGGTGACATTTTTGAAGATCACTTTAGTTTTATTTATTTCTATAAACATTCATATATTATTACTACATGATAATATAATAAAATAATTATTATAAATATAATAATATGTTTTACGGTTAAGGGTTTAACATAAAACTATACACACATCAATCAATTGGGTAGAAAAATTATCGTTCGTGTATCTGGTGGACTTCCACCTCATGAAATGATGTATTTTTTTTCAATTAACTCATCTCATAGTTTATAATTATGTTGGACACTCTATTTTTATACAATATATATGATACTTAAGTAGTATTAATACTTATTTAATTTTTAAATAACACATAGATTCATGATTTTTATTTGGTGTAAATATGATAACATCTTTTTTGTATGTGTGGACTACTATGTCCTCAAAGCGATGTGATACATTCATAATTAAATTGAAAATATTAAGGATTATATTATTTTAAAAAATGTTAAATAAATGAAATATATATGATATTAATGTTATAAATAACATTTATGAAATATAATATATAATTTTCTTTATTACCATTTTCACACTCTAAAAAAGTTATAATGTTGTCATCAACGTTTGGACTACTTCCTCCTCAACAAGATGTGATTCATTTAATATTAATGTAATTTTATGTAAAAGAATATCTAATTAAATAACGTTGTGTTTATGAAATAATTATAATTATGAAAATTTAATGTTTTACACCTCTATTTTTAATGCACACAAAAAATACGTAGTCAAGTTAAATCTAGATTACCTGTGTTTACTCATGTTTACAGATAATACTGATCTATTATGTTAGTATTTTAAATCATTGGACATATAGGAAATATTTTAAAAGGTATAAGCCACCATAATGGTTGAATAACTATTGGACATCTCACTAATTATATAAAATCAACTAAGTATGAGTTACCATTAAGGAAGTATCGTTTTTCTGATGTCTCACTATCAAGTGTCTCACCATCAGGATAGATGTTTAATGAGAAACCATTATTCAATCCAGATTTGACATCTTCTCATATATTTTACAAAGATTCCATATCTCCTCAATCAACATTCAGACTCAATCCATAATTTTCACAATGTATGAGTTAATAATGAAATGATTCACTGATAAGTTGACCTACTATCAGATACAAGTCACCGTTATGTTGACCTACCACCAAAGTGACTTACCACTTCTTGAATCAGCATTCTAGGTCAACATTACAAGGAAACATTCAAAAGTACTATTCATAGGAACCATCAATCCATGCCACCATTAACAGACACTATCAATTCATCATTTTTCATTTAAATTCAAATTTCATTGTAACCATAATTATTTAATGATAATACCATTATTTAGATTAATTTATATTTCAGTATTTTTCATACAATATTTAAATAAATGTCAGACTACAGTATTAGGTACACGGTACTAGAAAATGATCAATATCATTCCCTTTGTCTTCTAAATTTTTAAAAAAATTATAATAAAAAATTTAGTTGATGAATTCATGTAGTCATGTACCTGAATAATACACAAGAACTACTAGAAATGGGTATAAGAAGATTTTTCTGAGAATTAAAACTGAAGAACATATTTTCACCATAAAACTATGTGAGGAGATGAACTTATCAAAAAAAATCAATACCTCATTGAAAAAATAATACAAAAGCTCTCACGGTTCTCTATTTTTCTATATAATTCTAAAAGATGACTCAATATGAATTTTAGTATAATGTACAAGTGTCAGAAGCTACACAATATATCAAAAAGATATTTTTAACACTCTTCTATATATTTTTCACTTTTTATGAACTATTTTTTAAATTTGGAGAAGTGTGTATCTATATCTATTCTATGAAAATGCACATACTCTTGTAAAAATTTGGTTGAAACACAGATATATTCACAATATATATTTTACATTTTACACTACCATTGATAATAGTTTAAGAGGTCTCTTCATGGCTTGTTTTTTATTGATTTGATGAAAAACTATGGAATATGACTTTTTGGCTTGGACATATATGTACACTATTTTTTAACCATATCCAGGGTGAGGATAAAAGTATATTAATATAAACTAGTTGGCAGTAGGTGACTCCCATGTGGGGAGGATTCTGTCTTATCTTGAGACTAAAACTCTTGTTTATATTCTATTGTGTTCTCTAATTTCTTTATTTATCTATTTTTGAATGTTTAAATCATAAAACTTCACTTTTTATAGTTAATATTAATTTTTTTAATATAATTATTTTATTTAGTATATATATTTAAATATTTTAATTAATAATTCATATTCGTTTACCTGAGAACTAATCACTCTTTGAGAAATCATTCAAATAATGAAATCATTTATAAACATCCCATTTAGCTAACTCTCCCATTTAATTTTAAATTGGGGGACCTATAAATTACAATTTTAGGTAGAAATTTTTATAGGATCTCAATTAACCCCCATCATGAGTGTCCTAATTTGATCAATATTTTCTATCATAGGTTCTTACATTATGGGTTTTCAATGTTTTAATGATTTAAAATATATTTTACTATGATTTTAGTTGTGTTTTAATTAACTAAATATTTCTTTCAGTTCAACATTTGTACTTATTTAAATATTTTTTATTAATTATCATGGATAATAGACATAATGTTTCTAAAACAAACATACCTCCCCATTTCAAAGGCACAAAGTATGACCAATGGGAAATAAAAAATGAAAATGCATTTAGAAAGCATGGGTTTTGACATATGGTCTACTAAATTATATGAGTATAAAATACATTATAATACTAAAAACACTCATAATGATGCAACTATGGATTCCTACAATAATAATTTCAATGATATCAGTGCCTTATATTTATCACCAGGTGTTGAATAATTCAATATTATTTCTGCATTTAAAACAACCTTTGAGATTTAGGATATTTTAGCTGCTTCACATGAAGGAACCACTAATGTTAAGGAAATATGGATTCATACATATACTATGAGATATAAAAAATTGAAATTGAACCATGAGGAGTCTATTTTTAACATGTATGTTAGGTTCAATGAGATCATGAATAAAATGAACACACCAAGAATGTCAATCACTACAAAAGAACAAATCTTGAGAATCTTGATATTTATTATAGAAAGATGGAGAGGGACATCAATTTCAATTAGATAATATTAAAAATTAAATTCAATACCTATGAAAGAGATGATATTAATGATGAATATGTATTTGGAAGTGTTAAAGGTTAATCATGTAGAATATGATGAAGCTATAATAATCTCATTGGCTATCAAAACCACTGCTTAAAAAAAAGAAAATTCAGTTTCATACTAAAATTTCAAGCAATGAAGATTCTTCAACAGATAGTGAGGAAGAAATTGAATATCTGTAAAGAAAATTTATGAAATTATATAGGAAAAATGTTATTTATAAATACTAGCTATAGAGGGAATTATGAGAAAAATTATAATTAGAAAAATAGAATGGAAATGAATTGATAATACGAATGTGATAATATGATATAAATGAAAAATAAAAGGACACACAAATAATGAATTTCCAAAACTGAAGTATAAGAAAAAAATATGGGGACCAAGAAAGAAAATAAAAAATGGGTATAAAGGCTACCTAGAGTGTTTCTGAGGACAACTCTAGTGAATCAGAATCATCAAATGATGAAATGGTTGAAAAATACAACATGTGATTTATGAAAAACACTTCTGATTTAACACTTGTATCTCATACCAAAATATTGATACTATTCTATAGATTAATCTGAATGTGACACTTCTAAAAGTATGAACATTGAGGAAATTTTTCAAAACTAAAAAAAATTATTGAGGATACATTCAATGAGATAAAAGATAAATATAAATCACTGAACAAAAATTGATCTTTCTAATAATATTAAATCTGAACTCACTATAGAAAAAAATAGAATGCTCAACTGCTCATTAATAATACTGAACATAAACATTATAATGAGAAATTAAAGAAGGAAAAAAATATACATATAGTAAAAATACCTTAATTCAAATAGTATGTGAAAAGGTTTTTCCAAAATTTACTACTATAATTGGCGATCAACATGGGAATTATTTTAGTTAAAAATAAAATTATATCCCAATCTGTAAAATTATATTTTTTACCGAGATCTGAAAAATAGTCTCAATGTTCTAGTGATATAAAATCATTTAATACTTCTAATTAATTTTTATCTAATAAATTATATTTTTCATAAATATTACAAAATTATTACAGGAATCCCGTGAAGCAAACATGGGTTCCTAAACCCTTAATTAATAATATTATTTTACCTAAGAAAATATGGATACCCAATTATTTTCATGGTTAAACATTTTTGTAGGATATATGTTTGAAGAGTTCCTATATAAATGTATGACACTTATATAATGGGTGTTCAAGACACATGCCAGGGGACTAATATAGATTCAAGAACCTCATAAATATTGATGGACGACATATCACAATTGGTGACAATAAAATTGGAAAAACTAATGGTATTGGACAAATTAGAAATAATAATTCAGTTTGAATTTATATTATTTTTTTTGATGGTCTAAAGTACTATATGCTTAGCATTTCACAGTTATGTGATGTTGGTTTTCATGTGAAATTTGAAAATTATTCTTCTAATGTTATCAATTATAATACATATTATGTCATTATTTATTTTATAAATTAAATGTTTTATGCTATTAATCTGGATTCCATAGTTTCAAATAATGTTTATTTCTTAAGTTCCTTTCATAATGAATTTTGGCTCTGGTACAGGATACTAGGACATTGTAACAGTCGCTCACTTAGGATGATTACTAGAAAGTTATTATTCAAGGATTTATATAAATAAGAATTTGAAAAGGATAAAGTATGTCAGATTTTTCAAAAGGGGAAAATATAAAATATCATTCAAATCAAGAAAATATGTGTCAACATCTCAACCACATGTGTTAGGTCACATTGATTTGTTTGGACCGTCTAGAGTTTCAGGCTTAAATGGGAAACACAATCTATATATTCTCATAGAATACTTTTCATGGTATTCATGCACCTTTTTTAATCTCAGAAAATTTAGTCTTGTTACTATTTCAACAAGTGTGCTAGATCAATATAAAAATTCTGTGTAATTAGAATAAAAAACATAAAAGGTGACCGTGACTCAATGGATAAAAATTAGGTATTGGAATATTTTTTCACACAAATGGCTACAGTCATAATTTCACACCTCCTAGGACACCCCGGTAGAATGGTGTTGTATAAAGGAGTAGTATAACCTTACAAGTGATAGCTCAAACTATGCTTAATGAATATGATCTACCTATTTTTTTGGGCATATGCTACATATAGAATTTATTATTTAATCAATAGAGTCTCAATTAGAACAATCATAAAGAAAACCCCTATGATCTATAAAATATTAGGAATCTTAATGTCAATCACTTATTTTTTTTAGTTTTAAATTATTTATTATTAGTACAAATGATAATCCTAGATATTTTCCTTTAAGTGTGATGAAACGATTTTTCAAGGTTTTTCAATATGTAGTAAACCCTATTTAGAAATTTAAATGAGAAAAAATGTGTGGAATAATTTACACATGTAAAATTTGATGAAATAGATCCACATAAATCTAAAGAATCCTTAAAAAAATATTGAATTTAATTTGTCGAATCAAGACTTAAATTACAAATTTTCAGATTCGGTTGTCCAACATGCAGAAAAATCTTCAAGTTTAAAACAATATCCCGATTCTGACCAAGTGGAACCTTAACCTAGAGGAGAACATGAAGTGACAAAACCTTGCTTTTTTAGATCCATTAGAACACTTAAAGCCCATATTTTAGATGTTGTTGTTAGATACATAGACACAAGAACACCTTATATAACTTCTCTAAGAAATTAGGTTGGACATCAAGAATTCTTTCACAACATGAACCTAATAACATCAATGACACAATCATTGATTAATTATGTATTATTTCTATTAACAAAGAATTAAATAAATTTTATAGAAACAATGTATGAAATCTTTTTGATACACCCAAAGACACCTTGACCATAGGCACTTAATGGGTGTCTATTAATAATGTGGATGAATCTATTATTATATAAGAAATAATTTCAGACTAGTTGCACAAGGTTATATTCAAGAATACGGAATAGACTATGAATAATCCATATCATCTATGGCATTGATTAAATCCATTAGATTACTATTAGCTTATATATCACATGAAAATTTCTATTTTTATTAGTTAAATGTTAAAGTGAATTTCTAAATGGTTATATAATTAAGGATTTTTTTGTTGAACAACCCAGTGATTTTTCAAATCCTAATCTTCCCAATCATGTTTTCAAGTTAACAAACACATTGTGTGGTTTTAAACAACCTCCAAGAGCTTAGTATGTTAGAATTAACACTTTTCTAATTGATAAATGTATTTATAAAGGTATAGCTAATCCTACTCATTCCATAAAAATAATCTCTAATGATGTACTTATTGTTCAAAAAAACATTTATTCTATTATTTTTTGATATTAAAAAAATTATTTAAGTATTAACTTGTAAAAAATGAAGGAAAATAAGATGGAAATGTGTATAATGATTGAACTCAAATTATTTCTTCGATTTGGAATTTTTAAAAATAAGAAGGTATTATTTTAAATCATGGTAAATATACTAAATAGAATTTAATTCAATTAGACCTAGATTGCAATAAATGTAGTGATACTCTCATGAGTAACACCGTTAAATTTCTTCACGATGAAGATGTATTATTTGTGGATTAAAACAACTATAGAGGTATGATTGGAAGTCTTCTCTAACTAACTTCTAGCCGACCGGATATTATGTTTAGTGTATGCATGTGTGATTGTTTTCAGGAAAATCCTAAAGGGTAACACCTTCTTATAGTCATAAGAATTTTCAAATACCTAAAATATACTTCCATCTTATAACTATTTTACACTAGAAGAAAATAATTTTACAAATTTATTCAGGTGTGGATTTTTGTGGTTACAAGTTTGAAATAAAAAGACCCTTAAGAACCAGTCAGTTTTTAATAAAGTCTTTAGTTTCATGGTATAGTATGAAAATTAATTATATTGCACTATCTACTACAGTGGATTAATATATAGCTACTCGTAGTTTTTTTGTTCAAATTTTGTGGATGAAACACACATTACTAGAATATGAATATCATTTTCTAAATATCCTTATAAAATGTGATAACACAAGTTCGATAATCATTTCTAAGAACCCATTTTATCATTCGAGAACAAATCATATTGATGTATGATATATTTTTTGGATAGATCGTTATCAAAAGGTGATATAAGTATTGAATTCATTGGAACTGAACATAAACCTGCTCATATTTTTACTAAGACATTAAATTATGAGAGAATGAGTTACATCAGACATGAGTTGGGGATAATCAATTTTCCGTGACTAACCATTAGGACCCATTATTGATGAGTCACTATTGGTACCCACTATTGATGAATAAACATTGGGACCCATTGTTGATGACTCACCGTTGATGACTCACTATTGGGACTTAATTTTTGGAATCACTATTATCACTCACCATTTATGACTAACCATTGGGACCCACTGTTGATAACTCAGCATTGATGACTCACCATTAGGACTAAGCGTTGATGACTCACTATTGATGACTATATATTGAGACTCACCATTGATGAATAACTATTGATGAATTACCGTTAGGACTCACCGTTGAGTCTTACAATTATTTACATTGTCATTTTTTCTCACTCATACCAGAAAACTACTATCTTATTTATTTGACTTTATTTTTTCCAAACTATATATATATGATTTCGAAATACCCAAATTATAAAAATTGAAAACATCCAAATCACTTTTCTCTTACTATGGAAATCCTCTCCCAAACCAAACTTTTATCTCCCAAACCATTATTATCTTCTTCCTTCAAACAAATCCATCCAAATATTTCAAAATGGATCGAGTAAATCTTTTACCTATGACATATCTGAATAGGCCTCATCCTTCAAATAAGATAAAACGAAACTATAGTGAACATAAATACTAACTGATTATCACCAAACTAGAAATACTAATAGTGGTTATAGAAAAAAAATTGTATGATGACTAGATCATAACATGTAATTCCATGGTATTTAATGTGATGAAAGTGCTTGGTTTCATGGAATGGTTCTCTAACAAAAAATTACTTCTATATCTGAGGATAGTTCACGATTTTTGTTAGTATGTTGAGTTCATTCATTATGGAATAGAAGAACATTGGATAATGCTAAGAATCAGTTGACAAAGGATTTAATTTTCTTCTAGTAAATGGGTAGAATGATTAAATATAGCTCCTGGTGGTATTTAGGAAGATCACCAAGGTAGTGCTCCACATTCAAGTGGTATATATTGTTATAAATAATCCTTAGCTAAGTTAACCGGATATGGTACTACCAGAAGACCCATTGCAACTGAAAAATATAAAGAATACAGATTGCTATTTAAATTTCATTAGGATTAACTTTGTCCGAAGAAATGTGAATTTTCATATTTAATGTATATGGATGTTTACTTACTATATCATATGAAATGAGGATACAATATCAGTCTATTAAGATACCTAATGGTTCATATGTGTTATATAATAAGTCCACATTCAAAATAAAACCATATTTTTTATTCAATGAAAATTTATACCAAGCTTAATACTAAAGGACTAAGAAATAGTGGTGAGTATACTGTCGAATATTGTGATGGATTTTACATTTTCAAGGCCATATGAAAATAATAATGATAATCTAGAATAATTGGAATAAATAGTGTGTATAAGATAATGATATAATCTATGAATATTTTAATCCATTTCAACACCCCAAAAAACCAATGATTATAGTCAATCCAGGTTTAGGATGAGAGGAGGTTGCAAAGAATTCAGATGAAGAGGAAAAAGAAGTTAAGGAAGATTAATAAGATAATTCCACTATTGATGATTGAAGTGTTCTCGAGATTTATGTAATCCCTAAATGAATTACATATAGACCTCCAATCCATGAAAACGGTATTACTGCAAGATATTTAATCATAGATGATGGTGATGATGATGATGAAATATAAGAATATGAAGATATAGAATATGATAGTCGAAGTGGAATCTAGGGAGAATAAGATCATGATGAATAAGATCAAGAATGTAAACACGAGGAAGACAATGAAAAGAAGGAATATGAGAATAATGAAAATGGGGATGAAGATGAATGTTATGAATCTGTTAGTGGCTCAGATCATCCTACTAATGATATAAGTCATGATGATGAACCTGGAAATACGGTTGAAACTATTTTAGTGCAAAAGGATCCTATCATGGAATCATAAAAGTCCCCAAACATAGTTTTAGATAATAAAGATGTTCTAGATAATAAAATACAATATAAATTTAGTGTTTATAAGGAAGCACCTATTGGGGGTGGGATAAAACATGATCGAAGAGTTAAAGTTAATTCTATTACTCTTTTTTATTTGTTTTTAGTTGATGAATGGTAAATGTACCATTGATATGTCACGTTGGTATTGGACTGTTCGGATGATAATGTTTTAGAATATGGTCCTAAGGGATATATGGTAAAATAATTGGATCAGTCTCAGAGAGTTCTGGTTGAAAAAAATCTAGTAGTGGCTCCTACTCCTCCAGTTGCACATTTCCATATGGATTATGTTAGTAAAAATGATATAAATGATTTTAAAGAAAAATTATTCGCATATTTCAAAAAGAAATCCATATAACTCAACCAGAACTGGTGAAAAGTATTTGTGAAATATATGAGTTTATTATTTCATAGAATTTTATCTCACAGCTTCTACCTTAAATGGTTTCTGATATTTACAATGTAATAATGGATAATAAAAGGTTGAGTGATGAACTGGCTACTATCATTCCTATAATTAAAGGAATTTCATCTGAATATAATTAATATTTGGAAACATTGGTCAAAAACCATGGAGATACTTTTTTTATGTATTATTATGATTATATATCTCATACTCTAGTACATGACATGGATATTTGATGATCATTTTTCCAAGAAGATTTAAGAGATGCATCAGACTCAGCTGCTACTCATGTTAATTCACTAAATAATTAGTTTGTCAGATCAGTGATTAGAGAAGAATTACTGACTATATTGGGGGTGTTCAGATCAGGATATCTAATTTAAAATTAGATATAACAATGACCATGTACAATCCATGGTCATGATAAATTCAAAAGAGTCCCATGAATCTCAATAAGAGATTACAAAGAATGAATATTTAAACTTTAAAACTATATAACAAACATTAATGGAATTGTTATTTCAAATACTTCACTAATATTTTAATAATTCCCCCTATCACCCAAGATTTCATGTAAAAGGATAGATAGATCAGAAAAATTACTCCATCCCTTCAATCATTTATAGAAAACAAAGGTGACATTATTAAGGAAATCGAGAAAGGTGGGAAGATCATCATGGATTTTCATAACCTCCTATATCCCTATCAGTATGTTGAAAGTACACTCATTATAGCTGCTGAGGCCTTCCCCATTTGACATTTCACTAATAATATTTCTTTTAGTTCAATATAATGGTCTAATAATACTCAGTTTATAGATGCTTTCACTTAAGAACCTTTTTCTCCTCTTCATCCAACCCTACAACAATTTCTTCTATCTCCTTCTCTAGAACTTCATCAATTGTGGAATGTTATCTATCAAATAAAATCATCCCATAATACTTCTACTCATAGAATTACATATATAGTTATTTCAAGGGTTACTATCTCATCGACCAGCACATCAACCATTATTCATCAATCTTATATTCCATCCACTTAAGTACATTCTATTTCTCCAACAGCTTATTTTGATAAGGGAATAACAACCACATATCCTTAGAGAAATCCTGTATATATTTTTCATTGGAAGGGATTTAGTTAGATCCTCTTATCGTATAGTGTATTTTATTTTTATCATCTAATATATTAACTATTTTTACATATTCTATCTTCTTTATCTCATATAATATTTTATCCTCTTGATAATCCCAAAAGGGGGATAATGAGTATGGAATTTAAAATAACAATGAAAATCAGTGTTTTATTTATTTTTATATGATTATTATTATCAAATAATTTAATCTCTCCTGATTGGTATAACATGATACATAGAATAGTTTTTTTACTTCGATCATTATGAGTGAACAACTATTTTGTGTGTAATTCCATGATTTTTAATCATCTAAATGGGGAAATTGTTGGCCTCATCTAGTTTTAATGCTCACAAATCATGATTCATCAAGTTAAATCATGTTTAGATGTCTATAATCATGTTTATATATAATATTAATTGTTTATGTTGGTATTTAATTACATGAGATAGTTTGAAAAAATCTGAAAAAGGATGAGTCCCTGTTATGGTGCACTCACTGTGGGACATCTTATTGATGGCATAAATTCAGCTAAGAATGATTTAAACATAATGTAGAATCATTGTTATGATGTCTCACTATCTAGTGTCTCACTGTCAGCATAGATACTACATCATTATTCAACCCACAATAGACAACATCTCATAATTTTCACAATTTATGATTCACCGTCACATTAGGCTACTATCAAATTCAATCCAAAATAATTGAATAGTATTAATCACTAGTATCATGATCCACTGATATGTCTAACTATTGTTAGATAAAAATCACCATCATTTCCACCTACTGCAATAGTGACTTACCACTACTTGAATCACCATTCCAAGTCACTATTCCAGGACACTGTTCCATGTCACTATGCAGATACTGTAAGAAAAAGTAAACATTTAAAGACACCATCTGTTATTCCCTATTCATTTAAATTCATATTTCTTTATCAAAGTCATAATTCTAAAACATAGTACCAATAATTATTTTAATGTCTTTGTTTTAATTTTAAAGATAAAATTTAAATCAATGTATGACTATAGTATGAGGTATGACGTACCAAACCATTATCGATATCATGCTCCTTGTTAGGAGCATTATATAAAGAAAATACCTGATCAGAAAGGATGTCGTTAAAGTCATGTAATCATTCATTTGAAAAATAAATGATAAATACTATATGAGTTTGTAAGAAGATATTACTGAGACCTCGAAATGATGAAAATATTTACAATAACTCACTAAGAGAGGAGAAAAACTCATCGTGAAAATTAATATCTTACAGGAAACAAAATATAAGAGAACAAGTGATGGTCTATATTATTTTCTGTTTAATAAAGTCAAAACAATATACATTTATATATTATTTCCTAGAGTCACAAGCTACATCGTCTATTATATAATGATATCTAACTCTCGTCTCTCAATTTTTCTCTGATTGTGTACTATTTTTACATTAGGATAAGTGTTTTTATATTTCTGTTATATGAACACACTATGACAACTGTGAAAAATTGGAAGATACAAATCTATCTTCACATTCTATCTTTTAAATTTTACTCTCACATGGATATCAATTTAAGAGGACCCTACATGGCCTCTTTGATATTGTGCACCCCGAAAAGACTGTGGAATTGGTCTTGTTGAACTAGAAATCTATGTTTGTTGTTGTTTACAACAATCTAGGCTGTGGATAAATATTTATTTATTTAAATTTATTGGTATTAGGAGATTTACATGGTTGATTATTAAGTCTCATCTAGATATTAAACCTATTTTTAAATTCACATGCTCAATCTCAAGTTTCATTTTCTTTGTTTGTGTTTATATAAATAATAAAACCAGACTTTTCGTTGATAGTTAATATTATATATTATTTATATTAGAAACTCATTATATAGATCAAATTCAAATTTTTATGTAATAATTCATATTTTTTACTGATAAGAATCACTCTTTGAAAAATCCTTCAAATAACCAAATCTTTTATAAACTTCTCCTTTGGTTAACTGGGCCATTTTGATTTCACATTGGAGGAACATTAAAAATGATTTTGAACATATATTTTTATATGAATTCAATTAAACCCCCCCCCCTTGTGTCATACTATGATCAATAGATAAATAATACGTACAATTTTCCTTAATGTTCATTAAAAATGGAAAAAGTTACTCATACATATATATGATCTACCATCTCTATGATTCTAACATTGGTTCATATTTCATAACCAAATTTTATGAATAGTTTTAAAATAGTATTTATTTTAATAAATGATAATTACATCATCATTATAATTATGGATATTTATATATAATGACCCATTTGACTATAGTTGATCTACAAATTCATTTTAGACACATGAATCAAATATGGTCAAAACACCCTACATAAACTTAATTGTTCATGTTTTTTAATAAAACAACTTAATAAGTGAAATAAAGTTAAAAATAAACATGAAAATATATCTAAATCAAGTATATAATTAAATGATATTTATTATTCATGAATAATAATACCAGCATGACATGTGTTACTCATTCTAAGATATCTTCATATCAAATATTACTTCTATGAGATAAATGTCATATTCACCACTTCTTTTTTGTATATAGTGACCATATTGATATATTATATCATAAATCCTTTTATATTCATTGATTATTCCATTTTAATTATAAATATCTCATTAATGGTGTTTTATTTTAAAATACCAACTGGTTAAAGTTATATTTCCATCTGTATTTCATTTGGGATTGTTAAATTTCTTTAAAACAATCACTTTATCATTATTATTTTTTGTTGTAAATTATATTTCTTTGTGATATCGATATCCATGTGTGATGAATATTATTATTTCCTAAACTGTATAAAATATTTACATATAGTTTTAAATATGAAAATTATTTAATTTACTGGGGAAATATTGATAAATCTTCATCCTTTGGTCAATATGGATATTTGGTAAGTCCCATTGTTTATAAATGTAATCAATTATTAAATATATGAGTAATGATTCTTACCTATAATACATGTGTTTGGGATAGATTAATGTAATCCCATAGAGGCATCAGTAGTCTAATGGGATGAATTCATTTGATAAAAACCATTCAAATTTATAACCATTAGGTTTAAAATAGTCTTGTAAAATGTATTAATAGAATATTTAAGATTTAATAGAAAAAATTAAGTTTTAACCAGAATGTTTTAAACTGTATTATGAAATTTATTTAAGTTAAGGGTTCTATGTACCTAGGACAAATGGTTTCCAATAATAAATCATTACCTTCTTTCATTATTTACTTATTAATATCCAGAACATTTTCACAATGATATATATATATATATGAACTTATTTATCAGTATGTCGATTAAATGGAATGTGTTTTAATTTATTTACCGTTCTATACTATTTATGTTATTCCTTCTTAGTTTTTGATTACACGGAATTTGTTCTATGTTACTTATGATTCTATATTGATTATTCTCATTGATCAAATATTTACTCCTCTGTATTTTACCCTTAACAATAATTTTTTCTCTCCCTTATTTCAGTAATTTCCCCATGATATAGAGATGAGTTCTTGGTATGAGTTTCATTGTTGGTGAGATTTTACTTTTGTTATGAAATATTTTCTATCTCCAATGTAAAATGGTGTTCATGTATGTTTCCTAGTAACCAATACGAAAATATTTTTTTATCCTTTGGGAATTGATTCCTTATAATCATTCTAATGAAATAAAGTAAGACAAAAAATCTGGGCTTCTAGGGTCGAGGTGTTATAGTTGGTATAAAACAATTTCACTAAAAACCATGGAATTTAGATTTTTTGAAACAAATATTAGGGAACATAACACTACGTTATACTTTGTGGATAAGTATATAAGGACATCCCAAAGAAACTATATGTTCAATTATGAGATTAGGCATGATCAAAATTTTCAATTTATGATAAGTTTTCAATATTTTTGGAATTGAACACTATGTTATATAATGTTATGATTAATATTGTTTATTCTATAGTTTAGTAATGTCACCTTGAAAGACAAGGCGTTTTAATACCAATGGCCAATGAAAAGATTAACCTTCTAACAAATAAAATACAATTATTATTAGAACTGATAATGTTATGAATATATTTGGAAAACATAATGAGGTAACTAAAAATAACATTTCCTACTTATAAAAATCAATTCTACAATGATATTACACAATGAAGGATCACTTTTTTTAATAGAATCCCCATTATTTAGTGTGACTACTAATCTAATTATAGCACATTAATGAATTGTTTCTCTATATAGGAGATTTATGGACATGGGATGTGGTGGAAAAGAAAATGGTTACAATTTTGGTGTATTGTATCACTGGTGATGTTTATTAGTAGGGGGTTGTTGATCCATAATACTAGAGAGGAAGAGGAAATATAATTCATGGAATAGGAATCATGAAAGGATAAATTATTTAAAAATTATTTCCCTTATGGTCAACAAATTAAGATAAAGAGGAAATTAATTAGCTTAATGAAAGGGGATGATGAAAGCATTTCTGAGAATGATGATACCAATATATGTTTATATAGGGTTTTTATGTATTACATGTTGAAAAATAATATAAGATTTCCATTTCAGTGAAGGGATTAGACAATTTTTTTGAAGCTCCCTGTTCTCTCCAAAAAAAATCAGTATATGATTGCATAGTTTTAAGTGGTCTTAATATAGAGAAGTAATTTTGAATCTATTATGGATTCGAAGGGAACCCAGAGAAGAAAAGGATGATAGTTGAAAAATAGATATGGTAAAGAAGAGAATGATGTATTTTCTTGCATGGGGTAATTGTGTAAAAAACGCCTCCCTGCTTTCATGATGGGTATGAGAGTATTATATAAGTGTGGAGAAAAGTGATTCCATGTTCATGATTATAAGTGAATGAATGAAAATTACAATGAGTAATGCTTCCACTATAAGGATATTGGGGACTATGAAAATTAATTCCCTAAATGTTAAGGGAATATACCTTAGAAGAAGAAAATAGATCATGTTCAATCTTATGTTATTAACACAACCGAAGTGGAATAAATAATATTCCAATGTATTTGGATACAAGACTAATATTGTTAAAATATTTTATCAATGATGTATTGGTTATAATAATTCTGAAATATACTATCATTTTACAATAGTGATATTTATTTAAGGATTTGAGATTATATATTGAATGGTTCCATAAATTTTGTTTCAGTTGAAAGTTAATCTTTTTGAAAAACACATGGTTGATAGAAATAATACCCTTTAGTATATTACTGATGCTGAGAAAAATATGCTTGGATAAGGAAATTATTGATATGGATAATGTAAATTGGATAATAATTATAGTGTTGGAAATGATTCTAATGTTGTGTATCATAATATATGAAAGGATCCTATGGTTAATATAAGGCCCTAGCATTAAAACATACTTCATACTGAATTAAATGAATAATTCACATTGATGATCTTTTCATGTTTAGAGTTCTAGATAATTATGACATGCCTATTACATCTCAAAAGATTAAAAAGTAGACACTTCTACATAGTTTCCTTTTTTTTCAAAATATGAACTTTTGAAAAAAAGGGTCATGTCTAGTTCCATTTTTAAGAAAACATGACTTTTCCTTGATCCCATCCTTGACCCTATTTCACATTATGTCCTGTGAAAAACATTTCAAAAAAAACATGGGATGAGCATTAAATTCTTAGTAAGGGATACAAAAAGAAGGAAAACTGTTAGTTTTTTAAAACAACAAGTAAAATAAGAATACTTTATCAAAGTAATACTTTTCACCTTTATGAAGTAGTAAATACTCTTCACTAAATAAAAGATCATTACTTACCCTTTTGTAACCAAAATATTAAAATAAAACACATATAAAGAACAGATAAGATTTAATGGTAACTTGAGACGTAAACATACTTAAATGGAATGACCATACGGTCAACTTTCACACGTATCACTAAATGGAATAGCCATACGGAGGACTTCCATACCCAATGCCTTGGAGGTTATAACGTAACCCCCTATCCTGGTATTCACGGCATCACCCGTCATATGGTTTATCATGTAACCACCTGTCAAATGTCCAAGTACCATTATAAAATCATAAGACATAAAAAAATGGAAAAAAACACTTCCACATTTCGATCACAATATATCACTTAAATATATTGACATAAAAAATCCATTATAAAAACCATTTATAATACCAAAATACGTAAAAGTGTATATGGTATTTTTTCCATTTTAAAAATATTACGGCTTATTGAGGAAGCCAAAGTCCAAATAACACTCGCGGCGGTAGAAAAGGTCGTTGTCACCATGTACTTTAAAAGAAACACTCATTTTTTTCATTTTGTAAAAAGCTTCATAGAAAAATATTCCCTTTTAATGAATTGAAACTTCAATGGAGTTTTATACAGTGTATAAAATAAATTCTTGTATTATAACAAAATATGACTCAATGAAAGAATATTGCGACAAAGTCCCTTACCTCGTGTCTGACTTGACTCGATCACTCTTTAATCTCCTGAATCATAAACTAGTGTTAATTTATACTTGCTTAAGAAAATTTTTCAAGATTATTATTCCTTTTATATCACATATTTCCATGTTATAAACATTATGTAATCATTTAATTTAATAATGTTCATTTTGTCGATATTTGGTACTTAATTCAAAAATGGACTTCTTACAATTACATGAAGTTCATGTGATCAAAGGTTCATTATATGCAGAATTATATTCATGATTTGGATGTTATATATATCATATATATCCGGCATATACATGTATTTATAATTTTACATAACATTTATAGGTAAGAAATGAAACGCACCATTCATGGAGACGGTAAGCCATACGTACACATGAATGAAACTTTCATTTCTATCTCGTATTAAAGGAAACAAAACTAAATGAGACATATATATATAATAATTATAGTATAATATATATTTTATATATTTAACATAAGTCCAAAAATTACATTATTTATAACTTCCATGGTTGCCATGAACGAGTCACATCACTTGAGAGGGCGGTAGTCCACACTTCCTCAGATAAAATTATCGTATTTTCACTACATGAAAATCATAAAGGTATGTTTTATATATAAACTACAGAATCATAGAGTGGGAATAAATATTTTATATATCATATATAAATACAGTGACATCATAACATCCACCATGAATGGTGTTAAGAGAATATTGATCTATCATCGTTTCGTGAGGCAGTAATTCACCATCCACAGAAACAATATGTTCTTTAACCATTATACGGAGGCGTGTGAAAGTGTAGCTCTAATCCGTCACATAACAACATCCTAGTATATTGAAGATACTGGTATGGTTACAAAATAAAGGAATATAAATAGTTTTGGGGGTTGGAGAAGAAAAATAAAACAAAAGGACATAAGAGAAGACATTACCATTAAATCGGGTAACTCGGTTTGGTTTGAACCAAAAGGGTTTCTTGAAGAGTGTTATGCCTAAGATAAGGCTTCTAGGATGAGGAGATGGATGTGGAAAGATAAAATTAGCAGTGTTTGGTCGATCCAAAGGCTTGAGAGGTGTGGGCCTTTTATAAGAGTTAGGAGGGACACTCTTGGAATGTTATAAAATGTTACTTTATTATAAAATTATTTTCAGATATTAAATATCCCAAAAGGATATATTTCAAGGATAAGGTGATAAGGGTTCGAGATACAACCATCCAATATGTTTTAGATAAGTGTATTTTCTATATTTTACCTTATCGTTTTATTTTATTTAAATCTTTTATTAATGAGCTAATCGCTTCATCATCATGGTGACATAAATAAATTTATTTATTTAATGTCTAAAAATTATAAAAAAATATCATGATGTAGGAAATCGTTTTAGCGTTCTAATTAATAATTATAGTAAAAAATATTAATTTCATAACCCAATTAGAAATTGTTTTAGTAAAAAAATCCATGTTTGTGACATTTTTATTTTAATTTTAAATAATAAGTTATTAATGTCATTTTCTTACCCATGTGGCTCCATGGGGTCCCCAAGTTGACCCATGTATTTTCTTGATGGTGCATGAATCATCCAATAAGGGTAGGACATGTGTCAAGGTAATTTCATATTATTAAATCATTATTTTTACCTTAAATTAAACTTATTATCTCTAATCGCGATTAATAAAACATAAAAGTTATTATTCACCAAAAAAAATTATTTTCATCCCATTGAACCACATTTTACTTAATAATGACAAAAATGTATTTAGAATTTTTAAAATTCAATTCAAAAAAGTGATAAAGTTTCATTTAAACGAAAAACCAGTTTTTAACTACCACTTAGGGGTTTCACTATTCATCAAAAATTGGTGTTTTTTAGAAAAATACAAAACATTCACCCTGAGCTATACTTGATATTCCTAATTCCAAAATGATGTCTATTTTAAAAAATTAAAAACATATAAGTTTCATTAATTAATTTAATAATTAATTATTATTGTCAAAACAAATAGCGTGTTTTTATGAAACATTATATATCAAAAGATTGACACTAGTTTAAGTTCAATTTCAAAGTTAAATTAATTCGAATGAACACCATTGGATTAAATGGTAAAAGTATATTCTAATTGCACTTTAAAACCAATTCAAAAGATAATATATTCATATAAATAAATTATATTAAAAAGAGTTTTTGAATTAAAATACAACATTTTTCACTTATTCATTAAAAACGAACTTTATCGGAAAAATAACAAAAACATACACAAAGTAAATTTTGATTTCCTGAATCTAAAGAAGGATTTAATTTGGTCTAATATAATTTATAAGAGTGGCCAAAACTATTTTTAATGAGGGTTCACCATCAAAAGGTGATAAATCCACCTTTTAGTAAATATTAGAGTTTATATGCCTAAAATCGAATTCTTTTCTTGTTTTAAGCATTTATATTTTATTGGTTAAATGTAAAAAAATTAACAAACATAAATATTGATATTTTAGTTATTTCTATTCATTCACTCCAATAAAATGGCTACGTGTTAACTACCATTTAAAATAATATTATTATATTACTAGTGTGCAACGTAAGATTTCAAAGAAACTCGTTGCTGCGTATCGAGTACTCAATTGAACATAGAAACCCCTTTAATGTAAAATTAATATTTAAATCACAAATATTAATAAATATTAAAATGACTTATTCTTTATTTACTCGGTAAGTAAAATCATTCCCCCCATTTGGGAATTGCGTCCTTGCAATATTATTCACTTATTAAAATAAGTGGGGGTATTTATCCCTCATAGAAGTTTTAGATTCCCACGTTGCCTATTCAACCATATGGTTTTTCCATAAAAACTTTACATGGTGAATTACCTTTTTCCACAACACTTTCTCTATGTGGTCAAGAATCTGGACTGGATGTTCTTTATAAGAGAGATTCTCTTCTAACTGAACTACTACTAGGATCAAAACATGAGATTGATCTGGCATATACTTTCTCAACATCAAAACATGAATAAAATTGTGTACCTAAGATAAAATCGGAGGTAAAGCCACTCGGTAAGAAAATGATCCAACTCTCTCTAGAATTTCATATGGTCCAATGAACCTTGGACTCAGTTTTCATTTCTTATAAAATCACATCACACTTTTCCATGGTGAAACATTGAGAAAACATGATCACCTACCTCGAAAGATAGATCATTCCTCCAGTTATCCGTATAACTTTTCCATCTGCTCTGTGCTGTTCTCATGTGTTTCTGAATCAACTGGACTTTTTCTGCCATCTCTTATACCAATTATGGTCCCATCATCTTCCTTTCCCCTACTTCATCCCAAAAAGTTGTAGTTAGACACCATTTACCATATACTTCTTCAATCAGAGCCATCTGTATACTGGAAAGAAAACTGTTATTATATTAAAATTCAAAGAAAGAAATATGTTGGTCCCAAATTCCCTGATAATCCATCGATCATGAACGTAGCATATCCTCCAAGGTATGAATTGTTCATTCGGACTGCCCATCTGAGTATGGATGAAAAGCTGTACTAAAATTTAATTCAGTACCCAATGACATCTGAGGGCCTTTCCAAAAGTTAGAAGTAAACCTGGGATCACGATCAGATACAATGGAGAGGGTAACTCCATGAAACCTGACTATCTCATCAACGTACAACCAAGAAAGGTGATCTAGATACAATGTATCTCGAATAGGAAGGAAATGAGCAGATTTAGTTAATCGATCTACAATAACCCAGATTGCATTACTACCTCGAGATGTATTCGGCAATCCCACAACAATGTCCATGGATATATTTTCCCATTTCCACTATGGCACTAGTAATGACTGAAGAATCCCTTTCGGTAACTGCCACTATACTTTAACCTGCTGACAAGTCAAACACTTCATATTAAAGTAATAAATATCTCTTTTCATTTCATCCCACCAATAATACTCCCGCAGATCACGGTACATCTTAGTACTGCTAGGACAAACTGATAACAGGGAACTATGAGCCTCGCATAACAACTCATTCTTCAACTGTGAATCACAAGGCACACACAATCTCTTCCTAAATCTCAAAACACAATCATTATCAATGTTGAATTTAGGCAACTTACCCTTATGAACCAGCTCTACCATTTTCTGCAACACAATGTCTTTCTTCTGTTCATTCCTAATTCTGTCTGATAGAGAGGATTTCACTGATACCAGAAACAAAATAGAAGAACATCCTACACCAACAACTTCTATGCCAAAGTTCATCAAATCCTTAAACAAAGGATCACGTTCCAAACGCAACATGGTTAATGAAGCATTACTTTTTCGACTCAAAGAATTATCCACTTTATTTTCTTTTATAGGATGGTAATGAATTGTACATTAATAATCTTCAATTAATTCTAAACATATCCTCTGTATCATGTTAAATTCATTCTAAGTGAAAATAAACCTTAAAATTTTGTGGTCTGTATATATTTAACACTTAACTCCCTAAAAATGATGCCTCCAAATTTTTATAGCGAAAACCACAGCAACTAATTCCAAATCATTTGTAGGGTAATTTAACTAATAAGATTTAAATTGACGTGAGGCATAAGCATTCTGATCATTATGCATATGGACACAACAAAGTCCCTTCAACGAAGCATTAATGTAGATAGCAGACTCACCATTCCTGGAAGGAAGTGCCAAAACTAGAGCATTCACCAATATTCTTTTCAATTCCTGAAAAAAATCATCACATTCTTTTTTCTAGATGAACTTAACAGCTTTTCGAGTTAACTTAGTCATTGGACTATATAACATTGAAAAAAGTTCAACAAACCTTCGGTAATAACCTGCCAAACCAAGAAAACTACGGATCTCGGTTATATTTGTATGTCTTGGCCATTCATCAACAACTTTTTTTTAGCAGGATCAACAGTTATGCCATTTTTTGAAACAATGTGACCAAGGACAGAAATTTGTTGTAACCAAAACTCACACTTTCTGAATTTTCCATACAGTTTATTTTCATTTATGGATTGAAAAATAACCATTAAATGACTTTCATACTCATATTTACATCTATGAAACACAAAAATATCATCTATGAAAACAACCAAAAACTTATTGAAGAACTCATGGAAAATTCTATTCATAAGGTCCATGAATATAGCAGGTGCATTTGTTAACCAAAAAGGCATAACTACAAATTCATAATGGTCATATCTAGTACAAAACTCAGTCTTCATAACATCTGTTTCTTTTATTTTCAACTGATGTGTAACGCCCCGACCCCAGTTACCCAGAGTCGGTGCATTATTACATAACATTGGCATGATCACAAGAAAGATCAAATCTCGAAAGACCGATTGGTTTAGTAGCCTTGGAAACACTAGATATATTCATAAGTTTTACATTACATCATAAAATGAAAAACTACTACAACAACATAATGTCTCCATAATCCACACTACTATCCCCTCATAATATCCCTGCAGGTCATTCATAATTTACTTCTTCACATCCTGGGGAAAAATAAAACATAGAAAAGGGGTGAGCTCAAATGCCCAGTAAGGATAACAATATAGCGGAAACTTTCATAAATAAGAATAAACATTTAAGGCAATGCATTACTAAAAACAAAAGCCTTTTAAAATTGAACTTCAACATGGTATGGAAAAAGTAAAATGAAATAATGCCATTTACTTATTCACATGGATATTCTACTAATCGAATAATCACATGCAAAAATCAATAACCACTTTCATAATGTTGGAATTCATAATGCCAGACTATCATAACCACATAGCCAAGGCCTCGTGCCAAGACTACAAATAAGATTTTGTCAAGGCCTTGTGCCAAGACACTAGTTTGTCTCATGAGACCTACCGATGCATCGAGGAGCTATAGCGGTCTCCACCCGTCACTTATTAAGTCCAATGCATTCCCATATGAAAAGGTTTAAACATAACATAAACATTCGTATTAAAACTAGCATACGAAATGTCAATACTTTCACAATAAACTATGAATGGTATAAAAATAGAACATCCACAGTCAAACATATCACAAAACCTTCAATACAATATAGAAGTTTTGTATCATAATAAATCAACTTCAAATAATCTTAAAATCCATCAAAGGATGTTGACATAGATGCAATCAAAATTCTTTTTAAAGAAATATCTCCTTTTATTTTGAAATCATTTAAGATCCATATAAAATAAAACATTTTCTTTGAAAATATTCTTATAAGCTTGTAAGGAAAGCTTTGAAGATTTTATAACGGCGTAAAATAACCGCACCCGCCGTATAAGTTAAAAAAAACATTCTTACCTCAATTCTGTCGAAAAGGTTAAAAAGGACCTTGTTTTGAAAACGACGGAAAGATTCCTTTATAAACCTCTTATAAAAAGTCAAAAAAAAGTATAAATGACTTTAACCCATATTCTTGTAAATAGTAAAAATGTTTTGAAATACATTTTTAAGAAACATGGATGTGGATGATAAAGAGATCCCAGTAGATTATTACATATAAACAACCTCGGATAATGAAGAGATTGTGAAATAACCCTTACCTTGTACTTTTCCTTGGTTGGGGTAGGTTAACCTCCTGTATAATGGTGAAATAGTTGTTATTAAATTATACAAGAATCATATATATTAATATGATATCATATATGATCTTTTAACATTGATTTGTTAATAATATCTTAGAATTATCGTCGTTTCGGGAGTTAACTTACTCATTTTCTTTTATATGTTTTGTTACATAAGCCATGGTTGTTGTATCTTATTCATATCCAGAATGATATACAGTCCTTAAACATCATTTTTAAATCATCAAATGATAATTATACTTGAATGGATACGATGGAGAATGAATCTCATCGCGTTCGTGGAGACGGTAGTCCGTACGTACGCACGAGCGACAATATCATTCTTTTGATATTAAAATAATATATAAATGGATGGTATATCATATATACAGAATCATTAACATGTTATATTTATTATTTACATGAGTTACACATCATTATTATACCCATCCAAATAATATTATATTGAATAACAATTACACCACGACGTGGAGACGGTAAGCCGTACGTACGCACGTATGGTGACATGTTATTCAAAGGGTGGATAGAATACTGAATATGATTGTACCATATTTATAATAACATCACAGTATATGTGAGATACTGGAGTTATTATTTCAGAATGGTAAGAACAAAGGAAGAAGAAGTGGAAGAAGAAATGAACTTAGAAAAGGGTGGTGAAATCATTACCTCTTCTTCGGGTTCTTCCTTTTGATTTGATCAAAAGGGCTCCTTAGGTTGGCTTTCTGATCAAACTAAGGCCTCTAGGTTGTATTGAGGGATGTTGGGAGAGTATTTGGGCAGAGTTTGGCCGAACCAAAAGGCTTTGAAGGTGTGAAGAAATGAGAAGGAGGAGTGCCCTTTTATAAGAGGGGTGAGGGGCACCTTTGGAAAAGCTAGAAATATTAATTTATAATAAATTCATATTCGGTTTCTAAAGGCTCCAAAGTTGACTATTCAAAGGATGAGGTGGGGATTGGTCGAAAACAACTCATCCAATATAATTTAGACAGGTTTGGGTACTTATATTAACCTTATCTTTAAGTATTAACTCTAAGTTAATTAGTTTCACTTTTACAATGTCTCTTTGTATTTTATATATTATGGTTAATAAACTTACTATATACATCCAAGCGACCCCCAAGTGGTCCATTAATGATTAACCTATCATAATATAAGTCTCTTGGCCGAACCTTAGATTTTTAGGAATTTAATATCAATTAATAATATAATATTTGTTTTAAGAACTCTTTTATGTCAATTTTGACACTATTCAATAGTTGATTTTTGTGAAACTCATAACAGATTGATTACTTCGAACAAAGTCCATTAAATCAATCCTAATATATCATATCAGCCTAGAAAATTAGTTTAATTCATTAAAAGTTTCATATTATATTTATTTGGGTATTTATAATATCAATTATTTTAATTTTTCACTATTATATTAATTACTGCATCATCATTGTGTCATAAATAAAATAACTTATTTAATGTCTAAAAATTATAAATAAAATATCATTATGTAGGAAATCGTTTTATCTTTCTAATGAATATTTATAATCGAAAATCCAACATGTATAACACTATGTAAAAATTGTTGTTCTAAAAGATATATGCTTGTGTCATTTTTGTATTCATTTTGACTTGATTAAAATAAAGTGTCATTATCACTTACAAGTGGATCCATGGGGTCCCAAAATAGACCCAAAGATGCCCATGGTCGACCATGTATCAACCAATAGGGTTGAGACACGTTTTAGGGTAATTTAGTATTATTATAATATTATTTTTTTTAACCCTTATTTACCGGATTTACCCTTAACCATGGTAAATAAAATATTTACCGCAGTAATTATTCAAAATGTCTAAAAATAAAAGTTACCTATTTACACAATTTGAACATCCTGATTCCAAATATGGAATCCATTTTTCTAAATTCAAAACACAGAAGTGGCAGAAATTAATTTAAAATTAATTCCCGCTGTCAAAACAAAAAGCGTGTTTTTAAGAGATAATAACTATCAAAAGATTGACACTTGTTTATGTTCGGTTTAATTGTAAAATTATGTCCAATGACCAAGATTATATTAAATGGTAAAAATATATTCTAAATATACTTTAAAACCACTCAAATTCACAATTTATCACTATTAATGATTTTGATTAAAAAAGTTGTTTTTAATTAAAATTTAGTAATTTTCACTATTCATCAAAATATGAAAGTTATCCGAAATGTACCAAAATTTCACCCTAGGCTAATTTTGATATTCCGAATCCAAAAATGAAGTCCATTTTGAAATATAGAATATATATGATTTCAAAAAGTAGGTATTACTATTCACAACGGCTAGTTTAATTAGTTGTGGTGTGTGTTAGAACTCGAGGTTGCGTACAACACACGCTATCGCATTATTCGAAGGGAAACGTACCGTAGAAGCTTGGGGTGTTACATTCTCCCCTCCTTCAAATAATTGCGTCCTCGCAATTTCTAGGGTATTACTGCATAAAAAGACTCGGGTGGTTCTTCATCATAAGTTCCTCGGGTTCCCACATTGCCTCTTCCATCTTATGATTTCTCCACAAAACTTTTACCAGACGCGTCGTCCGGTTTCTCAGTACTTGTTCTCTTGTATCAAGAATCCTGACGGGCTCTTCGCAATAAGACAGATCGGGTTCCAGTTCTAATTCCTCATAGGTGAGTACATGCGTTGGGTCAGGCATGTATTTTCTCAACAGAGATACGTGGAACACATCGTGAACTTTGGAGAGACTTGGCGGCATTGCCAATCGGTAAGCTACAGCCCCAATTCGTTCTAGAATTTCGAAAGGTCCGATGTACCTGGGACTCAATTTACCTTTCTTACCAAAACGTATGACTCCCTTCCACGGAGATACCTTTAGTAAAACATGATCACCGACTTGAAATTCCAAATCCTTCCTTCGATTATCGGCATAGCTCTTCTGCCTACTTTGAGCTGCTTTGATGTGATTTTGGATTACCTTTACCTTTTCCATCGTTTCCTCCACCAGTTCTAGACCTACAAGTTTTCTTTCACCGACGTCATCCCAACAGGTTGGTGTACGACATCTCTTTCCGTATAACGCTTCATATGGTTCCATCTGAATACTCGAATGGAAGCTATTGTTATAGGAAAATTCTACTAGTGGTAAATATTGATCCCACATACCCTGAAAGTCAAGTGAGCAAGATCTCAACATGTCTTCTAAGGTTTGAATAGTCCGTTCTGATTGTCCGTCTGTCTGAGGGTGGTAAGCAGTGCTCAAATGAAGTTCAGTATCCAGGGATTTCTGAAGACTTTTCCAAAATCTTGAAGTAAAACGGGGATCACGATCAGAAACAATCGATAGGGGTACTCCATGAAGTCTCACAACTTCATTAATATATAGTCTTGCTAGATGTTCCAGGGGTAGATCTTCTCTTATAGCAAGAAAATGTGCTGACTTGGTAAGACGATCAACAATAACTCATATTGCATCGTTCCTTCTAGGAGTCTTTGGTAGCCCCATGACAAAGTCCATTGTAATATTGTCCCATTTCCACTCCGGTATGGGAAGAGGTTGCATGACTCCTCCAGGCTGTTGCCTTCCAGCTTTCACTTGTTGACAAACCATACATCTTGACACAAAATCAGCAATCTCCCTCTTCATGTTGTCCCACCAAAAATGTTCCTTCAAATCTCTATACATTTTGGTGCTCCCAGGGTGTATAGAGAAATTGGAACTATGAGCATCATCCAGCAATTCCCTTTTTAGATCAGGTATATTGGGAACACAAAGTCTCTTCCCGAATTTCAAAATTCCATCTTCATACACAAAGTCTCTCAATCTCCCATCATTCACAGCTTTAATCTTCTTTTGGAATTCGTCATCATCGGTCTGAGAACTCTTAATCCTTTCTAGTAAAGATGGTTTGGCAACCATTTGAAAATGCATTGATGTTTCACCTTCCCTGGTTATTCCCATGTCCATTTTCACTAGATCCATGAAAATTGGATCCCTTTCAATTCTCATATTGTTCAAAACTCCATGGTCTTTTCTACTCAAAGCATCTGCCACCTTGTTTGCCTTCCCCGGGTGGTAGTGTATCGTACAATCATAATCCTTGAGTAATTCAAGCCATCTCCTTTGCCTCATGTTGAGTTCTTTTTGTGAGAAAATATACTTCAAACTCTTGTGATCAGTATAAATCTCACATTTTTCACCATAGAGGTAGTGCCTCCATATCTTCAAAGCAAAGATCACAGCTGCTAACTCAAGATCATGAGTAGGATAGTTTTGTTCATGAATTTTCAACTGTCGTGATGCATAGGCAATAACTCTATCATTCTGCATAAGGACACAGCCAAGTCCTTTCTTTGATGCATCACTATAAATAACGAACCCATCATTCCCCGATGGTAGAGTCAATATAGGAGCATTGACTAATCTTCTCTTCAGTTCTTCGAAACATTCTTCACACTCTTTTGTCCAAACAAATTTAACCCCTTTACGTGTGAGCTTCGTTAATGGGTTAGCCAATCGGGCAAAATTCTGGACGAAACGTCGATAATAACCTGCCAAGCCAATAAAACTACGTACCTCAGTTATACTCGTAGGTGCTGGCCATTCTTGGATTGCCTTGGTCTTAGAAGGATCAACAGAGATTCCATCTTTAGAGACAATATGGCCAAGAAAAGAAATCTCCTGAAGCCAGAATTCACACTTGCTAAACTTTCCATATAATTCATGCCTCCTCAGAGTCTTCAAGATAATGCGCAAGTGATTTTCATGATCTTTGTAGGTTTTGGAGTATACCAAGATATCATCAATAAATACCACCACAAGTTCATCGAGATACTCCTTGAAAACTCTATTCATCAGATCCATGAATACAGAGGGTGCATTAGTCAATCCAAACGGCATTACAGTAAACTCGTAATGCCCGTACCTGGTTCGAAATGCTGTCTTCAGAATGTCTTCCTTCTTTACACACAACTGATGGTATCCAGATCGAAGGTCAATCTTTGAAAAGTATTGAGCTCCATGCAGTTGGTCAAATAAATCATCAATACGAGGTAGGGGATACTTGTTCTTTATCGTTATAGCATTGATCTCCCTGTAATCGATACATAACCTCATAGATCCATCTTTCTTTTTAACAAAAAGAACAGGGGCTCCCCATGGAGAAACACTAGGGCGAATAAATCCCTTATTACTCAATTCCTCTAGTTATTTCTTTAGTTCGACTAACTCTACAGTGGTCATTCTATAAGGGGTCTTCGATATAGGCCTTGATCCAGGAATCAAATCAATGGAAAACTCAACTTCTCGTTCTGGAGGATGTCCAGGTAAATCTTCCGGAAATACATCTAAAAATTCTTTCACAACAGGTACACCCTCTATTTGAACATTCCTTTCCTCACCGATAGTTACTTCATTCTTTTCCTCCCCAATAATTGAATTAAGTTGAGCTACTGGGGGTGGGTCTAAATAAGAATTAGGTGGTGACGATTCTGCTCTAAAAATAAGGTGTTCCTTATCATTATCATCAAGAATCGTAACCTCTTTCTTCTTACAATAAATCTTCGCATCATAGTCCGAAAGCCAGTCCATACCGAGGATTATATCAAACTCAATCATAGGTATGACGATGAAATCAGCAGATAAAGAAAATTTATGTGCTCTAATGGGGACTGATTCACAAAACTTTGTTGCAACGATACTTCCCTTAGGAGTTTTAACTGACAACTCCCTTATTAAATCAAATTGGAAATATCTAATTTTCTTAGCAAACTGGGAAGATATGAAACAATGCGATGATCCAGAATCAAATAATGCATTTGCTAAACTTGAGGAAACCATTAAATTACCTGCCACCATGTCTTTCGGAGTTTCTACCTCAGCAGTAGTGATAGCATAAGCCTGGCCTTGATCCCTTGGCCTTTTCTGAGGTAAGTTCTCCTGACGCTTAGGACATGCATTTGCATAATGCCCCATCTCCCTGCAATTGTAGCACTGAACATTGGTAGCTTCCTTCTTCCCCTTGCAATCATGAGCTTGGTGGCCTTTTTCACCACACTTGTAACAGACTCCCATTCCCTTCAGGCAAGCACCGGGGTGTTTCTTCCCGCACTTACCACAAGATGGATATTCAACCTTTCCCTTCTTCCCCTTATTTCCATTCCCAGATTGATCAGCAGGTCTCTTCTTCTCTTGCTTTGCTTTAAAGTCATAAGACTTAGAGAATTCCTTTTCGGTCTTGATAGAACATGAGACAATGTCTTCGTACGATGAAAAGGATTGTGAGACTAATGCTCGACGGAGAAATGGTTTTAACCCATCAAAGAAACGATCAATCTTACTTCTTGGGTTGCGAATATAATCTCCAGCATACCTCTCTAACCTTGTAAGTTAGCCTCATACTTTGTGACATTCTCATCCTCCTTTTGTCTCAGACTCAGAAATTGCCTTTCCATATCTGCTCGATGGTCGCGAGGAAAGTATTTTTCTAAAAACAGATCTTTGAACTCCCTCCATTCCATGTTTGATACTTCATCATCTTCCTTCATGTTTTGAATCAATGACCACCACTGATCAGCATCTCCAGTGAGGCGGTAAACTGCCATGGTAACTTTTTCCCTTTCACTACTCCCCAAAGCCTGAAATATTTTCTCTAGGGGAAATATCCATTGCTCAGCTACTAAGGGATTTGTACTCCCATTGAACGTTGGTGGTTGTTGTCTCATGAATCGATCTAACATTGATCCTCCACGCTGCGGATCAGGGTGCTCCATACGGGTAAGGTTATTATTCATAACCTGAGTAAGTTGTCCCAGTATGGTGATTAGTTGATCAGCACCAGTTGCATCACCAGCCCCACTATAATTATCTTGAGCAGGAGGGCAATCCCTACATGGAGTGCGCGCATTGATACGGTTTCCATTTCTTCCACTAGGCGCCATTTCTAAACAATGGCATAAACTAGATCAGTTTATGAATCAAAATACATAATCCCATACTTATAAAACACTTAACATAAATTGAACTATTTATGGATATAATCCATAATCATAAAAATGTTTTTCTTTGAGGAAGTATATACTCATAAACCCTACATAATGATTTGTAAAGATAGTGAGAGTTATCCTAAGCATATCCCCCGGGAGTGTCGTAACCAAGAGTGCAGCAAGGCCCGTTGTCGTGCACCAGTTCCCGTTCGAGTCTAGCTCAAAGCGGTGTTTTCGGGTTTTACCCCTAGGTACATCTGTTCCAGAGCCGCCTCTACCTGCTCGTATCCAGACAGGGATGTATTGCTCGGAAAACTCACAAAATCTCTACAATACCAAAATTCTAGGAAGTTCTTCTATACTAATCCTCAAAGTTCATCTTAGGTCTACGTGCTCTAATCAGAGTTTATCTAAATCTAGTTTCCAAGGTTTGTACTAAACTTCCTCTGATACCAACTGTAACGCCCCGACCCCAGTTACCCAGAGTCGGTGCATTATTACATAACATTGGCATGATCACAAGAAAGATCAAATCTCGAAAGACCGATTGGTTTAGTAGCCTTGGAAACACTAGATATATTCATAAGTTTTACATTACATCATAAAATGAAAAACTACTACAACAACATAATGTCTCCATAATCCACACTACTATCCCCTCATAATATCCCTGCAGGTCATTCATAATTTACTTCTTCACATCCTGGGGAAAAATAAAACATAGAAAATGGGTGAGCTCAAATGCCCAGTAAGGATAACAATATAGCGAAAACTTTCATAAATAAGAATAAACATTTAAGGCAATGCATTACTAAAAACAAAAGCCTTTTAAAATTGAACTTCAACATGGTATGGCAAAAGTAAAATGAAATAATTCCATTTACTTATTCACATGGATATTCTACTAATCGAATAATCACATGCAAAAATCAATAACCACTTTCATAATGTTGTAATGCATAATGCCAGACTATCATAACCACATAGCCAAGGCCTCGTGCCAAGACTACAAATAAGATTTTGTCAAGGCCTTGTGCCAAGACACTAGTTTGTCTCATGAGACCTACCGATGCATCGAGGAGCTATAGCGGGCTCCACCCGTCACTTATTAAGTCCAATGCATTCCCATATGAAAAGGTTTAAACATAACATAAACATTCGTATTAAAACTAGCATACGAAATGTCAATACATTCACAATAAACTATGAATGGTATAAAAATAGCACATCCACAGTCAAACATATCACAAAACCTTCAATACAATATAGAAGTTTTGTATCATAATAAATCAACTTCAAATAATCTTAAAATCCATCAAAGGATGTTGACATAGATGAAATCAAAATTCTTTTTAAAGAAATATCTCCTTTTATTTTGAAATCATTTAAGATTCATATAAAATAAAACATTTTCTTTGAAAATATTCTTATAAGCTTGTAAGGAAAGCTTTTAAGATTTTATAACGGCGTAAAATAACTGCACCCGCCGTATAAGTTAAAAAAAAACATTCTTACCTCAATTCTGTCGAAAAGGTTAAAAAGGACCTTGTTTTGAAAACGACGGAAAGATTCCTTTATAAACCTCTTATAAAAAGTCAAAAAAAAGTATAAATGACTTTAACCCATATTCTTGTAAATAGTAAAAATGTTTTGAAATACATTTTTAAGAAACATGGATGTGGATGATAAAGAGATCCCAGTAGATTATTACATATAAACAACCTCGGATAATGAAGAGATTGTGAAATAACCCTTACCTTGTACTTTTCCTTGGTTGGGGTAGGTTAACCTCCTGTATAATGGTGAAATAGTTGTTATTAAATTATACAAGAATCATATATATTAATATGATATCATATATGATCTTTTAACATTGATTTGTTAATAATATCTTAGAATTATCGTCGTTTCGGGAGTTAACTTACTCATTTTCTTTTATATGTTTTGTTACATAAGCCATGGTTGTTGTATCTTATTCATATCCAGAATGATATACAGTCCTTAAACATCATTTTTAAATCATCAAATGATAATTATACTTGAATGGATACGATGGAGAATGAATCTCATCGCGTTCGTGGAGACGGTAGTCCGTACGTACGCATGAGCGACAATATCATTCTTTTGATATTAAAATAATATATAAATGGATGGTATATCATATATACAGAATCATTAACATGTTATATTTATTATTTACATGAGTTACACATCATTATTATACCCATCCAAATAATATTATATTGAATAACAATTACACCACGACGTGGAGACGGTAAGCCGTACGTACGCACGTATGGTGACATGTTATTCAAAGGGTGGATAGAATACTGAATATGATTGTACCATATTTATAATAACATCACAGTATATGTTAGATACTGGAGTTATTATTTCAGAATGGTAAGAACAAAGGAAGAAGAAGTGGAAGAAGAAATGAACTTAGAAAAGGGTGGTGAAATCATTACCTCTTCTTCGGGTTCTTCCTTTTGATTTGATCAAAAGGGCTCCTTAGGTTGGCTTTCTGATCAAACTAAGGCCTCTAGGTTGTATTGAGGGATGTTGGGAGAGTATTTGGGCAGAGTTTGGCCGAACCAAAAGGCTTTGAAGGTGTGAAGAAATGAGAAGGAGGAGTGCCCTTTTATAAGAGGGGTGAGGGGCACCTTTGGAAAAGCTAGAAATATTAATTTATAATAAATTCATATTCGGTTTCTAAAGGCTCCAAAGTTGACTATTCAAAGGATTAGGTGGGGATAGGTCGAAAACAACTCATCCAATAGAATTTAGACAGGTTTGGGCACTTATATTAACCTTATCTTTAAGTATTAACTTTAAGTTAATTAGTTTCACTTTTACAATGTCTCATTGTATTTTATATATTATGGTTAATAAACTTACTATATACATCCAAGCGACCCCCAAGTGGTCCATTAATGATTAACCTATCATAATATAAGTCTCTTGGCCGAACCTTAGATTTTTAGGAATTTAATATCAATTAATAATATAATATTTGTTTTAAGAACTCTTTTATGTCAATTTTGACACTATTCAATAATTGATTTTTGTGAAACTCATAACAGATTGATTACTTCGAACAAAGTCCATTAAATCAATCCTAATATATCATATCATCCTAGAAAATTAGTTTAATTCATTAAAAGTTTCATATTATATTTATTTGGGTATTTATAATATCAATTATTTTAATTTTTCACTATTATATTAATTACTGCATCATCATTGTGTCATAAATAAAATAACTTATTTAATGTCTAAAAATTATAAATAAAATATCATTATGTAGGAAATCTTTTTATATTTCTAATGAATATTTATAATCGAAAATCAAACATGTATAACCCTATGTAAAAATTGTTGTTCTAAAAGATATATGCTTGTGTCATTTTTGTATTCATTTTGACTTGATTAAAATAAAGTGTCATTATCACTTACAAGTGGATCCATGGGGTCCCAAAATAGACCCAAAGATGCCCATGGTCGACCATGTATCAACCAATAGGGTTGAGACACGTTTTAGGGTAATTTAGTATTATTATAATATTATTTTTTTTAACCCTTATTTACCGGATTTACCCTTAACCATGGTAAATAAAATATTTACCGCAGTAATTATTCAAAATGTCTAACAATAAAAGTTACCTATTTACACAATTTGAACATCCTGATTCCAAATATGGAATCCATTTTTCTAAATTCAAAACACAGAAGTGGCAGAAATTAATTTAAAATTAATTCCCGCTGTCAAAACAAAAAGCGTGTTTTTAAGAGATAATAACTATCAAAAGATTGACACTTGTTTATGTTCGGTTTAATTGTAAAATTATGTCCAATGACCAAGATTATATTAAATGGTAAAAATATATTCTAAATATACTTTAAAATCACTCAAATTCACAATTTATCACTATTAATTATTTTGATTAAAAAAGTTGTTTTTAATTAAAATTTAGTAATTTTCACTATTCATCAAAATATGAAAGTTATCCGAAATGTACCAAAATTTCACCCTAGGCTAATTTTGATATTCCGAATCCAAAAATGAAGTCCATTTTGAAATATAGAATATATATGATTTCAAAAAGTAGGTATTACTATTCAAAACGGCTAGTTTAATTAGTTGTGGTGTGTGTTAGAACTCGAGGTTGCGTACAACACACGCTATCGCATTATTCGAAGGGAAACGTACCGTAGAAGCTTGGGGTGTTACATGATGGTACTCCGACCTCAAGCCAATCTTTGAAAAATACTCATCTCCCTGGAGCTGATCAAACAAATCATCGATATGAGGAAAAGGATACTAGTTCTTAACAGTGATGTTATTCAATGCTCTATAATCAATGCAAAGTCTCATTGAACCATCATTCTTTTTATCAAACAAAACTAGAGCTCCCCATTTGGGAGTGCTAGGTCGAATGACACCTTTATCTAATAACTCCAACAATTGCTTCTTTAGCTATAAAAGTTCATTTTGAGTCATTCGATAAGGGGGTTTTAAAATTGTCTTAGAATCATGAACTAAGTCAATAGTAAATTCAAATTTCCAATCATGAATAATACCAAGAAACTCATCATGGAAAACATAAAGATACTCATTTAACACTGGAACATCATTAAACTAAAAAGATCGTTTATTTTTAAAAATATGTGCAAGGTAACATTCTTTTCCATCTTTTACTGGTTTTTCAACATCCTGATATGTTATTAAAAGAAGGGGTTCATTCTTGTACACAAAATTAAAATCTTTTTAAAAATAAACCTCTTTAGCTCTTCAGGCAATCTTATCATGATAAATAGAAAGCCAATCCATGCCAAAAAGAACAACAAAATCTACTAGAGGAAAAACAATAAGGATTGTAGTTAGATTCATTCCAAACAAAAGGATAGGAAGGTTCTTATAATTTTTTTTTGTCTCAAAGTTTCCTCTGCGTGTTGTTACCTGAATTTCAGGATACATATCTTGAGTTGGAATTCCCAATTTACTAGAAAACTTCTCAGAAATGAAAAAATGTATAGACCGTAAATCAAACAACACATTGTCATAATCTAAACAAACGAACAGTGTACCTGATACTACATAATTTGATGTCCCTACATCTGCTGAAGTAGTTGCAAAGGATTTCACCACCCCTTTCTGGTTATAGTATGGCTGCTTTCCCCCGGTTGAGTTCTTAGTTGGACACTCATTTTCCTAATGACCCATTTCATTACCCTTAAAACATCATACTGACGGCTTTTCATTTCCTTCTTGATCATCTACCTTACATTTACGAGCAGTATGACCATACATACAACACCGAAAGCACTTTCCAGACATGGATAAACATTCTCCAGGATGCATTTTACCACACTTCTCAGAGGATGGATATTTGGTTTTCTTACCTCCAAGATTCTTTGCTGAATTCTTTCACTTTGCCTGCCAACTAGACCTCTTATTATGTTGTTTGTCAAAAAACACATGATCATTAGAAAACTCCATTTCCACCTTCACCGCACATCGAACAAGTTTTTCATAACTTTTAAACTCATGAGAAGCTAAATCCCTTCGATACGTTGGATTTAACCCTAAGTAAAAACGGTTGATTTTACTATCAAGATCTCGTATGAAATTTGATGCATACCTTTCCAGTCGAGTGAACATCACTTCATAAGAAGCCACTTAGTCATCCTCTTGCCTCAATTATAGGAATTTGTTTTCTATCCAAAGACGAACCACCTTAGGAAAATATTTCTCAAGAAACATACCTTTTAATTCATCCCAATGATGATCATAAATTTCATTACTATCCCTGATATATTTCACCATCGACCACCACTGATCAGCTTCACCATCAAGATGGTAAATAGTAAGACTAACCCTTTGATGTTATAAACACCCCTGACATAAAAAATCTTCTTCAGTGCTTTAATCCACCCTTCAAATAGCACAAGGTTAGATGATCCTCTGAATGTTGGGGGATGCTACTTCATGAAATGTTCCACCCCTAACATGTTCCTCTATGGTTGATCTAGCTGATCTCATGCATTGATACCACCACCAATTATATCCTGAGTCAACTATGCCATCACTGTAACAAACAGTTCAGTTCCGATTCTGACCATCTCAGTTTGCTGATTTGGAAGGTTTTATTCCTCCTGATGTCATCCCAACATAGATTCCCTATTTCCTCTACGAAAAAAAATTCTAAACACATAAATATCATAGATAAAAAATCATGGTAATCTATAAATTCTATATCATTTCAATCATACCATAAATTAATTTATGTAAATAAATTGAACAATTTTCTAACTCTTAATGTTGTATAAACCGACCTCTGATACCAACTATAGGGCCCTGACCTTAAACCATACTTAATACTGAATTAAATGAATAATTCCCATTGAGGATATTTTTAGGTTAAGAGTTGTAGACAATTAGGACATAACTATTACATCTCAAAATATTACAAAGTAAACACTTCTACATAGTTTCCTTTTTTTTCAAAACATTAACTCTTGAAAAATAAGAGTCATGTATAGTACCATGTTTAAGACCGCATGAATTATCCTTGATCCCATCCATGACCTTATTCCACATTATTTCCTGTGAAAAACATTTCAAAAAAAAACGTGGTATGAGCATAAAAAGCTCAGTAAGGGAAACACAAAGAAGTAAAACTGTTAGTTTTTCAAAACAACAAGTAAACCATGAATACTTTATCAAAGTAATACTTTTCACCTTTATGAAGTAGTAAATACTCATTACTGAATAAAAGATCATCACATACCATTTTGTAACAAAAATACTAACATAAAACCCATATAAAAAACACATAACATATAATGGTAACTTGGGACGTAAACATACTTAAATGGAATGACCATACGGTCGACTTCCACACATATCACTAAATGTAATAGCCATATGGTTGACTTCCATACCCAATGCATTTGTGGTTATAACGTAACCACCCATCCTGGTATTCACGGCCCCACCCGTCACATGGTTTATCATGTAACCACCCACCAAATGTCCATGTACCATTATAAAATCATAAGACATAAACTAAATATAATGGAATGAAAACATTTCCACATTTTGATCACAATATATCACGAAAATATATTGACAAAAAAATTACATTATAAATACAATTTCCAATATCAAAATACATAAAAGGTTATATGGTATTTATTTCATTTTAAAAAAATTACGGCTTATTGAGAAAGCCAAAGACCAAATAACACTCGCGGCGGCAGAAAAGGTCGTTGTCACTGCGTACGCTAAAAAATATATTCCTACTTGCAGTTTAGTAAAACGCTTTGTAGAAAAATATTCCTTTTGAATGAAATAAAAATTACATGGTTTTGTATACAATGTATAAAATAAATTTTTGTATTAGAACAAAATATGCCTTAATGAAAGTAGATTGAGACAAAGTCCCTTACCACATGTCTGACTTGACTCGATCGCTCTTTAATCACTTGAATAATAAACTAGTGTTATTTTATACTTGATTAAGAACCTTTTTCAGGATTATTATTCCTCTTATATAACTTATTTCCATGTTATAAACATTATGTAATCATTTATGTTAATAATGTTTGTTTTGTCGATATTTGGTACTTAATTAAAAAATGGACTTCTTATAATTACATGTTGTTCATGTGGTCAAAAGTTCATTATATCCATAATGATATTAATTATTTGTATATCATATATATCATATATATCCATCATATACATTTATATATAATATTACATAATATTTAGATGTAATAAATGAAATGAACCGTTCGTGGAGACAGTAAGCCATATGTACGCACGAACGCAACTTATTTCTATTTTTTTTTAAAGGAATTAAAAATAAATGAGACAAATATATATATTATAATTATAGTATAATATATATGTTATATATTTAACATAAGTTCACTAATTACATTCTTTATAAATTCCATGTTTGTCATGAATGAGTCACATCACTTGAGGGGCGGTATTCCACACTTCCTCAGATGAAATTATCATATTTGTACCACTTGAAAAGCATATAGGTATGTTTTAAATATATACTACAAAAGAATAGAGATGGAATAAATATATTATATATCCTATATAAATACAGTGACATCATAATGTCCACCATGAAAGGTGTTAAGAGAAGATTGAACATTCATCGTTTCATGAGGCAGAAATTCGTCATCCACAGAAACAGTATGTTATTCAACCATTAGACAGATGTGTGTGTAAGTGTAGCTCGAATCCATCTCATAAAAACATCCTAGTATATTGAATATATTTTTTTTGTTACAAAGGAAAATAATAGAAATATTTTAGGGGTTGGAGAAGCAAAATAAAACAAAAGGACATAAGAGAAGACATTACCTTTAAATTGGGTAACTCCATTTTATTTGAACCAAAAGTGTTTTTTGAAGAGATTTCTGCGTAAGATAAGGATTCTAGGATATGGATAGGGATGTGGAGAGATGAAAATGGCAGATTTTGGTCTATCCTATGGCTTGAGATGTGTGGGTAAGGGGGTATAGGTGGGGGCCTTTCATAAGAGGGAGGAGGGGAACTCTTGGAATATTTTAAAATGTTACTTTATTATAAAATTATTTTAGGATATTTAAGGTCTCAAATGTATATATTTCAATGATAAGGTGATAAGGGTTCTAAATCCACCCATAAAATAGGTTTTAGACAAGTGTAAGTCTTAGATTTTACCTTGTCGTTTCATTATATTTAAATCATTTATTAATGAGGTAATCGTTGCATCATCATGGTGTCATAAATAATTATTTATTTATTGTCTAAAAATTATAAAAAAAATATCATGATGTAGGAAATCGTTTTATATTTCTAATTAATATTTATAGTAAAAAAATATGACTTGAATAACCCCATGTAGAAATTGTTTTAGTAAAAGAATACATGTTTGAGACATTTTTATTTTAACTTTTAATAAAAAGTTTTTAATGTCATTTTCATATCCAAGTGGCTCCATGGGGTCCCCATGTTGACCCATGGATTGTCTTGGTCAGGCAGGACTCATCCAATAAGGGTAGGACATGTAATTTCATATTATTAAAACATTATTTTTACCTTAAATTACACTAATTACCACTAATCGTGATTAATAAAACATAAAAGTTACTATTCAACAAAAAATTATTTTCATCCCATTGAACAACATTTTACTTACTAATTACAGATATGTATGTCGGATTTTTTAAATTCAATTCAAAAAAGTGATAAAGTTTCATTTAAATGAAAAATCAGTTTTTAACTACCACTTAGTGGTTTCACTATTCATAAAAAATTGATGTTTTTCAGAAAAATACCAAAAATTCACCAAAAGCTATACTTTATATTCTTAATTCACAAATTATTTCTATTTTACAAAGTTCAAAACATATATGTTGCATTAGTTAATTTAAAAATTAATTCCCTATTGTCAAAACAAATAGTGTGTTTTTATGAAACAATATATATCAAAAGATTTACACTAGTTCAAGTCTAATTTCAAAGTGAAATTAATTCCAATGACCAAAATTAGATGAAATGGTAAAAATATATTATAATTTCACTTTAAAACCAATTTGAAATATAATCTAATAATATAAATAAATTAGATTAAAAATAGGTTTTGAATTAAAATAAAAAATTTTCACTTATTCATTAAAAACGATCTTTATCAAAAAAATAACAAAAACATACCTAAAGTAAATTTTGAAGTCCCAATTCAAAAGAAGGATTTAATTTGGTCTAATAGAATGCATAAGAGTGGCCAAAACAATTTTTAAGGAGGGTTCGCCATTAAAAGGTGATAAATCATCCTTTTTGTGAATATTAGAGTATATATGCCTAAAATTGAATTCTTTTCTTATTTTAAGCCTTTATATTTTATTGGTTAAATGTAAAAAAATTTAACAAACATATATAATCATATATTGTTTATTTCTATTCATTTACTCCAATAAAACAGCTATGTGTTAACTACCATTTAAAATAATATTATTATATTACTAGTGTGCAACTTATGATTTCAAAGATACTCGTTGTTGCGTATCTGGTACACTATCGAACATAGCAACCCCTTTAATGTAAAATTAATATTTAATTCGCAAATATTAATAAATATGAAAATGTCTTATTCTTTATTTACCTGGGATGTTACAGTTAACCTTTTGAAAAATGTTTATGTTTCACTTTTGAAAGGTTTTAGAGATTGATATATTACTTCACCCTATGATAAAATTTGTTCTAAGAGATAAAGTAGAAATAGTTCAAGTCAAAATGAAAGGATATGATTTCACATAAGAAAAAGAAACTTATTAGTTAATTATATTTCCTGACATTCATATAGAGTGAAATAATTCATCAACTCTATGAAAAAGGTCTTGAAACAATATTTTTTCCCTATTATCATCATTTTTAGTGATATTAATGACCTTTATTCAACCCTATGATTTATTTATTTATGGTTTGGAAAATTATCATGATCATGTTCTCTATCACAATCCATCATAACATGATAGTTATATATATATTCTAGGTCCATTTTTTCTACTAATGTTCTCTTATTTGAAAGCCTAGTTTGGTAATGAACATCACATTTACATATCCTTCTTATTAAAAATATATATTATTAACCCTATTTATGATTTGGGATTTTCAACAATATTATCTTAAAATTTAGAAACCTTGTTTCTAGCTTGATTTATAAACAACACCATGATAAGCTTATGTTACACACAACACTAAGTTATCATGTGTTTCACACAACATCTAGTTCTACCAAATTTTACTGGCACAAATATTTTAAAAATAAATTCCATAACATTATTCAAAATTAAATATAAAAATAAAAATCACTTTTAAATTTGGAATTTCAAAATTTTCTTACGGTGAATTCGTTTTTGTTTTTTATAAGTTTTATTTTTTTATGATTAGTAAAATTTATTGAATTATTTTGGAAAAATATCTTTTTTTAAATAATTATTAATAATAAATTATATTTTAATATGGTTTTAAAGTTAAAATAGATCAAATAAACAACTATTAATCCAATTTATTACAATTTATACAAATTATATTTAATTTATATATAAAATATTAATGAACTTTTTAACATTTTTAGTATACAAACTCGCTTTCTCACAATAGTGGTGAGATTATCATTGAATTTAATTTTACCATTTCTCTAAATTGAATTTGGAAAAGTGGATAAACATTGTTTGAATCAGTAAAATTTTTATAGTTTAATAAGTGGAAAATTACATAAAAACTTGTCCAAAATCCATTTTCTGATCATATTTAGGCCATACCCCCCCCCCCCTTTTGAAATTTTTTGAATTAGATGGATACTATTCTAGGAAAGTTACCTATATTATTTGTTATGTAATTAAAAAAAGATAAAAAAATTATATTCCATACCTTTAACATTTATGAAGCCCTCTCATATAGAACATGTATCAAATTTTAAGTTATACATAACCCTTCAAAATATAAATTAGTTATTTTTATCATGATATTTTATAATTAATTTGAATATATGAATTAGATACTTGAAAATCATAATAAACTACAACCCAATGATTATTTAGTTATTAATTAAAGAAAATAAATGATACTTAAAATATTAATTAAAAGGGAAAAATTAAATGAATTGTTGTGTTACAATATGTTTTTATAGCATTAATCCATGTTACATATATTTTATCTTAGTATATTTTTATTTGATCATTTTATTCATTTTTTAAAAATAAAATTAAGTAAATAATGACAAAATTTATATAAATGTTATTTTATAATAAATGATATTTTGTTAAAACAACTAAAATAATTTAAAATAATATGTTCTTAAAATTTATTTATAAATTCTCTAAATATCAAATACTTTATATTTATTGTGAAATTTATCTTTAATAATGAACATATTGACCACTAAATAGTGAAAACATTGTCAGTACAGTTCGAGTTAATGTAGTGTTTGTTCATGTTACATGTGCTTATGTTAAAATTAAATTCCATCACACATGATATTTTTTTTATAAATTATATATAATATTTAGAATTAATTGGTTCTATATTTCATAATAAATCATTATTAAATTTATTATTAATGGTTAAATTACTTAGGTTAGGAAATTAGTTGCCTTAATAAAATAATGAAATAGTAAAAGTGGGAAAAATAGAATTCATGGGTGAAAATTATAAAAAATGATTTATTATTGTTGTTTTTTTGAGGTTTTTATCGACCATAATATCACATTAATATATTATTTGTAAATTTTTTAGTCAAACTAGCTATATAAGACCACCCAATATTGTTTACCTTTTTATATTTAAAAGAATGCCATTTCTCTCTACTATAAATAGATAATGAACAATCCCACTTCATCCCACCTATAATTTTGTTTTTATCATAATATACCTAAACAAATATGATCTATAAATCACTCCCATAATCGTATAAGACTCAATTTTGGAATAAATAAATTCACAGTAGTCATTTGTTGAAAACTCAATGTAGTTTCTCGAAAATGATATAACATTCTTCACTAATCAATTTTTTTAGTGTGTCAAACCATTATAATATTTTTATTCCAGGATTATATATTAATATTAGTGTGTTGAATAAAGTGATATGTTGTTATGTTATGGTTTTTGACCTACACCTAAACAAACTTCCACTAAAAGGGAAAAATAATTACCGTTCATGTGTGCGGCGTACTGCCACCTCACAAAATGGTGTCGTTCATTTTTTCAATTTACCATATATGATGGCTGGTAACTATGATGCAAAAAATATTTTTATTTTATAATTATGATATTTATGTCTTATTACTACTTATTTAACTTTTATATACCACATACCTTCTTGATTTATTTTTTCTATAAATATGATAACATCATTTGTGGACATGTGGACTACCACCTTCTCGATGTGATGTGATACATCCACCCATTAATGTAATGTATTATGGATTGGTTCAATTAAAAATATGTGACATACATGAAATATGTATTATATTCATGAAAAAATATTATTTCTGAAAATAAAATATATAATATTATTAATTACCCCATTAATACACTAAAATAACGTGATAATGTTGTTCGTGGACATGTGGAAAACCACCCCTTTGACACATTGTGATTACTTTATATCATAATAATAATATATATAAGAATATAAGATTAAATAAAATGATATTTTTTATATAATTATCAATATTTAATTATAAACATTACCACCTTTTTTCATTAACGATGATTGAAAAATGTAAATGTTACACATACGTACATACAAACTACCATCTTCATGACTATAATGTTGGTTCATTATTCATAACCACCATTCATGAATTATATTATAATAATAATTGACATATAAATATGGAAATTATATAATTATTATTATTCTATAAATGCATATAAAATGACCCATTTTACCATTATTGACTAACCAATTTCATTTTTGAAACATGAACTGTATATGGTCAAGACACCCAATGCAAAAATAATTGTTTTTTGTAGTTAAGTGAAACATTGTAATAAAGTAAATAAAAGTTGTGAAAAACAAAAATAAATTATGATATAAGTAAAAAAATTACATGAGTTTTCATTCAAAAAGATAAATCTACACATGATAAGAAAGACTCAGGAAATGGATTTTTATCTCACTTTTTACATTTATTAAATAAATTTCATATTCACGATATAATTTTTTTGTGTGGTGCATATACTTCCCATTTTAATATGTTATATCACTAATTTTTTAATATTAATTGTATTTAAGTTTTTTACTTTTAATTATCTCATCTAAGTGGTTTTAACATAAAAATTACCAACAGGTTAAAGTTATCATTCCCTCTCACTTTCTTTTGCGATTATTATTATTTTTCTTATAAATATCACATTCTGGTAATACATTTTCATAAAAAATTTATTTAATTGTGATATCAATATTATATTATTGTTTATATGATTATTTAATAATCATTATACCATATTTATACATAGTATTATAATGAATGATATTTTATTTAATGGTGAAATATTGATAAATCTGTGTCCTTTACTCAATATGGATTTTTATAAGGCACATTGTTTATGAATGTCAATATATTATTTCATATATGAAGAATGATTTGGACATTAAATACACGGGTTTGGGACAATTTAATGCAATACCCTTAAAGCATCGGTAGTCTCATGTGATCAATTATGTTTGAAAATTCATTCACCATTATAAATAGTTTGATTTAAACTATCTTGTGTATGGTCTTGACTATAGAGTAAATGTTGGAAAAACCAAATCAGTTTGCTTACAATATTTTGTAAACTGTATTGTGAAATGAATTTAATATAATGATTTTATGTTCCTGGGAAACATGGAATCCAATAATTAAGCTTTTTCATCATTCAATATTCATTAATTATTATCCAGGTTCCTTTCAATATGAAAAAAATATTTGGATGCAATTCATTCTTAGTTTATTGATTAAATGGAACATGTCTTCATTTATTTACCATGTCACATTTTTTACTCTTTTCCTTCACATTTATTTATTATATGAAATTTTTTATCAATTAATTACCTTTCTATATTGATTATTCTTATTGATTTATTCTTTATTCCATTTTATTTTACCCTTACTGAGAATTTGATCTCAGATTTTTTTTCTTTTCCTATGATATAAAGTAAAATTAATGGAATGATTTTCAAGGATGCCGTGATTTTAATTTATTTATGAAATATTATCAATCCAAAATATTAAATTTTTTTATATATGTTTTATAGTTTCCAAATCCTCTAAACTAGTCAATACTATGAGATTTTATTCATTATAATCATGTCAATTGCAGTGACACATATTTTCATAAAGGTATGGTTTGTTAGTATTTAAATTTGATCCTTTAATTTAATCTTGGTAAATGTATACTCTTGTATATTGATGGTCTCATGAGATTAATGGGATTTTTTAGAGCATAGAATTATAGAAAATTGGTAAAATAATGGGTGGCATAGTTTGTTTGGAACTCTGCAGTTGTAGATAGAGAATGTTGTAGGCCACACAGTTTGTCGAAAAATTTTCAACCTGAGGTGCATAGCCATGAGGGGCTTCTGAATTTGTAATATCTCCTTTTATTATGTTTTGTACATGTCTAGTCAAACTATGTGCCTAACTATGTGATGTTACCCTATGTTGTAGTAAACTTGTGCATGGTTTGTGCACTATTTGGAAACCAGGTTCCTAAATCATGAGCCCCCTTATTTTGCGGTAAAATTCATATTATGAACCTTATTTATATTTTAATACCATTTTTCTCTTCACCTTCATCTTCTAGTAGTATAATGTTTGTCTACCTCCCCCATGGGCTTAAAATCAGTTCACCTTAGTCTTTGAGACAACTCTTCTATCCGATGTCTGATTCTCAATCTATTAGAAGCATTAGATCTATCTCGGTACATTCTATAATAATATCTCTTCTAATCAAGTTTATTTTTGAATCCATCATGCTATTTGGGATCAATATTGTTTCCCCTTTTTAAAATACATTGGACCATTTCCCATATCTCTTCTAAAATACTCTAAATATGAGGTTTATATCAACTGTGGAGTGGTCTAAGGCCTTGAGGTAGTTGGTCAGTTATTTTTCACTTTGAGGTTTGTTTTCATGTAGCTATACCATTGTGTCGCACACTAGTAATTGCACAAAATCCCCTTTTTTCGTTTATTCATATTAATTTAAACCTCACACCTAGATATACAACTTTTGATCCTTGTTTGGTGGGTTAGTGGTTTTTGATTTCATATATAGACATCCCATGGGTGTGATAAGTCACATTTCTCCATAGTGGTCAATTTCTAAATTTCCCAAAACATGTTTTTAGAATTCATATTATAAATTAAATGAAACTTCCCTTAGTGTATGATATACTGTTAAAAACTAAGGGTATATCCCATGTGTTTAGAAACTTATTCTTTGAATTTCTCATGTAGTAAATCCCATTAATGACCACGGAATATTCTATATTCCCTTAATCATTATAAATTAATGTGGCCTTGTTTTATTGATTTAAATGGAATGGTATTATTGAAGGGATAATTCATGTTGGTTTCTTTCCATTATATGAAATAAATGGGAATATTTATAATGGTGGAATAACCATTGCAATAACTTCACAATTAATAAAATGTCTTCATTGAATTATAAATCCTTTTATATATTATACTTTATGGTTGAGATGTAGGGGATGCAATACTCTAGATTATATTACAAACATGAATGCACCTTATTTATATATACAAAATTGATGAATGAGTTTCATTATTGGTTTTCCATAATGCCTTATGTTAGAAACGATACACCTTTTTACATGCTATTTTACAATGGTAAGGGGTGTTGAACATGGAAGCGAATCATGAACCCTTACATCAGATGTTGAGTATAGAATCATGCACCGTTGACACTATTAGAATAGTGGGATTGATGTTTCACATCCCATTGGATGAGTGATGACATGATCGTTCCTTCACCATCCCGAGTGTTTTTGAATGATGTCTCACACTTTTGTTGGGATGTTTGTAATTTACCCTATTAATTGAGCTTATCGGCTCATTAGAATGGTTATAGATGTTTGGGTTATTTTCTAGTCTATAATGAAACTAGTATTACAGGTTTATGGCCACATACTTCTTCATGTACATGGTTTATATAGATTGATGAAGTATATATAATTATATTATAAATATATATACTCTATATACATAGTTATTGTATAGAAATTTCCTTCCCGTAATGAACCATTGTTGGAAGACCTTATATGTTTCCTTTATGAACATGAGTGGGCTTGTTATTTATTTATTCAACTTTATTTACTATTCTATAAATGTTTGTGAACCCTTTAGTTATTAGAACTACTCATATTACATGTAGACACTATTGGTGGTAACCTAGTGATATTTTTATCTAACAACCTACTCAAGTTTCCTTATGTACCCTATAAGATTATTTGTCTGTAAGTCTTGATAAGGGAAATCAACCTTCTATTAATTATAGGTATTTATTTCTTACAGTTTAAGCTTATGAGGAGAGGACCAAGCATTCCCTCAGTATTCTATTGGTGTAGATTTTTTTATTCTTATATACAATCATTTCCTGCAACAATTTTTCCAAACAATGCCATAGAGGATTTTGATTATATTATAAGTTGTCCAATTATTATTCAATCATATTATATTTTATTTTTTATTTTTCTTACAAATATATTGTTCAATTACTATTGTATGTTTCAAATTATATCAAATGTTCCATTTTGACAAGAGGGTATAGTCTCCCCATATTACTACCATTACACCATCACTACTAGTTGACAGCCTTTGGCATATGGGGAGGTCATCTTATGACCATGTGGCCAACATTATCTGGAAATGGGTTAGTGGATCCTAGGTCAGGATGTTACATGTTTTATTAGAGGCTTTTTTATTTTGACTTACTATTTGGATATCAGGCAGTAGATTAGGTGTTAAGATAATTTTTAAATTACTCTATGCTTGGACGTATCTATCCCATGAAATGGGGATGCCCAAATTACCTAGGATGGGTAATTTATTTTATTTATTTTCCATTTAATGTTGATACGACACCACCATTGGGTGAAAAATGTGTGTTGTGATATTGATTTTAGTATTGTTGATGATTTCTTTTACCAAGATCCAATGAAATTAGGAATTTTCATGTGCACATGCATCATTTTTGGTAGAATAGGGTTTATATTCCACGAATTTTTCCATACTACATTTATTTTAAGCATTATTTTTCTGGTTTTATATTGACTATGTCTTCAAAATGTATTCAATTATACCGATTCTTATTTTAGGGATTTAGAAACACAATTGATACTTAATGTTCCTACCTTAATTTAAATTTTTTTTCTGGAACAATTTAATGAAACCACATTAATCTGTAAATTATGGAATGTTGATCCATAAACCATGAGTAACATGGGTTGGAAAATATTAGGGTGTGCGTCATGTGGATTCCATGTTTGGGATAATAAATATTATTGACCCTTATAGATCAAAAACTGGTAAAAAATTTGAATAAACTATTTTAAGTGGTTTATATGTTTTGAAAAACAAAAATTCAAATGGATATTACAATTAAAAAATAACCATCAATATATATATATATATATCATAAATAGGGGAATAGACCCAAACTCAGACTTAGTAGTGGGTAGTGGGGTATCTCTGATGTTATTATAGTTTTCCTGGTCTCTTATACTACAAAAACATGGCTTTTATTATAGGAAGATATGTGTAATAATTTATATATGAAGGATGTATACCTATATAACAATCTAAAATGAAATCTGTTCAATTGGTAAAATTCCTTCTGGGGTGTGTGTTTGGAATTGTATCATTATGTCACCACCACTTTCTCTAGTTTCATTCCCTGAAGGTGGTGATTACCATACTTTTAATGAGGAGGGCCCTAAGCCACCAGTGCTTCCTTCTATAGAGACACATGTGGATCCTATTCCATTACATGATTTGGGAACCAATTACCAATTATGATTCAGATTATTGAATATGTTGCAGTCTATAAAATGTGTAGTTCAACCTACCACCAGAATGGTAGAGTGGACTTGAGATTTTATGCAGCAGAATCCTACCATATATTTAGGGGATAGTATACCTAATTATTAAAATTATTAGATTAGAGGAATCCTTTATATAAAATAGAATCTTGAGAAACCACTATAGTAGAGGGTAAATTTAGCTATGTATATGCGATACAATTTGGCCATGTAGTGGTGGAACATAATAACCCAGGAGGATTGGCATTGTGATATGGTATAGGATGATTTTTAGACTATATTCCATGAACAATTCTTTCCCCAAACATAGAGCAATGATAGAGCTATATAATTCATTAACCATCATTAAGTGGCTACGCTAGTTATGCAATGCTCAGCTCATTTCACAGTGATACAGTGGATTTCTCCTACTCTTGATAGAGATGATCTTGTGAACAATATAAAATATGTGGATGGGATGACATAAGCCATTCAGTCGTGGTTCAATGTATTCAAGTTGGCTCTCATATTTACAAATTTTAAACCATTCTATAATTATATAGAGAAATTAGATGGATGAAAAACGTTAGAGTAAAGGTAGTTTGGCATAAAAATCATTCAATACATTTTTTATGGTTGAAAAATATTCTTTGAGCATAATCATAGTTGTGACAATGATTAGACCCCATGTGCATACAGTTTCATGATCCCTCACTAGAATAGGATGTTGTGGCATAATAAACCACAATTCATATAGGATCTAATGGGGTGCATAGGCAATGGTTGGATGGGCCATATCCATGAATTTTGTAGGTCCTTTTTGATAGTTCCTAGCATGATGGAATCAATACCCACTCCATGATCAGGATTAGGGCCAATAGGATCATGATATGTGGAATGATTGAATAACATTGGTCGACCAGGACGAGTTGGTGTTTGAGGAAGAGGCAGTGAAATTTACGATTCTCAGCACTAGTTGAGCATGTTTTCTCAGGATAGTGAGGTAGTGAATTAGGGCTATGGTATAAGCCAGTAACATGCATTCCAACCTACACTAGAGGAGTAGAGATCCAAAACATTTACTGTATGATTTATTTTTAGAGTAGCCTACACTTTTAGTGTCTAGTTTATTTGAGACATGAACTTCTTAGTAATTTCTATATTATTAAATGACTATGATTCATGGCCTCGTGATGGAACACATTCATGGAATCATGATACTTGATAACCTATTAGGTATCTGATCAAAGGCTGTTTTCTATTGTATGGATTTTCCTAATCAGATAGGTGGATATCCATCCATGTTGAATATTTTTATCCTCATCATGATGCGATTTTACATAATCATTGGGATGCATTGGTTAGTTAACTATCGATCCCATATTCACTACTATGGAGCTACACTGAAGTAGTAGAGGCTGGGAAATGTGAGATCACAGATTTCATGTATTTTCCTCAATGACTAGGATTTACAACCCACTATTTTTCCTCATTTACAGTAACATTTTATCGAAGTATTTATTAGTGAATTATCGTGTATACCTCCTATAAAATAAGTAGATTTTACTAATGATCTTGTTCTAGGAGAAACACCATTGACCATTCCTCCATATTTTATGGCACCTACAAAGCTTTTGGAGGTTACAAAGAAGTTGGAGGATCTGGAACCTAATGGTTTCATATTCATCATCATGTCTCCTTGGGGTTCACCTATCCTTTTCACCATGAAATTGGATGTTACACTCAGGACTAGTGAATATTTTGATCATTTGAATCTAGTCACCATAATGAACTTGAATCCACTACCTAGATTAGATGACATCTTTGATCAGACCCGAAGAGATAATTTGTTATCATTGATAGATTAGAGATTATGATATAATCATGTGAATTTAATATCATTAGACATAACTATCATAACATTCTAGGGAAGGTATAATCTATTTTATTATGAAGTTATGCCATTCGAAATCACAAATACAGCTACTATCTTCATGGTACTTATGAATCTTGTTTTCCACTTCTATCTGGATTGATGTATGGTAGTCATTTTTTATGATATCTTCGTTTATTCATTCTCTAGAAATGGCCATGCCAGGAATATTGAGATCTTTTTGAATACACCAAGAGATCATTAGATCATTGAAAATCTATGAGAATTACATTTTTGGTTAAAAAATTCCACATCCTGGGACACATCATCTCAGATTTAAGAGTTTTAGTAGATGGAGAGAAAGTGAGAGTTGTACATTCATGGAATCATCCCAATAAAATCATTGACATTTAGTGATTATTGGGGCCAACCGGGTATTACAAAAACATTATCCAATATTTTTCATGGTTTTCAGTGATTCTTAAGGCTTGAAAAATAAGGGTGTGACAATTTTACATTCATAAGATTTTATTACAACCATTCAAGAGTTTATAGTTTTCTTAATTCAGTGAGGAACCTAATTATATCTGTGCTAAGAAAAATGCTAAAATATTTATAATAAAAAATCAGGTATTATTAATTGAGTTGTTATGATGTTGAATGAGTGGGTTTTCAAATATGGGTCTCATTAGATGGGGACTCATGAGCGGAATTACCTAACACGTGACCTCATGCATGCTGTAGTAGATCACATTCTAACCTGTTAGAGACACCATCTATGTAGATAAAATTTTTTGGTATTCACATATCACAATGTTTTTTATTATATTATCATACAGTGAGATCAATATTAGAAAACAATGGTGGCTAGAGTACCTAGAGTATTTTTATTTTGATCATTTCCTACAAGAAAAGTAATGAAGTTTTGTTGTAAATGCTCCGAGCTAGAAGACTCAGATATAAGTAGTTCATGAGGATAGTGGTGAATGTAATCTCATGTAAATATTCTTAGATATTCATATTTTGTTTCAAAAGGTTCATGGTCAGGCCATCCTCTATGCCATAACATTAACTTCTACTCTTATAGAAATTGTAATAATGAAGAAGATATCAGATTATGAAGGCCTTATTGATTAGTCACTGAAAGTGGATAATATTCATTGTTAAGATCTTAATATTAATGTGTGTAAAAGTTCATAAACATCAATTTTATTCCAATTCAGAAATTGAACTTCATTTCCCATCATTGTGTAATTCATGCTTAAAGTGTTAATTTGGGACCACTCAATAATTTACTTGTGGAAATTACAATATTCATAATTTTAATTTGATATTTTGGTATATGATTCATCACTTTATTTGGAACATTTTTTCTTTTAGGTCTAACGGATGAATCACAAGTGAAGATGGAGATTGTTGCACCTGAAAGCCGAAACGTACTTGAAAAAGCATAATGGGCCTAAGGCCCATCAAACAAATGTGGGGCCCACAATCCAACCCCAATGAAGCTCAAATTTATATAGTATAAAGATAAAAATACGAGGATAATTTTATTAAATTGTTTCCGGAGCTAATTCGGATGTTTTCATGATGATAAAGGGATTTCAAGTTGAGATTTAAATGGTGGAACCGACATTAATGCACAGAGATCTATTCCACCATTTCGACCATAACATCCAAACATCAGAGGAAAGATTCCTGAAATATTTACAGCTCATAGAGGACAGATGGAAGATGATATTTCTCTTCTACAACCCCTCCGTATTCGGCCTCCTTCAAATTCAAATTAACACGTCAATATGGTGGACTAATCTGGATAGTTTTCGGGGTCAAATTCGAAACGTCAATTTCCTTTTTATTATTCACCCTCCTTTTGACTCTATTAATTGTTTGGGGGTGAATTAATTGTTGTTGTATGGAACTAAGGCTCCTAATATGCCTATATAAGGAGCTAGTGGTGAAGGGAATAGGTGTGGATATATTTCTTATCATCTTTTGTTTCTTGTTTCATTGTAAGCTTATGCTTCCAAATTTCCTTTGTATTGTTTTCCATTTCCATGTAAGTTTATTTTTTGTATCTTTATGTTATTAATCAAATTATTTCACTTCTATATTTTCCATTTCATTTATTAAAACATTATTATCACAAATCACAGTGATATCTCTCTTTTTTTGTGAATTAGTTCATACATATGTGTGAATTTCATTCACACACACGGAGGAGTGCTCATTATTTCCACTGTTTTAATATCATAAATCCAATTTTTGTCAGCCATCTTCCACCAAACATTGATATTATACCATCAATGGATGGATAAACCTTTAATGGGTTGATCTTATGAGGATTCAAAGGATGGATTGAATTCTATTTTATGAACGAATTGTAGTTAATTGGATAATTAATTTAAGACATCCATTCTTCAGTTATTTATACTCTTCATCTTTACTGTGTTTGAGCAAACTAAATTCAATTACTAAATGACCATATACCTCTTAGAGATAATGAATTTGATTCTCTATGTGTATAGGGGATTAGTAATTGTGTTTAGTAAGCACCAAACAAGAAAATTATGAAGGTCGTGTTATTTTTGAGGAATGGATTCATCAAGAATTAATAAAAACAAAATTATCTAAAGAAGTAAAATTCATTCAATCCACCTCGAGCATAATCCCAATATCAACCCATTTTATTTGAATTGAATTCAATTTGGTTTCTTTGTGTTCTTTAAACCATCCAAAATCAAAACCAATGTTGGATACTTCATATCCCATCCTTCACCAAATCATAGCATCTCAAGGTTACTTCGTCAGTCTCTGGGGATTCGAACCCTACATGTACTACATCGACCGCTTCTACCAGTATGGTAAATTTGGGCGCAACCAAATTTTGGCGCCGTTTCCGGGTACCAAGTATGTTTTTAGGCCAAAAACCTTCTTTTCTTACACCAATTCTTCTATTCTCATCCCAATTCTCTTATCTGTTCTCTTTCTCACTTTTTTTTCTTTTGGCGCATGTCCACCTACACCCGCGACAACTCAAACAGATTAGTTAGGGTGGATACTCCTAGGGCTGGGGAGTCAAGAACTAAAAGAGGTCTATTTCAATTAGATCTAAATCTTCCTAATACTCCAAATTCAGACATTGATTTTGATACAATGGAGAATCTCCAACAACAAAAATCATAAAACGAGGAGGGAACCAAAATAACGGGCAAGAACCTAACATGGGAATTGTTGCAGAACCGACCATGAATGACTACCTCACACCAACCTGGAAAAATGCACCCTCATACATTAGGCATGATAACATAGGATATGACCAATATTTTTTCAAACCCCATGTTATGAACTACCTTCCAACATTTCATGGGATGGAGTCCGAGATGCCTTACCTTCATTTTAAAACATTTAATGACATTGTCAAAACCATGTGCCCACCATATTAAATTGAATCTTATAAAATGAGACTTTTTCCTTTTTCTCTTAAGGACCGAGAAAAAAATTGGTTAAACAATTTGAGACCAGCATCCATTCACTCTTGGGACCAACTTCAATGAGAATTTTATAAAAAATACTTCCCCCATCACAAAACAATTGCACTTAAAAAGAGCATACAAAACTTTTTTGAAAGAGAGGGAGAAACATTATATGAAACATGGGAAAGGTTAAAGGACACATTAAACATGGTACCGCACCATGGTTTCTTAATCTCAGAACAAGTGACAATTTTCTATGAAGGGTTGGGTTCTAGAAACAAACAATTCATTGATATGATGTGTAATGGAACCTTCAAAAACAAAGCCCCAAAAGATGCTTACGAGTATCTAGAAAATCTTGCTGAACAGAACTAAACATGTGGAACATCACCATACTATGTGAAGCCCCCCAAATCTGGTGGAATATACAATCTTGCAGAAGAAGAAAACCTTAGGGCAAAACATGCTGCACTCACTTGGAAAGTTGAGGAGATTGATCTTAGGAAGGTCCAAAAAACCCAAACTACTGAGCATGTTTGTAAAATTTGTGTTAAGAATGACCACAAGACTGATATTTTCCAAACCATTCCTTCCATCAAGGACGTTCTTTTAGGAGGACCACCAGAAGAAGTTAATGCATTGAACTTTCAAAGCCACAATTCACGAACACCTTCAATACATGGTATAATGATCATCCAGGCTTTCATTAGAAGGACAATCAACAACAAACACAACAACAATGTATCAACCCATACCCTCAAAAAAACATTCAACCTCATAATTAGTTCCAAACACAACTGGTCCAATTCCAACATCCTCATGTACAATATCAAAAACCCATTCAACAACCTATCCAACAACCAAATTATCCTCCTGGGATAAACCCACATGCTCAAGCACCAACCCAAATTGTTACACAAATCCTACTAGAACAAATGTGCAAACAAATGGGTAAAATGAACTCAGAATTCTCATCCATTAAATAAGAACTTCAAACCATAAAAACTAGAAAGGCACCCATGCCCACACATGCCATTATACAACAAAAATCAAGGGGAGACACAAGTTTCACTCAAACAACTCACGAAAAACTAAAGGATGTGATAGTTTTAAGAAGTGGGAAATCAATTGAAAAACCCGAACAAACAAGTAATAAACCACGTGAAGCTTCAAAATCTAATGAAAATTCAAATGAACTACAAAATAAAACTGAAGGAACTGATAAAAATGTGAAAGAAACAACACTTCAACAAACAACTCAACAACCTGCACCATTTCCTCAATGCGTGAAGGGGAAAAACAAGCCTAAATTGAGTGAAACATTGAGGGAAATATTCTCACAAGTAAAGTTGAACATTCACCTTCTCAATTCCATCCAAACCATACTTTCCTACTCAAAGTACCTTAAGGACTTGTGCACTTTTAAAAGAAAATTTTCACATAAAAACCATGTCCTATTGGCTGCTAATGTGAGTACCACCATTGAAGGGACCATTCCTCCTAAGATAAATTACCCAGGATGCCCTTACATAAATGTTTAACTATGAGAGAACAAAGTTGTCAAAGCCTTGTGTGATCTAGGTACCAGTGTGAACCTCATTCCTTATGCCATGTATTGTCAGTTAAGGCTCGAAGAACTCCAACCCACATCTGTCACTCTTTAACTTGCTGATATTATTGTTGGAGTTCCAAATGGGATCTTAAAAGATGTTTTGGTGAATGTTAAAAATTTCGTTTACCCAGCTGACTTCATTGTTCTGGAAAATCACCGAAGCATAGGTCCAAGGGAGCAAACCCCAATCATAATTGGTCGTCCCTTCCTTGCAACAATCAACTCTGTTATCCGAGTTCGAAATGGGAACATGACCATCACCTTTGGAAACATGAGTCTAGGGTTGAATATCTACAAATAAACTCTCAAATTGGAGATGATGAAGAGATCCATGCGGTTAATTTTATTGTTAGTGTTGATAATGAACTCAATGAACATCAAGGAATTACCGAAGGATGGTTAAGTCAAGAAGAGATTGATTTTATTTATTCACATGAGGGAAATTTGTCTCATTGGATTCAATCTATTTCAGATAGATCTATTGATGAATTCCTAGAATCACCAATCAATGATACCATGGTTGAAATCAATAACATTGAGTCCATAGCCATTCATGACACTACTCTGGAAATTTTAGTAGATGAAAATTCTGTTCACAAGGAACCAATTTGGTCAAAAAATCTGAACAAGGAAACTATGTTCAATACAAAGTCTCATCATTTCTTGGAAATTCATGACCAATCTGATCTTGAATTTAATGTCTTACCTTCATCACTAAAGTATGCATTCTTCGGGGACAATCAATCGTTTCCTGTTGTCATTTATTCCTCGATTGAAGCCCATCATGATAGGATGATTCTAGATGTTCTTATGAGACACAAGAAAGACATTGGATGATCCCTATTTGATATTCCCGGGATTAGCCCCCTTATCTGGACTCATAGAATTATTCTTAAATCTGATTCAAATCCATGTCGTCAACCTCAGAGGCTAATCAATCCTAATCTGATGGAAGTAGTGAGAAAAGAACTTTTGAAATTGTTAAAAGATGGTATCATCAATCCTATAGCTGAGAGTGAGTGGGTTAGCACAATCCATGTGGTTCCAAAGAAGGCTGGAATCACGGTAATAACCGACAAGGATGGAGAGATGCTTCCAACAAGGGTCAGTAGTGGATGGAGAGTTTTTATTGACTATAGGAAGCTGAACTCTTATACTAAGAAAGACCATTTCCCCTTACCCTTTATTGATCAACTCCTCGAGCGAGTGGCAGGTCATCAATACTATTACTTCCTAGATGGATTCTCAGGGTATAATCAAATCGAAGTCTCCTTAGAGGATCAAGAAAAAACAACCTTCACTTGTCTATTCGACACTTTTTCCTTCAAGCGCATGCCCTTTGGGTTATGTAATGCCTCTGGTACCTTCCAAAAATTCATGATGGTAATATTCTCGGAGATGGTGGGGGATTTTTTAGAGGACTTCATGGATGAATTCTCCATCATTGGGGATACTTTTGAGGAATTCCTTATAAATGTTGAAAAGTATTTGTCAAGGTGTGAGGATAAGTATCTCATACTAAATTGAGAAAAAATCCATTTCATGGTAAGGGGAGGACTTGTTCTAGGTCATATGGTATCTGGTAGAGGGATTGAAGTTGATAAAGCTATGGTTGACATCATTCGTCACCTTCCCTCTCCTAAAACTATTAAGGAAGTGAGGTCCTTCTTAGGACATGCTTGTTTTTATAGAAGTTTCATTAGGAATTTCAGCTCTATTTCTCGACCACATTGTGCTATATTGGAAAAAGATGCTCCATTTTTATGGACATACATCTGTGAGGAATCATTCTCTACACTCAAGTCAACTCTTATATCTCCACCTATCATGCAATCTTCAAATTGGAATATTCATTTCAAGCTCATGTGTGATGCAAGTGATTTCGTTGTAGGAGCAGTTTTAGGACAACGGTGTGAGAAAACTCCACATGTCATTGCTTATACAAGAAAATCATTAAATGATGCATAGATAAAATACACCACCATTGAGAGAGATTTTCTTGTTGTTGTCTTTGACTTAGATAAATTCAGGTCTTATCTTTTAAGATCACCCATCATTGTCTTCACTGACCATTCAGCCATAAAATACCTTTTCCAAAAACAAGATGCCAAGGCTAGACTGATTAGGTGGGTCCTTCTTCTTCAAGAGTTCAATTTAACCATTAAGGATAAAAAGTGTGCTGAAAATATTGTAGTTTATCACCTCTCTAGGATGGAATTCAAAGACAACTCACACCACCTCTCTGTGTCTGATTCATTTTCCAATGAGCACCTCTATTCAGTGATTGATTTCCCTTGGTATGCTGACATAGCAAACCATTTGGTGATGGGTGAAATTCCAAAATTCCTGGGGAACGATGCTAAGAGGAAGTTCCTTTCTGATGTCAAACACTATGTGTTTGATGATCCTGACCTCTTCAAGTTCTGTCCTAATCAAATCATCAGGAGATGTATTCACGAGTCTGAGCAATAGTCCATTATAAAATTTTGTCATGGAGAGGCATGTGGAGGCCACTTTTCTACATAGACAACCACTGCAAAGGACCTGCAAAGTGGTTTCTACTGGCTGAACCACACTCAGGATTCCTTCCAATTCTGCAAAATTTGTCCTCAGTGTCAGCAATAAGGATCCATTACCAAAAGGAATGAAATTCTCCTCAATCCCATTCTAGTCGTTGAAATCTTTGATTGTTGGGGAATTGATTTCGTGGGACCCTTTCTAAACTCTAAGGGATACCTCTAAATCCTCTTAGCTATTTATTATGTCTCAAAATGGGTTGAAGTCATTCCCACCAAGTCTAATGACCACCAAGTTGTGATCTGATTTCTGAAAGAGCATTTATTTTCTCGATTTGGAATTCCTATGGCTATAATCAGTGATCGTGGAACCCATTTCTGCAACCGCCCATTCTCTTCACTCATGTCTATGTATGGTATTACTCATAATGTTTCCAATGCATACCATCCTCAACTCAACAATGAAGCTGAGTTGGAAAATAGAGAAATTAAGAAAATTCTTGAAAAAACTATCAATCCCTCTAAGAAAGATTTGTCCGAGAAAATCTTATATGCCCTTTGGGATTATCGAACTGCTTTCAAAACATTCCTAGGAATGTCACCGTATAGATTGGTTTATGGAAAAGCATGTCATTTACCTGTTGAAGTTGAGCATAAGGCCTTTTGGGCAATAAAAAAATGAACTTTGACATCTCTTTGGCTAAAAAAAGGAAATTAGATCTTGATGAACTTGAGGAACTTAGAATGGAGGCTTATGAAAATTTAAGGATCAATAAATCTAAAGTTCAAGACTACCAATCTAAAAATCAATAAGTCAAACACTTTGAACTGGGAAAATTTGTGCTCTTGTATAGTTCAAAACATCATCTACACCCAGGAAAGCTAAGGTCCAGATGTTCTGGTCCATACCTAGTGCATCATGTGTACCCTCATGGGACAATAGAGATTCAGGATCCCACAAGTGGCCATGTCTTCAAAGTCAATGGTCATAGGTGAAAACCATTCAATGAATAATTCAATAAACAAAAATCAAAGGAGGAGTTAACTAAGCCAATATATGTACCAGAGAAAAATTGATAGATTTAGGGTACAAGTAGGGTTAATGACATTAAACAACGGCGATGCACAGGAGGCAACCTGTGGTTTTCATGTTTCCAATCACTGTGAATCATCTTTTGTTTCCTTCTTCTTCATTTTGTTATTTTTTTATATAGACTGTTGAACTGTTCTTCTTTTATGAGTAAGGATGGGTATGAAAATGGAGCATTGTATTCATCCGTGTCACGCGGTGTGATCCCTGAGTAATACCTTACCTAGAAAATATATAGAAGACAATGTATCATTAGTGTATTTTATTTATGTTTTTGTAGGTTAAAAAAATTAAACTCTTGACCTGTTCTTCTTTTATGAGTATGGATGGGTATGAAAGGGGAGCACCGTATTCATCTGTGTCATGCGGTGTGATTCCTAAGTAATAACTTACCCATAAATTTAAAAGAATACAATGTATCATTAGTTTGATTTAAAGAAGACATGAAAACCCATAAAAATGATGATACATGGAATTAAATAAATCAATGTGTTGTTTTTTTTGTCAGCTTTGTCCTTCTTTTTATGGTTCTGGAACTATTTTGGGTGATACATGTTCAATCAAGGAGGTGCCTACATTCCCCAAGAGATCAAAGGAGTAATCTCAAGCATTATGAACTTCATCTTCATAAACCATGTGAATTTGTTCCATGTTTATCATTCTCAATTTCATCTTTTAACTCTTATCCTACCCCCTTCTAACTTTTCTTTTCTTTAAACACTACGGAAAATGTTATTCTAAGTTGGGGGAGATAAAAAATGATTTTTTTGTGAATAAAAACATGCATGAAAAGAAAAATTCAATTAACCATAAATATGATAACACACATTGAAAACTCTAAAATTGGATATCAAATAAATTTTTCATGCCTTGATTCTGATTTTAATGCATGTTTATGTTCATGAGCATAGTTTGTGGAAATTGAGGTTGTTCGGTGTGATTTTTCAATGTTTACATTTTCATCCTCTTAATAGAAATTCCAAAATGCATCTCTACTGAATCGTGGGTGTAAATTTGAGTTCTGGGGTCCCTTTCATTATAGCATAGGGTTCTGGGGTCACTTTTAGTTTAATTTTAGTATCCAAATAATACAAAACAAATAAAATTGACCACATAGAGCAATGTTTTGTCCAAATGTGTGGCGTCCGGAACATGGGGATCATGACTCCATAGTTGTCTTGCCCAGAGTTAGGCTTTATATCTCTATTGTAGAGCTTTAAATTGACAATATGTGCGGCGTCTGACACTTTGGGATCGTGACTCCATAGTTGTCTTTCCCAAAGTTAATCTTTTCATATCTATTGTGGTAAAAAAAATCATCAAAAAAATCAAAAAAAAATGGATGCCCATATTAAGTTTTAATGTGATTCCCACCTAGCACTTCCATTTTTTTCCCCTTGAACAATAAATTGGGCCCCATATCTTTTTTGATGCACAACACTTTATCATGCTTAATTGAAATTGGATGAAATGTGGCGATGAATTTGAACAATGGAATGGGCTTGGGCTTTGGATATGCTTATGGACCTAGCGTGTTTTAAATTTTTTTTATAGGGTTTCATATTTTTATGGTATGAGATATTTGGGTGAACAATGTGTATTATAATTTTTTTGGAAAAGGGGATTTGAATTTCATATTTGTAATATCTTTTTCTCAGGACTAGAAAAACCCAAGTTGGGGGTGTGATTAGTCACTGAAAGTGGCAAATATTCATTGTTAAGATCTAAATATTAATATGTTTAAAAGTTCATAAACATCAATTTTATTCCAATTCAAAAATTGAACTTCATTTTCCATCATTGTGCAGTTCATGCTTAAAGTGTCAATTTGGGCCCACTCAATAATTTTCATGCGGAAATTACAATATTCATCATTTTAATTTGGTATTTTGGTATATTATTTATCACTTTATTTGAAATATTTTTTAGGTCTGATGTATGAATCACAAGTGAAGATGGAGATTTTTGCATCTGAAGGTAGAAACTTTAGGGGAAAAACATAATGGGCCTAAGGCCCATCAAACAAATGTGGGGCCCAAAAACCAAGCCCAATGAAGCTCAAATATATACAGTAGAAATATAAATATATGAGGATCATTTTATTCAATTGTGGCCAGAGAAAATTCAGATTTGTTTTCATTATGATAAACGGATCTGAAGTTGAGATTTAAATGATGGACACGACATTAATGCACAGAAATCCATCCCACCATTTCGACCATAACATCCAAACTCCTGAGGAAAATTTCCTGAAATTGTTAAAGCTCATATAGGAAAGATGGAAGAAGATATTTTTCTTCTACAACCCCTCCGGATTCGGGCTTCTTCAATTACAAATTTACACGTCAATATGGTGGACGAATCTGGATAGTTTTCTAGGTCAAATTCAAAACGTCAATTTCCTTTTGATTATTTACCCTCCTTTTGACACTATTAATTGTTAGGAGGTGAATTAATTGTTGGGGAATTGACCTAAGGCTCTTAATATGCCTATATAAGAAGCTAGTGGTGAAGGGAATAGGTGTGGATATTTCTCTAATCATCTTTTGTTGCTTGTTTCCTTATAAGGTTATGCTTCCAAATTTCCTTTGTAATGTTTTCCATTTCCATGTAAGTTTATTTTTTATGACTTTATGTTCTTAATCAACTTATTTCTCTTCTATATTTTCCATTTCATTTATTAAAAATTTATTATCACAATGCACAATAATATCTCTATGTTTTTGTGAATTAGTTCACACATACGTGTGAATTTCATTCACACACACGGAGGAGTGCTCGTTATTTCCGTGGTTTTAATTTCTTCAATCCAATTATTGTTAGCCATCTTTCGCCCACCATTGAGAGTATAAAATCAATGGAGGGCTAACCCTTTAATGGGATGATCTTAAGAGGATGAAAAGGCTGGATTGAATGTTATTTTATGAACAAATTTTTGTTAATTGGATAATTAATTTAAGACATCCATTCTTCAGTTATTTCTACTGTTCATCTTTACTAGGTTTGAGAAAACAAAATTCAATTACTAAATGAACATATACCTCGGAGAGATCATGAATTATGTTCTCTATGTGTATAGGGGATTAGTAATTGTGTTTAGTAAGCACCAAACCAGAAAATGATGAAGGTAGTGTTATTTTTGAAGAATGGATTCATCAATAATTAATCAAACCAAAATTGTCTAAAGATGTAAAATTTATTCAATCCACCCCAAGAATAATCCTAATATCAACCCATTTTCTTTGAATTGATTTCACTTAGGTTTCTAAGTGTTCTTTAAACCATCCAAAATCAAAACCAATGTTGTCTAATTCATATCCCATCCTACACTAAATCATAGTGTCTCAAGGATACTTCTTCAGTCTCTGTGGATTCGACCCCTACATGTACTACATCAACCGCTTTTACCAGTAGGGTAAATTTGGGCCCAACCACATATCCTAAGGGAAACTGTTTTAGATCATGATACATATTTAGTTTGGACCATTGATGGGGATGATACCTTAATGTTCCATGGGTGTATATGGGGCATAAGAGACATTAGATAGGATCCGATGTGGGAATTTCACATATCAGCATGCGTTTTTTACCCTGGTGTCACCAAAATGTATTGATACTTATGGTTCAAGTATTGGTGGCCTGCTATCAAACATTATACTGCATGCTTAATCACTTGATGATCCATCTTTCAACTATTGAATGGATAACATCAATGTTTGATAGTGGTTTTACTAATGTTTACCCTTCCAGAGTGAAAATGAGATGATGTTTCTATGGACTTCATAACTAGAATACCTAGATCAAATCATGGAAACGATATACTGTGGGATTCCATTGATCATTTGGAATTTTTTTCAAATTTTCTTCCTATTAAAGAGAAATTCATAAGGTATGGGATAGGAATGTTGTTTCTTAGATAGGTTGTACAACATCATAGAGTTCGTCGTTCTACCATTTCTATCTTGGACGTCCATTTTATTTTAGGGTTCTTGAGGGGTTTGTAGAAGGTATTTGGTAACAAGGTTTTTTTGATAATTTCATATCACCTACAGTCCAATGGTCATAGTAGGAATACAATTATGGTTTTGGAGGACATTATCTATGCATGCGTCATTGAATTTGTGGGTTCCAAGTAGACACACATTCTTCTCATTTAGTTCTCTTATGATAATAGATTGTTGGCTACCAGTGAGATGGATCATTATGAATCCATATATTTTAGTCATTTATGTTCAAAAATATATTGAAGAGAGGCAGGGTAGGAAGCTATGATTGGACCACATCTCATATGGGAGACTACATTATTGGTCTAGCTATTTAGAATGTGAATGATAACAGCTCAGTCCAGATAGTAGTTGTATTCCAAAAGACACTATAAAACTCTCTTGTTCTAGGTTGGAGTTGAGGTTTTCCAATGAGCCTCACCCTGGTTGGTCCATAGACATATTCATAAGTAGGGTAATATCTCCCCAAGGATAGTTAGACCCTTTGAGAATGTGAAACAGATCAGGGCAATGGCCTACATGTAGTAACTTTCACATAGCTACCATGGTAATCATGATGAATTTAATGCCTCTTAGATTCACCTATACTTTCCTGACCCATCTCATGTCTTTTAGATGAATTAATTTCAACTAGATTATATGCTTCCTTGGAGGTGTATCTAATTTGTATTATAGATTAATATGTGGAGACTCTCTGAGGTAGGATTGTTCCTTTGGCACATATTATTCGGTTGCACGACCAAGTACAAAACAAGGCTTGGAAATGAGAAGCTGATATAAAATCTTAGTGGCTATAAATATTTACTGATAACACCACTTTACCCTTATATGTCAACCTTTTGGACGAGTTTCTTTAAGGAAGGGTGGTTATAATCACATGTATTTTTAGGAAGGTATATATTGTTAGTTTTTTAATTTGAATCATTCATTTAAGCTTGATAATTGAATACTAAAACCAATGTAATGTTCTAGGAGTGAATATGGATTTTCCTAGGCTAGAAATATTTTATAAATGGAAAAAATATTTTATCTCAGGGTTTGGAGAAATGGTGTAGCCCCACCAGAATTTTTTTTGAATCTATGTAATTAAAGATAGTGGAAGGTATAGTTTGCATGATTTTTTGAAAACTGAAACCCTTAGGTGAACAACCATGTGAGGTAGCTGAAATTTGTAATATAGATTTTTATCTTGGTTTTTGCATGGTTAGTCAAACTATGTGATGAAGCCTGTGATGTTCACTAATTTTGTAGTGAACCTGTGCAAAATTTTGGAATTGTTTTCAAACCACGATCTTAAAAAATACTCCCTATTATTTTGGGGTGAAATTAATATTTGTCCCCTTACATAACTCTTAATCATATTTTTCTTTTTTCCTTTATCCTCATGTAGATAAATGTGGGTCTCTTACTCCTTTGAGCTCAAAAGCGATTCAAATTATGATTTAAGATAACTCTTTCATCTGAAGATTGATTCACAAATCATTCAAAGAATAAAATATATATTCAAATTTTATAAAATTATCTCCCATCTATATAATTTTATCTTTTAATTTATTGTGCTATTTAGGTGTAACATTGTTTGCCCTATTTTTAGGGAATTGGACGGTTTCTCAGATCTCTACCATCAAACACAAAATATATGGATAATATTTTTCATGGTGTTGTCTATGGAATTGAGGTAGGTGGTCACATTAATTTCTCATTGATTATTATCATCTCATTGTTGGTTCATCAGGTTTTCCATTATCATGAATCCCATTTTATTTAGTTTTTTCATTTCAATATGATCCTCAAACATTTATATACACATGTTGTTCCGTTAATGGTGGGTTAGAGGTTTTTTTTCATATAAAGACACCCCCCTGGGTGTTCCAAGTCACCTAGCCCCATAATGGTCAATTTCGTAATTGCTCAGAACAAATTTTTCATTATTCATTATATTTAAATAATATTTTTTTATTATATTGTTTGTTATTAGAACCCAAGGGTATCTCCCATGTGCTTGGAAACCAATGCATGTAATTTACCATGTAACAATTTCCCTTAATGACCATAGATCCTTCTTTATTACCATGAGCCTTATAAATTCAAATGTCCAGATCATATTGAATTAAAGGGAATATGATTAAGTAATGGATAATTCACGTTGTTTTGTTTATAATATATGAATTAAATTATTTATATGGGGTGATTTATATGTGTGGAATTACAACACATATTACTTCTTGATTATTCGAAATTTAAAATTGAATTATACATTACTGTGTATATTAAACATGATTAGTGATATACGTGGGATGTAATTCATTGAGCTTATATTATAAAAATGAATGTACCTTATTTATATATACATGTTCCATGACCACGTTTCATGATAGGTTTTTCATCATTCCCAATATTATAAATGATACACCTTGAAATAGGATGTTATGTGGTGGTAAGGGGTGTTGAGTGTGGTGTAAAATCATGCTCCCTTACATCGGGTGTGGAGTATGGAATCTCACATGATTGACACTATCTAGGCATTAGAATTGACATGTCATGTACCCTTTTTCGAGAGATGACAAGATGGAAAACTCACCATCGCATTTTTCTGTATTAAGTCTCACACTATAATTAGTATATATGTAATTTTTTCTATTTCAAGTGCTTATGGGCTACTTACACTGGATATAGATGTTATTTTTATTTCCATATCCTTCTAGTAACTGAAATTCTAGGTATGTGGCCACTTAGATCCAAATGTACTTCATTAATATAGTTGGATGAAATATATATAATTATAAAATATACATATTATTACACTACATTTATATATTTATATAGTGAATCTTATGAAATTTTCTCCTAGTAGTGAGCCAATGTAGGTAGACCAACCCGGTGTCCATTAGAAACTTCAGCGAGATGGTTATTTATTTATTCAGCTTTATTTAATTATTATCTATATATTTGTACACTGTTTAGTTATGTGTACTACTTGGATAACATATATACACTGTTGGGGATGTTCTATTGATATTTTTATCTCACTCCCAATTTTGGCTGCCTTTGGTACCTGAGAATATTTTCTATCTACTGGTATTGATACAGGAAATCAACATTGAATAGGTTATTGATATATATTGACTATAATTTGAGCTTAGGAGTTGAGGATAGAGCATTTTCTTGAGAATATTGTTAATAATATTTTAATATTTTTTACTTTTTATATACCATGACCATATTCATGTTCCACTAATCCCTTTTTGTATACCAGCATGTCAGGAATCTATATATCAGACACTAACTTAATGGATTTTGATTATATTATAAGTTGTTTTTTTATTATTATGTCATCCTCTTATTTTCGATTTAATATTTTTTTTACATATTCTTTAGCTACCTTTTTACATTTTTGATTATATCTATTGTTCCATTATGATAAAATGGTATAGTCTCAACGTCATACCATCAATAGACCCTCACTGCTAGTCAGAAACCTCTTGCATACGGGGAAGCGCATATGAGGCCATGTAACCCAACAACTTGGGTGTATGATAGTGGATATTGTGTCGGTATGTTAGATCAATTTAATAAATCTAGGAACCAGTTTTAGCCTTCTATGGTCATGGTTCTACAATAATAATCAAATTTAATCATTTATATAAAATAGACTAGTTTTCACCAAAATGTTCTTTTTAATGAACATTTATTGATTAAAAGGAAAATTGGAAATTATAAATGAATTATAAATAAAACGTTATATTTGAATATAGTTCTATAATATATTTCTAAAAATAATATATTTATTTTACACAAGGATTGAACATGAATGAAGCAATATGAGACATGAAGTAAGGTTTTATTTTACAATCTCATTTCCTTTCAAGAATGTTAGTGTTAATTTTTCATTGGAAAATCTTATATGATATTTGTCCTCTAAACCATGTATATTTAATTCTAATATTTTTATTCCAATAATATTTATGTATATGTATGATTTTTATCTCTTTGGTACTTCTAAATATCAAGAAAATGTTTTTTGTAAAAAACCGACCATATTTCCACTTTGGACGATGAAATTTTGTTTAATGGTTTTGTTCTTTAAAATGGATTCAAAAAATATATATTCTATGATAAAATGATTATTTAAATTAATTTTCAACCATTTTATAATTTCCTTTCTTATTATTTAAAAAATAAAATTAATTTTTTTCGAAGAAATTATTAATGAATGTTTTACAAAATGTTTGAAAAGAATATTTGCTTTATCATTTAACACAGAAAAAGATTTTACCATTATCATGAATATTATATTAATTGTAGATTAATATATATGATTACATGTTAATTTTCAATGAAAAATTATTTCTCAATATTCTAGGAAATTTTAGCTTTAATGATACCAAAATAAAAAGGTATTTTCCCAATTTTAAAAGAAATTCTCACATTGTATTATAAATATATTTTTCTTTTTTATTTGAACCCTTTAAATATTGTTATTATCCACTGGTGATATGATTATATAATTTAATACAATTTAGTTATAAGGCCCCACACATAATCATTACAGAATCTTGAATTATGTTAATAATTCACATTGAGGATCTTTTTAGTTTTAGAGTTTTAGAGAATTAGGCAATAACTATTACATTACATTTCAAAAATAAAAATTACACCCTTATAATCTATCCCAATTATTCATTGTTAAAATACCTCCTAAATAAAACAGCAGTTATTCTCTTGATATAAATCTTCTTCAATTCATCTTTTCACTTACCCTTCCTTATACACTGTTAAAAAAATTTCAAAAACGTTGGATGAGAAAAAAAATCATTGTAAGGGTTATAAAATAAACACAGAAAAAATTATTCCATAAATATATACAAATAAATGAAATCATAATTTTCAATTGTTACTATAACAAAAAAAATATTTATGAATAACATAAGGAAATCATAAATCATAAAGGAAACTTGGAGAATCCATAATGTACTTACGGTGTTATATTCACAGCTACGTAGGTAGTTACATTTGGAATACACAACACATTATATTCTCTAATTCTCTTATGAGAAACATTAATGTTTTCATCTATTATGTTACCCTATTCATTGGAGTTCTATATCAGGCTCACCCACCTCAGGTTTATCACAAAACCACTGGTATATATAATAAATTCCTAAAAAGTATAACATAATCACAACACATAATGGAAAGATAATATTTACACATTGCAATCAAAAGATATTAGTTCATGATATTGAAATAACCAATGATTTCTCAAAACCATTTTCAATAACACATAAGTTAAATGATTATATGGTATTTATTTTCCTCTTAAAAACATTACAACTTGTTAAGGAATCCAAATATCATATAATGGTCGTGGCAGCGGAAAGGTCGTTGTCTTCACACACATTTAAAAAGAAACATTTTTTTGACATTTAGTAATATGATTAATAGAAAAAATATTCCCTTTTAATGAAATTAAAATTCAAAAGGGTTTATAAACATTATAAAGTAAACTCGTATATAAATCAATGAATACCTCAATAAATGGAGATTGAGACAAAGTCCATTACAAAATTTGGCAGCCTAACAGCATCACATAAAATTTAGAAAATGAGTTAATGAGAGAGAAATGGTCCTATAATCACAGGAAAATAAAATGTACATAAATAAGGATATAGAAGAACATATCTCATCATAAGAAAATGGGAATTAAAGGACAAGACATAAATGATATATTACTAAAAGAGGAGGGTGAAAGGTTCCCTTACAATGATAATTTTGTAAATAAAATAGATCAATTATGTGTATTCAATATAAATACGCATAAATAATTTATAAATACATGATAAGGAGTAAAAATTTATTTATCACATAATCATATCACAACATAATCAAGAATAAAAAGATCATGCCAAAGAATGGAAATTGGGTTAAGATGTTCCCTTACTTCGTTTCTGACTTGACTCATTCGTTCATTAATCTCCTGAATAATAAACTAAAGATAAATTATACTTGATTTAGAACATTTTTCAAGTTTTTTTATCAATTTTATATCACTTATTACAATGTTATAAAAATTACGTTATCATATTTGTTAATAACGGTTGTTTTGATGATATTTGGTACTTGAGCCAAAAATGAACTTATTATAATTTCAAGTTTTCCATGTGGTCAAAAATTATTTATATCAATAATGATACTAATGATTTAGATATCATATATATAATATATATCCAGTATATATCTGTATTTATAATAGTACATAACATTTGGATATAATAAATGAAATGCACCGTTCATGGAGACGGTAAGATGTAAGTACGCATGAATGAAAATTTCATTTCTATCTCATATATAATAGATTTAAAACATAATGATACATAGGTAAATTATAATTCTAGTATAATTTCATGTATAATTTCATTATCTCTATCCTTTATACCTTCCACGTATGGAATGAACGTGTCATATCACTTTGAGGGGGCGGTAGTCCACACTTCTTGAAATGAAGTTGTCATATTTACCAATTATGGAAACCATAAAAGTATGGTATAATTGCAAAATACAGAAGAATAGTGTAAATATAAATATAATATTAATCACATATAAATATAGTTCTATCATAATGTCCACCATGAGAGGTGGTAAGAGATAATTGAACTATTACGGTTTCGTGTGGTAGTAGTTCGTCATCCACAGAAATAGTATGTTTGTATCCATTAGATGGAGGTGTGTGGATGTGTATCTATAATATACCTAATAAAAACATCCTTGTATATTTAATATACTTGGGTTGTTATAGAATAATGTAATATAGAGTGTTTATGGGGTGGAAGAAGGAAAATAAAAGAATATAACTTGAGAGAAGACTTTTCCATTAAATCGGGTAACTCCCATTGGTTTGACCCAAAAGGATTAATTGAATAGCCTTATTCTTAGAGGAATGACTCTAGTTGGAATAAAGGGATGTTCTTAGATTATTGGAGTAGATTTTGGAAGATCCAAGGGGCATTAGAGGTGTGTGTAATGGGTTAAAGGTGGTGGCCTTTAATAAGAAGGTGGAGGGGTTCTTTAAGAAAGTTCGAAAGTAATATTTAAATATAAAATTATTTTCAATTTCAAAAGGTCCAAACCCTATTAAATTATATGATAATTTGAATATAAGTTTAAATATAATCATACAATATGAATTGGATAGGTTTTGGATATTTTTTAATCCTTATCTTTTTTATTTATCCTTTCTTTCTCTTTCTGTTTTATCAAGTATTAAATACTTTGGAAATCAAAATTGTTACCAAAACAAGAAAAATATCCAATTACAGAGTAAATAATATTTTTTTAGACTTATGATCACTATTTAGATGAATATTAGTTTTTTTAATATTATAATATTTAATAAAATATTTTATAATTTCAAATATGAATTATGTCAATTTTGACACTATTCATATCATGACTTATTTAAAAAATCCAAACCAATTTGATTCATCCGAAAAACCTTCATTACATTAAAGATAAAAAGAAATCATAATTTATAAAATTAGTGTATGGAATAAAAAAAATTTATCATAAATTTATTTTTATATTTGTAATATCATTTATTTGAATCCATTATTAATGAAGCAATTACCGCATCACCATTGTGTCATAAATAAATTTATTAATATAATTTATAAAAATAATAAATAAAATAACATGAATTAGGAAAACTTATTAGATTTATAATTAAAATTTATAGTCCAAAATATAACTTACATAACCCCATATAAAAATTCGTTTTCTAAAAGTTATATGTTTATGTTATATTTTACTTAACATTAAATTAAATGTCATTAAATGTCATTTTCACAAACAAGTGGCTCTATGTGGTCCTAAAATCTACCCAAGGATGTCCATGGATTAACATATATCATCCAATATGGTCAGTTCATGTGTAAAATTAATTTAATATTATTATAATATTATTTTTTAACCTTATTTACTAGATTTATCATTTAATCATGATAAATAAAATATTTACTGAAGTTACTCTTTATAATGTCTATAAAAAAAGTTTTCCTATTTAAAAAATTTGTACATCCCAATTCCAAATATGAAATCAATTTTTCTAAATTCAAAACATAGAAGTAGTAGAAATTAATTTAAAATTATTTCCCATTGTGAAAGCAAAAAATCGTGTTTTTATGAAATAAAAACTTTTAGAAGATTGACACGTGTTTATGTCCAATTTTTAATGTGAAATTAATTTTATTGAAAAAAATTGGATTAAATGGTAAAAATATAATCTAATTTATCTTTAAAATCAATTAAATGATAATATAACAGTATACATAAATTATATTAACGGTAAATTTTTGAATTTAAATACAGTATATTCACTAGTCATTTTAAAAATCAACATTATCATAAAAATATCAAAATTTATTCCAAAGTAAATTTTGATTTCATTATTCTAAATAAAAACATTACTTTTTCAAATAAAACAAATAAATGGAGAAAAATATAGATTTCAAAAGGGTTCTCCATCATAAGGCGGGAAATCGACATTTTAAAGAATATTAGAGTATTTATGATTAAAATTGGATTCCTTCACATTTTAAGAATGTACATATATAGATAGATTTAAAAACATTTACCAAACATGTGTAATCATATTTTAGTTAGTTTTGTTCATTCCCTCCAATACAATGACTATGCGTTAACTACCAATTAAAATAATAATATTATTATATTATTTTTCGATATAACTCAACGTTGTCTATAACATAAGATTTCAATGAAAAAAATTGTTGCATATCAGGTATTCCATCGAACATAACATCCCATTTATAGTAAAATTAAAATTTAATACAAAAATATTAATAAATATGAAAATGTCATATTGTTTAATTATGTGAGATGTTCCATCCTTCCCCCCTTTGGTAAATTGCATTCTCAAAATTTTATTCACTTATAAAATAAATGGGAGGTATTTATCCCCTATAGTATTTTCATATTCCCACACTTCCTATTCATCCATATGGATTTCCAAAAAACATTTACCTGATGAATTACCTTATTCTTTAACACTTTCTCACTATGGTAATGAATCTGGATTGGTTATTCCTTATAAGAAATATTATCTTTCATCTAAACTACATATGGACTAAAAAAATGCGATGGATCTGAAATATTCATTATCAACATTTAAACAAGAGAAAATTTGTGTAACAGGGATAAAATTTGAGGTAAATCCACTCTGTTTTCAATTGATCCAACTTTTATAGGATTTCATAGGGTCTAATGAACCTCAGACTCAGTATTCCCTTCCTACCAGAATGCATTACACTTTTCCATGGAGAAACATTAATCAAGAAAAGGTCACCTACCTCTAATAAAAGATCCTTTCTTTGGTTATCCACATAAATTTTCTGCCTACTCTGAGCTGTTCTAATGTTCTTCTAAATCAATTAAACTTTTTCTTCCATCTCTTTTATCAATTCTGGTCCCCTCAACTTTCTTTTCACCTAATTCATCCCAAAAGCTATAGTTCAACTCCTCTTTTTATAAAATTCTTCAAATGTAACCATATGTATACTAGAATGAAAACTATTATTATAAGAATATTTAACCAAAGAAATATGTTTGTCCCAAAATACCTAGTAATCCATTGAGCAAGCAGGTAGCATATCTTCCCATGTCTGAATTGTCCATTCTGACTACGCATCTGATTGAGGATGAAAAGTTGTACTAAAATGTAATTCAGTACCCAATGACTTATGAAGCCCTTTCCAAAAGTTAGAAGTAAACATGGGATCATGATCAGTTACAATGGAGAGGGAGGAATTCCTGGTACCTGACTATCTCTTAAACATACAACCGAGAAAGTTGATCTAGAGGAAAAGTATCTCGAATAGGAAAGAAATGAGCAGATTTAGTCAATCAGTCAATAATAACTCATATTGAATTATTACCTCAATATATCTTTTGTAATCCCACAATGACGTCCATGGATATATTTTCTCATTTCCACTCTTGCACCGGTAATGGATGAAGCTTCCTTTTCAGTAACTGTCTCTCTGATTTAACCTATTTAGAAGTCAAACACTTCACAGTAATGTTAGCAATATCTCATTACATTCTATTCCACCCGTAATACTCTTGAAGTTGTCTATACATCTTATTACTACCGAGATGAATTTAAAATGAAGAAATATGAGCTTCACAAAATAAATCATTCTTCAATTGTGAATCAAAGGGCACACAAAATCTATCCCCAAATATCAAAATACTATCATTATCAATGTTAAAATTGGGAATCATACTCATCTGAAACAACTCTACCTTTTTCTACAACTCACTGTCTTCCTTATGTGCTTGGTTAATTCTGTCTGATAGAGATGATCTCACTGACACCTAAAAAAATAGAGGAATCTCTTGCACCAGCAACTTCTATTACAAAGTTCATCAAATCATTAATCAACATATCTTGTTCCAAATGGAACATGGTTAATGAAACATTACTTTTTTGAGTCAAAGAATCAGCCACATTATTTTCCTTTCCTGGATGGTAATGAATTCTGCAATCATAATTCTTGATTAATTCTAGCCATCTCCCCGGTCTCATGTTTAACTACTTCTGAGTGAATATATACATAAAATTATTGTGATCAGTATATATTTCATATTTTACTTCTTACGGATGATGCCTCAAAATTCTTAATGAAAAAATAAAACAACAATTAATTCCAATTCATATGTACGGTAAATTAACTGATGAGGTTTGAACTAACGTGAAACATAAGCAATTACCTAATCATTCTGCACTATGAGAGATCCCAATCATTTCAACAAAGCATCACTGTAGATAAAAAACTCAACATTTCTGGATGGTAGTGCCAAAATTAGAGCATTCACCAATCTTCTTTCCAATTCCTGAAAACAGTCATCACCTTCTATTTTCCAAATAATCTTAAAAACTTTTCATGTTAACTTAGTTAGTGGGATAAATACCATGAAACACTTTTAACAAACCTCTATTAATAACCTTATAGCCAAATAAAACTGCAGATGTCAGTTATATTTTTCGGTCTAGGCTATTCTTCAACAACATTTGTTTTAGCAGGATCAACAGTTGTGCCATTTTTTTTTAAAAATGTGACCAAAGAATGAAATTTGTTGTAACCAAAACTCACACTTTCTGAATTTCCAATACAGTTTCGATTCTTTTAATATTTTCAAGGAAACCATTGAATGAATTTATTTTTCTACTTTTCTTTTGGAATAAACCAAAATATCATCAATAAACAAAACAACATACTTATCCATGAAATCATAGAAAATTATATTCACAAGATCCTTGAATACAGAAGCAAAATTGGATAACCCAAATAACATAACTATTCATAATGGCCATATCAATAATGAAACACAGTCTACTGAATGTCTACATACATTACTTTCAACAAATGGTATTGAGACTTTAAGTAAATCTTCAAAACATACTGATCTCTCTAGTGAAGATCAAAAAAATCCTCGATATGAGGAAAAAGGATTATTGTTTTTAATAGCATGGTTATTACATTATCTATAATCAATGAAAAGTCACATTGAACCATCATTATTTTGAACAAACAAGATAGGATCACTCCATGGTGATGTGCTTGGTCGAATGAAACCATTATCTAATAACTCCTACAATTGCTTCTTTAAATCTTAAATTTCAATTTTATCCATTCGATAAGGGAGTTTTGAAATTGGATTATCAATAGTAGCTAAGTCAACTATAAGGCCCTAGCTTTTAACCTTACTTAATATTGAATTAAATGAATAATTCACATTGAGGATCTTTTCAGGTTTAGAGTTTCTGAGAATTAGGACATAACTATTACATCTCAAAAGATTACAATGTAGACACTTCTACTGTGTTTCCATAAATTAAAAAACTCTTAAAAAGAAACATGTCTAGTTATATGTTTTAGATATCATGACTTTCCCTTGATCTTATCCTTGACAATATTCCACATTTAGTCCTGTGAAAAACATTTCAAAAAAACTTGGGGTGAGCATAAAAAGCTTTGTAAGGGATACACAAAGAATGAAAACTGTTAGTTTTTCAAAACAACAAGTAAACCTGGTATAATTTATCAAATTAATACCTTTTAACTTTATGAAGTAGTAAAAACTCTTCACTGAATAAAAGATCATTACTTATGCTTTGGTAACCAAAAGATTACCATAAAACCCACATAAAGATCACATAACATATAAAGGTAACTTGGGACATAAACATACTTAAATGGAATAACTATACGCTCGACTTCCACACATATCACTTAATGGAATAGCCATACGGCCAACTTCCATACCCAATGCATTGGAGTTTATAAAATAACCACACGTCCTGGTATTCACGGCACCACCCTTCATATGGTTTATCACGTAACCACTCGTCAAATGTCCAAGTACCATTATAAAATCATAAGACATAAAACAAATATAATGGAATGAAATCATTTCCACAATTTGATCACAATATATCACTTAAATATATTGACATAACAAATCCATTATAAAAACCCTTTTCAATACCAAAATACATAAAATAGTATATGTTATTTATTTCATTTTAAAAAACATTACGGCTTGTTGAGGAAGCCAAAGACCAAATAATACTCGCGGCGGCAGAAAAGGTCATTGTCATCGCGTACGTTAAAAGAAAAATTACTTTTTGACGTTTAGTAAAAATTTTCGTATAAAAAGATTCCTTTTGAAAAAAATTAAAAGTCAAAGGGTTTTATACACTGTATAAAAGAATGAAATATGCCTCGATGAAAGGAGATTGAAATGAAGTCCCTTACCTCGGGCCTAACTTGACTCGATCGTTCTTTACTGTCCTGAATAATAAAAATGAGTTAATTTCTACTTGCTTAAGAAAATTTTTCAAGTTCATTATTACTTTTATATCAATTATTACCATGTTATAAACATTATGTAATCATTTGAGTAAATAATGTTTGATTTTTCGATATTTGGTTCTTTAGTCGAGAGTGGACTTCTTACAATTACATGTTGTTCGTGTGGTCAAAAGTTCTTTAAATCCGGAATGATATTAATGTTTTTATATCATATATATCATATATATCCATCATATACATGTATTTATAATATTATGTAATCATTTAGATGTAATAAATGAAATGCACCGTTCATGGAGACGGTAAGTCGTATGTACGAATGAACGCTACAATCATTTATATGTCATATTAATGAAATTAAAACTAAATGAGAGGTATGTTTATTTTAATTCCAGAATTATATTCATCATTTATATATAACATACATCATATATAATAACTTTAAATCCATACTTTATACGTCCCACATATGGCATTAACGAATCAAACCACTTTGAGGGGGCGGTAGTCCGCACTTCCTGAAATGAAGATATCGCATATACCCATAATGGAATCCATAAAGGTATAACACAAATGAAAAATAAAGAAGAATAATGAAAACATAAACATAATATATATCATTTATAAATAGAGTTACATCTTAATGGCCACCATTAAAGGTGTTAAAAGAATATTGAACAATCATCGTTTCGTGAGGCAGAAATTCGCCAACCACAGAAACAGTATGTTCATTAACCATTAGATGTAGGTGTGTGTAAGTGTAGCCCGAATTATTATTATAACAACATCCTAGTATATTTATGATACTGTAGTTGTTACAAAATAAATTAATAAAAAGAGTTTTGGGGGTTGGAGAAGCAATATAAAACAAAAGAACACAAGTGAAGACATTACCTTAAAATCGGGTAACTCTCTTAGATTTGAGCTCAAAGGCTTCCTTGGGAAGATTTCTGCCCAAAGTGAGGCTTATAGTAGTATTATAGGGATGTGAAGAGACAAAAAGAGCAGATCTTGGCCGAACCAAAGGCTTGAGAGGTGTGGGTAAAGAGGTAGAGGTTGGGGCCTTTTATAAGAGGAGAGGAGGGGAAGTCTTGGAAAGTTATAAAAGGATACATTATGATAAAATGATTTTAGGTTTTAAAAGGTCCCAAAATTATATATTTCTAGGATAAGGTGATAGGAGTTTTAAATATATTTATTCAATTGGTTTTTTACAAGTTTAGGGCTTACATTTTACATTATCTTTTCATTTTATTTAAATCGTTAAATAATGAGGTAATCACTGGATCATCATTATGTCATAAATAATGTAATTTATTTAATGAATAAAAATTATATATAAAAAATAATGATGTAGGAAATATTTTTAGCTTTATAATGAATATTTATAGTCAAAAATATTACTTTTATAAACCCACTTAAAAATTGTTTTAGTAAAACAACTCATGTTTGTGACATTTTTACTTTAACATTAAATAAAAAAATATTAATGTCATTTTCCTACCAAAGTGTCTCCATGAGGTCCTCAAGTTGACAAATGTATTTTCTGGGTCGGCCATGACACATCCAATGAGGGTAGGACATGTTTCAAGTTCATTCCATATTATTAAAACATTATTATTACCTTAAATTACACTAATTACTTGTAATCGCAATTAAAAACATAAAAGATACTATTCACCAAAAAATTATTTTAATCCCAATGAACCACATTTTACTTCTTAATGAAAACCATGTATGTTGTATTTTTTAAATTCAAAACACATAGGTGGTTAAATTTCATTTAAACGAAAAATTAGTTTTTTTTAATTACCACATAGTGGTTTCACTATTCATCAAAAATTGAAGTTTTTCAGAAAAATTCCAAAACATCACCCTAATATTTAATTGATATTCTGAATTCAAAAATGATGAATATTTTAAAAAAATCAGAAAATATAAGTTGCATTAATTAATTTAATAATTAATTCCCGCTGTCAGAGCAAATAGCGTGTTTTTATTAAATAATAAGTATCAAAAGATTGACACTAGTTTAAGTCCAATTTCAAAGTGAAATTAATTCCAACGACCACTATTGGATGAAATGGGAAAAATATATTATAATTCCACTATAAAAACAATTCAAAAAATAATCTAATCATATAAATAAATTATATTAAAAATAGGTTTTGAATTAAAATACAACATATTTCACTATTCATTAAAAATGATGTTTATCGGAAAAATACAAAAAATTTACACAAAGTAAATTTTGATGTCCCGATTGTAAAGAGGATTTTTATTTGGTCCAATATAATTTATAAGAGTGAACAATACTATATTTAATAACGGTTCTCCATCAATAGGAGATAAGTGGACCTTTTGTGAAAATTATAGTATATATGCCTAAAATTGAATTCTTTTCGTATTTTAAGCTTTAATACTTTATTGGATAAATTTAAATACATTCAACAAACATATATAATCATATTTTAGTTATTTCTATTCATTCCCGCCAATACAATGGCTACGTGTTAGCTACTATTTAAAATAATATTATTTTATTACTAGTGTGCAACGTAAGATTTCAAAGAAACTCTTTGTTGTGTATCAGGTACTCTATCGAACATAGGAACCCCTTTAATGTAAAATTAATATTTAATTCGTAGATATTAATACATATAAAAATGTTTTAATCTTTATTTACCTGGGATGTTACATCCTTCCCCCCTTTTGTGAATTGCGTCCTCGCAGTTTTATTCACTTATCAATATAAGTGGGGGTATTTATCCCTCATAGAATTTTTAGATTCCCACATTGCCTCTTCAACCATATGGTTTTTCCACAAATCCATTACCTGGTGAATTACCTTATTTCGCAACACTTGCTCGCTTCGGTCAGGAATCTGGACTATCTGTTCTTCATAAGAGAGATTCTCTTCCAACTGAACTACCTCTGGGCTCAAAACATGAGATGGATCTGGAATATACTTTCTCAACATCTAAACATGAAAATAATTGTGTACCTGAGAAAAACTCGGAGGTAAAGCCACTTGGTATTCAACTGATGCAACTCTCTCCAAAATTTCATATGGTCCAATGAACCTTGGACTCATCTTTCCTTTCTAACCAAATCGTATCACTCTTTTCCATGGTGAAACTTTGAGAAAAACATGATCACCTGCCTCAAAAGATAGATCCTTCTTCCAGTTATCCGCATAACTTTTCTGTCTGCTCTGAGCTATTCTCATGTATTTCTGAATAAAATGAATTTTTTTCCCATCTCTTCTACTAATTCGGGTCCCATCAGCTTCCTTTCACCCACTTCATCCCAAAATGTTGGAGTTCAACACCGCTTCCCATATAATGCCTCAAATGGTTCCATCTGTATACTAGAATGAAAGCTGTTATTATATGAAAACTCATCCAAATATATATGTTTGTCCCAACTTCCCTGATAATCCATAGAGAATGCTCGTAGAATATCCTCCAAGGTCTGAATTGTTCGTTCTGACTGCCCATCTGATTGCGGATGAAAAGCTGCACTAAAATTTAATTCAGTACTCAATGACTTCTGAAGGCCTTTCCAGAAGTTAGAAGTAAACCTGGGATCACGATCAGATACAATGGATAGGGGAAATCCATGCAACCTGACTATTTCTTTAATATACAATCGAGAAAGTTGATCTATAGAGAATGTATCTCGAATACGAAGGAAATGAGCAGATTTAATCAATGAATCAACAATAACTCAGATTGCATTATTTACTCAAGTTGTCCTCGGTAATCCCACAACAATGTCCATGGATATATTTTCCCATTTCCACTATGGCACTGGTCATGGCCGAAGCTTCCCTTTCGGTAACTGCCACTCTGCTTTAACCTGCTGACAAGTCAAACACTTCATAGTAAAATCCTCAATATCTCTTTTCATTCCATCCCACCAGTAATACTCCCGCATATCTCTGTACATCTTAGTACTTCCAGGATGAATTGAAAACGGGGAACTATGAGCCTCACATAACAACTCATTCTTCAATTGTGAATCACCAGGAACACATAATCTCTTCTGAAACCTCAAAACACAATAATTTTCAATCTTGAATTCAGGAAACTTACCCTTCTAAACCAGCTCTACCTTTTTCTTCAATTCTCTATCTTGGTTCTGTGCTTGCTTGATTCTGTCTGATAGAGAAGATTTCACTGATACCTAAAACAAAACAGAAGAACTTCCTGCACAAACAACTTCCATTCCAAATTTCAACAAATCAAAACCAAAGGATCTCGTTCCAAACATAGCATGGTTAATGAGGCATTACTTTTTCGACTCAAAGCATCAGACACTTTATTTTCTTTTCCCGGATGGTAATGAATTGTACAATCATAATCCTTGATTAATTCCAGGCATCAAAACTATCTCATGTTCAATTATTTCTGAGTGAATATATACTTTAAACTTTTGAGATTAGTATATATTTCAGACTTTACTCCATACAAATGATGCCTCCAAATTTTTAGAGAAAAAAAGCAGATAATTCCAAATCATGTGTAGGGTAATTTACCTCATTAGTTTTCAATTGACGTGAAGAATATGCAATTACCCGATCATTCTGCATAAGGAAACAACCAATTCCCTTCAATGAAGCATCACTGTATATAAAAAACTCACCATTCCTGGAAGGAAGTGCCAAAACTAGAGCATTCACCAATCTTATTTTCAACTCCGGAAAACAATCATCACATTCTTTTGTCCAAATAAACATAACACCCTTCCAAGTTAGCTTAGTCATTGGACTAGATAATCGTGAAAACATTTCAACAAACCTTCGGTAGTAACCTTCCAAACCAAGAAAACTACGGATCATGGTTACATTTGTGCGTCTTGGCCATTCTTCAACAACTTTTGTTTTAGAAGGATCAACAGTAATGCCATATTTTGAAACAATGTGACCAAGGAATGAAATTTGTTTTAACCAAAACTCACACTTGCTAAATTTTCCATACAGTTTCTTTTCTTTTATGGTTTGCAAGATAACCCTTAAATGACTTTTATGATCCACTTTACATATAGAAAACACCAAAATATCATCGATGAAAACAGCCACAAACTTATCCAAGAAGTCATGGAAAATTATATTCATAAGGACCATGAATACAGCAGGTGCATTGGTTAACCCAAAAGGCATAACTACAAATTCATAATGGCCATATCTAGTACGGAACGCAGTCTTCAGAACATCTCCTTATATTAATTTCAACTGATGGTACCCTGACCTCAAGTCAATCTTCGAAAAATACTGAGCACCCTGGAGATGATCAAACAAATCATTGATATGAGGCAAAGGATACTTGTTCTTAACAGTGATATTAATTAAGGCTCTATAATCAATGCAAAGTCTCATTGAGCCGTCTTTATTTTTAACAAACAAGATAGGAGAACCCCATGGTGATGTGCTAGGTCAAATGAAACCTTTATCTAAAAACTCCTACAATTGTTTCTTTAACTCTAAAAGTTCAACTTGAGCCATTCGATAAGGGGGTTTTAAAATTTGCTTAGAATAAGAAACTAAGTCAATAGTAAATTCAACTTCCCGATCATGAATAATACCATGCAACTCATCAGGAAAAACATCATGATACACCTTTACCACCGGCACGTCATTAATCTGAACAGTTCCTTTATTTTAAACAATATGTGAAAGGTAACATTCTTTTCCATCTATTACTAGTTTCTCAACCTCTTGATATGTTATCAACAGTAAGGGTTCATTCTTGTACACAAACTGAAAATCTTTCTGAAAAGAATCCATTTTATCTCTTCAGTCAATCTTAGCATGATAAATAGAAATCCAATCCATGCCCAAAATTACATCAAACTCTACTAGAGGAAAAAAAATAAGGTTTTCTAGTATATTCTTCCCAGACACAAGGATAGAAAGGTTCTTCTAATTCCTTTTTTTCTCAACGTTCCCTCCAGGTGTTTTTACCATAAGTTCAGGATTCATATCTTGATATGTAATTTCCAATTTACTAAAAAACTTCTCAGAAATGAAAGAATGTGTAGACCCTGAATCAAACAACACATTGTCATAATCTGAACAAACAAATAGTTTACCTGATACTACTTCATTCGATGGCCCAACATCTACTGAAGTAGTTGCAAAGGATTTCACCACCCCTTTCTGCTTGTAGCATGGCTGCTTTCCCCCAGTTGAGTTCTTCTTTAGACACTCATTTTCATAATGACCCATTTCATTACACTTAAAACATCTTACTGCTGTCTTTTCAATGCCTACTTGATCATCTTCCTTACAGTTTCGAGCAATATGATCCAACTTATCACACCGAAAGCACTTTCTAGACTTGGATAAACATTCTACAGGATGCATTTTACCACACTTATCATAGGATAGATATTTGGTTTTCTTACCTCCTTGCTTCTTTGATTAATTCTTCCCCTTTTCATACCAACTGGACCTCTTATTCTGTTGTTTGTCAAAGAACACTTGATCATCGGCAAACTCCATTTCCAACTTCTCCACACATCGAACAAGTTTTACATAACTTTTCAACTCATGAGAATATAAAGCCCTTCGATACTTTGGTTTTAACCTTGAGTAAAAATGGTTTATTTTACTATCAAGATCTCGTATGAAGTTTGGAGCATACCTTGCCAATCGAGTGAACTTTGCTTCATAAGCAGCCACTGAGTCATCCTCCTGCCTCAATTTAATGAAGTTTTTTCCATCCTAATATGAACCACCTTAGGAAAATATTTCTCATGAAACATACCTCTAAATTTTTCCCAGTGAAGATCATCAATCTCATCACTATCCCTGATATTTTTCACCATCGACCACCACTAATCACCTTCACCTTCAAAACGGTAAACAGAAAGACTAATCTTTTGATGTTTTGAACACCCAATGACATCAAAAATCTTCTCCAACGCTTTAATCCACCCTTTAGCTAGCATGGGGTCAGATGATCCTCTAAATGATGGGGGTTGTTGCCTCATGAAATGTTCCACCACTGACATGTTCCTCTGTGGTTGATCCGGCAGATCTCGTGCAGGATACCACCACCATTTATAGCCTGAGTCAATTGTGACATCATGACAACAAACTTTTCAATTCCAATTCCAACCATCTTGGGTTTATGATTTGGAAGGTTGTCTTCCTCCTGATGTCATCCCAACATAGCTGCTTTATTTCCTCTTCGGAAAACCATTCTGAACATAAAAATATATTAGGCAAAGCAACATGGTAATCTTTAAATGCTATATCATTTCAATCATACCATAAATTACCATATAATTTAACACTTTTCTAACTCCTAATGTTGTCTAAACCGACCTTTGATAACAACTATAAGGCCCCAGCCTTAAACCTTACTTAATATTGAATTAAATGAATAATTCACATTGAGGATCATTTCAGGTTTAGAGTTACAGAAAATTAGGACATAACTATTACATCTCAAAAGATTACAAAGTAGGCACTTCTACTAAGATTCCATAAAATAAAAAACTCTAAAAAAGAAACATTTCTAGTTCCATGTTCTAGATATCATGACTTTCCCTTGATCCCATCCTTGACAATATCCCACATTATGTCCTGTGAAAAACATTTCAAAAAAACTTTGGGTGACCCTAAAAATCTCAGTAAGGGATACACAAAGAAAGAAAACTATTAGTTTTTCAAAACAACAAGTAAACCATGTATACATTATCAAAGTAATACATTTTACCTTTATGAAGTAGTAAAAACTCTTCACTGAATAAAATTTCATTACTTACCCTTTTGTATCAAAAAATTATCATAAAACCCACATAAATATCACATAACATATAGAGGTAACTTGGGATATAAACATACATAAATGGAATAACCATATAGTCGACTTCCACACATATCACTTAATAGAATAGTCATACGGCCACCTTCCATACCCAATGCATTGGAGTTTATAACGTAACCACTCGGCCTGGTATTCACGGCACCCCCTATATATGGTTTATCACGTAACCACCCATAAAATGTCCAAGTAACATTATAAAATCACAAGACATAAAACAAATATAATGGAATGAAAACATTTCCATACATTGATCACAATATATCACTTAAATATATTGACATAAAAAATCCATTATATAAACCCTTTTCAATACCAAAATACATAAAACAGTATATGGTATTTATTTCATTTTAAAAAACATTACAGCTTGTTGAGGAAGCCAAAGATCAAATAATACTCGCGATGGCGGAAAATGTCATTGTCACCGCGTACGTTAAAAGAAAAATTAATTTTTGTCATTTAGTAAATCTCTTTGTATAAAAAGATTCCTTTTGAATAAAATTAAAAGTCAAAGGAGTTTATACACCGTATAAAAGATTTAAATATGACTCAATGAAAGGATATTGTGAAGAAGACCCTTACCTCTGGTCCGACTTGACTCGATCGTTCTTTAAAGATCGGAATAATAAACATGAGTTAACTTATACTTTCTTAAGATCATTTTTCATGTTCATTATTACTTTTATATCAGTTATTACAATGATATAGAAATTATGTAATCATTTAAGTTAATAATGATTGTTTTTTCGATATTTGGTTCTTTAGCCGAAAGTGGACTTCTTACAATTACATGTTGTTCGTGTGGTCAAAGGTTCTTTATATCCAGAATTATATTCATGATTTGGATATCATATATATCATATATATCTAGAATATACATGTATTTATAATATTACATAATCATTTAGAGGTAAGAAATGAAATGCACCGTTCATGGAGATGGTAAGCCGTACGTACGCATGAACGCTACTTTCATTTCTATGTCATATTAATGGAATTAAAACTAAATGAGAGGTTTGTTTATTTTAATTACAAAATTATATTAATCATTTATATGTAACCTAAATCATATATAATAACTTTGAATCCATCATTTATACATCCCACATATAGAATTAACGAATCAAATCACTTTGAGGGGCGGTAGTCCGCACTTCTTAAAATGAAGATATCGCATATACCCATAATGGAAGCCATAAAGTTATACCATAAATGAAAAATATAGAAGAATAAGGAAAACATAAATATAATATATATCATTTATAAATAGAGTAACATCTTAATGGCCACCATTAAAGGTGTTAAAAGAAGATTGAATAATCATCGTTTCGTGAGGCAGAAATTCACTAACCACAGAAACACTATGTTCTTTAACCATTAGATGTTGGAGTGTGTAAGTGTAGCTCTAATTCTTCTTATAAAAACATCCTAGTATATTTAATATACTTTAGTTGTTACAAAAGAAATTAATAAAAAGTGTTTGGGGGGTTGGAGAAGCAAAATAAAACAAAAGAACACAAGTGAAGACATTACCTTAAAATTGGGTAACTCTCTTAGATTTGAGATCAAAGGATTCTTTGGGAAGACTTATGCCCAAAGTTAGGATTATAGGAGTAAAAGAGGGATTTGGAGAGACAAAAATAGCAGATATTGTCCGAACCAAAGGCTTGAGAGGTGTGAGATAGGAGGTAGAGGTGGGGCCTTTTGTAAGAGGAGAGGAGGGGCACTCGTGGAATGTTATAAAATGTTACGTTATCATAAAATGATTTTCAGATTTAAAAGGTCCCAAAATTATATATTGCTTGGATAAGGTGATAGGAGTTAGAAATATACTCATATAATAGGTTTTTGACATGTGTAGGTCTTAGAATTTACATTATCTTTTCATTTTATTTAAATCGTTAAATAATTAGGTAATCACTGCATCATCATGATGTCATAAATAATTTAATTTAAATAATGTATAAAAATTATAAAAAAATATAATGATGTAGGAAATAAATTTATCTTTCTAATTAATATTTATAGTCAAAATTATTACTTCTATAACCCCACATAAAAATTGTTTTAGTAAAACAACTCGTGTTTGTGAGATTTTTACTTTAACATTAAATAAAAAGATATTAATGTCATTTTCCTACGAAAGTGGCTCCATGGGGTCCCCAAGTTGACCCATGGATTGTATTGGTCGTCCATGACACATCCAATGAGTTTAGGACATTTTTCAACTTCATTTCGTATTAATAAAGCATTACTCATACATTAAATTACACTAATTACCTCTAATCACGATTAAAAACATAAAAGTTACTATTCACCAAAAAAATTATTTTTATCCCATTGGACCACATTTTACTTCTTAATGAAAACCATGTTTGTCGGATTTTTGAAATTCAAAACACAGAGGTGGTGAAATTTCATTTAAACGAAAAATCAGTTTTTTTAAGTACCACTTAGTGGTTTCTCTATTCATAAAAAATTGTAGTTTTTTAGAAAAATACCAAAACACCACCCTAAGAATTATTGGATATTACGAATTAAAAAATGATGTCTATTTTATTAAATTCAAAACATATAAGTTTCATTAATTAATTTAATAATAAATTCCCGCTGTCAGAGAAAATAGCTTGTTTTTATGAAACAATAAGTATCAAAAGATTGACACTACTTTAAATCTAATTTCAAAGTGAAATTAATTCCAACGACCACTATTGGATTAAATGGTAAAAATATATTCTAATTCAACTCTAAAAACAATTCAAAAGATAATATAATCATATAAATAAATTATATTAAAAAGAGGTTTTGAATTAAAATACAACATTTTCATTATTCAGTAAAAATGCTCTTTATCAGAAAAATACCAAAAATTTACACAAAGTAAATTTTGATGTCCCGATTCTATAGAAGAATTTTAGTTGGTCCAATATAATTTATAAGAGTGACAAAAACTATATTTAATGACGGTTCTCCATCAAAAGGCGATAAGTGGACCTTTAGTGAAAAATAGAGTATATATGCCTAAAATTGAATTCTTTTCGTATTTTAAGCCTTTATCCGTTATTGGATAAATGTAAAAACATTTAACAAACGTATATAATCATATTTTAATTATTTCTAATTATTCCATCCAATAAAATGGCTACGTGTTAACTTCCATTTAAAATAATATTATTTTATTAATAGTCTGCAACGTAAGATTTCAATGAAACTCTTTGTTGCGTATGGGGTACGCTATCGAACATAGCAACCCCTTTAATGTAAAATTAATATTTAATTCGTAAATATTAATACATATGAAATTTTTTTATTATTTATTTACCTGGGATGTTACATCAACTGTAAATTTAACATCCCGATCAGGTATTATACATGGAAACTCTTCAAGAAAAACATCTAGATACTCATTTTCCACTGGCACATCATTAATCTGAATAGTTCCTTTGTTTTTAACAATATGTGCAAGGTAACATTTCATTGAATATTTTACTAGTTTCTCATATTACTGATTTGTTATCAAAAGTAAGGGTTCATTCTAGTACACATACTTAAATTATTTTTTAGAAGAATCGTCTTTATCTCTGTAGTCAAAATTACCATGACAAATGGAAATCTAAATCAAACCCAAAATTACATCAAACTCTACTAGTAGAAAAAAAATATTTCCTGATAGATTCATTCCACACACAAGGACATGAAGGTTGTTATAATTTATTTTTGTCTCAATATTTCACCCCGGTGTTTTTACCATATGATAAGGATTCATATCATGAGTTGGAAATTCCAATTGACTGAAAATATTCTCATAAATGAAAGAGTGTGTGGAACCTGAATCAAATAACACATTGGAATAATATGATTAAAATAACAGTGTACATAAACTATATTATTTTATGGACCAACATCAGTGGAAGTAGTTTCAATGGATTTCACCACCCATTTCTACTTGTAGTCCAACTGTTTTCCCTCAGTTGAGTTATTCATTGGACACTCATTTTCATAATGACCCATTTAATTGCACTTAATTTTATTTAATAACAATAAATCATATTTTATTTTACCATTACACTGATATTTTCAATGCAATTACATTCCTTATGTCCCATTTTTCCAAATCAGTTGTACTTTCTAGAATTCCAAAGACATTTCCGATCATTATGTTTACCATAGTTTTCCCAAACTCTAAACATAGTTTCTTACCATCAAATTTTTTTGAAGAGTTCTTACCTATCTTTTACCACCTCAACCTCTTATTTAGTTTCCTTTCAAAGAATACATGATCATCAAAAAACTCAATTTCCACCTTCTCCATAAATAGATTTTTTTCATAAGTTTTGAACTCATGAGAAGCTAAATCACTTTGATAATTTATCTTCAATCCGGAATAAAAAAAATTTATATTACTATCAAGATCTCCTATGAAATGTGGAGCCTACCTTGTCAGTCAAGTGAATTATGCTTCATAATTATCCAATGAGTCATCCTCCTACCTCAAATCCAGGAATTGTTTTCTCATCCTAATAAAAGCCTCCTTTGGAAAATATTACTCAAGAAACATACCTCTTAATTCATCCAAATCAAGAGCATCAATCTCATCACTAACCCTGATAGTTTTAACCATCGACCACCACTGATAGAATTCTTTTTCAAAATCGTATCCAACGAGACAAACCTTTTGATTTTTTTAGCACCCCATGTCATTGAAAATCTATTCTAGTGCGATAATCCACCCTTCAACTAGAAAATGGTTAGATTATCATCTGGATAATGGAGTATGTTGCCTCATGAAATTCTCAACTATTGAAATGTTCCTATGTGGTTGATGTCGTTGATCTTGGGAATGGATAACACCACCATTTATAGTCGGAGTCAACGGTGCCACCACTATAATAAACTGTTCAGTTTTGATTCCGACAATATTAGGTTTCTAATTTGGAAGGATCTCTTCTTCATGATGTCGTCCCATCATAGCTGCCATGTTTACTCTACAAAAACCATTCTGTACACATAAATATCTTAGTCTAAGAAACATGTGAATTTGTAAATTTTATATCATTTCAATATTACAATAAATTAATTTATCGATATTAATTTAACAATATCTTACCTCTTAATGTTATCTAATCCATCCTTAGAATCCAACTATAAGGCCCTAGCCTTGAACATTACATAATATTGAATTATGTTATTAATTAAATTTGAGAATCATTTCAGGTTTAGTGTTTTAGAGAATTTGGTCATAAAAATTACATTACATCTCAAAAATAACACCTTAGAAACTTCTACTCTATCCATAATTTTCAAAGAAATAAACTCCTTAAATAAAACAAGAATTATTTTCATGATATAAATATTCAAGAGTTATTCTATTCTTTTAACCTTCATTATACCCCATTAAAAACATTTCAAAAACATGGTATGAGCATAAACAGCTCATTAAGGGTCATAACACAAGGCTTGAAAACATTATTCCATCAATACATAAAAATCAATGAAATAATACTTTTCAATATTTAACAGACCACAAAAAATCATAATATTTATGAATAACATATGGAAATATTAAATCAAAAACGTAACTTGTGGCATCCATAACATACTTACATTATAGCTTTCATAACTATGTAGGGTGTTACATTTGGAATACCCAGCACAGTATATTCCCTAAATATCTTAGGAGAAAAACTAATGTATACCTCCATCATTTTAACTAATTTATTGGAGAGCTCTCTCCGACTCGCTCTCCCTAGGTTTATCATAGAACCACCCGTATACGTAAACAATTTCCAAGAACCATTACATAATAATAACACATAATGGAAAGATAACATTTCCACATTGCGATCACAAGGTATCAGTTTAATATATTGAAATAAATAATGCTTTCTCAAAACCATTTTTTATACCAAAATAAGAAGAAAAGTGATATGTTATTTATTTTTCTTTTAAAAATATTACTGCTTGTTAAGGATTCCAAATATTAAATAATGCCCACAGTGGCGGAAGGGCCGTTGTTGTCGCATACATTTTAGATGATTTTTTTTCATTTAGTAAAATGATTCATGGAGAAAATATAAATTTTTAATTAAATTAATATTCAATGGGGTTTACTCACCTTTTGAAGGAGATTCTTCTATAAATCAATGTATACCTCAATTAAAGGAGATTGAGATGAAGTCCCTTATGAATATTCAGTAGCATAATGACATCACATAAAAATTTATAATATGTGTTGATGAGAGAGAAAAGGCCTACTAATCACATGGGAATAAACTGTACAACAATAAGGATATATAATAACATATCCCATCATTATAAAATAAAAATTTAAAGACATTAAATGAAATAATTCTTCTACTAAAAGAGGAGGGTAAAAGGTTCCCTTACAAAGATCTTTTTTGTAAATAATATATATTGATTATGAGTATTCACAATAAATAAACATAAACCAAGTATAAATACAAGATAGGACATCAAAGGTTATTTATCACATAATCATAGAACGACATAATCAAGAAGTAGAAGATCAATCCATATATGGAAATTTGGTGAAGAAGTTCCCATACATCGTGACCGACTTGAGACATTCATTCGTTAATCTCTTGAATAATAAAATAACGTTAATTTCTACATTCTTTAAAAAATTTATAGTTTATTATTACTTTTATATCTCTTATTACTATGTTATAAACATTTCATAATCATTTAGGTTATTAACTTCTGTTTTGTCGATATTTGGTTCTAGAGTCAAAAAAGAACTTCTAATAATAACAGGTTTTCCTTGTGATCAAAATTACATTATATAGAAAATTATATTCATGATTTGGATATAATATATATCATATATATACCTTATATATATATATATGTATGTATTTATAATAGTACATAACATTTGGAGATATGAAATGAAATGCATCGTTCATGGAGACGATAAGTCGTACGTACGCATGAATGATACTTCCATTTATTTTTCATATTTAATGGAATTAAAACATAATAATATATAGGTATATTATAATTATAGATGAATATAATATATAGTTTCATTAAATCCATCCTTTAAATGTTCCACGTATGGCATTAACGATTCATATCACTTTGAGGGGGCGGTAGTCCATTCTTCCACCAATGAAATTATCGTATTTACCCATTATGGAAACCATAAATGTATGATATAAATGAAAAATACAAAATATTAATGGAAAGTTAAATATAACATATATCACATATAAATATAGTGCCATTATAATGGCCACCGTGATATGTGGTATGAGGTAATCGAACAATCACCATTTCGTGATGCAATAGTTTGTCGTCCACAGAAACAGTATGATTATATCAATTAGAATGAGGGGTGTGGATGTGTAGTTTGAATACTCCACATAAAAATATACTAAAACATTTATTATACTGGTGTTTTTATAAAATAATTTAATAATGAGAGTTTAGTGGGTTGGATAAGAAAAATAAAAAAAAAAAGAACTTGAGAGAAGACGCCACCTTTAAATTGGGTAACTCCCATTAGATTGTACCAAAATGCATTATTGAATTTCCTTCATCATAGGTAAATTAATATAGGGGAAATATAAGGATGTTGGGAGCCTCTCTGAGTATATTTTGGATGACCCAAGGGGCTTGAGAGGTGTGCATAATGGGTTAGATGTGGTGGCCTTTAATAAGTGGTTTGAGGGGATTTTTTAGGAAAGTTTGAATGTATTATTTTATTATAAAATTATTTTCAGTTTGAGAAGGTCCAAAACCTTTATAATTAAATTCGAAGGTGCATTTAATTCTAAATAAAATCAACCAATAAAAACTGGATTGGTTTTGGATATTTTTCTAATCATTATCTTTTTTTATTTAACCATTTTTACTCTTACAATTTATCATGTATTTAACACATTGAGTATCAAAATAGTTATCAAAACAAGAGAAATATCCAATTAAAGAGTCAATAATAAATTTTAATAATTATAATAACTATTTCCCTGAGACTTATCTTTATTTGTAATTTTATAATATTGAATAAAATATTTTACATTTTAAATATGAATTATGTCAATTTTGACACTATTTATATAATGACTTCAAAAAAAATCCAAAACAACTTGATTATTTTGATAAACCTTTATTAATAAAAATAAAACTAGCCATACTAATCTATAAAATTCGTGGATGTCATAAAAAGTTTAAAAATAAATTTATTTTAATATTTATAATATCATTTATTTGAATCCTTTAAGAATGGAAAATTACTCAGTCACCATTGTGTAGTAATTAAATTTATTTATTTAATAAATAAAAATTATAAATAAAATACCATGATTTAGGAAATATTTTTATGTTTTCAATGATTATTTATAGTTGAAATTAGTACTAATATAATCTCATATATAATTTTTTTTACTAAAAGATATATGTTTATGTTATATTTTCCTTAACTATAAATTAATAGTTATTAAATTTAATTTTCACACACAAGTGGCTCCATCGGGTCCAATAATTAACCCAAGGATTCCCATGGTTAGAAATATATTATCCAATCAAGTTAGTTCATATGTTAAGGTAATTTAATTTTATTATAATATTATGTTTTTTACCCCAATTTACCAGATTTACTCGTTAACCATGTTAAATAAAATATTTACTAACGTTCCTATTCATAATGTCTAAAAATAAAATCTATGTGTTTAAATAATATGTAGCTATTGATTACAAATAATGAATCCATTTTTTCAATTTCAAATTACCAATGTATCATAAATTAATTTCAAATTAATTCTCGTTTTCAGAACAAAAATTGTGTTTTTAAGAAATAATAACTATCAAAAGATTAACACTTGATTAAGTCAAATTTTAAAAGTGAAATTTCTTCTACTAGATAACACTGGATTAAATGGTAAATATATAATCTAATTAAAGATTATTTTCTATTAAAATGATAATGTATCCATATAAATAAATTATATTAAAAGGTAGTTTTAAATTAAAATACAGTATTTTCAATATTCATTAAAAAATGAACTTTATAAGAAAGATATCAAAATTTCATACAAATTAAATTTTGATGTCCTGATTATAAATGGGAATTTTATTTTTTCATATAGAACATATTAATGTGACAAAAAACTAGATTTAATAATGGTTCTCCATCAAAAGTCAGTAAATCAACCTTTTGAAAAATATTAATGTATTTATACTTAAAATTTGATTCATTCACAGTTTAAGCCTCTATATTTTATTGTATAAATGTAAAAACATTTAACAAACATGTGTAACCATATTGTAGTTAGTTATATTAATTACCTCTAATACAAAGACTATGTGTTAACTATCATTTAAAATAATAATAATAATATATTATTTTTTTGGCATAACTCAACATTGTGTGGAACATAATATTTCATAGAAACCCGTTGTTTTATATCTGGTACGCCATCAAACATAACATCCCCTTTAAAGTAAAATTAATATTTAATTACCAAATATTAATAACTATGAAAATTTTCTATTCTTTGTTTACTTGGGATGTTACAGTAATTCACGATATTTCTTATGATGATATAGTTTAATGGCTAATTCTAAAAAATCATTTCATTCCCATTGGTAAATTATGTCATGGTGAAATACTTAGGAAGAATATATCTATTCCTTGGATTACCATATGGTGAAATTAGGAAATGTTTATGAAACTCAATTCCTTTCCACCTGTTATACTATAATTAAATTGGGTATATTTTTTTGAACTTATGACATACATATGTATGGTTTTCATTATGTGGTGGGTTGGATCATAATAATATATCCCTCTAATGCATTGGATAATGATTAATATATCATGATATAATATATACTAGAATAGGGAGAGACCCTATTTCAGTAAAAGTCTCTTTTCATTACGATAGAAGTGGGAGTGAACCTTGACTAAATAAATGATGTAATGGAGAGTGAACTCAATCCAATATGATAGTCTAGGTACAAATACTTCACTAAATAAATGGTTTTCTAAAATTATGTGTATTCCTTAAACCAATATATTATTCATATTATATGATACCATGGATAGTTAATAATTATTTATGAATATGAAATCATATTACATATGTATTTTTTAATGACAAATCCTTATGTCATAATTCATGATTAAATATCTTTGACTGATTAGGTATGACATTCCTACGTTATGATCACATGATAATACTCTTATTCTTATCGTATTATCACTTATAATGATTGATTAATATCTCTAATGTATACCCTTATTGAGCATATTAACTCACCCATTCTTATGTTTCCTTTCGTCTGGTTATGAATAATGGTTTTAAGTAATGTATCTCTAAGAAGTTTACTATGTGATGTGAACTTTTTAAAAAATGTTAAATATATTTAATGAAATATTTAGATTATGTAACTTCTCAGAATACTAAAAAATGGTTTTTATGTAGGGGTTTTAATGTTTCTACCTTGTTTTTTTTGGTATACATTATTGATGTAACATAAAAATTATATTTTTTAACAATGGTTATTATAACCAATAGTAATGTTATTATTTTAAAGATATTTTATATCAATTATGGTGTAAATGATTTAAATAAAATATATTTAGTTTTTAAAATTATCAATTCTTATTATCACTTCTGATTAAAATAAACGATAAATAAATGTAAAAATAATTGAAACCAAATGAAATATATATAAAAACATAAATCATTGAAATAATCTTCAATCTTGTTTTAGTGTTTATAAATATATTTTTTTAGAGGAAAACAATCTGGAGAAATTTGAATCTATAGATTTAATTCATATCATAATTCAAATAAATCTTTTTAATTTTAACAAGGTCTAATAATAGATTCTTCATTATAAAAAATGTAATCCTTAAAAAGTAAATCAATTTAGAAAAACAATCATAACAAATAAATTAGTGAAAATAGCTAAAAATTCCCTAAGGATATCGCTGCAAGTATAACCGGTAAAAAAATAATGAAGATTTAAAATGTTGATCTAAACCGAATATGTGTAGACCGTGAAAACATATAAATGAAAAAGGAAAACCAAATAATGAACTCCTAAAAATTAGAAGGTGGTTGAAAATTTAAAAGGCACACTATGAAATGAATGGATCATTTCATTATTGTGATTCAAAATTTTAACTTTGTCACAAGTAATATTTTAATCAATTTAAAAAATTGATATTTAATGTTGGGTATTTAAAAAATTATCTCAAAAACCGAACGATTATTTTTTTAAAATATGTTATATTAAAAATATATGTTATGAAAATTTTAACATCATTTATATGAAAACTAACATAAAAATTGTATATAAAATCTATTATGTGAAATTACCAAAGGTAGAAAACATTTATGGTTCTGGGGAATGTATTACTGTGATTTTTGTTGAATAATAATATAAATGGATTTATTAATTAATTATTTCATTCTTGGGTCACCTCACTCTAATACCACTTATTGGAGACCGGATGAAACTGTCCATCGTATTTTATACGTCAAAAGATTAAATGTGGAGATAACCTTAGAACATCCTCTTGTCAGAATATCCCCCTTGACATTCTGACTAGAAACTAGGAGGAAACAGCAGACCCTACATCACCACATATAGACATCCTCATCTAGTTATAGCTCCCCCACTATTTTCACATTAATACCAACCATCAAAATAAGAATCATGTAAAATTAGAACCTGAATTGTAATGTAATATGGATGAATACACCAGAATAATTCATAAAGGATTAAAACATTCTAACATTTCTTTTTAATTCATGTGATAAGTGTTACATCCTATTTATTCATGTAACACTCACATGTGTTATATTAACACCCTATATATTTCTATCCCACCAAGACTACTAGAACATAACCATCAACGTATAATTTTGACAAGCACTTATTGTAATCTTTTATTCTAGACTTCAACCCTTCATATTATGAACACCTATATTTAGTCCCTAGACCTCAATCATTATGGATTCACACATGTTGGATCTTTTAGTGCAATAATAGCCTCTATCATCTCGATGTCAGTTAATGTCTTCTATAATAATGGTTCACCCATTACCGTTATAATAATGTTCATCCAATCGATATTCTTTCACCGCCATCAAAAACTAATGTGAATGCCACCATTAATTATTGAAACCTTCATATACCTATACCATTCAATACCTTTTATACAAAACATGTGATAAAAAATTCATGTAACCTTCTGTGGCATCCACAAAACAATTCATTTCTACTTGAACTCTATACTACTGTAGGATGATTCCCCTTCCATATGTATCACTCAAACCTCTATAAAATTACCAAATTATGAGTTCACATATGGGATGGCCCAACTAAACATTCCAAAACTCATTCAACATTCAAATAATTGTGTATGCCTATATTCACTGAAAACATTCCACTACCACTGCTAGGTTTTCTTCTATTTTTTATTATCTAATATGTTATCATTTGTACAATATTTTAAGGATAAATTATATTGAGATTATGATTAATGATTTAATTGACTATTTATCATTCAATAATGAAAATTAAAGATTCGATGAACACATTCCAAAAACTTATTTCTAAACATCCATTGTGCTGGAATATTTTTTTCATACAGTCATCCCATGTGTAACATCTTTTATAATAACTACCAGAGAATCCATCACTCAATCCCAAAAATAATTCTCACACAAAAACCTAAAAGTATAATATCCTATTAACAATCCCTGGTTACATACTGAGGTCACAGTATGGTCCCATAAAAAATTCTTACTGAAGAATTTTTGGTTTTCATATCATTTAAAAAGTACTCTTCTATGACAACATGTAGTAGAGATCCTTAGTAAGACTTTGTTTAGTGTATCCAAACCAATACTCCCATGTGATTAACATCATTATTTATCCTATAACTCAGATTATATTATTTCACATCATAGATCACTAGTATGTAAACACCTCAAGAACACCTCTACAATGTTAGGGGTTAGGGATTAACACCAAGTTATCCATACAATTCGAGTAGAATTACATCTTAAAAAACCTCCACCCTCATTAATACAATAAAATATACTATACATGAATGAAATATAAAAATAAAAAATGAATTGAAAGAATATATATATATATATATATAATTCTATGATATAACGAAATATGATATATATGTACATACAGGCATAAACCTCACATCTCGTGTAGATTTTATCCCATATAATAATTAAATGATTGTGGTAATCGTTATGATCACATATGCTCTACTGGCTATCCAAATCAAATATCCGTATCCATAATTAATGATCATCTATCCTCATCATCCACTGATCTATATGGTCATTTGGATAATATCATGCATGTGTGATTGTAAGGTAGGGAATAACAATATACAATAAGGTCATCCCAAGCTATGGGATAAACATAACCAAAAAGTGTCTATGTGAATTAAGAATAAGTTGAGTGTAGATAATATAATCCCACATAAATCCAACAACATAAATTTCCTTAATCAATCATGATCAATTCATCCATAACTCACTTTCATAATTCTACCAATGTAATAATGTTTGTCAATAAGTAATCATCAATCACATCTCAACACCACCTAATAATTAACCTTAAAAGAATTTAACATGATATTATGGTGGAAATAAATGACTCCATACATATTAGAATCACAACAAAAATATATGTCTATAACTATCATTCATGTAATAGAGTAAATACACATCACCACAACTAGTAGTGTATATATGTTTTGATTCTGATGGTAATTAATATCTCTAGGGATAAAGTTTTATACTAATATAATGAAATAGATACACATCTCTAAGGATTTATTTAAATTTTTATTCCTGTTGAATCATAAATATTGTGGAGTTAGATAATATTTGGTGCATCATTATCTATCTCGATCCTTATTGTGGGAGAGAAGGGGAGTCACAACTCGAGAAAATTTTCATTCTCCATATTAAATTGTTGAGTATAATGAAGAAATAGATCAGATACACATATCCCATTTACCTTGTTCTCATAATAAGGATAATGAAGAAATTACACATTTCCATTTATCCCATCCATCATCAACTAATATTAGGGACACTTGAGGATTTATCCATATCCATCATTCTCAAATCAATGATATTGAAGGAATCATCCATATCTACCTATATCCCAGAAATATCAAACATATCTCATCCCAAAGTTATGGGTTACCTATGGTATATAAAAGAATATATCACCATTGGTAATTTCGCTTCCTATTTGGTGAGATAAGGTACATTCACTAACATCCAAATCCAACACTAAATAGAGGGTGAGTATAAAGAAGACCCACTGGTTTTTATGATCCCTATTGATACACACCTGTCACATGATATATCTGATCTCAACATAATGAATACCCACAAAAATCTAAATAGTTTCAATCAAAGTCCCTCCTATCAATCATGAAATACTCATTTGTTGCAATCAAAATCTTAACCAAAATTTGAAACAAATCTAAACAGCCAAAAATCATATAATCTAATGAAAATACAATAGTTGATTAAGGTTCGTTTTTGAATTATCATACATTTAATACATGACAAAAACCCAATATTTCTCTCCTCCAAGTCATATATGGATTCCACTTTACCCGTAATAGGTTTCCATATTCACAACTCATCAAAAACTAGTGATAACGATTCAATAATGATAAATGTTTTTATTGAATTATTTATCAAGGAACACCATAACTAGGATGATACAAATTTAAATACTTAGAGATTCATTAATTTTATGTCAAGATAATAATGTTACACCACTTTATTTACCATCAATCATCATCAATTACATGATATTCATTATACAAACCCATTTTTTGTGATCATGCAACATTATTTTAGGGAATACTTTCCCTCAGTGTTATATCATTATTTCCACTCCCATACTCACTTATAACAATATTCAAAAATACAACCCTTTGTATTTCAATAAAATTAACCACATTATTTATTATTAAATGTCAAGATATAAATTTTTAAATTCATATAATATAGTTAACTCTAAAATGTTCAATAATGAACCTTATTTTACATTGTAAGGATTTAAGTTATTATATAAAATATTATCGGAGTCAGGCATTGAGATGTTGTGAGATTACAAGGGCTTATATGCCTCGATGTTGACATAATATAAATATTAAATATAATATATACCACACATTTAGGTTTTTTTTATTTAATTGGATATCTTTCAAATGGACTCCCCTATTGAAAATATGATAAGTTCATTAAATCATAAATTCAGCATTTATCCATGTCAGGGAATAATTTTTGAATGTGTTGGGTATTTGGAGTAAGTGTTGTCCTGGGAAATTATCCATTCAATAAAATTATTAATTAAATAATTACATATTATATCTCAATGTCCTAACCAATTATATTAAATCTTGCTTATGGTTAATATATCAGTTTATAATCATAACGCCTGGGATTTGATAGGAGTTTTTTGTGGAAATCATCGTGGATGAAAAGGGGCCAAAAACCATGATCGATTTCTAAAGAATTGTCTCCACCAATGGAGCTCATAGATATATTCAATGATAATTGATTATAACTTTTATTTATCACTGATTAATGCAAACTCAATTTAGGATTATATTTTATTGATTTTATCAAATTTTCAATTATAACATATTGAACACAAATAAAATATTTTAACAATATTAATTTTTGTTTGATGAATGACTTTTTGTTGATGTTTTATCTTCTTAGGAATAGAAATTTTACATCCAATGATAAATGTTTATATGTTATCCATTATAACAGTAATAGATAGAGAACAATTAAAAAAATTTGTATGTTTCATTCTGCTTGTTTCTTTTTTTATTTTCTCCCCAATTATTTATTTTTTATCACTATCACTTAATTGGGCATGTGGATCCGAGAATAATTAGTAATAAATCATTTCACAATCATTCTTTGTAGAAGCATATCAATATTGTAGGACATGGATCATGATCGATGATGTAATAGATGTGTGATAACAATGAAGATAAATCAGTATTAAATCAGTGTCCTTCATGCATGTTTCATCATTGGGATGGTAGCGTTATGCAACGATATCGATTCATGACCATATCATTTTGATAGGATATGGAAACCGATGAAATAAGAACATAGTCAACCAAGATCCAAAATTTTGGGGCAAGATTTGGAGTAGATCCCAATGTGGAAGAAACATGAGAATACATGTTATAAACCTACATGTTCTTGATGAATTTTGACTTCATGACATGTTGTCTAAAGAACAAACATCATCTGATCCACTCCAATGATGCTTCCATTTACACCTAAAATAAAATATTTCATGCTCCGAGGTATTCACCACACATAATGTAAGTTGTGGTTGGTAGGATATCATATACCCCCAGGGTAAATTGGCATAGAAACATCTAGGTGCATGATATGAAAAGAGTATATGGGAATTAATTAGTACTCAGGCACAACTAAGTACATGAGAACAACAGAAGTATATTGGCATGACCAAAGTAAATGGCCAAAAACTGAAGTAAAATGAAGGCGTTCAAGAACATGGGTAGAACTAAGGAATGAAATACGCACCATTTACTAAAAGTACATGTTGTTTACGTTATTTATGGAAGTTTGTGCCCCTTTTTATCTTTGATATAGACTATTTTATTTTGGGCATGTTCTCTTGGTTCATCACCCATATGGGTAGAGTGATGCATGATGTCCTATACCTAAGATCGGATGTGTTCCTTTGTACTAGTCTTAGATAGAGTTTTAGGAATCCCCTGTGAGGCCAAGGGTGGGATCCTATATCACATCTTCTTCACTAGGTGGGTTATTAGGAATCATTGTGACCAATATAAAAATGCATTTATCCCCCATTTAACTGGTTAATCTAGTTAGGGTTTAAAGTGTCCCACGTATTCATGGGTGTGATCCTCTTATATATATATATTAATCTATTATATGTTTTAGAATGTACTTATTCATAGTGAGGCCTAATTGTCATGAATAATTGGATGAATTCTATCGGCACTACCAAGCTTGTGGAGTGAGTTATCCCAAATTATATTTACATTGAAACATTTAGTAGCAACCCAAGGATGGTTTTATGGTTGTGATCGTACCCTAAACAATAGTGTTAATCACAAGTATATATAGGTTTTATTATTGTATTTATCATATTTTTGTTTATATACCCTTTTGATAAGATAATTACTCTTTTGATGTTTTATGTTTGCTGATTTTAGGGTTTCTAAATAGGTATTGTAATTATCAACCTTGAATGTGCATTTTTGGCACCTATCATGTATTATGTAGGTGATAGACTATTAGATAGGGTCCTAGGTGGACAAGGAGTAGATAGTGCATATAATTCAATAAATACTATGGTTTGTACTAAATTAATCATTTTACTATAGTCACATAATTTAAGAAGTAAAAAATTCTATTATATTTTTTAGTGGGATATTTTTTGTCTGTTTTTTTCCATACCATGTGGTATTCTTACCATGAGATTTTTATGTATTCCTTCATTATTTCATTAGTTTCTTATTAAAATTTTATAATTTTATTTGTATTTTTATGTGTGTGTAGGTACTTTAGGCTATGTCATCCCATGTGTTTTATATTCCTACTCATTAATTATCATTGTCTATAGGCCAATTAAAGGTAATCAGGGGATGTCACCCTTAGTTTATTTCCTGCCAGGAGGGACTCGTTGGGTTGGTTCCTATCATAGTGGTATCATAATTGTGTTTATCATAGGGACAATGTTTAGATATTATCTAGCGGTGAGATTGGGTTAGGAATTAAGAAACCCAAGTTAATGTGTTTAAAGTATATCTTTTAGGATTGATAATTCAATGTCGGGGTGGTGGAAAATGTATCCATTTATAAGGGCTCAAAAAAACTACATGTTGAATTAGTATATGTATTCACTTGTAGTATGAAAATATTGGTACATATATCATATATGAATGGGTTGTGGTTCCATGTCTTTTTTTAGTTTTCTCCCTAGATATACTCTTGAGTGTGGTATATCTTATCAATTTCATGATGCCTCTACAGTGATTTCTATCTAGGATTCCACAACAAAATCATGGGGATGATACACCTAGTGATAAGACAATAGGATCGATGGATGAGGTATACGAGATATGTGAAATTCATGAGATTTAGAGGAAATGAAGCTATAGGTTTTAGGGTGAACCATACAACCAGGCAGCTGAGGACTAGTTTGTTGAAGTTATTATTATGTTTTTCTCCTTAAGACACATGTAGACCTGATGGTGGGCCTAGTAGCGATCCTTATTCACAGACTAGATGAGAGATAGTGGAGTCTGGTGACTCTATCATATAATGATATGACTTATTCATTGACACCTTTTCAAACAAATTAACAAATTGTATTTGTTTATAGAAATGTTTTTAGTAATGATTATTAAAATGATTATAAATCCTAAGTATTTAATTATTTCAAAGGATGAGTATTTTTCTTGGTTCAATGACCTCTCCGGATACTCCATGGATAGGGTTCCAGATGCATGATTATGAGCATGAAATTTTCAGTTTGACATACACTTTGATATTTGAGAGAGTTTGATATTCAAAATATTCCTACTTATACAAGAGTTATTTAATATGATTTGTTGGTGGATATATTTCTGGATGAGAAAATTCTAATAGTTTGTGATCATTGTGGTCATAGAAGAGCTCAGACATTGGCACTGGGAATCCAATAAAATATGTAGGGAACTAGTTTTGATATATGATTTTGGTGGTAATATATAGATTGAGGCATTGTGGTTTTGTGATACCATGATAGTTATAGCGACCATATAGAGAATCAATGCTACTCTTGTGATAGTCATGGATATCTCTAACTGGATTGAATGAGCCACATTAAAACTGACCACGAGATAGTGGATGTAATTCACAAAAATAGACATCTGAAGGATTAGAGAGGTCCATAGTGTATCATATGTGGTAGAGGATTTCGGAGATCTTCTAGAGGTGGTTGATAATTTAACAAATTTCCAAAACCACCCATATGTGGGTCCTATAAGGCTTATGGAGCTAGTGTTCCAGGATTAGGACAACGACAGAGTGGAGGAAAATGACCCTAATGATCCAAGTATGATTAGAGGATTGATCTGTGTAATTTCTATATTAGCTGCAGTATTGATTGGAATAGGAGTGAGCCACTCTTTTCTTTATAAATACCTAGTTTGAGACCTATAGTTTCTCATGGAGACATTGGCCCAACCCTTACATTTAGAGACTCTAACTATAGAAGATTCAGTTATCAAACACTTATAATAATTGTTTGACCTAACTCTTATAGGTGGGAGATTTCTATAGGATCTATATGTAGTAGTGATAAGTCCTTATGATGTTATATTAGTTATGGACATGTCATACACAGTTCATGGAAACACTAACTATTTCAGGGAGAGTATGTGGTGTGTCTTCATAGACGGGATGAGGTTTTTCTTAATTTGTTAATAAGGAAACCAAATAATACCATGATTGAAACATACATACGAGGATAAAACTAATTAATCCCTAGTTGTATAGTATATCCCTTTTATTATTATATTTTATAGGTAATCGGTTTCTTGAAGTAGTCGTGGAGTATGAGGACATCATCCTTGAGGACATACCAGACATACCTCCACATAGAGAGATCTATTTTTCATATACATGCACTGTGTAGTACCCCAATATCTAAACTATAATATCAGATGGATCCCATCAAGATTTTTTTGATATGATGGTATAGTATGGAGTGTTGTACAAGAAGGGGTTTTCCAAACCTAGTGTGCCACCCCAGAAAACCACAATTTTGTTCTCCCAGATGTATTATTATAGTTTGTGGTTACTTGTGGATTATCTTCTCCTATATAAGGTTAATATAAGGAATAATTATCCACTACTAAGGATCAATGAAAACTTTTATCAATTTATGTGGGTGATATGGGTCTCAAAGATAGACCTTAGATCATGTTATTAATAGCTCTGAATATGAGATTGGTATATAAGGAAGTCAATGTTTTGATTCCCCTATATTCATTATGAGTACGAGGTGATTCCATTTGGCATGATGAATGTCCCAGAAGTGTTCATAGGACTTAAGAAATTGATCATTTAACCCTTATTAGATCATCTGATGGTGATCTTCATATTTGAAATCCTACAGTACTCAATGTTAAGGATAAACATGAGAGACACTTATGGATAATTCTTTATATAATCCACGGGAACTATCTTTATAGGAAGATATTTAAGTGTCATTTATTTGTTATAGTGGTCCTCTTCATGGGGCACATAATCTCAAAAGAGGGTTTGGTAGTATACCCAGTGAAGGTTGAGATAGTTCTAGCTTGGGAGCCACCCCAAGTGCATAATAGCGGTGCATAATTTACTTGTGTTGGAAGGGTACTATATGAAATTCATACCCAATTACACCAGGATTGTGTCACCCTTGACTTTATTAACCAAAAATGGAATACATTCATTTTGATAGGGAGGTGAATGTAGTTTTTTTTGTATTTTTAGAGAAAATTGAGGAGTGGTATATCTTAAGATCACCAGAGGTGGGTATTGAGTATGTGGTGTTTTAAAATGCCTCTAGAACTAGTCCTAGTATTTGTGTTGGTTCATAGGTAAGTAGAGATTTCTTATGGGTTTGGAAATTGGGGCTAAATAAGAAAAAATACAAAACCCATTTTTTTGAGTTGGTAGTGGTGGTATTTGACATGATTATGTGGTAAAACTTTCTTAAGGGTGAGGGTTTTATCATATATGTTGACCACAAATGTCTCAAGTATATCTTTTCATAGAAGTACATCAACTTGGGACAGAGGTGATGGATATAGTTCCTATAGAATTATAAATTCTAGATAGTTTATACTCTCAGGAAGTGGGATATTGTGGAAGATACTCTTAGTAAGATATCTTGTTCAATGTTTAGAGTAAAAAATAATATCATTTAGCTGTATTTCAGTTTTCATTAGTGGATGTGGATGGCGCAACTGAACTCCATTACATGGTTGTTTCCACCACCACATATACTATTTGTTAAGGAGGCACAACATGTAGATACTATGTTTGATACCTTGTGTATTCATATATCCACTATATTTTCTCAAAATTGATGTTATGAAGGTGGGTAGTACATCATACTTTTCAAAGGGTAGTCTATGGTACTATTGTCACTGGTTGAGGTGGTGTTGGGAATGTTTAATACATCCACCATTGTGGAATATCGAGGTGTGAAAATGATTTACCAGGACCTTCAATTACATTTTTTGTGTTTATAAATAAAGAAGTTTGTAAGAGAAATTTTATCTTGATGGTTCACTTATCAGTAGGTGATGGCTGAGCATTGGGTTCCAATGGGTTTGGCTCATCCCCTTGAGGTTCCATAGTGGAAGTGGGATGATATCTCTATGGTCTTCATAAAGAGGATCCTATAATATTTTAAAGGAAATGATTCTATTTGGTTGTTCATAGAACAACTCACCATTTTATCCCACTTTATTTCCTTTCAATTGTAGATATTAGTTGAGATATTGAGATTCCTTTACATTTTGAAGATAGTCTATATTAATAGTGTTCAATCGATGAAAATTTTATATCCTGATGGTAACTTCACGTCACAATTATCAAGAGGATTATAGGAGGCCTCTGGGACTAAGATTCATTTGAGCATGATGTTTTACCCTTATAAATAAGGATAGACTGACAAAACCATTCATCATTTGGAGGAAATTAATTAGACCTATGTGTTTGATTTTTCATATTGGTGGGAGGATAATCCTCCCTTAGTGGAGTTTGTTTACAATAATATATACCATTCCACCATTAGTATGGCTCCATTATTCTCCATATATGGGGAATTATTTAATGTACTCTAACTTTGAAAACAATCAATATTATAAGCTTAAATTCCCTCTAAATACTTATACCTAAAATCAATTTGGATTCCATAAGATCCTTCATCACAAACCATTTGGGTAAATCAAATTTATCCTATTTAATATGTTTAATATTTGGACAATTCTAGAGAATTTCATCCAAATAAATGAGAATTATAAAGAATCACCCATCATAAAATACCTTCTACTGGATGAAAGTTTATGTATTTCACTATATAACATTTATTATTTTATAAATGCCTCACACATTTGATTAAATTGTGTATGTTATTTCTTTATACCATACGAACATAATTTTATCTTGCACACCCATACTTTTTTTCTCTCATTTATTCCTTTCAAATTTTTGACATAAGTTTTCTACTCCGAATCCCCATGAACGAAATTCAATTTCACATGTAATTATTTAAGAGGTATACAATCTTCCACAACCATTCCAAAAACTGTCTATATTTTTTTTGTATAATTTATAGAGAAAATATTTTAGGTAAATACCCTCCTTCTATTTGGTTAAATCCTTCATTAACTAAAATTACCTTGTACCGCATCTTACTAGTCTCTCTCTTTTTTCAATTGACATCTATTTTTTCAGTTCCTTCCTTATTAGTGGATGTTCTAAAAGAACCCATGTTTTGGAAGCATTCAAGGTGTCTATTTAATTGTTCATCACTAAATCCAAATATTTTTCCTCATTTAAAATTTCCAAATCATTTTTGTATTTTGATTTATCCACCATTCGTAAGAAGTGGATAATGAAAATCAGATTTAATCTATTTATGTAGTCTTTTTACCCAAATAGACTGGCTAAACTACTGAGGTTTTAGTCCTTTCAAAAACTACATATTCCAAACCTATTCAAAAATAATTTTTTATCCCTTTTTCATTATAGTACTTATATTCTTGGATGAACCTCTAAAATCCAACCTCCGTACAAAAATCCAAATAATGACTATTAGGTTTTTCTAAAATGAGGGTGTGTTCTAGACCTTTATGACTTCCATTTATAGAAATCATGGAATTATTTTCAAATTATTTTTTCTTATTTGAATATGATTAAAGGTTTATATCCTTCTATAGGATCACATCACTAAATGAAACATTATAGAATCTAATATCCTTCTGAGTATTCTTATCTCATATCAAATATCAAAATTCATCATTGTTGTAAACCATTAAGAAACATACTTTGGACATTACTTATAGATTTTCCATCTCTCATGGATAATCAATGTTATAGAATATACCACCAAATAATTTTTGTTGGAATACATAGAACAATATTTTGGTCCTCATGTTTTCCAAAATATCCTTCCCAAATGGAACAAAAATAAATCTTCATATAAGGTTTGGTTCTTAATTACCAACATTCACCCAAAATTCTATAGGAAACTCAGAATAAATTCCCATTGTTTTTTATCTCTTTCATAGAATCTGAATCATATTATCCACCCCACTATATTGTTATGGTTTTCATGGAACTATATTATGAAAAAAATCATTCTTCTAATAAAACATCAAAAAATATCTAATTATTTATTCGCCAATGTTATCATACCTTAAGTACATATGATTTATAATAGCCTCTATTTTTCCCATATATCTCCATCGGATGAAGGTTATGACAACATAGAACATTTACATGATTATAAACACTCAAGGCATCTATTTTTCATCAGTAATGAAGTTAATAAAACATAATGACCAGTTGTGATATTGAAATGGAGTTTTCCCCATACATCCTTATATATTAGTTCATACATTTGATTATTTGATGTCTTTATTTTTGTATTTATGTAAACCTTATGATGATTCTCAAGTATAAAATAATCATATATTTCATAATCCACATGCCCATGTTTCAATATTCTCTATGAAACTAATACTTCAATCCTCTTTTCACCCATGTGCCTTAAATGATAAGGCCAGAGTTTCACAGTTTTTAATGTTCTTCCGTCATGTGTTTCACCTTCTAAAATCATAGTAAATTATATTGTTCCATCTTCCAATGTTTTATCCACCATTATGGATGTATGTGTTTTCTTCCATGGTTCTTACAAATAACATGTAAAGATACCCATGTCATCTATTTGACTTACTAAAATCAAATTCATTATTATTCATTATTTTTCCACACACATTGAAAATCCAAAAAGGATTTACTCTTATTCATAAATTCACATCACTTTTTCTTATCATCTAAAGGGGTTTTCAATCCAATGTATGTTCCTTTATGAATAATATGTGTACATAACTCTGTATTCTCTCCATATCAAATATTGAGTGAAATGAATCCTCAGAATAAATAATCCTTAACACGAGTTGACTAGTCACAGTTTGAAATAATGTTCATTAATCCCCAACTGTAGTATTTATATAAGATATTCTATTAGGGATACTTCTATAATTTCCCCCCTCATAATTTGTATATATCTTCAAATGACTGTTTTTCCTACAATTCTATAATACAGGTGTGGGCCATACCAATTTCCCACAACTCCATTATATTTTCACAAATACCTTATTTCGAATTTAGTTTCCTCTTTAAATTTAATGTCCTCTATTTTATGTAAGAAAACTATTTTGATAAAACATGAGAGAAACATCTTATAAATATGCATGTTTGAAACTAGATTATTTATTTCCTTGAATATCATTTTAGCCTTTACATTGATATTTTATGTGGATTAGGAAGTATCAATGGCCAAATTTTACCACTGAGCTTCACCCCTACCTATTTTAGATGAATCCAAAACATTTTAATGTTACTAATATTTTCCATCACTAAATTTTCATTGAATATTTTGGTGTTTAAAATTCCTTTCATGAAAAAAAATTATTTATAGTGGTGTTGTATTCAAATATATTAGTGAGAATTATAATTAGTCTTATAGTTGTGTTTAACATCCAAATGATGAAGGCCATATTCTGGGAAAGAATTGACCAATAAACTCTTAAATATTTCAAGTCTTTTCTTCCCAATTATAGTTTATTTTTTAATATCAATTTGATCCTTTTCAATGGATTATAAATATCTTTGGGGTATTTATAATATTCAAAATTTATCATCCAAAATCAAAATTATAATCCTTCAATGTTTTCAATCCAATCAATACATTCTTCAAGTATTTCGACTTCTAGATCATAAATCTTCCATCGAAAAAAACCAAAAATAAGAAAATTTCAATAAGTCTTTTATGAATCTCCCAAACTAATTTATGTAAAAATTCATCAAATTATGAAATTATCCTACTAAAACCTCACTTTTAAAAAATGTTTGTACATTCTAGAATTGGTATCACCTATGTCAATGTCAATACGAGGGAACTATACTAAAATATCTCACATTGAATCACCTTTATCTTCATATACAATAATTCAGACACACTAAATTAGAATAAAAAATAACTCACAATAACACCAACACAATAAAGGAATTTGGGCTGTTCAATCATATTATTACTCCACCAGATATAAATTTCTTTTTTATTAATTACCAATGAAAATTACATGATTCAAATAATTTTTGAGAAATCTGTATCACATTTATACTTATATAGTTGTATAGTTGGTAGATTTGATTCCATAACATTCTAATATTCATGGATGTGCCTATGCTCAATCAAACATACCAGATGTTACATAACCATAAATATTAATCCCTAATAAATAGTTAAATATATCTACTTTACTCATAAAATAATCTAAATAAATTTAACCAAAAAATGTTTTAATGTATTGTTATTCATAAATATTCAACAGTGGTGATCCTATACAAGTTAGATACATCTTCAATACATCCACCATTTACTGTCATTTTCCATTGATTCTTTATCAAGCCTCTAGTTAAGAAAATTCCTTGGTTCTTCAATATTTTAATCATATAATTTACTTTCTGTAATTTATGAAAGAATATATTATAGATTATCCAAAACATAGATAACAATATTGTTCATATATATAACCAAAATATGGAAATGTGGTGTTTGGTAGTTTCACCAATGGTTTTTTTAGTAATATTTCTCTTAAAATTGCACTAAAAATTTCTATATACTTATTGTAAGGTGTTCTGGTCACAATCAACTTAAAATTAAATTTCAACCACTAGTTGATTTTATGATATTTTTATGAGCATGTATACATCAAATTACACAATAATTTATAGTGGATTGATAGTGGTAATTACTTGGTAATTTTTGCACTTGTAATTTTATTAAATATAATATAAGCTATCCTCCAGAAATACTAGATCAATAATTTTATGAATATCCAATAGAAACCCTTGTAAATTAAGTGATGTAACAGCACTATTATTTTATGTATTCCAACAAAAATATTTAATTAATATTTCTCATATATATCGAGTGGTTTGATATTGGAAATTTCATAGTTTTCTTCCCACTGGACCTTTTATCATATTTCACTGAAATGTACACTTGAAATTCCATATTGTTAATTATTTGCAGTTATAATGAAAATCCACTGAAATTTTATTTTAACCCAACACTATAATTTAGGTTATTCCCACCAATATATGTAATGGATATTATTGTGAAATGTTTTGTATTCATAGTAGATTTTTTTGATATTTTTCCCATTGTAACATTTATCATGTCACCCTATCAATCCCACTATAAATTTTAGTTAAATAATTATATGAAATTATCATGTAATGAAATATAAATTTTTTGTTAATATTATAATTTAATTTTAGTTTTTATCAACAAAATATGTAATAAAAATTGATGTGTAATTTCTATGGATTAATAGGGAAAATATCTTATCAATTTTTCAAGTATAATATTAATAAAATATCACTGAAAATTTCAATATAAATTCTCAGTCAATTATGGAATAATTTTCCAAAAGAAAACCATTTAATATTTTAGTGAAACCACCACATTAATTTATTATATTATGATGAACATATTTACTCCAAATTGAAGTATAATTTCAAGTAGATTTTCAGTTAGTACTTCCATGTAGATTTACAATTACAAATTTTATGAAATTTCACTATAAATCAACTAGAAATTTCAGTTTTTTAATCGTATGAGGTTATAGATGAACCCTACATGAAATTTCCAATGAAAAAACCACTATAATTTGGGGTATTAAATCTAATATATTTAATGAAAATTGAAATATAATTTAAGATGGTTTGATAGTGGTAGTTTCTTAATAGTGTTCACACCAGAACATCTATCTAAATTTTAAAAAAAAATTATATTTAGGTTTAGTAATTTTATGAACATTTTTTGATAAACCCCTCAAAAGATCACTATCACCACAATTTTAAATTTATTTTGTTACCAAGAAAAATTAACTTATAATCTAGATAATTTTTTGGATTTATAGGGGGAACTTATTTTTTCCCCATTTAATTCTTATATCAAATTTCACTAAAAATTAACTATAAATTTTTCATTACATATTTTATGAATTTATAAATAAAACCCACTTGAAATTTACAATTCATATTCAATGAATATTAATGTGAAAATCCCATTTTAATTTCGTAAAATTTCACTAGTATTACCACAAAAAATACAACTGATAAATATGATTCCACAGAGACTTCTTTATTATATCACATTTTAGATAGAATATGTCTAATTTGAAAGATCTTGTATAAAAAATTCATCGAAAATTTAGAGAGTCATAAAAATTAAATTGGAGACAATACCTTTTGGAATATGTTCAATACTTAAATATATTATCCACTTTGTGTTATATTGTAAAAAATATGATTTCTTTTCTATATGCTTAAAAGAAAAAAGGCATCATTAAATATGTTTTTTATGGGTGGTGAGGATGAAAATTTTTATGAAGGTGATGTAAGAAGGATATTTTGTATAACTAAATAGAAAACATTGATGACATACTATTAAACATTTAATTTTACTATGTTTCCATAATATATATAGATATTTTTAATGTTGTAAAAACCCTCACCTGAAATGCTAATGGAATATAAATGTTTAAGGTAGTTTGGGGGACAATCCCATTAACAGTGTTAGCATATATTCATTCCTCTATTTTTATGCATCTTCCACTATTTTTTTATTATAGGTTCTTACATAGTTTCTGGGATTTATCAAAAAAATTATCTGTTTGATATATATGTGGAAACTAAAATAGACTCACACAATCCAAAAATATTTGATTAATTATATCGAATAATTTTATGACAGCTATTCTAAAGTATTAAGGTCAGTTTTGACATTACTATTGTGGTTTAAATTTTCTTTCATTCTAAATATAACATAATTATGAAAATAAATATGAATTTACTATAGTATTGGTATTATGGAATTAGTGGAATCATTAAGGAAAATATGAATCAAGGTAATCATCCATTTATTTAATTTAGATTTGGGTTTTGGATATAGTAATGACGAATAAACATAGGGGTTAGTGATTTGAATCAAGTGAAGAATGAATTTTATTATCAATATTACATAAAACCATTTAGACAAATTTTTCATAATAATAATTATCTAAAATATGTTGAAGATGATATGAATCATGATGAATGTGCACCCCAATCAAGCAAGTTATTATATCCACCATGGAATGCGGTGTTGTAGTTCAAGATACTATGATGTAAAAAAGGACCAAATTCAACTCATTCAAGTATATAACTGTATTATTAACATAAAAATAAAAATACGGAATGGATAGTTTAGAGAAAATAAAATATAATAAAAAACTAGAGATGTTTATATCGTATAATTACAATAATGAGGGAGAAGGAATCAATCATGAAATGAATTTTTAGAGTAATAAAAGATAACTAGAACATTACAACTATAGAAAAGGAGGAATAATAAATAAGGAATATTATATATAAGACAAAAAATTATGAAGATAGAGTAATCCATGAAGTTTATGAGTAGGGAAATATAGGAAAAACAATGGAAACATGGATCAAAAATATGAATCCAAAGACCTTATGTGAATAAAAATTTTATACATTCATTTATAAAGAGGAATACACAACAAAAACTAAGGGGGAAGGTAATGAAAAATTCACATCTCTAGAATCAAATTGTAGAATTGAGAAATATAAACTATCTCATTGTCAAACTAGATGACAAATATTAAATTTCACATTGGGTGATAAAAAAGAAAATAACATGGACTGGGAATAATTTTACGAAAAAAGTTAAAGAATAAAAACAGAACAATAAAAAAAACTTATATAATCAACGAAACAAGTGTCATGGTTGAAAAAAAATTAATTGACCAACCTAGTGTTGTAGGGAAATTTAAAAAGATAATTGTAATTTTTCAAGAGTTCATCGTACCAAAACATTTCTAGAATATTCAACCATATGAAAAATCATATTATAATCATATATAGAATATTGAAGTGATAGTTCATGAAAAGTATGAATAGAATCATAAATGGATTGAAAAAAATTTGTTCTCATAATAAATTATTTGCTACAATTAATTTTCCATATTATAGTAATGAATACATTTTGGATTCTGAAATCTAGGAAAAAAGAGTTACATTAGAATACATTATCTCTCTTATGAAAAATGTTGTCATGAATAAAGTAGTGGCTATTTAGCATAATGAAACTTATTTTCAAATAAATTTTTCTGACTATCTAAAATTTAATTCATATCATCATTTAATTTTCAATGATAAAAGGTAATAGGTGGGTACACTAAAATCATAAAAGGTATGTGTATAATGTGGAATACTGCTAGAATTTCATAATATAATTCCACACTCATAAAATATTTATTTTATAGTCGATATAGTAAGGATTATAATTCCAACGATGGATTTGAGAATATTGATAGTCGTTATAACATTATTAATTATTAAATATAATTTTTTCAAGGAAACATGAAAATTTTATATTTCTAATATAGCATCATCGAAATAAAAAAATATAATAACATCTAAAGAGGGTTGTTGATGCTACTAAAATTACAATTACATATGTTTCAACAACTAAAACAACTTAATATGAATTTCCACAAAATATAATTCAATATAATAAAAATGATATCAAAAACCACATTATAGTATAAATACTTATCCAAAAAACGATATGACTTATAAATTGACAACATATCGGGATTATGGAATCATAATTGTTATTATTTTTATTTAATTTATTCTTATTTAATCAATGAGTTTTTAAATTGATTTTGATTCTATCATCCATTTTACTATTTTGGTTTTATGGTGGATTTTCCTATAAATATATTAAACTTTTCATCTCCCAAAACTCCCATATATGAAAATAAAAATTTAGGGATAGTTTCGTAATCCACTTCAAAAAATTATTTTTATAAAAAATACTTTTTAACGGTGGGTTTCAAAAAACCAATGGAAAATTTATCAGGAAAATGTTTAATATTTCATAATTATTTATTATTAATCAATAATAATTATTATTTATTATTTATAATCGTCTATTATTTATTATATAATTTTTTATTTTTTATTTTGTTTTAATTAATTATTATTATGATTTATTATTATTTGTTAATAATTTTTTGAAAGTTAAATTAATTGAAAATGATTTTAAAAATCAGACTTCAATGTAAAATGATAATAAATTTTGATTTTAGTGTCCATTTAATCTCCATGAGTATTTAAATAAAATAATATGAAAAGATATACATTGAGTGTAAATAAGAATTTGTAAATATTTACCAGAAAAATATTACGATTATTCTAATGGGAGTTGAAAATCAATCATTAACTTCAAAAAAAATAACTTTTGATTCAGGTGTCTGTTTTTGCTCCATGACTAGTCAAAAAAAAATACAATAATGACTAATATAGAATAAAATAAATATTTTTAAATATTTAATATTATATTTTTAAATTTAATATATGAATTTTAAAACAAACATGATGTTCAAACAACTATAACTTTTGATTCATGGGTCTGTTTGGGCTCTATGGCCTATAACATCAAATATTACAATGAAATAAAAATTATATTAACTAGAGGAACCATGATCATTGTGTTTTCTTAGTCAAAAGTCCCATAATTCCTTGAAAATTGAGTTTTTAGTTGGGATATCCTAATTTTTAAATGTTTGAGGTAATTTTGACTTCGTTTAAGAAATTATTCATATGATCTTTTCAATGGTCTACAATATTATTTCAGGGTATTATATTCTTATCAATGTAATAGTTTTTAATTTTTATCAAACTTCAATATTTTGGTGATTTATTATTTTTATTTATATTATTTATATATATTAATTTAGGAATATTTATCATTATTAATTTATAATTATATATAATTATAGATATTTATATGTATTTTTTAATATTTGTGTATAAATATAAATATTTATATATATTTATATTTATATTCATACTTAAATATAATATGTTCATATACACATATATATATAGATATTTTTATTTATTCATATGTTTTAAAATGTATTTATATGTTTTTAATTATTCATAATTATATGTATTTATTAATAATACTTGGGCATGTGTACGTGTTAGTATTTATGTTTGTATATTTGAATGTTTGTATATTTATATGTGTTTATATATATACAATTATAATTACTTATAATTATATTTATATATTTATATATAATTACTATAATGTATATATAATAATTTATATATTTGTTTATATTTATATACAATTGTAAATTAATATTTATATATTTATATATTTATATATTTATATATTTATATATTTATATATTTATATATTTATATATTTATATATTTATATATGTTTGTATCAATGTATATATATTATTTATTACTTATTTAATAAATTTTTATATAAGATTTATTATTAAATTCTTATTATTTTATTATTTTTATTACATATTTAATATATATAGATATATTATTTACTACTCAATATTTATTTATTAATTATTAAATATATATTGATTTATTATTTATTATTAAATATTTTATTATTATCTGTATAATCTATAATAAAAAAAATATATTAAATAATACATATTACTTATTATATAATTATAAATTTTTTTAAATTCCTTATTATTATTTATTATTTATTTACTATACAAAGATCTAATATATATATATTATTTTTGGTACTATTTATCTATTATTGGTTTACTCTTTTTTTATTAATTGTTTATTTTTTACTTTTATTCTTTATTTTTTTATATATTATTAATTAATTATTAATTATTAATTAAAAATTATGAATTACGTATAATTTTAATATTATTTATTAGTAATTAATTATTATTTATTGGTTATTTGTTATTTTCTTAATATCAATTAATTTTTTTATTCGTTAATTATTATTTATTTATTCATTATTCTTAATTTTTAATTCATTATTCAAATATTATTTAGAATTTATTTTTTCATATTTGATATATAATTTTTAATAACATTAATTTGTTATTTATTTTTTATTATTTATTTTTTATTTATTGCCTATTATTATTTTTTATTTTTTATTTATTTATATTCATTTACATATACTTATATATATAGATATAAGTATATCAAATTATGTTTCACGACACCTATATGTGTGTCAGGTTTGAAAAATTATCGCTAAATATTATATTCCATGTAGTTCCTAACCCTTTATTTATTTACAAAACATGTCTCCTTCAAAAAGAACTCAAATTGAAATGGAAATGGCATTCCCCTAATTTGTCTCATAAGCAACAGTTATCATCTTCATTCTCACCCATGTCGATTATTTATAATGTTACACTATTGTATTTTTTTATCCTTGTGTACATGAGTACATCATCTATTAAACATTAGAATATTTCTAGCTATTTGTGTCCACATCCTTGAAATATTTTCATCTGGTAGTGATCTCACATCAAATCGTTCAAATGTTTTAAAACATGATAACAAAGATAACAAAATGACTCAAATTTTCGACATGAAATTTCATCAATTCCATTAGACTATGTTTCTAAAATTATCAAAGTCAGAACAAAGGAAGGGTTTTATTGTTAAGAAACAAAAGAACACAAAAACAATAAGAATATGAACATGAGCCACCAAAATTAATGTGGTTTGAAAAATGATCTCTATTTATATGAAGTGGTACATATTTCACTATGTTTGGGAGCCAAATTATATGGAAATTTCATAGTTTTATACACACATAGAAATCACAACATGAATGATCTAATAATGAAGGTGATGCAATTATCCCACCAACAGCATAGTAAGTCCACTGTGATTCAGTGACCAATGACTGGAAGTTTGTAAATCTAAAATACCACTATCTAAAATGTCTGATATTATACAATACCCATGAAAAATTCATCACTCTCACAGTTTCTTGTTGATGTCATCTATTCATCTCTCATACATTCTAGTTAGTGTTAATATAGTTCCAAAATTTAGGTTGGGGTCCGTCGACCCCAAAACCCCTGAGCTGGGGTGCACTTCCCCTAAACACCCACAATGATCTCACCATGGAGGTCAACCCGTATGATTTGTGGTTCAGATTGCAGTCTGGTCGCTTGTATTCATTCCATCCTTGTCCAAATGGATCAGGTGACACCATAGCAACAGAATCATCATATGAAACACAAAAGTGATCAATAGTACCTCCTATTCCAATGACATAACAATATGGAACTCCAATCTCATTACATTATTTGAAAATATATATTACAATAAATTTATATCCATGATGGAATAAATAATTTATCTTACGTTTATACTTGACACATCAATGCACGACAAGGAAAAAAATTTCACAGAAACCTATCTCTCATCTCTAATTAATCATTTGTTTCCCAGTAATTATTTTTATACAAAAATCACTAAAAAAATATTTGTAAACTCAATAAAACTCAAATGAAAATGAACATACCCTTTTATAAATCCATTTAAACCATTACTTTACATAGTGTTACAAATACCAAATGGTAAATCATCATTCAAAAGTCAATGTTCCCACTTATCTCACAAAATAATACTTCATCTAATCATTTGGATTTACAATACCAATATTTTAATATTAAATTATCCCACTCAAGGTCAAATAGTTGTAGATCATGGAATTGAAAAATTCAATTATTAATTATTTAAAAAAATACATCAATCTTGTATCAAATTCCTTAAATGTTTGATTTCATTTTACATCAAATTTTTTGTACAAAGATATTGTTGATTTCCCTGTAAATCATTGGAATTTTTTTTTAATTGTTACATATTGATAGGTTAATAAACATTTGGGATCATTCACGTGATGAACATAAAAATAATTTTTGGAAACTACCAATATATGTAACTCATAGTTTCATTATACAAAAGAGATTCTTCCAAAACAAAAATTTCATGATGAAGATTATAGCCTCTGTACACATAAAGGTGTATACTCTTTATTAGTGATAAAAGTGGTGTCATATGTACAACATCTCCAAAAAACTCATAATTTATATTTCTCATTAGATTAAACTTGAAACTATCTATAACTTATTCATATATATTAAAAAGAATATTATAAAATAAATGATGTATTTTCATGACATCGACTTTCCATGTGAACTAACAGAAATCATTCATCCCCTCGATCCAACTCCCATTGATATTTCAACATCTTAAAATTTAAATGGTCCACACATGAATACAAAAAACATCTCAGACACCTAATATAGTTCTCACTTATGAGGATGAATCATTTGTATTAATACTTGCTAAACCATCCCTATCCAACTCAGCACCTTGTACGTCTAATATATTTATTTTGGGAATTACCATATTAGTCAATTTAGGACTATTAATGGGGTGATTATTCTCTTCCAAAAATAAATATCATAAAAATTTCCACGAAAACAATAAATATACCCCCATTTGACCAATCCAACCTACATGAGTCAAAACATGATAAAATTACACCATGTTGTCATGTTTGGCGAACATTCCATCGCCTTCATTGGTACATTCATACAAAATTGTTGTCATGAAAATTTTATCCAAAATATTCATTAATGTGATTTGGGTGGATGATGAGTATCGAGAATCCCTAGGGAAATTTGATGTTAAAATTTAGGTTAAAAATTATTATTTCTTAAAATTTAGAGGAGTGAGAAACATCTTATAGATTTGTAAGACTATAATTTCAATAAGATACCTCGATAGGGAAGGGTTTGGAAGAATATTTTATAATGGATTTTGGAAGAAAGCTCGGGGATCCATTGTAACGGAAATAGTAGTAAAGGATAAGACCCTATATCTGAGTTTATGATTTGATGGAGAAATATTTTCCAGTGTATCATCATTTGAGTTTTGAGAGTTCTAAAATTGTCATATTGAACATCTAACTGAGAAAAAAAGTAACTTACTAACAAAAATTCAGGATGAATCACTATTATATATTGTTAGAATGTTGATATATTTGTTTCCATAAGAGCAATAAGTGGGCATGGTTCATCCAAAATGGAAGGAATCTCAAATATCCTAAGTCAGATATCATTAAATTGAATATTTATGGACCATCATTAGTTTAATATCATGTAGAGAATCTTTAATTGTTGAATTTCATTATGAATAAACTTGTAATGTATGGGTTTACTTTTTGATGAAAAAGTATGTTGTATTTAGAGTGTCCATCCAATGAAAGTCCATGGTGAGAAGGGAAACTAGTTGGATGTAAAAACACCAAATATATGACAATGGTGGTGAGTATAATGGAAGGGTCATTCAAAAATTCTTTCAAGGGAAGGATATCAGGCTGGAAAATATTGTTCATAGTACAACATAGTATAATTTTATGGAATATCTAGTAAATTGAGCATTGATAATGAAGGTATGAATCATGAGATTTCACTAAGAAATTCTCAAAGAAATTTTGGTTGAAGTAGTTATCATGACATCAAACATTGACAACAGAAGTATGTCCTCTCTATTGGGATAAAAAATTCCTGAGAAGATTTAGTCTGATAATATTATGAATTCTATCCACCTATAAATTTTCAAAAGTAACATCTACATTCATGTTAATGAAAAGGATGAGGAAAAACACGAGGTAATGTCAAAGACATGTTTCGTTGTGAGGTATAACAATGATAATTTTGGATCATGACTATGGGATGATAACAAGAAAAATATTGTTATAATTCATAATAATCTTCTTAATGATATGTTCTTATGGAATAACCAAAATCTGACTAATTTGGAAGTTGAGATTAATGGGTTAAAGAAAAATTCCATGTTGATTTTAGAGGGAGTACTAAAAGGACACAATTTCAAGAGTGTTCATATGGAATCACTAAACTCATGAAGGAGTGATTACTGGGAGATTTGTCTGAAAGATATATGACTATTGAATTTTTAGGTGGAGCTCTGAATGATAGTGCAATAGTACTTTCAAGAGAACAATGATTTGAGATGCATGTAAAATTAGAGAGATCTACAAAATCCATGAAACTAGTTCAGATGTTAGGATCTATCTTGAACGTGTTAGTTATAACATGCTGGGGAGAAACTAAAATCCAAAACATATACACTATCAATTACTTCAAAAATAATGAGACATTTAAAATTAAAACATCATTTTAAAATTTAACTAATCATGAGAGTAACTGAAATACCATAGGGGAAGGGGTAACTGAAAAATATTTGAGTTTTCCTTTTCGAGGAGGTGGTTTATGATAGAAAGGCCTACAATGAATGAATTGTGGTGAAGATATTTCAAAAAGAATAAATTTATTGAGTTATTATAAATATTCTCACTGGTATTCAAGCATGCAACCATATATAAAATTTTTATCATGGTTTTTATAGATAATATTCCTATTGATAAGATAGATGTAAAAAAGCCTTATTTCATGGCGACTTAAAGGAATACATTTAAATGAATTAGATGATGGGTTTTCAAGATTACAGGATAAAAAAATCATTCTGTAAGCTAAAAAGATCCATTTATTGTTTGAAGTAGGCTCCTAGACAAGGGAATTTGAAATTCGATGCATTCATGTATAAGGAAGGTTTCACTCAGTGAAAGGTTGATTATTTTTTCGTCCAAATTTAGTGGGATACATGGAGTTCTATTATCGTTTTCATGTATGTGGATGACATGATCAGTCATGAAAAAATAATATTAGGTAATTCAAGCATGATATGTATGGAATATTTTAGGTGAATTATATTAATAATGTTAATAAAATCTTTTGTTAATATATTGAGAGAGATAAGAAATTCAGGAAATTGGTTCTATCTTAAAGGGGATTGAAGCATGATATTTTATAGTTTATTTATGTTGTATGGTATTTGTGAGGAAAAGAATATATTTCAAATAAATATTGAAAGAGCTATGAAAATTAGTACATTGGTTCTATCTCCAAAGGTCTACATATGTATGATTTTAGAGAGTATCAGAATGTTCATATTTAATATCATATCGACTCCATTAGTAGAAAAATACAAATTTTCCCAGTAGAAAGGTCCTTAAATGGATTTTTTAATCATGTACATGGAAACTTTTTTATTTTCATCATAAAATTTTAGTCTAATATACACCTTGAGATTTACTCGATTGAACATTTCATTTTCAGTTTGAATGGTTATTCGTTTCATGTCATAACAAAAGGAGCACAAATAGGATGTAAATTTGATCATATAATATCTGAAGGAAATTTAATGTATAACTCCATTCATCAAGATAGAAGATCTATTACATGGTTATTTTTTACTGACATTACTGGAGATTCAACTGCCCAAAATAGAACCATAGGATTTGTATTCACCTAAAATGGAATGGTAGTAAACCGGATGTCGTAGTTATAACAGATTGATACATTGTTCAGAAATAATAGAATTATGTAGTTGTAATGGGTTCATGCAAAAAAATTAATATTGATTTTAATTTCAAAAAGTGTAGAATTTGAAATTTAAATCATTCATGAATCATAAAAAATCAAAGTATAACTTCATCTAAAACGTGCTAGAGGATTGACAACATGTGTTATGAATTATAGACAGAAATAGAATCTCAGGGACAAGTCCACCATGGCGTTATTCCAATAAATTAATATTTATTACAATGTCTCAGTGTGACCTAAGGGAATTAAAGGAGATATATACATTATGTAATACATAAGAGTAGTTTTTTGTTAAATGTTCTTTAGTTTTTATAGATTCCATGAAGTGGTATTTAGTTGATATATTTTTAGGAATTATGGAGTTTGTTCAAGTTTGGTTTTCTATTACTATGAAGAGATACATTACATGTTAAATCAGACAAGAGGATCAAAAAATTGTAGTGGAAAATCTCAGCCGTGGAAATTAAAAGGTGAAATGTTTCAATGGTTGTGTGTAGTGGCTAGTTCATCAAAATAAGTGAACAAAAGTTTTTATGTATTTTTTATCTTATGTGGTTGTGTATGTTATTTTCATTTCAGTGAGACTCAATGAGAATATATATTTTTTTTAGAATGTTACATATTTTGTATCTTCTAATGCGTTACCCGGATTCAGTGGTGTGGTACTGATTAATATAAGGGATCAATAGTCACCAGGGTGAATAGATGTACTTAAAAAATGTCATAATTTAGTAATACGTAATTGTTTTATAGTACCTACAATTTAGGAGGGGTGATTCCACTTGTCCATTTGTATTGTGATGTGTAAACTGAGTGAGTTGATTTTAGTTGTAATTATTGGTTGTGATTGTAAACCTATATATCTTTTGATAAACGAAAATGGAATCATTTTTCTCCCATAAATGTAAGACATATGTACAGGCCACATTAATAATAGCAATATTTTGTACTTATTATTTTTTCTTGAGTTATTATGTTATTTTTTAGTGATTTTGAGTATAGGATGACTTGGTTTAGTTTGTAGGGTGTGTAAAACAACTTATATATTTTCATATCAAGTTCAATGGAGTCCTTCCAATAAATTTTATTTAATGGGTCAGTTTCTACTATTTTGTGATTTACGTAGATAAAATTTGGTATATTTGTAGTTTATAAGATTGAAAATAAACAAAAACTATGATTTCACATGTTATAACATGTTTTTTCAAGTATAATTTCTTCTATGATAATCGTATATGTCTTCTGACAATTTAAAACATGTTATGTGATTTATTTTTATGATGTTAATTTTAATTCATGTAATATATTATATGGTTTAATCATGTTCAAATTTTCATTAACAATATAATTATATTCGTAATGTCATAATCAATTTCATTTGAATGTTTAATCTAAGCTAATGTTTTTTCTATCAACATTTAATTGAAGTGTACATGTTTTTTGCAATAAATATAATGTTATATTAAAAATCCCTTCGGTTCATATCCTTGTGGTTATGAATATGAGGTGTCTCAATGGAATTTTATGGTTGACTATACCTATGTGATTTATAGGCATTGATAGATTTTATATGTATCTATCCACATCCCCAAACTAATATAAAAATATTTATTGTATATATTTGTTCAAAAAAATTCACATTAAACTATTTGTTATATATGTAGTTTATATTTAAAATTTTATTTTGATTTTCATTATGGTTTGTAGGTTTTAAATATTATAATTTTCGTATTTAGTCCTGTTAACTGTTTGTTCCACCTCTTCGAAAATCAATTAAGCACGGAAGATGTTATTTAAATACTTATCATATAAATTATGTGAGATAATTATTCAAAATATATAGGAAAGAACAAAACACATATTGACCTAGAAAAAAACGTGCCCAACCCAAGGCCAGCCATTATTGGTTTCTAGTACAACTTAAACCATCCCATATAAACTTTAAAAATGATCCTAATCCTAATTTTTGGGGTTATGAGCCTTATTTACATGGATATGGCCCAATTCTATTTGATAAAATATAGTAATATATAGTATTGGTGGATTAGATATTTTGTAAGTGATAATGTGTAATAAATAATTAATGAATTTATTTTTTTGTATTTTATTTATTCATATAAATAATGTTATATTATAAAATTAAAAATAAGGTGGGCTCAATCTTACAAACAAAAAAATTATGAAAATAAAAATTAATTAAACATGAAGAAGTAAGAATGAAAAATTAGATCAAAATCATAAATCGTTTGATTTTAATTGGAAACAATTTTTTCATATTTTCTTGATCGTCCCTCAATAAAACTAGAATTCAAACCCTATAGACCATCCACACACATTCCAGAATCATTTTTGATCACCAACCTATGAAATCTATGTTCTAGTGCAGTGAATCAGAGTCTCATAGACATCTTTATCATCACGATATAACAAAATGATGATCCTTGAACATGGATCTATAAAAATTATATATTCCCATCATTTTCCCTCTCTAGGACTTCATAGATAATGGATAATAGGTAAACTTCACCAAAAACATTCTAAAACAAAATTTTAAGACATTATTTTATATATATGTTATAATATCCATTAATTTAATTTTTATGTCCTTATGGAAGTCAACTATTTAAACATACCCAAAAATGATAATAACAACACTTACAAAATGATGAAAATTTATTAGTTATATTATCATAAGCTTGTGACACAAAAATGTGTTGCGTTATAATATAAGAGTCGTAAATTTGACTCAACTCTCCAATAAAAAATAAAAAACATGAATATTAAATATTAAATATTAGTGTGGAAAAATATTTTTAATTGTATTCACTGACTAACTTATGAATATAATAAATAAATAAATTGTATATATATTAATATATGATTAAATCATATTGAATTTATTTATCTTCTATGCAATCATATAAACTTGGGCATTACCCGACCACTTACATAAGGCCCACTATGTTCTAAAATTCGATTCATTAGATTTGGAAAAGCTTCTGAAAATGCTTTATGACTAACCCTCTAAGACTATGAATTGATCATATTTAATACAATTCATAGACTAGGAGTAGAGTTTAGAAAATCATCTGGGATCCTTAGGAGTTATTGAATTTTCCACACAATGATAACCTACTATGATCAAGTGTGGTGTCATATAATCTCTTTATCTCACAATATCTTATAAATCTAGATGAAAAATTCATGGAGTTATCCATTCATGATTTTTGATTCATTAAACATAATAGAAAGACTGAAATTTAATCACTATAACCATCAATTTAATATTTGTACAACCATATTTTTTAATTTGTCCCAAGTCGTCTGTTCTGTTCAAAGTAAAAAAAACATTTTTAACATTTAACTAATTTCATATCGTCGATGAAAAAACCATCACATGATACCTTTCCACAATATAAATGTTATTGTTTTCATCCTAAATCACCATAAACAATCTAATAGTAAAAAATTTATAATAATCAAAATTATTTAGACCAACACACTTGTATGAAGATAGAAACTTTAAATGAAACCAAAAACATATAGTTGTATTATTGGTGGGTATGCCCTCATGATCTCCCCTACTTGATATCATAAATTGAGAATGTCATGAGAATAATTCTCAATGCTTACGAGCCACCATCACCATATAGTTTACATTATCTATGTCAAGTCATTGTGACATATCATGACTATATAAAATATATTTATAAGTAATTTCTTTATACCTACAGGTTCTCATTATAGTCGAGAAATTATATAACTAGTTGATGTGACTAATAATATATGGACAATGATATGAATATTATAGATATATAAATAACAAAACTGTTATGGTAAGTATACATTATGTCTAACTCATTATTTATTTTAGATGGTAATCAAGAAGAAATTTTCATGTTGGGTCTTCAAAACTGGCTTTTACAACACTCCCACATACACTAGAGATGACATGTTAATGATCAACTTGTTAGATATCACATGAAAATATCTTTTCTTCACTGAGATATAGATTTTTTTCATTAGGACTTTCACATTTTCATACATGGATACTCTGTTATCAAGGAATTACCAACTTGAGTAAGACACATCAAGATATGATATAACCAATTATATCCCTTTTACCCTTTTGTCACAAACTTGACATATTATTTAGTACAAAAAATATAATTACAAGAACTAAATAAATCATTCAATGTTTTATACTTCTTTAGCTGAATCTGAATCAACAACACACTCAATATTTATATATATTCCTACAACTAGATTATATGATCCCATTATTCCTGTTATTATTTCCTATCTATGATATTATATCATATTTGTCTATAGGAATACTGGTCTCTGTCCCCATATAACTAGTTTACATTCCTCTCCAATTACTAGGTAAATATTTATTATACTATCTCGTGTAAAATTGGATAGTTTTGTCAATTCCCTAAACAGTTCTCCTTGATTTAATGGATATTTTCCTACAATAAAGTGTATTTTCTATGTATATTATACATAAAAAAGGAATATTTTATAGAACCATCAAAATTTGTGTTGAATTATACTAATATTTTTAATATCCTCATATTTCACACACACACTCACACACACACACACATAAATATATATATAATTGGGCTGATTAATTCCATATGACATTGGTGAAATTTATATGATTAATAGTTCAGATATATTGTTATTATATGTAAATTGACTTATTATAAGTAACTGATAGATTAACCATAGTAATTTATATTCCCTATAACATGTGTTGATACTTTATGTCAATATCTGGAGAATCACTTTTAACCCAATAATAACTAACTATAAGACAAATGATAGTTTTTCAAGATGTTATCAATGCCAAAAACATGGAAGTTATAGTGGTTACACTAACCTATTGTAGGCATTGGAAAACTAATCATTCCAAATTCATATGATATGAAAAATATTCTTGTATTAATCCAAAAACATATCTCCAAAACATACATTTCATACTGAAATTATTTCATTTCATCAACTCATCCTGGTTATGTTTTATAATTTCTTTCCCAAAAAGGTGGTCTTTTCATCCAATAACCTATATAATTATCATAGGATGTTTCTTTGAAATGTGGTTATCATATAGATTTATGAATGATGATTTGGTATAACTAATCGATTGTTTTGGTACAATTCATGTACCACCCATATGTATTTTATCTTGAATACCCAAGAATGGATATACATAAATTAGTGAAACAACTAAAATACAAACTTGTTTTGGATACATGTAATCCACTTTTTTAAATTTATATAATCATTTCAACCATAGGTGATTGTAATTTACTACTTCTTATTAGGATCTATTATTATGAATGATAATATATCACCCACCATGGGGAATTTAAATCCATCTCTACATTTTTAACCTTCCTATGAATTATGTTTCTATATAACATTAATTTTCCAAGAAATATGTGGGAAATGTTCTAATTCCAAATACTTTTGCACCTCAATCCTCGTCTTTAATATAGTAATCATAGCTACACCTATCTCAAATATATATTTTCAACATTCTATATAAATTTAGTTCTCACTTGACTATAGCTATTCTATCTAAGGTATTTTACTAATATACTTATAAACCTTTCATAAAAACATCTAATATGAACATTATCTTTTTCATGATGTATATTTATTTATTGACTTATACTTAATATAATATTTTTATCTAAAAAGATGAATTATTATGTAATAGAGATAATTCAAACTATAACTCATATGACATCCATTTTCACTATATTTTTCATATGGATATGGGTTAATTCCATTATTTTTTAATCACATCGTGATTGATTGTGTTATTTTTTACAATTATTATTATATTTTATCATTATTTCTATTTTTACAAATACGATGACTTTTGTGTGTATTTTAAAATGTGAGTTTAGGAATTACTATATGATATTCTTAATGATAAATGTTTCCATGAAAGAATCCAAATATATCCAACTTATGATAATATCCTAACATTGATGTGTATAATGGAATGTGAGTGTAGGATGAAATCTACTCACCAATTATAATGATCGATGAATTCATGTTCATGATATTGTTCGGTTCACTATAAAAAAGAAACATATATCTCATAACCAAGCTTAGTAATTACATCACCATCACATAACTTAAACAAACAAAAAGTATTATGATGATTTATATCAATTTATCTCCAGATTTTTCATAGAATAGTTCATGCTCCCTAGTTGAACTAATTTTGAATGATTTGTGGGTTTCCATTACTTATAATGGTTTATTTATCCAAAAATAGATAATTAAATGATTTAATAATTCCAATGTTTTTTTAACTCCAATGATTATAATGAAAATATTGGGTTTTTAAGAATTCCATTTTATATTAATCGGATATTGCAAATTTTTCGAGTATTATTGAACTATTAATTGAGCTTGAGACACAAAAAAACTACCTTCATTCCAAAATGGAATAATGGATCCTTATGTCCAATGGAAACATGAGATTGATGTTGTGGTAAAACTCAATAAAATTTTAAAATGAATTAATAAACATGTAAAATAAAAGTTTTCTACTTCTCACTGCTGACTTGGGAATTACCTATACTCTATTACATGGAGAATTCACCTTATTTCATGTAACATTTCTATAGTTACTTGGTTACAATGTTTTTTAACAAAATGAAACGCAAATTCCAAACATAATACACATGATGTAAAACCAGAGCGCAAAATAAAATTATGAATATACACTATGTTGATTCCCCTACTTGGTTCAACTTCATGTTATTATATTTTTTATTCCATGTACTTATATCATGACATTTGAAATAGATAGGCTCATATATTATATTTGTTTTCAATATTCCTTGAATGTTCATGAAAATATTCCTTTTGTTTTTACACTTTTCATTTTCTTTTTAACATTTTTTTTAAACCTATTTTATAATAGAAAAATGATTATTCATTCATTAAGTTCCAACCTTCTTTGAAAACATTACAAAAGAGGAAATGAACACTTTTCTCAATATTAGTAATTTTATTATCCCAAGTAAAAATGAAGTAATTAATTGATAAGGGTATTTTAATGGGATTCATTTAATTATGGTAATACATCATTAAATTTTCACATGTGTAGTCTAATCATCATCACTTTCATTGATTACATCACTTTATTCCTTAGAGGATTCTTGGAGATGTGACATCATGTGAATCCATACATATCCTAATTTTGTTTCTATAAACCATTATAAAATTATGCTAGAATTATGAGGTAATTCTATCATTCATTTTAATTCAGTAATATTCCATTTCAACCTTACCTCTTAAGGTTCCTCAATAGGCTGTGGGGAATCCAACAATTAGAACTTCCATTCACATCATAGTACATTTCTCAGGAACCTATAAAAAAGTATGAAATTCAAGCGGGTGAGGACATGTATTTTCTCTGATAAATATAAAAGTGAACTTCTAGTATTAAATTCCATTACTATAAAAAATAATAATTTAGAAGATTAGTACTTTTATCTTGATTACTAGTTATTTATTTATTATAGATTATATTATATTAAATTTCCACCACTTTTTTATTGAATTCTAGTAGCCCTAATCTTATATATTTGAAAATAGATTATATCTTTTATCTTGATTTCTCGTTATATATATATATATATATTATGGATTTTATTATCATAAATTTCTTCCACTTTTTATCAAATTCTAGTTTCCCTTGTGTACTATATTTGGAATTCTTAGTCAATAGAGTATTCTTGTTCCAACGATCCATAAAACTTCTCCTTAAAATATAAGATATGGATATTACACTACACTAATAGTCTCAAGGTTATATTTCAATAGTCCTAACACAATTACGTTTGTCTCCATAATTTGTTGACTGGAATCTCATCTCTTGAAAAGGACAACCTTTCATTTCTCAACACTTTCCCCTAAGGTTCCCACAAGCTTTCTATATCTTCATCTTTGCTACCAATTTTTTGTAATTTATCACATTAATCTCATAAGAATATTATACTAGTATGAGGTAACTTAATGTATCGATGATGACAACCTTGTACAATTTGGTTTCTTCAAAATTAATCAATGTAATGTGTCATGTCTTAATATTTATTTGATGGGTTTTAAATATTCTCTGTGAATGTAATGCTTTCATTTTAAATTTTTTTATGTGACATATTACATCCCATGTTTTATTAAATATAATATTTTCACATTTAAATTGATGTCTTGAATATAATTTTTATATTTTTTATTTTGTTTTATTATTAATATTTTTTTTATAATAAGTGAAATATTTAATATATATATATAAATATGTATAACTATGGTTTCTAAGATAATATATTTTTGTGTGTATAAATATACTGAATATATTAAGTAAAAAATTTACTGAATTAAAGTTAAATGTTAATCAATTAGTTAATATATCAGTTTTAAATTTTAATTAAAATTATTAAATAAATATTTATTTAACATTTATGTATGAAATGTATTTTTTACTAATAAAAAATTATAATAATTTATTTAAATATATATATATATATTAACCAGATTTGAAATAGAAATGAATATTTTATTTAAATATATATAATTATGTTGATATTTATTAATGTCAATAATGTTTTTGAATATATTTTTTCATTCAGTAGAGTTCCTGCAACATAAAATGTAATTTTAAAATATAAATATATACTAATTATAATATCATTAAACTTTTTATAATAAATGTTTTAATATTTTTTATGAAATATAAATACACAAAAAAGTTTATATAAAACATAATTTCTACTAAATTTAATAATATTTATTTTGTAATAATAAAATAAATTTTTAAATGTAATCTTATTATAATGAATTCATTATATAGAAACAAATATTTGTAAGTTAAGCATCTATAATTAAAACATGTTAATATATAGCATAAATTTTATTTTGAAAACTGAATTACATTTTACATTACGAATTTAAAAAAAAAAGTTTATAAAATATATACGAGTATGAATATAATATTTTTGACTAAAAAATAATTATAATTTCATTTAATTTATATGTAGAAAAATATAAATTTTATGAAAATGGAATAAATATATTAATATATTAGTGGATTTATTAATATCAATATGTGAAATAATAATATGTTAAAATTATTATTAGAAGATGAAATAATAAATAAATTTATAATAATAAGGAAGTCATGTTTTGGGAGGGTATTAAAAGCTAACAACTTCTCCCCCAACACTATGTCATCGTCAACATTTTTGGGATGGGCTATGATCGATGAATTTTTTTGGAATGACTCAAAATTGGAACTCCAATACAAGTTTTCCAATATCTACCAACACTGGAAATATTTGGCGATTCTGTGACATTGGATGGCCACGTGTAGAGGATGTTAACACACATTGGCAGCGATCGATCAACCTAAAACTGGAATCGGTAGACCTGAGAATCCTTCGACCATCAAGTTTATACCGTAATCATCCACCCAAAAATCTCTATATTTGTATGTGAACCTTAATCAGAAATGTATCGATGATGATATTGATACCAGTGTATATACCATCTGTCTACCCAATGATTCAATAGTAAGGTAACCTTTTTTTATCATGCATTTATTTCATTAAATTTTTTATCATTATGTTTATTATTTTCTAAACCCATTGTGTGTACTGCAATTTCATTGTCAAATAGATCCCAATAGTTTCAATGTTTTAAATACAATATATAATTTTTTTCTAGTCAACTCCCAATATTAGTCTTATGAATATTTAATTATTTTTTGAATTATATTTGTATAATAGAAAAGGAAATTCTATTACAACAGACATTAAATGGTTGAAGTTGTTTCTAAATTTAATATTATTATAAAAAAATGTATTAGTTAACAAATATTGTTTAATGGTGTTTTTAATTATTTTTATGATAATGGAAATTGTTATCAACTAGTTGTTTCATTTAAAACATCGTATTGTTATGAGTCTTTTTCCAGAAATATTATTGTGTACGGTATTTTTTAAGAACACCCAACTTAATGCTTCCAGCGGTTTCTAAATTCCATATTTTATATGTCAAATTGTTTTCTAAGTTTAGTGATATTTATTTTAGGATTGTTTGGATAATTTGAAATTGTTCCTTTATGATATTAAGTGAAATTTTATTAAAATTATTCTTAAATATCATGATAGGTTTATAAATTTAAGATTCTATACTCCGATGTTGTTTTAGTTCATCATCTTGGTATTTATAATAGTTCATTAATTGATTTATAAATGAAATGGGGTAATTTTAATGTTCTTCCTCAATAATTAATATCATATTTACATTTTAATATTATATATTTCTTATATAGCTTTATTTTCATGAAGTCATTTATAAGGATTAAACAAACATAATTGAGAACCAATAAAAAGAAGGGTTGTTTTTTTCTAAAAATTTTTATAATAATATTTTTTCAAAGTTATTGTAACACCCCGAAATTTTTTGAAAAATATTATTTTTAATTTCATTAATGTCTTGTGTTGTACGCTACACCAAAAGAAGCTTCCACAACATACATCCTTGACTTTCCTTCCATTACACGCAATCTCGACCTTCCTCGATAGCGTGTGTAGTACGCAATAACGAGTTTCACTAAACAGCAATATGCTATTAATATATTATTAAAACTAGCCGTTATGAATAGTAATAACCACTTTTTGAAATTTTTCAAATTTTATTTTTTCAAAATGGACTTTATTTTTGGATTCGTAATATCGAAATTAGCTTAGGGTGAAATTTTGGTACTTTTCGGATAACTTTTATTTTCTGATGAATAGTGAAAATTACTAAATTTTAATTAAAAACAACTTTCTTAATCGAAATAATTAATAGTGATAAATTATTAATTTGAGTGGTTTTAAAGTATATTTAGAATATATTTTTACAATTCAATACAATGTTGGTCATTGGATGTAATTTCACATTTACACCAGACATAAACAAGTGTTAATCTTTTGATAGTTATTATCTCTTAAAAACACGCTATTTGTTGTGACAGCGGAAATTAATTATAAAATTAATTAATGCAACTTATATGTTGGGAATTTTGTAAAATATAAATCATTTTTGAATTCATAATATCAATTATATCTTAAGGTGAAATTTTGGCATCTTTCTGAAAAACTTAATTTTTTGATGAATAGTGAAACTACTAAGTGGTAGTTAAAAAAATTAATTTTTTCATAAATCTTAATTTTACCGCTTCTGTGAATAGAATTTCAAAAATCCGAGAGACACAGTTGATGTCAGTAAGTAAAATGTGGTTCAATGAGATGAAAATAATTTTTGGTGAATAGTAACTTTTTACTTTTATTTACCACGGTTAAAAGTAAATAGGGTAATTAAGGGTAAAAATGATATTAATATTACCCTAACACATGTTATAATCCTATTGGACAAGTGTATCTCGACCAAAATCAACCTTATATGTAAACTATTATCATTTAGGCCCACTTGGATTAGATTAGGACATTTATTATTATTTAATTCAAAGAAGAGTTAAAAGAGTTAAAATCAAAGTTTATTTACTAAAACATTTTTAATATAGGGTTATACATAATATAATTTCGACTACAAATATTCATTAGAAATCTAAAAAGATTTCCTATATAATGGTATTTTATTTATAATTTTTAGACTTTATATAAATTAATTTATTTATGACACAACAATGATGCAGTAATTATCCTTTTAAAGAAATGTTAACATAATGGATGTTATAAATGCTCAAATAAATGTAATTTAGACTTTTTATGAATTACACTAATTTTCTAGGTTACTATGATATATTATTGTTGATTTAATCAACTTGGTTCGAACATATAATTCTGTTATGACTTTCAAAAAAATCATATATCAAATAGTGTCAAAATTGACACAAAATAGTTTATAAATCAAATATTATATTATTAATTGTTATTTTATTCCTAAAAATATAAGGTTCAGCCAAATGACTTAGATAAGGATATATATATTAATAATAAACAACTTGGGGTTCGTTTGGCATGTTATATTATGTGTATTAACCATATAGTGTAAGAAAAACAAAAAGTCACGGTAAAAGTTAAATTATTTAACTTAGAGTTAAATCTAATTGATAAGGTTAAAATAATAACATAAACATGTCTAAATCCTATTTGATGAGGTTATTTCGACCCATCCCCACTTTATCTTCGAAATAAGACCATTTGGAACCATTATAAACCGAATTTTACCTTAATATAAAATAATATTTTGAGATATTCCTAAGGTGCCCCTCTCCTCCCTTATAAAAGGGAACCTCCTCCCTCTCCTTCTCACACCATTTTGAGCATTCAAGCTCGGAAAAACCCTACCAAAATCTCTTCTCCACTTACCTAGTATCATCCTAGAGGTCTTGGTCTTCTTCAAACACCATCCTTAGTTCTTTATTTGGAGGTTAAGAAAAGGCGCGTCAAAAGAGGTAATATCCATTACCGATCTTTTTCAATTTCTTTTTCTTCAACTTCTTCTTCTTTAGTTGTTTCCTGATAAAGTAATAACATAAGAATTTCTTATATACTTATATGTTATTATAAATATTAAACAACTCTAATTAATCTTCTATACATCCTACGGAAAAAGGAAATCACCGCGCGTGCGTACGTACGGAATATCGTCTCCACGCCGTGGTGTAATCTATTTTCCGCCACATCCTTAATTGGATGGGTATAATGGTGTAAGAAGTAACTATATATTATTATTATAGAGTAATATTGATACTGAAATAGTATACATACACTTCAACACAATTCCACGACCATGGGAATGATATCATCGCTCGTGCGTACGTACGGACTACCGTCTCCATGATGCGATGAGATTCATTCTCCATGTTAACCATTTAAGAATAATTATAAAGTATATATAAGCAATAATGATGAAATATATGACATTATAAGGTTAATGGATTTATGTATATATGTATGTCATCTACTTACTTCCATTCAAGATAGTGAGGAAACGAAAACAGCGTTGATGCGTACGTACGGACTACCGTCTCCATGAACGGTGTGTTTCATTTCATATATATATTTATTAAATATATATATATATATATACTGAATATATATGATATATAAATCATGTTTTATATTCTGGAATTATGTAAATCATGATATAAGTAATTATAATGTCAAGAACAACAAGTCCAAACACCTACGATAAATGATACGATTTTACCCAAAATGCTTCTTTAACATGGAATTTACAAAAGAACGGGTAATATAAAGTCATAAGTGGACCATATATGATATAATAACAATTAATATGATTCTGGAATAAGTCAATAACATTATTTAAATCATTATACAGGAGGTTTGGACACCTACAAAGCAAGTCGAACCTATGGTAAGGGAAATATCATAATCTCATTTTTATCCGAGATTGTTTATACTTTAGTATTTACTAGGGTGTATTTTATCATCCAAATCCATGTTTCCTCAATATTTAATATTATTTCCATCCACCTACAATTTTTTAAATCATATTTTACCCTTTGGTGAGTTTTTAGTAAAAGATATGAAATGAATCATTTGTCGTTTTTCGTACGAGGTACTTTTTGACTTTTCCGACAAAAGTATGCGAAGAATGTTTTTTTAACTTATATGGCATGAATGGATTTTTAAAACATTATTTCCAAGAATATTACTTTACAAGATTTCTAGTTTATTTTTTATCAACTTCTTTTAGTTTATAATTGTTTGACATGTTAAGAAAGGAAAACTGTTTTTGAAGTAGAAAGGATATTTTCCTCAAAAATGGAGTTATAGTGTTTTATAAAAATTATTTTTCATATAAGATAATAAAGGGTTCTGTTTCTATCCCTATTATTACATTTAATTGATTATGATGTGATGGAAATATTTTTATGAATTCCTTTATCTTATATGAATTGTTTTATGATGTCATGATGTTTAAGATTCCCATTTTTATTACATGGGTTATGCTATGATGTATGGTTTATGATTTTGTGGCACACATAAAAATGGTATCATTAAGATATGGGTGGGACCTATATCTCCCTCCAATGCATTGGGTAAAGATTTTATATCTCATGAGATAGACATGGTTGGAATGGTAGGTTATACTGGTTCAGTGAAACATGACTGAAATGAGGGTGACTCAGTTCAGAAAGGGACTTTGTCCACTAAGATAGTCTTGGAAATGAGTCTTGACTAACAGGAAATGATTATCTATGATTATGTGTGTATTCCACAAAGTTTCATGTTTTAAGTTATGATTATTGGGATTTCATTTCACTACTATGATTTATCCCATGTTATGAAATTATGCTCTCTTTTGCAGGTTAAGATTTCCAAAAGTTATGTTCTTATGAATATGATGTGATTGATTTTTCTTTTGTTTACCCTTACTGATCATTTGAGCTCACCCTTTTATGTTTTCATTTCCCCAGGATATAAATTAATGTTTTAGGTAAAAAAAGGGAAGAACTTTATGAGAGATATTGAATATCTTTCACCACGATTAGAAGATTACGTTCCGAGTTTCCAAAGACACTGAACTATTACGATCCTTGTGTGTGTGTTTTTTGTTATGTACTAAGTATTCCGAAAAAGTAATGTAATGTCCATGTACGCCAAGATACGGGTCGCTACAGTTGGTATCAGAGGAATGAATTAGTCAACCTTTGGAAACTAGGATGCGAGAACTTTAGTGAGATCCCTAGAGATATTTATAAGGTATGTCTAGGGATGTCCCTAAGGATAAGTATGCATATAGGATATAGTCCTATAACTATGGTAACGATATTAGATTAAACCAATGATGTTAGATATTGAATTTACTTCCCCTTTATTATGAATTTTTCCTCTCAAACTATTCTTTTTGGGTTTTAGACGATGGCGGGAACCCGAAGGAACCGTGTTGATCAATTCAATGGACAATGCAATGATTGTCCTCTTGAACAAACAAATGATATGGGAGATGGAGTGCAAAATCTTATTTCTATACTTACAAAATCTATGAATCATTCTGGACTTCCAAATGAGAAAATAAGGGAACAATATTCTATTGATTCCTTCATGAGGCAACGTCCACCTTCTTTCAGTGGGACTTCCGATCCACTTGTTGCTGAACAATGGATCAGTACCACTGAAAAGATATTTTCAGTTATTCAATGTTAGGAACATGAAAAGGTCATCTTATTAGTATATCGTTTGGAAGGTGAAGCTGATCAATGGTGGAATCTTATCAAGAATACGAGGCCAAGAGATGAAATTGAGTCCATGGAATGGGACGAGTTCAAGAATTTATTTTTCAATAAGTACTTCCCTCGTATTCTTCGATCAAAGATGGAGAAGGAGTTTCTCGTACTAAAGAAAAAGGATGATGAATCCGTTGGTATATAAGAAGCAAATTTTACAAGACTTGCAAGGTATGCATCTGGAATTATAATCCAACCTGAATGTAATGTTGATTGATTTTTCAGTGGCTTAAAACCAAGTCTTCGAAGGGCATTAGCTATAAGAGACTTCAGTAGCCATGAAGAAATTGTGTGTTGTGCTATCAAGGTAGAAATGGAAGTTGGTGTTACATATCCATCTCATGGTTTTGACAAGAAACGAAAGATGGAGTTCAAGGAGAAATCTCAGAATAATGGTGAAAAGAAGATGGATGTTTCCTTATGCACAAAGTGTGGAAAGAAGCATGGTGGAGATTGTCTTAAAGGGACTAGAAAATGTTTTAAGTGTGGAAAAGAAGGTCATCGAGCAGCTGAGTGTCGAAGTAATTGAAAAAGGGTTTCTAATGATGTGAATAAAGCAAACACTGTAGAGAACGCACCACCAACACTTCAATGCTTCAAGTGCAAGGAGATGGGACATTATGCCAATAAATTCCCTTATCCAAGGGTTAGTGATGATCGACATGAGCAACCGCTTAAGGAAAAGGACAAAGGGAAGTCACATGCGATCACTATTGGTGATGTTGAATATGACAACGATGTGGTGGAATGATTAAGTGTTTATGTAATGGGATTCCAAAATAATGTTGTATCATGGAGTATTGAAATATTTATGTATTGGTCTAATGTGGTATTCAAAGTGATTGAGATATTTTTGGAAATAAGATGATATGAGAATAATGAAAGGAAAATGAGAAAATGAAATTTTTAACAGTATTCATGAGCTCATGATTGATATAAGGACTAAGTGATATAATGGTTTGAGTATAAATAATTTTGAGGATTTTGGTTTATGGAAAGTGTTAACTTTTAACTGCATTCATGTTTTCACTAAGGTTCAATGGGTATTCAAGAGAATACATGATTAACGCCTTTGAATATTTATAATGTGACCAACAAGACATATCTTATGATATAAGGGGATTAACGACAGTATTAAATCTCTGGTAATCGTTTTCACTATATTATGAGAGTGGACTGCAGTATTATGGATAAGCCTAAAGATTAGAATGGATTATGTTGGACATAAGTTAGTATTGTTTAAGGATGGAAGATTTTCGATATTATTGATGGGATGTTATAGTAATTTAGTTTTAGAAAAATGAAAACCTGCAGGACGGGCGACAGCCCATCGCTTCGGACAAGGCTGTGGGAATCGAACCCACAACCGAAGTGCAACTGGCCTTTATCGCCTACCACTGGCCTACAGGAAGTCCCTGTTTAGTAGAAACTAGTTTTATTATATTAAGCAGTATGATATATGAAGTATAAGTCCATTTTGGGAACCATATATGATTAATCTCACTATAGATCGACTTATGTATATAATTTTTGCTAAACTTTTGTTTGAGACAGATGGAATGACCCATCATTCTATCACATGATCTACTAACACTTCACGAATAAAAAATTCCACTTCATTTATTTAAGAGATTATGTGGAAATTGTTCAAGGCACGAACAATAGTGAGATTGTACCAAAATAAAGTAAGTATTTATTCTAATTCAAATTTTCAACTTTAGGGAAATGATATTGAAATCCAAAAATGTTGTCCTAGTGCCCTTATATCCGATGAATCAGATGGTACCCTAGATCGTCACAAATTTATGGCGTTGTGATTTCTGGCTTTTCCATAGCCATTTACTCTACCACTCTCCATCAGAACATGATGGTTAGATTTCTCTTCCATATCCATATTTTCACCTATGTGGAAACCCAGTGATTAGTTTAATTGGGTAACTATTACGTTTCATAGTTTTATTTTTAAATATTGGTTTTGGTATTCCTTTTTACGATGTGGGTTTTTATTAAAGAAACTTTTGAATAGTAAACCATTTATAACCCCAATGAATTTCAAGGGCAAAATTCATTTTAAGGGGGGTTGAATGTAACACCCCGAAATTTTATGAAAAATTTTCCTTTTAATTTCATTAATGTCTTGTGTTTTACGCTACACCAAAAGAAGCTTTCACAACACGCATCCTTGACTTGCCTTACATTACACACAATCCCGACCTTCCTTGATAGTGTGTGTAGTACGCAATAACGAGATTCACTAAATAACAATATGCTATTAAAATATTATTAAAACTAGCCGTAATGAATAGTAATAACCACTTTTTGAAATTTTGTAAATTTTATTTTATCAAAATGGACTTTATTTTTTGATTCATAATATCGAAATTAGCATAGGGTGAAATTTTGCTACTTTTCGGATAACTTTTATTTTCTGATGAATAGTGAAAATTACTAAATTTTAATTAAAAACAACTTTTTTAATCGAAATAATTAATAGTGATAAATTATTAATTTGAGTGGTTTTAAAGTATATTTAGAATATGTTTTTACAATTCAATACAATTTTGGTCAGTGGATATAATTTCATATTTATATCAGACATAAACACGTGTTAATCTTTTGATAGTTATTATCTCTTAAAAACACGCAATTTGTTGTGACAGCGGAAATTAATTATAAAATTAATTAATGCAACTTATATGTTGGGAATTTTGTAAAATAGAAATCATTTTTGAATTCGGAATATCAATTATAGCTTAGGATGAAATTTTGGCATTTTTCTGAAAAACTTCAATTTTTGATGAATAGTGAAACTACTAAGTGGTAGTCAAAAAAATTAATTTTTTCATAAATTTTAATTTTACCGCTTCTGTGAATGGAATTTCAAAAATCCGAGAGACACGATTGATGTCAGTAAGTAAAATGTGGTTCATTGAGATGAAAATATTATTTGGTGAATAGTAACTTTTACTTTTATTTACCACGGTTAAAAGTAAATAGGGTAATTAAGGGTAAAAGTGATATTAATATTACCCTAACACATGTCATAATCCAATTGGACAAGTGTATTTCGACCAAAAACAACCTTAAGTGTAAAATATTATCATTTAGGCCCACTTGGATTAGATTAGGACATTTATTATTATTTAATTCAATGAAGAGATAAAAGAGTTAAAATCAAAGTTTATTTACTAAATCATTTTTAATATAGGGTTATACATAATATAATTTCAACTATAAATATTCATTAGAAAGATAAAATGATTTCCTATATAATGGTATTTTATTTATAATTTTTAGACTTTATATAAATTAATTTATTTATAATACAACGATGATGCAGTAATTACGCTTTTAATCAAATGTTAACATAATGGATGTTATAAATGCTCAAATAAATGTAATCTGAGACTTTTTATGAATTAAACTAATTTTATTGGTTACTATGATATATTAGTGTTGATTTAATCAACTTGGTTTGAACATATAATTCTGTTATGACTTTCAAAAAAATCATATATCAAATAGTGTCAAAATTGACACAAAATAGTTTTTAAATCAAATATTATATTATTAATTGTTATTTTATTCCTAAAAATCTAAGGATCGGCCAAATTACTTAGATAAGGATATATATATTAATAATAAAAAACTTGGGGTTCGTTTTGCATGTTATTGTAAGTGTATTAACCATATAGTGTAAGAAAACAATAAGTCACGGTAAAAGTTATGTTATTTTACTTAGAGTTAAATCTAATTGATAAGGTTAAAATAATAACGTCAACTTGTATAAATCCTATTGGATGAGGGGATTTCGACCCGTCCCCACTTTATCTTCAAAATAAGACCATTTGGAACCATTATAAACCGAATTTGACCTTAATATAAAATAATATTTTGAGATATTCCTAAGGTGCCCCTCTCCTCCCTTATAAAAGGGCACCTCCTCCCTCTCCTCCTCACACCTATTTGAGAATTCATGCTCGGCCAAACCCTGCCCAAATCTCTTCTCCACTTCCCTAGTATCATCCTAGAGGTCCTGGTATTCTTCAAAGACCATCCTTAGTTCTTTAAGTGGAGGTTAAGAAAAGGCTCGTCAAAAAGAGGTAATATTCATTAACAATCTTTTTCAATTTCATTCTTCTTAAACATATTCTTCTTTAGTTGTTTCATGATAAAGTAATAACAACAGTATTTCTTATATATTGATATGTTATTATAAATATGAAACAACTCTAATTAACCTTCTATCCATCCTACGGAAAAATAAAATCATCGCGCGTGTGTACGTACGGAATACCGTCTCCACGCCGTGGTGTAATCTATTTTACGCCACATCCTTAATTGGAGTGGTATAATGGTGTAAGGAGTAACTAAATATGATTATTATAGAGTCATATTGATACTGAAATATTATACATACACTTCAACACAATTACACGACCATGGGAATGATATCATCGCTCGTGCGTACGTACGGACTACCGTCTCCACGACGCAATGAGATTCATTCTCCATGTTAACCATTTAAGAATAATTATAAAGTATATATAAGAAATAATAATGAAATATATGACATTATAAGGCTACTGTATTTATGTATATATGTATTTCATCTACTTTCTTCCATTCAAGACAGTGAGGAAAGGAAAACAACGTTCATGCGTACGTACGGACTACCGTCTCCATGAACGGTGTGTTTCATTTCATTTATATATTTATTAAATATATATATATACTGAATATATATGATATATAAATCATTTTTTATATTCTGGAAGTAATTAAATCATGATATAAGTAATAATAATGTCAAGAAAAACAAGTCCAAACACCTACGATAAATGAAACGATTATACCCAAAACGCTTCTTTAACATGGAATTTAAAAAAGAACGGGTAATATAAAGTCATAAGTGGACCATATATGATATAATAACAAGGAATATGATTCTGGAATAAGTCAATAACATGATTTAAATCATTATACAGGAGGTTCGGACACTTACAAATCAAGTCGGACTTAAGGTAAGGGAAATATCACAATCTCATTTTTATCCGAGATTGTTTATACTTTAGTATTTACTAGGGTGTATTTTATCATCCAAATCCATGTTTCCTCAATATTTAATGTTATTTAAACCCACCTACAATTGTTTAAATCCAATTTTACCCTTCGGTGAGTTTTTTGTAAAAGATATGAAAGGAATCTTTTGTCATTTTTCGTACGAGGTACTTTTTGACTTTTCCGACAAAAGTACGCGAAGAATATTTTTTAACTTATACGGCATGAATGGATTTTTAAAACATTATTTCCAAGAATATTCATTTAAAATATTTCAAGTTTATTTTTAATCAACTTATTTTAGTTTATAATTGTTTGGCATGTTAAGAAAGGAAAACTTTTTTTGAAGTAGAAAGGATATTTTCCTCAAGAATGGAGTTAAAGTGTTTTATCAAAATTATTTTCCATCTTAGATAATAAAGGGTTCTGTTTCTATCCCTATTATTACATTTACATGATTATGTTGTGATGGAAATATTTTTATGAATTCCTTTATCTTATATGAATTGTTTTATGATGTCATGATGTTTAAGATTCCCATTTTTATTACATTGGTTATGCTATGATGTATGGTTTATGATTTTGTGGAACACATAAGAATGGTATCATTAAGAGATGGGTGGGACATATATCTACCTCCAATTCCTTGGGTAATGATTTTATATCTCATGAGATAGACATGGTTGGAAGGGTATGTTATACCGGTTCAGTGAAACATGACTGAAACGAGGGTGACTCGGTTCAGAAAGGGACTTTTTCCACTAAGATAGTCTTGGCAATGAGTTTTGACTAACAAGAAATGATTCTCTATGATTATGTGTGTATGACACAAAGTTTCATGTTTTAAGTCATGATTATTGGGATTTCATTTCACTAATATGATTTATCCCATGTTATGAAATTATGCTCTCTTTTGCAGGTTATGATTTCCAAAAGATATGTTCTTATGAATATGATGTGATTGATTTTTCTTTTGTTTACCCTTACTGAGCATTTGAGATCACCCTGTTATGTTTTCTTTTCCCCAGGATATAAAGAATGGTTTTACGTAAAAAAAGGGAAGATCTTTATGGGAGATATTGAAGATCTTTCACCACAATTAGAATATTACGTTCTGAGTTTCCAAAGACACTAAACTATTACGATCCTTGTGTGTGTGTTTTTTGTTATGTACTAAGTATTCTGCAAAAGCAATGTAATGTTCATGTACGTCAAGATACGGGTCGCTACAGTTATCATCATATATATATATATATACAAACATTCTATTTGAAGAGATACATAATTTTAATTGACTTTATTAGACACATGTATATAAATAAAAGTATATACTTATTAATTTATGAAAGATTGTTTTATTATTAATATATATATATATATTAGAATGTAAATTTTTGTATGTGTATAAATGTTTTATTTTTTAGTGAATTCATTTTTGGATATATATATACACATGTGTAGTATCATAAAATTATGTTTTATTTGAATATCAAGATATATATATATATATATTTATTTATTTATTTTCAAAAAATATCTATTAAAAATATATAAACTTGTATATAAAGGTATAATTACATATGTAATTTAATGTGAAACTAGTCTTATCTCGATACACATATAAAAATCGGAGTCCTTTTTATGAATGAATTTTTAATGCTCAAGGTTTAAAAGTAACTCCATAGATATTGTGATCAAATATAAAAGTTATAATGATTTTAATTCCATAGTGTCACTGTTGAATATTATTTGATTGGAGTCATGAAATAGGGAGTGAACCTAAAACCCTTATGGGACATTGGTTCAATCAATGATGGGTGTTCCCATGTATCGCTTCAATGAATTGGGAAATGTTTTAATCTCATAAGACTTGACAAATGTAGTGTGGGAGGGTTTATCCTAAGAACACTATGGGATTAGGGTATGATCCTAATCTACAAAAAAACTATTCCCCCCATGTTATGTTATCTCAGGAATAAACCAATAATTCATATTTTAATCCCAAGGTACATTGAGAATTAATTATGAATTTTTATTATTTTTTCAAGATAAATCACTCCTATATTTATGAATGAATGAAGTGAAAATTCAAATGTTATATATATATTGAAATCATTTTAGCAACAATTTTTTTTGAAAATTACAGATGGTTTCATAAGTTAGTATTATAGAACTTCACAATGTGTTTTAATTTTTATGTTGAATTTCAAAACAATATTTTGATCCCTTATGTCTTTAAAACACCTTATTATGATTCTGTTTTCTCACCTTAGGATTTCTAAATCACTTTTCATACCAATTAAGGAATTATATAAGAGAGATAGTGATCAAGGTACCACTATGGATCTTAAATCATATAATGAATAAAAATAGTATTTGAGCTTTCTTTTATTGGTTGTGTAAATAGAATTCATCAATGCATCCAGACACTCTAAAGTTATAAACCATTGTGACATCTAGTTATTTTATATATAAATGATATATATAAATAGGGGAAATGGGTTTTGGGTCATTATAATTGATTTGTGAAATTAGGTTAAAACAACATTAGAGGTCACAATACGTAGAAACCATTTGAACCATTAGAGTACCTCTATTAAATTTTAGTGTTTTACCTGAAGGGAAGATCCTTTACTACACGTTTTTCTATTTTCAAATAAGAAAATTTATAATTTATGATTGTGTTGTGATGGAATTTCATAGACACATTTCATTTAAGGGGGTAGAATTTGACATTTTATGTTTTAGTAAATTTGACATTTTGACATTTAAACTAATGTTTTGAGTATAATATTAATCAATTTCAATTGTTTTTTGAATAAATATTAATTCTAATAATATGTAAAATAATTAGTATATATATATATATATATCAATTCATTGTATGATGATATATTATTGGGTGTATAAATATAAAAAAATATCATATAGAAAATATTCAGTGAAATAAAATAAAAATGAATCAATTAGTTAAAATATAGGCTTTACATTTTATTTTGTTGTATTCAATTTATAATTATTTTATATATATATGTACATTTAATTTTTTTACTCAAAAAAATTAATAAGATTTTATTTAAATATATATATAATAATGGGATTTTTAATATTAGTGACTATTGAAATTAAATATAATGATCTGTGTTTATATTTATTAAGGTAAATAGGGTTTATTATCAAAAATATATTTTTAATTCAATAGATATTCAATCATATAAAATTTATTTCTAAAACATTAAATTTTATTAATGAAAATATCATAAACCATTTTATAGTAATTTTATTCATTTTTTTAGGAAATAATAATACAAAAATAAGTTTATATAAAAAATAATTTATTCTAACATTAATAATATTTATTTGGTTATAAGAAGATGTTTTATTAATTAAAAATTTTATTAATGAATTAATTACGTTCAAATAGATATAAGTACAATAAGAAGTCAAATTGAATACATGATAATATATATAATATATATATTTTGTAAAAGATAAATAACATGATACATTATAAATTTTTTAAATTTATACAAAATTAATTATATAATTTATATGTTTATGAAATTTATTTCTTATTAAAAAAATATAATAAAAAAATTACTTCATTTAATTAATATGTTGAAAAATATAAGTTTTATAAAAATTTCAAACTTATATAAATATTTATTAGGGGTTTTATTTTTATCAATATATAAAATAATAACAAGATATTATTATAAATATAAGAAAAAATAATAAATAAAAATATAATAAGTTGGAAATTAGGTTTTGAGTGGGGGTTTGATGCCAAAACATTCTCCCCCACTTATGGGTCATTCTCCTCCTATTTGGAATGAGATGTGATACATGAAAACATTCACCATGACTTAAAACTGGTGATCCACTACCAGTTGTTGAGGATCTTCCTACACTAGAAATATTTAGGGATCTCATGACTCTTGATGGTCACATGTGGTGAAGGTTGACACGCCCTACCAATGGTTTGTCGACCTACTCCTAGCATTAGTAAAACTAATTATACATCAACCATCATCTTTCTCCTGGAATCATCAACCAAAAAATACTTTCATGCGAAGGTGAGTTATATTGTAGGGATATGAATTAGTTGATGAGTTTATGATGTATTTTTTATTCCTGGTTTTGTTTCCAACACATTTAGGATCAATTCAAATATTGGTTGTATTTTAGTAGAATGTAGAGATTCTTGTAAAGTAAAAAATTCGACCATTCACTTTGGACATCTACATGCATATCAATGCTTTTGTGGGTTTATAATATTTGTATATAATCCTCTACAGCTCTAAAATAGGGATTGAGGGGGCAGTTATTTGGAACTTTCCAATAAAAATTTAGCCTAGTTTCCATTTATTTCGACATTTGGTGTGGTTGGTATAGTTTTTGTTTTATCTGTATCATGATTTTGAGACTTGATGGTCTACAAGTAGTCTACCCAGGGATTCAATAGTAAGTGAAGCATTTTTTTCTTGAATTTATTTCATTTCAAATTTCTCCTGTGAAGAATTTTAATTTCAAAATCATTTATGTATAATGAAATTTATATTTATAAAATGGTCAATTGATTTCTATGTTTTAAATACTATATATCAATTTTATCTAGTCAACTTCCATATTTATCTTCAGACTGTTTAAATAATTTTTCATTATAGTGCAAAACTAGATAGGGAAGATTTGTAATAAATATGATTAAATGATTGAATATACTTCTAAATTAATTATTATTATACATAAAATTGTTTTTTCACTGGTATTGTTTAATGGTGTTTCTAATTTTTTTATGGTGATGGAACTATTTTATAAAAATTTTATTCATTTAAAACATCATTCTATCAAGATTTTTTATTTTATAAATACTTTTTAAGTATAATTATTATGAAAACCATTCATAATTCTTTTAGTGGTTTTTGAATTTTAGATTTTATATGTTTAATTATATTTGATGATTAGTGATATTTATTTCATGATTGTTTGAATAATTTTAGTTTATATCTTAATGATAGTAAGATATATTATATTAAAACTATGATTAAATATCTATAGTGGTTTCTATAATTATGATTATCTATAGAAAATGTTTTTAGTTCATCAGTATGGTATTTTTATTCATGTTTTTCATGTTATATAATAGAAAGGGTATAATTTTTATGTTCTCCCTAAATAATTCATATTTTTTATATTTAAATTTTATCTCTTTGGTCAATGAGATTTAGTAGCTTTATATTATTTGGAATGTTTCAATAACATTAATTGGGAACCTGTAAAAATGATGGATTTTTTAAGTGTTGTTTTATTAATAATTTTTCAAATGTATGTGCATATATATATATATATATACTTATATACAAGATATTTTAATTGAAATGGATATTTAATTGACATCTTTAGATACATTTAAATAAATAAAAGTATATATGTATTGATTTATGAAAAACTATTTTATTCATTATATATATATGCATGTAAATAAATATATGAATATACTAGTGTCAATTTTTGTGAATGTATTTTGGATATCTATACACATGTGTAAAAACATGAAATTTTTTATTCAAAATTCTAAATATATATACGTATATATATATATTATTTTTTTGAAAAATGGAAACAATAAAAAAAATTGAACCTCAAGGTATAATGACATATATATTTTAATGAGAAACAACTTTTTTCATGACAAACAAATAATAATGGAAGTATTTTTGTGATATGATTTTCACTGCTCATGGTTTAAAAGAAAACCCATAGCCCTTATGCTGAAATATATAAGTTATAATTTTTTTAATTCCATGGATTTGCATTTGGAAATTATGTGAATGATGTAGGGGATGTAGAGTGAACCCAAAACCCTTATGGGACATTGGTCAAATCATATCATGGGTGCTCGCATATTTCACTTCAATGAATTGGGTAATGTTTTAATATCATGATATGTCACGTATGGTGTGTGGGACAGTTTATCCTAAAAATGTTAAGGGATTAGAGAGTAAAGGTAATCTATCATGGAACTATTTCCACTATGTTATGTTATCTCCAAGGTGAACCGATATTTCATGCAATGATCCAACGTCCATTTGATAATTAATTTTGAACTCATATATGTTTTCTAATATAAATCATTATTATTTTTATGAATGAATAAATTGGAATTTTAAATTATATATATATATTAAAATCCATTTAAATTTTTTTTTTCAAAATTACACATGTTTTCATAAGTCTACATTATGAAATTAATAATATGTTTTACATTTTATATTGAATTGAAAAACTATATTTGGTTCATTTATTTTTTGAAAAAACATTACCAAGATTATTTTCACTCAACCTATATTTTCAAAAACTTTTTTCATAGGGCTTTAGAATACATAGAAGAGAGACAGTGGTCGAGGTCCCTCTAAGGTGTTTAACTCTTATAATGAATAAGAATATTTTTGGTATTTTCTTTTATATGTTGTATAATTATAATTCACCAAGGTATCCAGAATATCTAAACCTATAAACTATTGTGATCTCAGGTTGTGTTGTAAATAATATATATATATATATATTGGAAAAAAACTTCGGGGTCATTAGAGTAGGTATCAGATCCATTGTTTAGAAATCATTAGAGGTCAAAATATAGAGAAACCATTTGAACCTTTAGAGTCCTTCCACTATTTCTCTAGTGTATTACATTAATGAAAAATATTTCACTTGTGGTTTTTCTAATTCAAGAATAGTGAAATTTAGAATTTATATTATTATGGTGATGGAATTTTGAAGATGTAATTATTTTAAGAGGGTAGAATATGACGTCCTGAGTTTTTGTAAATATAATATTTTAAGATTTATATTATTGTTTTGAATATAACATTAATTAATTTATTTCCTATGATGAATTTTTATTGATATAATAAGTGAAATAATTTATATATATATTTATAACTATGTTTTGAAATATAATATTTTTTTGTGTGTTTAAATATATAGAATATGTTGGAGAGATAATTTTCATAATTAAAATATATGTATGTATATTTTCTTGACTAATAAATAAAAATTTAATTTAATATGTATATATTAATAAGATTTGTAATAATCTTGAATATTTAATTTAAATATAAATATATATGTGGATATTTAGTAATGTAAATAATTTTTTTTGACTTTATATTTTTAATTCAATAGTGATTTTTTCATGTAAAATGCATGTTTAAAAATATAAAATTTATTAATGAAATTATCAAAAACATTTTCATACAAAATATTTTTATATTTTTTCGAAAATAAATATGAACACATTAATTTATATAAACAATAATTTCTACAAATTTTTTAATTTTTATATTTTTATATTATTTTTTTAGAAATTATTAAATTATTATAATGAATTAGTTATATCGTAGTAGATATAATTACAAAAAAGTGGATTACATGAAAACAAGATAATATATGGCATATATTTTGTAAAAAAAGGTAAATAAAATTTTCCATTAGGAATTTTAGTTTTTTTAAAAAAATTATAAAATATATAATATTATTAATATTATATTTTTGAAAAAGAATTATAATAACAATATTCTTTCTTTTAATTAATATGTAAACAAATAGATGTTTTATGAAAATTGTATACTTATATATATAATAGTGGTTGTATTTTTATCAATATATGAAATAATAATTAGATAAAACAATTATGTGGAGTTGAAATAATAATGAAACATATAATAAGTGGGACATCAGGTATTGGGAGGGGATTAACAGCCAACACATTCTCCCCCACCTCTAGGTCATTGTCTTCTTCTTCGAGATAAGTTGTGACTCATGAATGGTATCAAAAAGACTTGAAACTATCACTCCACTACTGGTTGTCACGATTTTTCTATGTTCTAAAAGTTTTTGTATATAATTACTAAAGATGATTGCTTGTGGAGGAAGCCGAAACACCCTGTTGATGGTTAGTCGAACTGTAACTGGCATTACCAAGCTTGAGAAGCCTTCGCCCATCTTCATTCATTGTGAATATTTCATCCATGAAACCCTCTATGAAATGGTGAGTAATATTTTGGGGATGTGGATGAACATAAAGTATTTGAGGTATTTTTTTATTATCATTTCTAGTTTATGTTCCCATTCATTTTGTTTCTCTTCAAAGTACAGTTATATTTTATGGGAATGTAGAGAGTCTTCTATGTTATGGATTCCCCCCATTGACTCTAGTTTTTCATATGAATATCGATGGTTTTTGAGGTGTCTAATATTTATATATAAGATCATGTTTCATTAAAATAGGTCTATATAGAGGTAGATCTTTTTAACCTACCCCCAACAGTTTATCCTAGTATTCTAATTTTTATGTATCGTTAAAGATCAAGGTCTAGTTTCTTAACTCCATCATGATATTGAGACAAGTCTGTATACGAGCATTCTAGATAGTGATTCAAGTGTCAGAGAACCATTTTTTTATGATTTAATTTATTTTCAATATTTTCCAAGGATGCTTATTAATTTCAAATCATTATATTTAATGAAATTACATTGTGGAAAATGTTGAATCATGTTTTATGTTGTATATAATATATGTCAATTTTATATAGTCAAATACCAATATTTATCATCTGGATGTTTAAATAATTATTAATTAATTCTCTATAATAGATAGTGAAAATACATTACAACTATTCATAAATTTTTGAAGCTATTTCTATATTTATGATTATTATATGAAAAAAATTAGTTATCCGGTTTTGTTTTATAATGTTTTTAATTGTTTTTATGGTAAGGGAAATATCTTTCAAAATTATTTTCCATTTAAAACTTCTTACATAAAGATGTTTTCTTTTATAAATATTTATGTCTATTGGAATTTTTATGAAAACTTTCTTAAAGTATCTAGTAGATTCTAAATTTCATATTTTATCGGTTGAATTGTTTTAGTAGATTAATGATATTTATATAATGACTCTTTTAGTAATTTGAAATTATGTCATTATGATTGTAGGATATATTTTATTAAAAATATTATTAATTATCATGATCTATTTCAAAATTTAACATTCTTTATAAAAAATTGTATTATTTCATCATCAAAGTATTTTTTGTAGGGTTTTTATTATTTTATATTGGAAAGGGGATCATTTTTATGTTTTTCCATAACAATTCATAATGGATTTAATATTAAATTTTATTTCACCGGAAAATGAGATTTATTTTCTTGAAAACTTTTGGAATGTTTAAAGAACATTAATTGGGAAGCTATAAAAATAAGTTCATTTTTTATTTTCTAATGTTTTATTTTGAAAATAATTTTGACAATTTATGTGGATATATATATTTATATATTAATATAACAAAAAAAGTTCTATATTATGAGAAATAGATTTTTAATTAACATCATTATATTCATTTATATAAATATAATTATATATGTATAAATTTATGTAAAATTGTTTTATTTGTAACATTAAAATAAATATGTATGTATGTAAGTATATATATATGTGTGTGTGTGTGATTTTTAGTGAATATATTTAGGATATCTATTCACATATGTATTAATATGAAATTAGGGTTATATTCTAACATCTATATATATATAAATTTATATATATATAATTATATATATATATTTGTATGAAAAACTATTGTAACCATATTAATATTTACATGAAGGTATAATTACATATATATTTTAATGTGAACTTACTTTTATCATGATACACATATACTGAAGGAAGTCCTTTTTATAAAATAATATTCAATGTTAATGGTTTAAAAGAAACTTCACAGTACTTATGATAAAATATAAAAGTTATAATGTTTTTGATTCCAACGAGTCATGCCTGGATATTATATAAATGAATTAAGGGGATAGGAAGTAATCCAAAAAACCTTATGGGACATTGATCCAATCGTATCATGGTTGAATCCATATAGAGCTCCAATGCATTGGGTAATGGTTTAATCTCGTAACATGTCATGTGTGGTGCATGATATGGTTTTTATAGTAAAATAATATTATTAGGGAGTGAACCTGATCCATTATGGGACTATGTGCACCATGTTATGTTATCTCGTGAGTGAGCTGAGAATTCATGTTATGATCCAAGGTGCCTTTGAGAATTAATTATGATTTACTTTGTGTTTTTCAAGATAATCACTATTATTTTTATGAATAAATGAAGGGGAGTTTCCAATGTTATATATATATTGGAGTTATTTTAACTAAAACTTTTATTTTTTAAAGTACTCATGGTTTCTTATGTCATCATTATCAAACATCATAACATGTTTCACTTTTTATATTGAATTGATAAACTCTATTTTGATCTCTTAAGTTATGAAAACCCCCTACTAAGCATCTTGTCACTCACCCATTATTTTCAAAAACTATTTAAATTGGGATTAAGGGTTGGTAGAAGAAAGAGAGAGTGTTTGAGGTCCCTCTATGGTGTTTTAATCGTGAAATGAATAATAATTGTTTTTCTATTTTCTTTTAGATCTTGTCAAATTAGTATTAACTGATGTATCTAGAGTCTTTAAAACTCTAAAAACATTGTGATATCAGGTTGTGTAATAAATAAATTATCTATATATATATAAATAGGTTAACTAGTTTTTGGGTCATTATATGACTAGACTCACATATTTAATATTTTATAAATAATGAAAACATTCATCACGCTTGTTCATTTTAGGTACACATGCTCACTTATTATCTTATATGATCACGCACAAAGCAAAATATACAAAAAATAATATACCAAGAATAAATAAAATTAAATTATATGATCATGTGATAATACAAATGGATTATCTATTGAGTGAATATTAGATCAAAATAGACCATACGAGTATCCATAGATAGTCCAAGGACATGGCTATTGATCCCCTAGATATGGGAAAAAAGTCTATTTGGGAATCAGGTGCCAAACCCTCCCCCAGTTTCATTCAGTTCCATCTTCCTCCAACTTCCTATCATGTAACCTGATTCTAAAAAGAGTACAACCCACACTACATCACACACAATCAAATAAATTATTCTAATCTGTATCCTTCCATCCATTAACTATATCTATCCTATAATCTGTCTTCGTTATTCCAATTGCCACCACTAACTATTGACACCAACTTCTCTTTCGTCCCTATAGGTTCGTAATTCACCATTTTCAAATCATCATAATCCTTCTTTCTAATACATATCGGCAACTGATGAAATGTGAAATCCCACCCCCACTAACACCAGTGGCTTGGCATGCCACCCTCACATGTTGGTGTCTCTTGAGTGAGGTGTATTTATAAAAAAAATTATTTATTATTATTGGTGATATATTAAATTTTTAATAATATAATTTTTCTAATATTTGAGAAATAATTTCAATCCAAGATTCATGGGAACAATAATTTTCTTATTTTTTATTCTTGTATAGGTAATCAATCACATAGTTTCATTATATTTAATTTTATAGTTAACTGGTTTCATTATTATATTGAGTATTTTATTTAAAATGTTCCCATATAATGATATAATGAATTATTATTTCAAATTACCAAACAATATAATGTGTTATTGTTTATTTTTGTTTTTTATATAATCACATCTAAAATAATGATATTAGTTGATTAATGTATAAGCATACATTTTTTAAATTTTATTTTTCTACTTTTTGAGTGATTTATAATTATTACATTAATTTTATAAGTAAAATTTTCAAAAAAAATATTAATAGTTGGAATAAAATTTTTATTTTTTTAATTATTTATTTCTTTAAATGTGTTATAGTTATGAAAGATTTATTTTTTATTAATGATTATGGAAATAATCTTAATCATGGACTCATAGGGACCTTATCACATCAATCTGTGAATAATCTGTTGGTAATTTGTCATATATTTTTATTTAAATTATTTTTTATAATTAACTCATTTCAGGATAATATTGATTATTAGAATAATAAAATTTTCATATAATACATTTTAATTTTCAATTACATTACAATATAATTCTTTATGGTTTATTTTTGAGCATTTATATAATTACATTAAATTTTTTTAGTTAGTTGATAAACATTTAAACTTATGTATACCTTAATTTATGTGTTAAATTTTTTTAATTGATTTATAATTATTGATTTATTATGTTTAGTGTAAATTCCACCACAATAATTTAATATAATTAATATTAAATAAAATAAAAAACAATTTTTCAGGATATGCTACTTTTTATTTTAGAAATATGACTACTTATAATATATCATAATTTTGATTTAATTATAATTTATAATAATATAGGTTTTATAATGAATATAATTCAAATTTAAAAATATCAAAACATAAAAATAACACAATGAAATAATGAAATATAATAATGAACAGTCATCTTTTCAATATTCTTTAATTTTTTGGTGAATTTGATCCCATTGGTCAAGATCATCATCATTTAGTGGTTGATAGAAATGTATAGAAGCAATATAATAGACATAAAATTAACAATTAATTGATAATATTGTTATGAAATGAAATTAATGAAATTTATTAAATAAGATTATTTGAGAATTTTTTTTGATAGTCCAGGATTATACATTAGATTTAATTCATAAATAATAGATGAAGATTATAGTAAGATGTGCTAACTTTGAAGATAATATTCAAGTCATGGTGGAAAATCTCTTTATTAGATTTATAAATGATAATGAAATATCATGTTTGGATCTTTTAAAATCACATAATGATTCTTTTCTTGATCTTAAAAGTATTATTGACGACATGAGATGAATATGTTATGATAATGGCTCTAATAGGTAAGGTAAACATAATTGTTTATCAAACAGATTACTTGTAGTATATAAAATAGAATTTTAAACTCCATTCCATAAAAATAATCATTCTATCTGTTACATGAAAAAATCTACTATTAATGGTAATTTGTTGTTGTCATGTTCATAGTACTTATAAATTTATTTCTAGATCACCAAATCTATGGGATATTATAAATATGTATTCCAAAGGTTTATCCCTAAAACCATTGTTGGTGACATCATGGTAAAATCATATCAAAATTGTAATATCACTAAGAAGTAAAGAAACAAATATAATAAATTAATTTTCAAAAATTGAAAATATATCTATGGATGATGTTAAAATGATGTCTAATTCAAAAGGACTTTCATTCAATACTATGGAAAATTTTTAATTCTTTATTACTTTAGGCATCTGCCACACAATGTTATTCAAAGTCATCTACATTAAGAAAATTTTTCAAATGGAAGTGGTTAACATCAAATATTTCCATATAAAAATAAGATAAGAGATTTTTTATTTTGAATACCTTCAAGTGGAGGGGTTGGAAGAATTATTGAATGAAGAAAAATAATTTTTCCTTAAAGTTGGTATTGATCGAATATCTCAGGAAAAAATTTTATTTTATAAAAAAATTTATTATGAAGATGTCGAAGATGATTCTCATAGACATTTATCTATAGAGGAAAATTTTATTACAAATTGTTTCCTAAAAATTGTAGATTAATATAATTGATGGAATGTTTTATGATGTGGTAGAAATTTGAATTAACATTTATCTTTTTTTTTTGAAGGAAATCTTTATAATGAATTATGATTATCCATTAACTATGTATTGAATTAATTTCAGTATATTCTGATCAATAATGAACATTATGATATTTGTAGATATGAGTTATTTTTACACGTCAACTATTTAAGGATTATATTTCTATATAGATCAATGTAATTTATCTTTATCCTAGATTTTTTTATTCCTTCTTGGAAATATATGGGGTTTCAAATGATATGGTTAGAATATAGAAATGTTTGGACTATAGCTATTCCTTTTCAATCAGTGTAGATAATATTTTCAATGTTGACGTTGATCAAAACATATCATTAGTTATCCATTACACAAGATAGGTCACATTAATGTTGAATGATTTCAATTGATTTTTTTGGATATTTTTAACTATAATGAGTTTATGTATGAATATTATTTAATAAATTCAATGGGAATTGTTTTCATTAAATGATATTGTAATAAATGGTGTGTCGATATGAGGTATTATGATTAATGATTGATGGGGAAAATTGGTGTATATAATTGGGTGATATTTTTTTCATAATTAGTATGAAGTGCATCATTATTTTATTTTTATTTGATTTCCATAATTTATAAGGGATTAGTTATCTTCTATTGTAGATTTTTCATGGTGGATTTTGAATTCATTTTACAAATTATTTTTTCTACTAAATATTGGTTTATATTTTTCATACTAGTGTTGGTAACTAACATTAGTTTTTTGAAGTCTAGATGGCAGTTTCATTTGATTTTGGTGCCTTACTAAATGTCTGGCATGACAGTTGCTTGGGTTATAGTGGTTTTTACTTATACGTGGATGTGTAGAGGTATATGCTTTACTTGGATGTCTCTACACTATTGTGTAGGTTGTATTGGTTGGTCAGGATGATGTGTGTTGGTTTTCATTAATGTGAGACAATATTATTAGTTTATGTTTACTAGAACAATTATATTTGGAAAATTCCATTGATCCAATGGAAATGTTACGGTTATTTTAGAGTATCTACTTGAGGAATGATTTCCAACCATTGATGAGGATGGTTTGGGATGGTGATGAGAGACTGGAATACATGATGACTGAAGTGGAATTTTTTCTAGTGAATGGTGAAGACTGATGTTCATGTTGGTTTTGTATTTGGATTAGTCTAATAAAAATTTTATATTATATGCCACCTTGAATAATTTCATAATAGATTCATACAAGATTCCATATTCTTCATGCACTAAATCATGTGAAGTAGTTATAACAATTCTAAAATAACCTTTCAATACTCCCAATATTCAAGCTAAAATAGATTTATAGAACATATAAATCATAACACATTCCCCACTATAGAAATCACCAGGAGAAAACGTGAAGCATTACATTATAATAACATAAAATGGATGTATATAAGGTCACTACATCCCCCATCTAACATTCAAAAGTTCAGATTAAATCTTCATGTATCAAATTGGAAGCTCCTTGATTTCAGCTAATTTTTTAGAAAAAATATATATCCTCGAGTAGTAAATCTTGTGTCTAGTCCATTACAAGATTATGATATCATGATTTAAAAGTCCCTCTTCTATATCAGAATACAAATATTACCATGAAACCTTGAAGAACCACATTTAAATTTACACAAATCATTTATTAAGAATCATCCATTTTCGGGGAGCCTACATCTTGAAAAGTCACATCAAATAAACATAAAAATATTCTAGAAATTACAAAATAATAGGTACAGACATATAAATGTTCCTTCAAGAATTATATATTGTTAATATTGAGGATACATATCACCAGTTTTTGAGACTGTACTGGTCGTTTCATTCGAGTGTAGTTATGCTGGATGGAAAGATGTTCGCCCTCATCTTATAGATATTTTGGCCATTTTATTTTCATGTAAAAGATAAAAAATTTATTTTCTGTTATTGGGAAACATAATTGTTAGGGTCAACCCTCGGAGTAACCCCTTGAGTCACTACACATGTGACTCAAGTTACAATACTCACCTAGACAAATGCATCAAACTCTTGTCTGGTGCGTCACCAAATCCCAATGTAAACTACATCACTTATCATGTTCGTAATTATATAAAAATACTCAAATGTAGTTGAGGGGATATCTAGAATTCATAATACTAAAAAAAAAATTATATAGGCACAATACCATTATATATATAATTATGTAAAGGATGATACAAATATTGATATTTGTTAAATAATTATTACAAACCATAATTTTCAATGATTAAATAAATACAAAACATAACAAACATGAATTGGTCAGTATAAGGAGAATGTTTTGGGGGTATTCATTATACAAGAATATTTTGATTAAATATGAGATGAATTCATCTTGAGGTTGTTTTTCATGAATTAATTTTTTAAAATTATTTTTAATTCCCCAAAACATGTCACATGGTTACATAAAATATATAATTTAATTATAAATATTATATCAAAATAATTTTATTTTTGTTTTAATTTCTCGGGATCTTGGTAAATGTTTAGCCCACACATCCCAAAGGGGTTTATATCATTGGTTAAAACTCAGAATTGCCAGACTTGTCCAATAAAACCCAACTCATCCATCCCAATGTCGAAAAGATCTGACAAGGATTCTAGGTCGATGGAAGGTACAAACATGTGCATCTCACACATGGATTGGGAGGATAGAACCCCTCATGGGTCACTTCTAATAAATATAAATAATATATTTTTACAGTTATTAATAATACAGGGTTACTGCAAAATCATCTCTACCCCAAATATGTTGTCTTCAATCACAGAAGCATGAAGCCCAAAAAATAAATTATATATATATATATTATACTTAGTAGCACTAGTACTTATTGACCCAAAACGGTTTATTTGGCCAATCTATTTCCATACTAGCAAGGTGAATCACACACAACCCACAAAATCATCTCTTGTATTTGTTTTTTTTGTTTTAATTTTTTTTAAAGGCATTAAATCAATATTGAAAAAATAATAATCAATACCAAAAAACGTTTTTGAAGATGATTCTCCTACATAATATATATATATATATATATGTATGTGTGTGTGTGTGATTTTGTTTCAATTTTTTTTAAATAATCTCAAATTAATTCAGATACTTACAATATTAAATCTCAACCTAATGGATCCCACATGAGTTGGGTTCCGACCATCGCTACAAATCCAATATGATTATTCATTGGTGAAATAAATTTTCACAGATAATATATATATATATATATATTTATTTATTTATATATTTATATATATATATATATATAAATGTGTATCTATGTGTGTGTGATTTTCACCTTATTTTTAATCGAAAAAATTACCTTTCAATATTTGAATGACCATATATTGATCATCTGATATCTGAACGATATGTTGTTTCTCGTAGAGAGACCATGATGATACCCTCTTATTTAATAAATATTTTTTTTAAATTTGATTTAATTAAATTAATACCTCTCTCTAATACCAATTGATGGAAATATGGGCATAGTGGATCATAAAATATGGTATATTTAAATTTTGGTCTGGAATTTTGTCAAAAAATAAAACCCATTATATCCTCTCCTAGATTCATCCATGGAACATGTGAAAATTAATCAAGCATAATGATTTAAGAAATAAAATAAATCAAAATCTTACCTCATCTAATTTCAAACCAAATCACATTTCACTCGTTATTAGTGATTGTCACTCAAAGGAATGAAACCCAAAACCCTCTAAATCATCCCCACACATTTTTAAAATTTGACCAATCATAATCCTAAATAATCTAGGTATTATCCCTAAGAATTATAGGCACATTGATTTCTTCACAATCATGCAATATCAAAATTACAATCCTTGAACATGGAATGATAAATCTCTGATATTCCCTTTGTTTTATATTTCTATGACTTGAGGGAGTGGGCAGAAGAGATAAATTTCTTGAAAACCCTTATCACTCAAATTTACAATCTAAAAATGATTTTATACTCAGGAGATAACTTTGATAAATTTCGTTTAGGTCCTTATGGTAATTAATCATTTAAAAGTACAAAAAAAGAGATAAACTATCACAACCCGTCCTTGGGGCCCGTGTTATGACTACCCCAAGCCCGCCTTCTGTAGGCGAGGGGCTAAAAAACTAGCACCAAAGGCATAAATCCATATACTAGGAAGGAATTGCCTTTATAAAAGTAATCAAACACAATAGAGTACGCAACTGAAGTAAGCACTAAGTAAAACTGTATACAAAAGTATGTGATGAATGTAATGGGGCCGGAAATACAATCCCAACAATAAAGTACAACAACTATAAAGCTAGTACAACTGCATAAAGGTAAACAACACATCTTGAGTTGTCCTCCGGGAATCCCATCTGAAGGGTGTGTATGGATGGCCTCCTCAGCACCCTGGGTCTGTCCGTCTACTCTGAGTACATCTCACCAAGTGGTCCACCTACGAGTACCTTCCAACTCTACAAGTCTATAAATTTAACGGTGTCTTCCATAATCTACATTCAACACAAAGTAGTGTGGGCATAACCCATGAAGGGGTGAGTATATGATACTCAGTAGGGACCCCAAGACCCCCGATGGTCTCCCAGAATCCACGAAGGATAAACCACAGAAGAAAGACATGATCACGAATTATCAACCAACTCTACTTAGGTATATGCCAATACATATAACTAAGTTATCAATCACAATTCGGCTCCGACTCTCGATCCAAAGCACAACCCAATCTACATAGGAATGTAAGTCAATCACATCGATGATAATGATTTAATGTCAAGACTTAGCTCACACAGGTATACATCATTCGTATAGTGATAGAGATGATCAGAAGTATTCACTGATTCATTTAAGCTGTCGGACCCACATAGGATACTAGACCAGCTAAGATGTCATACCCATATAGGATACAAGACTAGCTACTCTGTCAGACCCACTCAGGATACAAGAACAATAGTCAAAACTCTCATACCGACATAGGATACAAGAATAGTAGTCTTCACTATAGAACCCATGGAGTATTCCAGTACATTATACATCATCATCAAACCCATAGGCAATTCTAGTACATTATCCATCATCGTTATCCCATGGAGGATTCCAGTACGGTAGTCGTTATAGTCGATGCCATCTCTAGGGTTCCTGCATACAACATGGTCGATTCTAGGAGGGTCCGCTCCTCGAGTCACAGGTCAATAAATCAACTGTCACAAATTCCTTAGTTGATGTAGCTAGAAGTTTATTCTCATCAAAATAAAACAAACGCGACATATGACACATCAATCGTATGCCCGGTCTGAGAGTTATTGGATTTTCCATTCCAAGGGCCCGGTTGAAATTATGCTCCTTCCAACCCTTCAATTTCCAATGTTGTTCAAAACTAACATAGAGTAATATAAAAGGACTGCATTGTCGCAAGAATCTCAGTGTCACAGATAGCGCATCGATCGAACGCACAATCTTGATGTAATTCACGTATAAGTGAAACGGGCCCTGCCCGTCAAGCCTAGTGGGCTGGCGGGTCAGCCCAACCCTGTTTGGTGGGTACGACCTGGTGGAGCACGACCCACCCAGGGACCCAGCCCAGTGGGTCCGACCCGGTTAGGAGGTCATCCCAGCCCGGTGGGGCGCAACCCACCCGCGGACCCGACCCGTGGTTGCGGGCCGGTTCGGTTCACCCAGCGGCGCTGAACGGTGCAAACTTTCCATACTTCCCTGCCGGCCGAAGCTGGTCGGTTTGTTCGACGAATCCAACCAGCATATTTTGGGTCGCAGTTCCTCCGCACACGGCACCAGCGGGCGTTGCGGCTCCCTTCAGCCCAGCCGGAAGGCAGCTGACCAATTTGCCACTGAAGGGGCCCATCCAACGTGGGTCTGGTTTCCTCCACAACGCGATGATAGGGGGCGACGCGGTTCCTTCAGCCCGGCCGGTAGGTGGCCGACATGTTTTCCTGCCTAGAGGCCCGCTATGAGGGTCACGGTCTTCCCGCATCATGGTGGATAGAGGGTACCGCTATCCTCCATCCCTGCCGGCTTGGGCCGGCTAGTTCGGCCAGCAAGTGGCCCGCAGATCTGGGTCGCACCTCCTTCGCACGGCACCTGCGGGTGTCGCGGTTCACCAACCCAGCCGGCTGTATCCATCCTATTCTTCACCCTGAGCGGCCCACGGTTGTGGGCTGCGGTTCTCCTCCACACTGCCAGTGCGAGACCTCTGCCTCTGATCACCGCCGCTAATATAATCGAGAGCCATCAGAGGGTCTCCATTCTGTGTTTGTTGGGCTCGCTCTCTCTACATTAGGCGATAGAATATGGCCGAAGAAATTCCAAAGGATTCAACAAGAACGAGATAATTTATTCACATAAAATTATACAAAACCCCTACCTTTATTTCAAGATCGTTTGCACATCAATGATCCACAGAAGACGGTGTCATGGAAGTCGGGCGTCGCATAATACAGGTGTCGATTCCGTTGACGTCGGGGTGCGTATGAAGAGGAAGCATCGTTGGAGAAGTTATTCGCATTCTTAATCAGAGATTTTCTTCGTTGAAGAATGGTGTTTTTCATCGAGAGTATGAAGTCCCACAAAAATTTTTCTCACAAAGTCTAATCACTAATATTTTCTAGGGGAAAAATAATAATAGGCTTCCCCCAAAATTATAATCTTTCCATGCATTTCATATTATTTCAAATGAACTCACGACACCTCAAAATAATTAATAACGGAATTAATTATTCTTGAGTTTGCAACATTATGAGGGGTAAGTGGAAAGGCTCCACTTAATATGGGAATTCACAATTAAAGAGAGGAGTTTCATGGGGATTTGAAGGTTTTGGGTTCGTGTTGGCCCCACACACATTATTCTCCCATGGGAGGTTATGTGTGTTGTGGGACCCACCTCCAACTCCTACATGGAAGAAATAACAACCCCTTAACAAAAAATACTGTGTACACAACATTTGTATTTAATTTAGTATGAATCTCCAAAATAAAATGAAACTCCCCGACCCCAGTTACCCAGAGTCGGTGCATTATTACATAACATTGGCATGATCACAAGAAAGATTAAGTCTCGAAAGACTGATTAGTTTAGTAGCCATGGAATAACTAGATACATTAATAAGGTTTACATTACATCAGAAAATGAAAACTACAACAATATCTTTTCTTCATAGTCCACACTCATATCCCCACAGACTATCCCTGCAGGTCATTCATAAAATACTTCTTCACATCCTGGGAAAAATAAAACATTTAAATGGGTGAGCTCAAATGCCCAGTAAGGATAGCAATATTTCAGAAACTTTCATATATAAGAATAAACATTTAAGTAAATGTATAACTAAAACAAAAGCCTTTTAAACTTGAACTTCAACATAGTTTTGCAATAATGAAATAATTTCATTTACTTATTTACATGTATATTCTACTAATCAAATAATCACATGCAATATCAATAACCACTTTCATAATGATGGAATGCATAATTCCAGATTATCATAACCACATAGCCAAGGCCTCATGCCAAGACTACAAATAATATTTTTCCAAGGCCCTGTGCCAAGACACTAGTTTTTCTTATAAGACCTACCGATGCATCGAGGAGCTATAGAGGGCTCCACCAGTCACATACTATGTCCTATGCATTCCTCATATGAAAAGTTTTAAACATAACCTAAATATTTGTATTAAAACTAGCATACAAAATGTCAATACTTTATACACAAACCATGAATGGTATAAAAATAACACATCCACAGTCAAATATAACTCATTCAATACAATATGGAATATTGTATTGTATCATATTAACCTCAATCGAGAATGATGAATTATATAGACATAGATTAAAATAATCATCAAAACAATTAGAGTGAAATATCCCCCTTTTTCTTTAAATCATTTAAAATTCACACTATTTGTCAAGAATCCATTTAAAATAGATTTTAGAATCATAGTGTCCCATACCACTTTGAAACTTTTAAATGGAAATTTGATTTTAAAACATTAATTTCCATATAAATAAATCCTTAAAACCATTTTTAAAACATGGAAATTAATGAGAATGATTTAGAATAACCAATGTTTAAAACACGTAAAAATGTATTTTAGTTAGAGTTTCTAACCAAAAGATAGACACTTGAATACAAATAATTGAGGTAATAAGAACTTTATAATATCATGAGAATAAAGGAATTCATGATATACTATGTCAAAGTACATTATATACACCATATAAAAGTTATTTGGTGTATAACAACAAAGAAGTCTCAATGGAATGTAAATTGAGATGAATTCTCTTATAAAGACCATATCTTTAGGTTAAGGATAAATCAACCACATAATTATGTGTGAAAAATATAAATACACTAATTATGATTGGATATTTAGTGTAAATTAATCAGATGACATTAACACATATTCTTGTAAAAACAAAACCAATTAATTGGATATTTAACTCAACAAATGGAGATTGAGTTAAAATTACTCTTATCAAGTTCATAACTATGACTTGAGAATTTATCAATGGAGTGATTATGTGTATAAAAATTATATCCACATAAAGGGGAGTGAAAATTATGACATAATCAAATGAATAGTGATTCTACACATAATCATGGAGTAAAATAATCAATGAAGTATGCATAAAGCTGAATGAGTGGAAATTGAAATATCAAATTCCCTTATCGATTTGGTAACTTATGAAACATGCACTCATGAAAGAAGGATAGTACAATGATGATGTAAATATCCATAAATTAATGTATATTACACAATGAATACAAACATGGGTAGTACACACACCACATGTAATAAATAAGTGGTGAACAATGGAATTCTCATGGAATTAAAAGTGAGATAAGAAACCCCTTACTTTGTACTTTTTCCTTGGTCGATGGTAGGTTAACCTCCTGTATAATGGTGATATAATTGTTATTTAATTATAAAAGAATCACATACCTACATTAATATGATATCATATATGATCTTGTAACATTTATTTGTTAATAATATCTTGGTATTATCGTCATTTCGGGTGTTAACTTACTCGTTTTCCTTTATATTCTTTGTTATGTAAGTCGTGTTTGTTATGGAATGTTTGTATCTTATTCATATACAGAATTATATCAAGTCCATAAACTTTATTTTTAATCATCAAATGAAAATTATACTTGAATGGATACGATTGAGAATGAATCTCATCGCGTTCGTGGAGACGGTAGTTCGTACGTACGCACGAGCAACAATATCATTCTTTTGATGTTAAAATATTATATAATTTGAGGTTATATCATATAGACAGAATAATTATCATGTTATATTTATTAATTACATGAATTTCACATCATTATCATACCCATTTAAATAATAATTTATTGAATGACAATTACACCACGACGTGGAGACGGTAAGCCGTACGTACGCACGTATGGTGACATGCCATTCAGAGGATGGATAGAATACTGAATGTGGTTGTACCATATTTATAATAACATCACAGTATATATAAGATACTAGAGTTATTATTTTATAATAAAAATAAAAATGAAAGAAGAAGTTGAAGAAGAAAGGAACATGAAAGAGGGTGGTGAAAACATTACCTCTTTTTCGGGTTCTTCCTTTTGATTTGATCCAAAGGGCTCAATAGGTTGGCTTTCTGATCAAACTAAGGCCTCTAGGTTATAGTGAAGGAATTTGGGAGGGTATTTGGGCATATTTTGACTGATCCAAAAGGCTTTGATGGTATGAATTTATGAGAAGGGGGAGTGCCCTTTTATAAGAGGGGTGACAGGCACCTTTGGAAAAGCTAGAAATATCATTTTATAATAAATTCATATTCGGTTTCTAACGGCTCAAAAGTGGATTATTTAAGGGTTAATGTGGGTATGGGTAGAAAACAACTCAACCAATAGAATTTAGATAGGTTTGGGTAACTATATTAACCTTATTATTAAGTATTAACTCTTAGTTAATTAGTTTCACTTTAACAATGTCTCTTTGTATTTTTATATTGTATGGTTCAGAAACATACTATATACATCCAAGCGATCCCCAAGTGGTCCATTAATGAAACACCTATCATGTTATAAGTTTCATGGACGAACCTTATATTTTTAGGAATTTAATATCAATTAATAATCTAATATTTATTTTAAAAACTATTTTATGTCAATTTTGACACTATTCGATAATTGATTTTTTTTAAAATCATAATAGAATGATTACTTCGTTAAATGTTAATTAAGTCATTTCTAACATGTCATATTAACCAATAAAATTAGTTTAATTTATAAAAAGTCTCAAATTATATTTATTTGGGTATCTAAAATATCAATCATTTTAATTTTTCACTATAATGGTAATTACTGCATCACCATTGTGTCATAAATAAATTAAATTATTTAATGTCTAAAAATTATAAATAAAATATCATTATATAAGAAATAATTTTAGATTTATTATGAATATTTGAAATTGAATTTATCTTATGTATAACCCTATAATAAAAATGTTTTAGTAAATAAACTTTGATTTTAACCCTTTTAACTCTTTTTTGAATTAAATAATAATAAATGTCCTAATCTAATCCAAGTGGACCTAAATGATACTATTTTATTTCTACGGTTGTTTTTGGTCGAGATAAACATTTCTAATAAAATTAAGACATGTGTTAGGGAAATATTAATATATTTTTTACCGTTAATTACCCTATTTACTTTTAACCGTGGTAAATAAAAGTAAAATGTTACTATTCACTAAAAATTATTTTCATCTCATTGAACCACATTTTACTCCTTGATATTAACCGTGTCTCTCGGATTTTCTAAATTTCACTCACAGAAGTAGTAAAATTATGTTTTATGAAAAATTTAGTTTTTTAACTACCACTTAGTGTTTTCACTATTCATCAAGAATTGAAGTATTTCAGAACAATGCCAAAATTTTATCCAAAGCTATAATTGATATTCTAATTTCAAAAATGATTACTATTTTAGAAAATTACATACATATAAGTTTCATATATTAATTTTATAATTAACTCCCGTTGTCACAACAAATAGCGTGTTTTTATGAAACAATATATATCAAAAGATTGACAATTGTTTATGTCCAACTTCAAATTGAAATTAATTATAATTAACACCATTGGATAAAAATGTAAAAATATATTCTAATTATACTATAAAACCACTTAAATTCATAATTTATCACTATTAAATATTTTGATTTAAAAGGTTGTTTTTAATTAAAATTTAGTAATTTTCACTATTCATCAAAATATTAAAGTTATCCGTAAAATACCAAAATTTCACCATAGGATAAATTCGATACTCCAAATCCAAAAATGAATTCCATTTTTAGAGATAAAATTTCTAAAATTTTAAAAAGTAGCTATTACTATTCATAACGGCTAGTTTGATTGGTTGTGGTGTGTTAGAATCTTGAAGTTGCATACAATGCACGCCATTGCATTATTCAAAGGGAAACGTATCGTGGATGCGTGGGGTGTTACATTCTCCCCTCCTTCAAATAATTTCATCCTTGAAATTTTTAAATTTTGGCTTGGGAATATAATGGAAAGTCCCACATCCAAAAAAAGGTCAATAAAACCATACTAGGAATCCATGTAGGAAATCATGTATATAGATGATAAACTAAGTGTTAAGTTATGATGCAGAGGGATAGAAAACATGATAAGGATAATGTTAACAATAATAAAATCAAAAACTTGTGTTGGGACAAATGCTCATTAGTCTGCCAGTAGGAAAAGTAAATGGACAACAGTTTTTGTTTTAAGTTACATTACATAAGGACGAGGAATTAATTTATGTTATTGACTAAGAACATAAAGAGATATACTTACGTTTTAATTATAGTTTTATTTTTTAATAAATTTTTACCACTAACTCTTTTTTTTAACAATGAGTATTCAAGAAGACTTGGTCACAATGGAAGATCTAGAATAAACTTCTATAGAAATACATGATCCACGTAGGATAAACTACATACTTACCATGTCTTTATAGATTAATCAAACCAAAATGGTTAGTATAATATCTGATGATCCCCCAAATGGATATTCCATTAGAGAAAGAAAACACTAATTTTAATTTCTAAAATTAAACCATCAATACCCCAAAGTTAAATAAATACCATTCAATAATCAATTGTCCTTAAAATACTTCAATATATTCGAAACTAATATTGAAACCCAAAACTTATAATAATGTAGTCTTCCACGTTAAATTGTATCTCCAAATGACATTAATTACTCTTAAAGTAACATACATAAAAGTAATTAACATAATCATTTCCATAAATAACCCAAATCATTATAAATCCACAATAAAAACATAGATAAAATTCCACCATTACTCCTCAAATGAAATCCCATACTATTCTATTTTTCTTGGGCATATACTGTTCACAACAAAGCGAACAAATTCCAAAATAACATTTATCACTTAATCACCAAATCACATTCCTATACTAAGGGTATTCATTTCATAAGACATAAGACCCCAAATCAAATTATTATTGATCAATAAAATCATTTATCTAAAAATAATAGTCACACTAACCAGGGACTTCACGTAGTCCAGTGGTAGGTGATAAATCCCAATCGCACTTTGGTTGTGGGTTCGATTCCCGCAGCTTTGTCCGACGTGATGGGTTGTCACACAGTCTGCGTGTTTTCCATTTTCAAAACCTATATTTTATAACATTATCAAAATGAGAAAAATTCCTCAAAATAACCATAACATAATTTAACCCCAAATGTTATGTCATACCTTGCATTTTCATCCTAAATTATAATAACTTATAATTGCCTCAAACCCAATGATCATATAAAACCAAATGGTTATTCATAACTATATCCACTAGAGAAAAGATAATTATTCCTCAAATATCATTCTCACATGAAAAAATGCAGGGTTAAAAATACAAGAGAAAAATATTCCAAATTAAACCAATCAACAAGGAGCACTAACACTTTTTAAACACTTCTCAAACCATTTATTTCCACATAGCTTCTTCTTTGACCACGAAAATATCCTATAGAAGAGGTCCTTAAATCGGGTAATGGTCAGGTCCCCTACATTTACGGGAAATGACTGTAAATGGATTCTTGGGACCATTTTTATCTTCTTCCATAGTACTCTTCATTTTTCTTCGGCAATTCTTCACTTTATGTCCTTCCTTCCCGCACGTAAAGCATTTCATTGTCCCATTGAGACACTTTCCTAGGTGTCTCTTTCCACATTTCATGCATGATGGAAATTGAGGATTCCTTTTTCCATGGTCTCCATTGCTAGATATCTTATCATTCATCACCTTTCTTTTCGTTGTTGAGTCCGAGAATTAGTTAATATATATATTTTTGATCATATTAAGGGAAAATTGATTTGGCCTAAAGACGATATCTTTTACGCCTATCAACATTCCATTTTTTTGCTCATTACCACCACCGTTCCCACCTTGTACATCATTCTCAAAGTCACTATAACTTCCTTGGAATCCAGCCATTGACTAAAACCAGAAAGCATTGTGTGAGTAACAGTAGTCATAAAATCATTTAGAGATTAACATGTCACCATATTCTCAATTTGAAACTCATTAGGATTAACTGAGGTCATTTACTCTCATCTTATATATATATATATATAATACCACAAATTGGTTTGTAAAGAAAATGTAAATTTTCCTAAGAATATCCCACGGGAGTGTCGTAACCAAGAGTGCAGCAAGGCCCGTTGTCATGCACTAGTTCCCATTTGAGTCTAGCTCAAAGCGGTGTTTTCGGGTTTTACCCCTAGGTACATCTGTGCCAGAGCCGCCTCTACCTGCTCGTCTCCAGATAGGGATGTATTTCTCTGAAAACTCACAAAATTTCTATAATACCAAAATTCTAGGAAGTTATTCTATACTAATCCTCATAGTTCATCTTAGGTCTACGTGCTCTAATCAGAGTTTATCTAAATCTAGCTTCCAAGGATTGTAATAAACTTCCTCTGATACCAACTGTAACGCCCCGACCCCAGTTACCCAGAGTCGGTGAAATATTACATAACATTGGCATGATCACAAGAAAGATCAAGTCTCGAAAGACTGATTAGTTTAGTACACATGGAATACTAGTTACATTAATAAGGTTTACATTACAACATAAAATGAAAACTAAAACAACATCTTTTCTTCATAGTCCACACTCATATCCCCACATACTATCCCTACAGGTCATTCGTAAATTACTTCTTCACATCCTGGGAAAAATAAAACATTGAAAGGGTTGAGCTCAAATGCCTAGTAAGGATAACAATATAGAAAAAACATTCATAAATAAGAATAAATATTTTAGGCAGTGTATAACTAAAACAAAATCCTTTTAAACTTGAACTTCAACATAGTATGGAAAAAATGAAATAATGCCATTTACTTATTCACATAGATATTCTATTAATCGAATAATCACATGAAATATCAATAACCACTTTCATAATGATGGAATGCATAATACCAGACTATCATAACCACATAGCCAAGGCCTCGTGCCAAGACTACAAATAAGAATTTTCCAAGGCCTTGTGCCAAGACACTAGTTTGTCTCATGAGACCTACTGATTCATTGATGAGCTATAGAAGGCTCCACCCATCACTTACTATGTCCAATGCATTCCTTATATTAAAAGTTTTAAACATAACATAAATATTTGTATTAAAAATAGCATATGAAATGTCAATACTTTATCCACAAACCATGAATGGTATAAAAATAGCACATCCACAGTCAAACATAACTCATTCAATACAATATGGAAGATTGTATTGTATCATATTAACCTCAATCGAGAATGATGAAGGATATTGACATAGATGAAAATAATCATCAAAACAATTAGAGTGAACTATCCCCCTTTTTCTTTAAATCATTTAAAAGTCACACTATTTGTCAAGAATCCATTTAAAATAGATTTTATAATCAAAGTGTCCCATACCACATTGAAACTTTTAAAAGTAATTTTGATTTTAAAACTTTAATGTCCGTATAATGAAATCCTTAAAACCATTTTTAAAACATGGACATTAATGAGAAATATTTAGAATAACCAATCTTTAAAACACATAAAAATGTATTTTAGTTAGAGTTTCTAACCAAAAGAGAGACACTTGAATACAAATAATTAAGGTAATAAAAACTTTATATTATCATGAGAATAAATGGATTCATGATATACTATGTCAAAGTACATTATATACACCATATAAAAGTGATTCTGTTTATAACAACAAAGAAGTCTCAATGGAATGTAAATTGAGATGAATTCTCTTCTAAAGACCATATCCTTAGGTTAAGGATAAATCAACGACAAAATTATGTGTGAAAAATATAAATACACTCAATATGATTGGATATTTCTTTTAAATCAATCATAATACATTCACACATATTCTTGTAAAAACAACACCAAGAAATGGATATTTAACTCAACAAAAGGAGATTGAGTTAAAATTACTCTTATCAAGTTCATACCGATGACTTGAGAATTTATCAATGGAGTGATTATGTGTATAAAAATTTTATCCACAGAAAGGGGAGTGTAAATTATGACGTAATCAAGTAAATAGTGATTCTACACATAATCTTGGAGTAAAATAATCAATGAAGTATGCGTAAAGCCGAATGAGTGGAAATTGAAATTTCAAATTCCCTTATCGATTTGGTAACATATGAAACATGCACCCATGAAAGAAGGATAATACAAGGATTATTTAAATATCCATAAATTAAATTATATTACACAATGAATACAATCATGGGCATCACACACACCACATGTAATAAACAAGTGGTGAACAATGGAATTCTCACTGAATTAAAAGTGAGATAAGAAACCCCTTACTTTTTACTTTTTCCTTGGTCGATGGTAGGTTAACCTCCTGTATAATGGTGAAATAATTGTTATTTAATTATACAAGAATCACTTACTTATATTAATATGATATCATATATGATCTTTTAACATTGATTTGTTAAAAATATCTTAGTATTATCGTCATTTCGGGTGTTAACTTACTCATTTTCTTTTATATTAATTGTTACGTAAGCCGTGTTTGTTTTTTATAGGATGTATGTTATTCATATACAGAATTATATAAAGTCCTTAAAAATTATTTTTAATCATAAAATGAGAATTATACTTGAATGGATACGATGGAGAATGAATCTTATTGCGTTCGTGGAGACGGTAGTCCGTACGTACGCACAAACATCAATATCAATCTTTTGATGTTAAAATAATATATAATTGGATGTTATATCATATAGATAGAATAATTATCATGTTATATTTATTATTTACATGAATTACACATCATTATTATACTCCTCCAAATAAAAATTTATTGAATGACAATTACACCATGACTTGGAGACGGCAAGCTGTACGTACGCACGTATGGTGACATGCCATTCAATGGATGGATAGAATACTGAATATGGTTGTACAATATTTATAATAACATCACAGTATATAGAAGATACTGGAGTTATTATTTTAGAATAGAAATAACAAAGAAATAAGATGTTTAAGAAGAAAGGAACATGAAAGAGGGTGGTGAAAACATTACCTCTTCTTCGGGTTCATCCTTTTGATTTGATCAAAAGGGCTCTTTAGGATGGATTTATGATCAAACTAAGGCTTAATGGTTGTAGTGAGTGAAGTTGAGAGAGTATTTGGGAGGAGTTTTTCTGAGCCAAAAGGCTTTTAAGGTGTGAATTATTGAGAACGGGTGTGCCCTTTTATAAGAGGGGTGAGGGGTACCTTTGGAAAAGCTAGAAATATTATTTTATAATAAATTCATATTCGGTTTCTAATTGCTCCAAAGTGGATATTTAAAGTTTAATGTGGGAATGGGTTGAAAACCACTAAACCAATATAATTTATACATGATTGGTTTCAATATTAACCTTATCATTATGTATTATCTCTTAGTTAATTAGTTTCACTTTTACAATGTCTCTTTGTATTTTTAAATTATATGGTTAATGAACTTACTATATACATCCAAGATCCCCCACAAGTGATCCATTAATGATACATATATCATGATATAAGTCTCTTGGCCGAACCTTAGATTTTTATGAATTTAATATCAACTAATAATATAATATTTGTTTTAAAAACTCTTTTATGTCAATTTTGAAATTATTCAATAATTGATTTTTGTAAAAATCATAACAGAACGAATATATCCAAAAAATTAATTAAATCATTAATAACATGTCATATTAACCAATAAAAGTAATTTAATTCATAAAAAGTCTCAAATTATATTTATTTGGGTATCTACAATATCAATCATATTAATTTTTCACTATAATGGTAATTACTACATCACCATTGTGTCATAAATAAGTTAATTTATTTGATATCTAAAAATTATAAATAAAATAACATTATGTAGGAAATCATTTTATCTTTATAATGAATATTTAAAATTGAATTTATCTCATGAATCACCCTATATTAAAAATGTTTTAGTAATAAACATTGATTTTAACTCTTTTAACTCTTCTTTAAATTAAATAATAATAAATGTACTAATCTAATCCAAGTGGACCTAAATGATAATATTTTATTCCTAAGGTTGTTTTTGGTCGAGATACATTTGTAAAATAGAATTAGGTCATGTGTTAGGGTAATATTAATATCATTTTTACCCTTAATTACCCTATTTACTTTTAACCGTGGTAAATAAAATTAAAAGGTTACTATTCACCAAAAATTATTTTCTTCTCATTGAACCACATTTTACTCCTTGATATTAACTGTGTCTCTCTGATTTTTGAAATTCCACTCACAGAAGTGGTAAAATTATATTTTATGAAAATTTTAGCATTTTAACTACCACTTAGTGTTTTTACTATTCATAAAAAATTGATGTTTTGCAGAACAATGCCAAAATTTCACCTAAGATATAATTGATATTCCGAATTCAAAAATGTTGTCTATTTTACAAAATTCCAAACATATAAGTTCGATTAATTAATTTTATAATTAATTCCCATTGTCACAACAAATAGCATGTTTTTAAGAAAGAATATATATCAAAAGATTGACAGTTGTTTATGTCCAATTTCAAAGTGAAATTAATTCTAATGAACACCATTGGATAAAATGGTAAATATATATTCTTATTATACTTTAAAACCACTCAAATTAATAATTTATCACTATTAATTATTTTGATTAAAAAAATTGTTTTTAATTAAAATTTAGTAATTTTCACTATTCATCAAAATATTAAAGTTATCCGAAAGGTACCAAAATTTCACCTTAGCTTAAATTTGATAGTACAAATCCAAAAATGAATTCCATTTTGAGAGATAAAATTTCTAAAATTTTAAAAAGTAGGTATTAGTTTTCATAACGGCTGGTTTGCTTGGTTGTGTTGTATTAGAATCTCGAAGTTGCGTACAATGCATGCCATTGCATTATTCAAAGGGAAACGTATCGTGGAAGCTTGGGGTGTTACATTCTCCCCTCCTTCAAATAATTTCATCCTCGAAATTTTTAAAATTGGGCTTGGGAATATAATGGAAAGTCCCACATCGAAAAAAAGTCAATAAACCTATCAATTTAAAAGAAAGAAAGAGAAGTTCAAAGGTCACCCAAGATAACCCATACTAGGATTCCATGTAGGAAATCATGGATATGGGCTATAAATTAAGTGTTAAGTTCGGATGGAGAGGGATAGAAAACATGATTAGGAGAATTTTAACAATATGAAAATCACAAACGTGTGTTGAGACAAACGGTCATTAGTCTCTTAGTAGGAAACGTAAATGGACAACATTTTTTTATTTAAGTTACATTACATAAGGACGAGGAATTCATTTATGATATTGACTAAGAACATAAATATATATACTTACTTTTTAAGTAGAGTTTCATTCTTTAATAAATTTTTACCACTAACTAATTTTTTTGAAGAATGAGTATTCAAGAAGACTTGGTCACAATGGAAGAGCTAGAATAAACTTCTATAGAAATACATGATCCATGTAGGATAAACTACATATTTACCTTGTCTTTAGAGATTAATCAATACCAAAATTGTTAGTATAATATCTGATGATCCCCCAAATGGATATTTGATTAGATAAAAAAACACTAATCTTAATTGTTAAAATTAAACCATCAATACCCCAATGTTAAAAAAATAACATTCAATAATCAATTGTCCTTAAAATCCTCCAATATATTCCAAACTAATATTGAAACCCAAAACTTATAAGAATGTAGTCTTCCACATTAAATTGTATCTCCAAATGACATTAATTACTCTTAAAGTCACATACTTAAAAGTAATTAACCTAATAATTTCCACAAATAACCCATATCATTATAAATGCACAATAAAAACATAGATAAAAATACACCATTACTCCTCAAATGAAATCCCATACTATTCTATTTTTATTGGGCATATAGTGTTCACAAAAAAGCGAACATTTGCCAAAATAACATTTATCAATTAATCACCAAATCATTTTCTTATACTAAGGGTATTAATTTGATAAGACAAAAGATCCCAAATCAAAATATTATTTATCAATAAAATAATTTAACTAAAAATAATAGTCACACTAACTAGGGACTTCACGTAGTCCATTGGTAGGTGATAAATCCCTATCGCACATTGGTTGTGGGTTCGATTCCCACAGCTTTATCAGACGCGACGGGTTGTCACATGGTCTGCGTGTTGTCCCTTTTCAAAAACTATATTTTATAACATTATCATAATGAGATAAATTCCTCAAAATAACCATAACATAATTTAACCCCAAATTTTATTTCATACCATGCATTTTCATCCTAAATTATAATAACAAATAATTGCCTCAAACCCAATGATCATATAAAACCAAATTGTTATTCATGACTATATCCACAAGAGAAAAGATAATTATTCCTCAAATATCATTCTCACATGGAAAACTGTAGGGTTACAAATACAATATAATATTATTCCAATGTAAACCCATCAACAAGGATCAAAAATACTTTCTAAACATTTCTCAAACCATTTATTTCCACATATCTTCTTATTTGACCACGAAAATATCCTATAGAATAAGGAATTCACTCAGGTAATGGTCAGGTCCACTATATTTATGGAAAATGACTGTAAATGGATTATTGGGACCATTTTTATCTTCTTCCATAGTACTCTTCATTTTTCTTCGGAAATTCTTCACATTATATCCTTCCTTCCCGCACGTAAATCATTTCCTTATCCCATTGAGACACTTTCCTGGGTGCCTCCTTCCACATTTCCTACATGATGGATATTGAGGATTACTTTCTCCATGGTCTCCACTGCTGGAGCTCATATCATTCATCACCTTTCTTTTCGTTGTTGAGTCAGGGAATTGGTTAATATATATATTTTTGATCATATTTTTCGAAAATTGATTTGGCATAAAGACGATATCTTTTACGCCTATCAACATTCCATTTTGTCTCTCATTACCACCACTGTTCCCACCTTGTACATCATTCTCAAAGTCACTATGACTTCCTTGGAATCTAGTCGTTGACTAAAGCCAGAAAGCATTGTGTGAGTAACATTAGTCATAAAATCATTTAGAGATTAAAATGTCACCATATTCTCAATTTGAAGCACATTAGGATTAACCTAGGTCATTTACTCTCATCCTATATATATAATACCTCAAATTGGTTTGTAAATAAAATGTAAATTATTCTAAGCATATCTCCCGGGAGTGTCGTAACCAAGAGTGCAGCAAGGCTCGATGTCGTGCACCAGTTCTCGTTCAAGTCTAGCTCAAAGCGGTGTTTTCGGGTCTTACCCATAGGTACATCTGTTCCAGAGCCGTCTCTACCTGCTCATATCCAGACAGGGATGTATTTCTTGGAAAACTCACAAAATCTCTACAATACCAAAATTGTAGGAAGTTCTACTATACTAATCCTCAAAGTACATCTTAGGTCTACGTGCTCTAATCAGAGTTTTTCTAAATCTAGCTTCCAAGGTTTGTACTAAAATTCCTCTGATACCAACTGTAATGCCCCGACCCCAGTTACCCAGAGTTAGTGCATTATTACATAACATTGGGATGATCACAAGAAAGATCAAGTCTCGAAAGACCGATTAGTTTAGTAGCTTTGAAATAACTAGATACATTAATAAGGTTTACATTACATCATAAAATGAAAAATACAACAACATCTTTTCTTCATATTCCACACTCATATCCCCACATACTATCCCTACAAGTCATTCATAAATTACATCTTCACATCCTGGGAAAAATAAAACATTGAAAGTGGTGAGCTCAAATTCCCAGCAAGGATAACAATATAGCTGAATCTTTTATAAATAAGAATAAACATTTAAGGAAGTGTATAACTAAAACAAAATCCTTTTAAACATGAACTTCAACATAGTATGGAAAAATTAAATAATGCCATTTACTTATTAAAATGGATATTATACTTATATAATAATCACATGAAATATCAATAACCACTTTCATAATTATGGAATTCATAATGTCATACTGTCATAACAACATAGCCAAGGCCTCGTGCCAAGACTAAAAATAAGATTTTGCCAAGGCCTTGTGCCAAGACACTACTTCATCTATTGAGACCTACTGATGCATCGAGGAGCTATAGCAGACTCCACCTGTCACTTACTATGTACAATTAATTCCTCATATGAAATGTTTTAAACATAACATAAATATTCATATTAAAACAAGCATATGAAATGTCAATACATTATCCACAAACCATGAATGGTATAAAAATAGCACATCCACAGTCAAAAATAACTCATTCAATACAATATGGATGATTGTATTGTATCATATTATCCTCAATCAAGAATGTTGAAGGATATTGATATAGATGAAAATAATCATCAAAACAATTAGAGTAAAATACCCCCCTTTTTCCTTAAATCATTTAAAAGTCACAAAATTTGTTAAGAATACTTTTAAAATAGATTTTAGAATAAAAGTGTCCCATACCAATTTGAATCTTTTAAAAGGAATTTTGATTTTTAAACTTTAATGTCCATATAAATAAATCCTTAAAACTATTTTTAAAACATGGACATTAATGAGAAATATTTAGAATAACCAATATTTAAAAAACATAAAAATATATTTTAGTTAGAGTTTCTAACCAAAAGAGAGACACTTGAATACAAATAATTGAGGTAATAAAAACATTATAATATCATGAGAATCAATGTATTCATGATATACTATGTCAAAGTACATTATATACACCATATAAAAGTGATTTGTTGTATAATAACAAAGAAGTCTCAATGGAATGTAAATTGTGATGAATTCTATTATAAAGACCATATCCTTAGGTTAAGGATAAATCAATGACATAATTATGTGTGAAAAATATAAATACACTCAATATGATGGGATATTTATTGTAAATCAATCAGATTACATTCACACATATTCTTGTAAAAACAAAACCAATGAATTGGATATTTAACTCAACAAATGGAGATTGAGTTAAAATTACTCTTATCAAGTTCATACCGATGACATGAGAATTTATCAATGGAGTGATTATGAGTATAAAAATTATATCCACAAAAAGGGGAGTGTAAATTATTGCATAATCAAATGAATAGTGATTCTACACATAATCAAGGAGTAAAATAATCAATGAAGTATGTGTAAAGCTGGATGAGTGGAAATTGAAATTTCAAATTCCCTTATCAATTTGGTAACTTATGAAACATGCAACCTTGAAAGAAGGATAATTAAATTATGATGTAAATATCCATAATTTAAAGTATATTACACAATGAATACAAAAACTGGCAGTACACACACCACCTATAATAAATAAGTGGTGAATAATGGAATTCTCACGGAATTAAAATTCGGATAAGTAACCCCTTACTTTGTACTTTTTACTTGGTCGATGGTAGGTTAACCTCCAGTATAATGGTGAAATAATTGTTATTTAATTATACAATAATAACTTACTTACATTAATATGATGTCATATATGATCTTTTAACATTTATTTGTTGATAATATCTTAGTATTATCGTCATTTCGGGTTTTAACTTACTCGTTTTCCTTTATATTCATTGTTACGTAAGCCGTGTTTGTTATGGATAGGTTGTATCTTATTCATATCCAAAAATATATCAAGTCCTTAAACATTATTTTTAATCATCAAATGAGAATTATACTTGAATGGATACGATGGAGAATGAATCTCATCACGTTCGTGGAGACGGTAGTCCGTACGTACGCAAGAGCGACAATATCATTCTTTTGATGTAAAAATAATATATAATTGGATGGTATATCATATAGACAGAATAATTATAATGTTATATTTATTATTTACCTGAATTACACATCATTATTATACCCATCCAAATAATAATTTATTGATTGACAATTACACGAAGACGTGGAGACGGTAAGTCGTACGTACGCACGTATACTGACATGCCATTCAAAGGATGGATAGAATACTGAATGTGGTTGTAACATATTTATAATAACATCAAAGTATATATAGGATACTGGTGATATTATTTTAGAATATAAATAATAGAGAAAGAAGAAGTTGAAGATGAAAGGAACATGAAAGAGGGTGGTGAAAACATTACCTCTTCATCGGGTACTTCCTTTTGATTTGATCAAAAGGGCTACATAGTATGGATTTATGATCAAACTAAGGCCTCTAGGTTAGAGTGATGGAATTTAAGAGAGTATTTGGGCAGATTTTGGCCGAGCCTAAAGGATTTGAATGTGTGAATTAATGATAAGGGAGAGTGCCCTTTTATAAGAGCGGTGAGGGGCACCTTTGGAAAAGCTAGAAATATTATTTTATAATAAATTCATATTCGGTTTATAATGGATCCAAAGTGGATTATGTAAAGTTTAATGTGGGGATGGGACGAAAACCACTCAACCAATAGAATTTAGATATGTTTGGGTTACTATATTAACCTTATCATTAGGTATTAAATCTTAGTTAATTAGTTTCACTTTTACAATGTCTCTTTGTATTTTTATATTATATGGTTAACAAACTTACTATATACATCCAAGAGACCCCCAAGTGGTCCATTAATGATAAAAATATCATTATATAATTCTTTTGGCCGAAACATAGATTTTTTAAAATTTAATATCAATTAATAATATAATATTTGTTTTAAAAACTCTTTTATGTCAATTTTGAAACTATTCAATAATTGATTTTTGTAAAGATCATAATAGAATTATTACTTAGAAAAATGTTACTTAAATCATTCCTAACATGTCATATTAACCAATAAAATTAGTGTATTTCATAAAACGTCTCAAATTATATTTATTTTGGTATCCACAATATCAATCATTTTAATTTTTAACTATAATGGTAATTACTGCATCGCCATGGTGTCATAAATAAATTAAATTATCTAATGTATAAAAATTAGAAATAAAATATCATTATGTAGTAAATAATTTTATCTTTATAATTTATATTTAAAATTGAATTTATCTTATGTATAACCGTATATTAAAAATGTTTTAGTAAATAAACTTTGATTTTAACTCTTTTAACTCTTCTTTGAATTAAATAATAATAAATATCCTAATCTAATCCAAGTGGACCTAAATGTTAATTTTTTATTCATAAGGTTGTTTTTGGACGAGATACACTTGTCCAATATAATTAGGACATGTGTTAGGGAAATATTAATATCATTTTTACCCTTAATTACCCTATTTACTTTTAACCACGGTAATAAAAGAAAAAAGTTACTATCACAAAAAATTATTTCCATCTCATTGAACTAAATTTTACTCCTTGATATTAACAATGTCTCTCGGATTTTCGAAATTCTACTCACAGATGTGGTAAAATTATGTTTTATGAAAAATTTAGTTTTTTAACTACCACTTAGTGTTTTCACTATACATCAAAAATTGATGTTTTTTAGAATAATGCCAAAATATCACCCTAAGATATAATTGATATTCCAAATTAAAAAATAATTCCTATTTTAAAAAATTCGAAACATATACGTTTAATTAATTAATTTTATAATTAATTTCTGTTGTCATAACAAATAGCGTGTTTTTAAGAAACAATATATATCAAAAGATTGACAATAGTTTATGTCCATTTTCAAAGTGAAATTAATTCTAATGAACAACATTGGATAAAAATGTAAAAATATATTCTAATTATACTTTAAAACCACTAAAATTCATAATTTACCACTATTAATTATTTTGATTAAAAAAGTTGTTTTTAATTAAAATTTAGTAATTTTCAATATTCATCAAAATATTAAAGTTATCCGAAAAGTACCAAAATTTCACCTTAGGCTAGATTAGATACTCCAAATCCAAAAATGAAGTCCATTTTGAGAGATATAATTTCTATAATTTTAAAAAGTATGTATTACTATTCATAACGTCTAGTTTGATTGGTTGTGGTGTGTTAGAATCTCGAAGTTGCGTACAATGCACGTCATTGCATTATTTAAAGGGAAACGTACCATTAATGCTTGGGGTGTTACATAAAACATGTACTCTCGACCATACACAACTGCGGTAAAGGTCCCCTTAAACGAATATTGGCGCTGCAAGTTCATCGGTGTCCTCAGATTTCAATTCCGTGCACTAGTTCAAATGATAGAGAAAACTGCATATACGTTTACTGAACGTACCCAAAAAAACTTCATAAAGTGATCCAGGGCACACCGGACCTCGGAATCAGGATCTGTTCGAAACTGCAGACTCATAATATTCCAACGAATTTAAGAAAAAAAATTTCTAGAAATTTAAGGGTCTTTACATAAACGACACATCAAACATACCAAAAATGTTGGAGATACTTTATCACATGATTATAAGATGTAAACATTGTTATTTCATAAAATAATAGTCATTAAATTGACTCATCTCTCCCAAAAATATTAAATGAATCCTTTAATATTAAATATTTCGTATTTATTTGAATCTTTTTTACATTATATTCATTAAACAAATTTTGAATACAATACGTAAATAAATTTAATGGATATTATTATAATCTCAAATAATATTAATTTTATTTATTTTATTTATGATGGTATAAACATAGATATTATCCAACCACTACTATGGGGACCACGATGTCTTTATCTCCAATTGAATAGAATTGGACATGCTATTACATATTCTCAATGAGTGACCCTCTAGACCCATATCTCAATAGTAGTAAATACTATTCATAGACTAGAACCAGAGTATTTCAACCCATAATAGACCCAAAATAGTTAATGAATTGTCATAAAAATGAAAACCTCTTAAAACACACACTATTTAATATAATATCTTTGTTAAAAAATTTCTCATAAAGCATGAAACTCACTTCATGTCATCATTTTTTTCATTATTGTTCATTGACCACACTATGTAATAGATTCTGATGATATGTGTCAGCACACTAATCTCTCTTTTAACCGAGACACATAGTGATTCCTATGTGATGCCATGCTACCTATCCTATCTGTTATGCTTCACGAGTGGACTAGTCCCCTTGGGTTAATATTCACATGGAAGGATATCCATCTATCTCACATTAGATATCTATGGGGACGGATTAATGATTGATAGGTAGTAGTGCTCATATCTCTCATTCTAGGTTTCACACCTGGTTGCGCTTTTGTGTCATCTTGTTGTACCACATTTATTGTATAGGTAATCAATCACATATTTTAATTTTATTTCTTTTTATATTTAACTAGTTTGATTATTATATTGATTATTTTATTTAAAATGTTCCCATATAATGATACAGTGATTTATGATTTGAAATTACCAAACAATATAATGTGTTATTGATTATATTTGAGTTTCCAGATAATCTCATCTAAAATAATGATTTTATTTGATAAATATATAACCATAATTTTTTTAAATTTTAGTTGTTTACTTTTTGAGTGATTTATAACTATTACATCCATTTTTAAGTAAAATTTTCACTAAAATTTATTATTTGTTGGAATAATTTTCTTAATTTTTTATGATTTATTTCTTTTAATGTGTTATAGTTATGAATGAATTATTTTTTATTACATATTATGGAAATAATCATAATCATGGACTCATAGGGACCTTTTCACCTCTATTTGTGAATAATATGTTGGTAATTAATCAAGTATTTTTATTTAAATTAATTTTTATAATTATCTAATTTTAGGATCATATTGATTATTTTAATAATCAAATTTTCATATAATACATTTTAATTTTCAAATACCTTACAATTTAATGTTTATGGATTATTTTTTTGCATTTATATAATCACATTAAATTTTTTATTTAGTTGATAAACATTTAAATTTATGTATACCTTATTTTATGGGTTAAAAAATATTAATTGATTTATAACTCTTTATTTTTTATGTTTAGTGTAAATTTCACTAAAATAATTAAATATAATTAATATTAAATAAAATAAAAAACTATTATTTGGTATATGATACTTTTTATTTTAGAAATATGACTACTTAAAATATATCATAATTTGGAATGAATTACAATTTATAACAATATAGGTTTTATAATGAAGATAATTCAAATTTCAAGATATCAAAATATAAAAATCACACAATGAAATAATGAAATATAGTAATCAATGGAGAATTTTTCAATCTTATTTAATTTTTCGGTGAATTTGATCCCATTTTTCAAGATCATCACCACTATGTGGTTGATATAAATGTATAGAAGGAATATAATAGACATAAAATTAATAATTAACTAATAATATTATTATGAAATAAAATTAATTAAATATATTAAATAAGATTATTTTATAATTTTATTGATTTTCCTTGATTATACATTAGTTTTAAGTCATAATGAATAGATGCAGATTATAGTAAGATGTTTTAATGGTTAAGAAAAAATTCAAGTCATGGTGGAAAATCTCTTTATTAGTTTTATAAATGATGAGGAATTATCATGTTTGGATCTTTTCAAATCACATTAAGATTCTTTTCTTGATCTTAAACACAATATTGATGACATAAGATGAAAAGGTAATGATAATGGCTCTAATAGGAAAGGTAAACATAAATGTTTCTGGAGCAGACTACTTGATGTAAATAAAATAGAATTTTATACTCTATTCGATATAAATAATCATTCCATATGTGACATTAAAAAATTTAATATTTAGGAAAATTTGATTATGTCATGTTCATAATATTTATAAATTTTTCTCTATATCACCACATCTATGGGATATTATAGGGATGTATGCGAAAGGATTATCACTAAAACCATTATTGGTGACATCATGGTAAAATCACATCAAAATTGTAATATCACTAAGTAGTATGGAACTGAAGCTAATAAATTAATATTATAAAATTGAAAATATATCTAAACATGATGATATAATGATTCCAAATTCATAAGGATTTTGTTTCAATACTTTAGAAAAATTTAAATCTTTATTAATTTAGGCATCTGACACACAATGTTATTCAAAGTCATTTACATTAGTAAAATTATTCAATTAGAAAAGGTTAAAATCAATGAATTCTGTATAAAAATAAGATAGTAGATTTTTTATTTTAAATACCTTCAAGTAGAGGGTTTGAAAGAATTATTGAATGAAGAAAAATAATTTTCCCTAAAAGTTGGTATTGATCGAATATCTTAGGAAAAAAACTATTTTATATGAAAAATAGTTATGAAGATGTGGAAGATGATTGTCATAGACATTTATCTACAGAAGAAAATTTTATAACAAATTATTTCCTAAAAATTGTAGATCAATCTAATTGAGGGAATGTTTTATGACTGGGATAAATTTGAATTAATATTTGTCTTTTTATTGAAGAAAAATTTTATAAAGAATTAAAAATATAATTTTAATGTGTATTGAATTAATTTTAGTATATTCTGATCAATAATAAACATTATGATATTTGTATATATGAATTATTTTTACACGTAAAATATTTAAGGATGATATTTCCATATAGATCAATAAAATTTATTTTTATACTATATTTTTTAAGCCTTCATGGAAATATTTGGTGTTTAAAATGATATGGTTAGAATATAGAAATATCTAGACTACAACTATTCTAGTTCAATCAGTGTAGAGAATATTTTCAATGTTAACATGATCAAAACATATAATTAGACATCCATTACACAAGGGAGGTCACATTAATTTTCTACGATTTCAATTGAAATTGTTTTGGATAGTTTTAATTCTGATGAGTTTATTTATGAATTTTATTTAATAAATACAATGATAATTGTTTTTATTTAAACGAGATTGTACTAAATGCTGTGTCGACATGAAGTATTTTTATTAAATTCTTGATGGGGAAAATTGGTGTATATAATAGGATGCTATTTTATTCTTAATTAGTATGAAGTGCATTATTATTTTATTTTTACTTGATTTTCATAATTTATAAGGGATTAGTGTTCTTCTCTTGGAGATTTTCCATGATGGATTATGAATTCATTTTACTACTTTTTATTTCCTATAAATATCGGTTTATATTTTTCATACTTGTGTTGGTAACTAACATTAGTTTTTTGAAGGCTAGAGTGTAGTTTCATTTGATTTTAGTACCTTACTTAATGTCTTGCATGACAGTTGTTTGGGTTATAGTGGTTCTTACATATATGTGGATGTGAGGAGGTATATACTTTACTTGGATGTCTCCACACTATTGTGTAGGTTTTATTTGTTGTTCAGGATGATGAGTGTTGGTTTTCATTTATGTGAGATAATAAAATTAGTTTAAATTTTCTAGAATAATTAAATTTGGAAAATTACATTAATCCAAAAGAATTTTTTTCGATTATTTTACAATATCTACTTGAGTAATGATTTCTATAAATTGACCAGGATGGTTTGGGGTGGTGTTGAAAGACTAAAATATAGGATGACTGAACTGGTATTTTTTCTAGTGAATGATGAAGTCTGATGTTCATGTTGGTTTTGTATTTGGAGTAGGCTAATGAAAAAGCTATATTATATACCACCCTGAAGAATTACATAACTAATTCCGACAAGATTCCATACTCATCATGCACTAAATCATTTGATGTAGTTATAAAAAATCTAGAAAAACCTTACAATACTCCCAATATTCAAGCTAAAATAGATTTATAGAACATATAAATCATAACACAGGCCCCACTATTAATATCACCAAGAGAAAACATGAATCATTACTTAATAATAACATAAAATTGATGTATATAAGGTCACTACATCCCCCCTCTGACATTCAAAAGTTCGAATTAAATCTAGCTGGATCAGATTGGAAGCTCCTTGATTTCAGTAAATTTTTTAGAAACAATATATATCCTCGAGTAGTATATCTTGTGTCTTGTCCATTACAATATTATGATATCATGATTTAAACATCCCTCTTCTATATCATATTAAAAATATTACCATGAAACCTTGAATGACTACATTTAAATTCACCCCTATCATTTATTAAGAATCATCCATTTTTGGGGAATCGTCCTCTTGAAAAAAACCACCAAATAAACATAAAAATAATCTAGAAATTACAAAATAATAGTTACAGTCTTATAAATGTGCCTTCATGACTTATATATTGACAATGTTGACGATATAGATCACCTATTCTTGAGAATGTACTTGTAGTTTAATTTGAGTGTAGTTATGCTGGATGGAAAGATGTTGGCCCTCAGCTTCTAGGAATTTTGGCCATTTTAATTTCATGAAAAAGATCAAATATTTAATTTCTATTATTGGGAAACATAAATGTTAGGGTCATCCCTGGGGGTAACTCCTTGAGTCACTACACATGCGACTCGAGTTACAATACTCACCCGAACAAATGCATCAAACTCTTTTTCGGTACGTCACCAAATCCTGATGTGAACTACATCACTTATCATGATCATAATTATATAAATAAACTCAAATGTAGGTGAGGGGATATATAGAATTCATAATACTAAAAAATTTGTTTTATATAGGTACACACACCATTATAGATATAATGATGTAAAGGATGATACAAATATTGATATTTGTAATAAAATTATTACAAACCATAAATTTCGCTGATTAAATAAATAAAAAACATAACATACATTAACTGGTCAGTCTGAGGCTCATGTTTTGTTGGTATTCATTTAACATGCATATTTTGATTAAATATGAGATGGATTCATCTTGAAGTTGTTTTTCATGAATTATTTTTTTAAATTTATTTTTAATTCCCCAAAACATGTCACATGGTTACATAAAATATATAATTTATTTATAAATATTATGTCAAATTAATTTTATTATTTTATAATTACTCCGTATCTTGGTAAATTTTTAACTGCCACTTCCCTAAGGTGTTTATATGATTGGTTAAAACTTAAAAGGTCCAGTCATGTCGGATAAAACACAACCCATCCCGCCCGATGTCGAGAAGATCTGATTGGGATTCTAGGTCTGTGGAAGGTACAAACATGTGCATCTCACAGATGGCTAGATAGGAAGTAACCTGTCATGGGGCACTCATAACAAATATAAAGAATATATATTTACACATATTAATAATACAGGGTCACTGCTAAATCAGCTCTACCACAAATATGGTATCTTCAATAACGGAAGCATGGATCTAACAATATAAATTATATATATATATATATATATATATTATACTAAGTAGCACTAGTCATTATTATCCCAAAAAATGGTTGATTTGGACAATTTATTTCCATACTTGCATGGTGTATAACACCCACCCCATGAAATCATCTCTTGTATTTGGTTTTTTTGTTTTAAAGTTTTTTCAAGGCATTAAATCAATCTTGAAAATAAATCAAGACCAATTAAAGTGTTTGAAGATGATTCTCCTACAATATATATATATATATATATATATATATATATATATATATATATCTGTGTGTGTGAGTGTGTTTCAATGTATTCTTAATTAATCACTAATTAATTCAGACATTTACAATATTAAATCTTAACCTAATGGATCCCACAAGAGTAGGGTTCCAACAATTGCTACAGATCCAATATGATTATTCATTGGTGAAATAAATTTGCATCGATAATGTGTATATATATATATGTGTGTGTGTTTATCTATGTGTGTGTGATTTTCTTCTTGGTTTTAATCTAAAAAATTACCTTTCAATATTTTAAGGACCATATCTTGATCATTTGATATCTGATCAATGTGTTGTTTGTGGAAGAGAGACCCTGATGATACCCTCTTATTGACTAAATGAAAATTTAATTTTTAATTTGATTGAATTAAATTCATACCTCCCTCTAATAACAATTGACGAAAATATGTGCATTGTGGATCATAAAATATGGAATATTTAAATTTTTTGGTTTGGAATTATGTGAAAACATAAAATCCATTATATCATATCCAAGATTCATCCATGGATATTGTGAAAATTAATTAAGCATAATTATTTAAGAAAGAAAATAAATCGAAATCTTAGCTCATCTGATTTCAATCCAAATCACATTTCACTCCCTATTAGTGATTGTCACTCTAAGTAATGAAACCCAAATCCCTCTAAATCATCCCCATACGTTTTTAAAATTTGACCAATCATAATCCTAAAAAATCTAGGTAATATCCCTAAGAATTATAGGCACCTTGATTTCTTCACAATAGCGCAAGATCAAACTAACGATCCTTGAACATTGACTGTTAAATATCTGATATCCCTTTGTTTTTTCATTCAAGGACTTGAGGGAGTGGGCAGAAGAGATACATTTCTTGAAATATCTTATCACTAACATTTTTGTGTTAAAAATGTTATTTATACTCAGGTTATAACTTATATAAATTTATTTTAGGTGCTTGTGGTAATTAATCCTTTATAAGTACAAAACAATGAGACAAACGACACTTTAAACTTACCAAAAAAGTTGGAGATATTTTATCATTGATTGTATGACGGAAAATTTTTTATTTCATAAAATAAGAGTCATTAAATCGACACTTCTCTCCTCAAAATATTAAATGATTCTTTTAATGTTAAATATTTCGTATTCATTTGAATTTTTTTACATTATATTCATTAAATAAATTTTCAATACAATATGTAAATAAATTTAATGGATATTATTATAATATCAAATAATATTTATTTTATTTATTTTATTTTTGACGCTATAATCATAGAAATTATCTAAAAACTACTATGGGGACAACCATGTCTTTATCTGTAATTCATTAGAATTGGTCGAGCTTTTAAATATTCTCAATGAGTGACCCTCTAGGCCCATATCTGAATTGTAGTAGATACTATTCATAGACTAGAACCAGAGACTATCAACCCAAAATGGCCCCAAAATAGTTAATGAATTCTCATAGTAATGAAAACCTCTTAAAAACACACACTATATAATATAATCTCTTTGTTAAACAATTTCTCATAAAGTAGGACACTCACTTCATGTCATCATTTTGATGGGGGAAATCAATACCATCGGGGTGTGGGAGTGGGGGTTAATATGTAGGGATTTTTTTCAACAACTATATAATTTATGTTCTTCTCATACTTCATATGGATTTTTTGTTGGATAAACCCCCTACATGTTGATCATTTATCTTGTTTACATCTCGTATCATAAAGAGAATGACCATATTTTATAAAAGAACAAATACAAAATGGGGAAAACATACTTTTTTTGAATATTAGATCATCCTAAGAGGTTGGAAAAATAAAAAAAATAAAAACTAATCAGTTTTACCAAACTCAATTTGTTGTTAAATATTCATGTAGGGTTTTTTATACAAATCTATGTTGAGAAACTTATAAAAAAAATTCATCAATGAACAATTTAGATGATGCACATAAATAATAATCCCTATAGTTTTCTTACAAAAATTCAACAATATGTATACATAAACATGTAAAAAACCAACTAAGAAATACAAATTAATGTATATTTTAAGGATTTAATCAAAATAAAAAATGATAATATGAGAAGTAAAATAAGAAAATATATATGAAACATCATTATATTCATTACTAACCAACAATTAACATGCCCAAAAATAAACATGAAATATATATTGTAGTTATTGGTCTGGATAACGTACCCAAATCAAACCCAACATCTCGTAGGGAAGATAATATCAGGGATATAAATCTTGTGAAAATAATAAATTTATGGGTACTAGATGATTATTTCATATTAACCAAACACATAGTTACAGCTGAGGATGATAATACTATCACCACTCCCAATGACCCATAGAGGACTGTACCAAAAATTATCAAAATTGAAAGTGAGATTATCCAACTCACTGAAGGGATACCTTTTAAATCTAGTGGACTATATCTCCTTGTCATGTCACAACTAGGTTGTTGTGAGATGGATGGTGCATGCCTTTTAAATCATGTGGCAGTCATTGGCATGGTTGGTGGATTTAATTACAAGAGGGAGGTGTCACTACTACATAACCGATCTATTATAGTTCTAAAAAACATGTTTTCATGGAACAAAAAAGAACTAACTGTAACACCCCCAGGTTATAAAAATAAATTAAATCCTAGAAATTTGTTTCAACTAGATATTTATAACTATCCTTTAAACATAATTTAGCATCTTCTATGTTTTGAATTTTAAAAAACACTCTTCTTCAATTGTGTTCAGTAAGTCATCTGAAGTCTAATGAATCAAACTTGTTTTATAGTGAATATTAACATACCATTATGAATAGTAATATGACTCTAGTAAAAATAAAATTGTGTTATTATTTTATTTTCATAAGTCATTATGTTAATTAATTTCTGGTTAATTTTTCAATGTGATTTAAAAGCAGTTATAGAATATAAATTGTTAATTTTTGAATTACGTATTATTTTATTTTAATATAAAATAAATAATATTTAAAACATTATTTTTAAAAATTGTTTTTCATTTTTGAATTCGAAACATAGAAAAAAGGTAAGGCTATTTTTTTTTTATTTTTCTGAAATAGTTGTCTTTTCAGAGAATAGTAAAAAAATACAGTTTTGAGTTTCGGTGTGTTAATGACATCATTAATGTTCTAATAAATCTGGACGACATGAGCACAGTAAAATAAGTTATGAGGTGTCACACATGACTTATACCATGGGCATATACCATGGGAAAGCCCATGGTTTTTCAAATACCCCAAATAAAGTGTCCCTTGGAAATTATTAAAATATTCCCTCACTTTTGCTATAAATACCAACCCATTCCATCATTAACATCATTCCAAATTCCTCATCAACGATGACATGGACTCCTTTCCATTATATTAGTCCTACCATGGTTTCTTGATTCCCTTAAGGTCCCAACCATCATGTTCTAGGAGTTACTTTTCAATGTATGAAAATTCTCAGTTTCTTTCTTTTTTCATTCCAATTACCTTTTGTGGTATATCATTTTTGTTTCCATACCATGTTGTTATTTCATTATTATTATTGATATATTATGTAATATGATTCATTTTTGGGTAGGTGACCCATGTTCCATATCTTTTTAATATTATTTTAGACCATGTTTCATAACTGTTAGGCTACCAAATTTTTTCAAGGTATTTTTCTATTATTCTTTTATTTTGAGTTCATTTTTATTGTTATTAATTCCTCATAACCTATTACCCAAGAGGCATGAATGCTCCAAAAATAATTTATATTATGGATGTTTTCATGTTCATGTAAAATTCATCATCATTCTTCTTCTCCTCTCCCACTTATGCAGGAATAAAAACATTGTTTGTGACGTGTTGAATTACCAACATCGTGGACTATGTGATTTCAATTTTCATTAATTATTCCACATCTTGTCATGAAACCATTTTTATGGTTGAACCATGTTATAATATATTTATTATGAATCATTATTGGTTCATAAATTCTTTTGTACACAAGGTTTTAATTTTTAAAACAAAATGAGGTCGTTATTATCAAAGAACCAATAAAATAATCTAAACAAACATCACTAATGTTTTAACTTATGAATTATCATCATCTAAAATTAAAAATGATAAATTGTATCAGATATGGAACTGGAAATATGTAAACATAACTCCATTACAATTCTAAAGTTTCACTTATATTTGAAAAGAACAATCCATCATGAACCGATTATAAAAATCATGTAATGAACTCACCCAAAACAGTGCAAGGAACAAAATACTAATAATTAAAAGGTGAAATGATGTATTTAAATGTTCATTTAAGGTATGATAAATATGGATATGATTCTATAATATAATAAAAACACTCTTATAACTATTATAAATGAGGTTTAAATGAGTTGGATGTAAGAGAAACCTGAGGTAAGGGAATTCTTAACCCGATTTCTATTCTTTAGATAACCATATTCTTCATTATTTTTGTGGTATTTAAATTGTTTGTGTGATGAATTCTGATTATAATACTTTTAATTATGTGTATTTATTGGGTATATAAATACTCTAACCACTCAATTAAGTCTCACTTCAATTGTATTATATTTATAAGGGAATTTTTAACCTGATTTCCATTGTTTGGGTTTACCTAATTCTTCATTATTTATGTGGTATTTAAATTGATTGTGTGATGACCTCTGATTATAGTTGGTTGAATTATGTGTATTTATAGAGTATATTAATATTCCATCAACTCTATTAAGGCTCACTGTAATTATATGATATTTATAAGGTACATTTCTTTTAAAATTCCTCTTTTAAAATTTTATTTTACAAAATTCAAAAGCAATATTTTTATATAATTATTCGTGATGTATGATTATGTTCTAGTTCATGGGAATTTTTTATAATGAATGGTGGGACCTATATTTCCCTCCATTTCATTGGGTATGTGTATGTTGGAGGTCGGTTGTATGGTTACTCCAAGTGTAACTGTGATGGTTACACAAATTGTATGGTTTCCATGGGGGTTACAAATTATAAGGTAGTTGATAAGGTTAAAAGATTATGTACGTAATGACCCAAGATAACATTATTATTATATTTACGTTCTCGTGTTTTGTATCATACTTCTGTAAATCTCATGTTTCACGATGTAACTACATATGGTTTCAAGAATATCTTTCGAAAATGTTTTGATATATTACAAGTATTCATGGACTAATGTGCTCTTTCCTTCTTTTACATCCCTTACTGATATTATTTGTGCTCATCACAAGTTTTTCTAAATGATTTTAATAGTTAAAAAGGATGTGTAAGCCAAATAATTAAGCTAAGTTAAATGTTTGAATAATTTTTAATGAAAACATGTTTTATGCTTTAATGGTTTATATTTTTGAAAAAATGGAAACTATTTTTAAAGTATCCACTCTATAAAAATGTGTAGGGTTATGAATGTATTATTCCAAAATTATCTAATGATATAAACATGAAAAGACCCTAAATGTAAATGGATTTTATTTCTTTTCAAAAATCAATATTATGTAATTTAGTTAGGATGATTCCTTATATTTGGTATGATAGGATGGTTTAGATAACGTTAAGGGTTATGCTAATTTTAATAGAATATGATAAATAATGTTTAATCTATGATTTATTTGAAATGTAATAGAAATTAAAGAATACCATGTTTCTTTGTCTAAGATATGTTTTTTCAAAGTGGTTTTCCACCAAAGAAAAAGGGGAGCTGATGAAGAGGCACCAATAGAACGAAATCCTTCAGAATTTGTTGCCTGGAATAGTAGGGATTGGAACCTAGTAATTTGTGACTCTAATGGATAAAATAATACAAGAAATAAATTGTTTAGGTATCCATGAATGTGAAAAAATAGTGGTACCAAAACATAACATGAATGTAGTGGAACATTTTTTTGGACAACATCCTCCTACTTTCAATGGATATTCTTACCCAGTAGAAGCTAATGGATGGATTAAATCCATTGAAAAGATATTTGATGTTATGGTATGTTCAGATAATCAAATGGTAAGTCTTTACACTAATCATTGTGATGGTGAATGAGGTCGGTGGCGGTCAATAGTAAACAATATCTGAGATAGAGAGGATATTGTTGCCTTAGAGTGGAATGAATTTAAGAGTATTTTCATTGAATAATATTTTATTTTGTTGGTGCTCATAGGATGGAATAAAAATCCTTGAATTGAAGAAAAAGGTGAAAGAATCAGTGGATTTTTATGAGGCAAACTTCACCCGACTGGTGATGTATGTCCCAAATATTATTCTGTATCTTGATAGAAAAATCAACCACTTTTAATCTAGGCTGACTCCAAGGTATGAAAGGGCATTGTCCTCCTATGAATTGAAAAGTAATAAGAAACATGTCATATGTGTTAAGAGGTTTTAGGTGGAGTTTTCTGATGATCCCTAGAATTCTGAAATAACAAGAAGAAGATGTCAAGATGGAAAGTGATGGGTAAAAATCAACAGATGAAATCTGATGGTAAGAAAATATAGTTTCCAATTTGAGAAGAGCATGGAAAGAAGCACCCTGGGGAATTTCATAGAAAAACTAGGAAGTGATTTAAATGTGGTATGTTTAGACATATGGCCTGCGATTTTAATGAAAATTATCCAAAAAATAATCCTAATAAGAAAATTGTTATGTGGATCAAATGTGGTGAGATGGGTCACTATGCAAATTCCTACCTAAAGAGAGATACAAATGATGCAAAGAAGCCATACTATAATAATAAATGTGTAGTGAGGTCTTTTGTGACTACGTATATTGATATTGGTCCATCCAAAAAATTGGTATTAGGTACTCTATTCATTTTCGTAGATTTTGCTAAAATTTTATTCGATATGGGATCTACACATTCCTTCTTTTTTGAGAAAGTTTATGGTATATTGGAACTATCACCACAATAAATGATATCAAATCATGTTGTTAAAACCCAATGGGGAAATATTATATCAAAGAAGAATTATAAGAATCATTCTATGGTGGTTTGTGGAAATAATTTACCTGTACGCCATGTTGTTTACCCTTAGTCGAGTTTGATGTTATTCTGGGATTGGATTGGATTTATATTTATCAAAAAAAGATTAACTGTAGAGCTAAATAAGTTGTTTTTTAGGAGTTTCAGTTTTTATACAATATGGAACCCATACAATTGATAACATTTTAGGAATATGAGAAACTGTTGATAGATGGAAATGAAAGTTATCTAGTATATATTATTGAAAACAAGGGAACTATTCAAATTAATGATGTGCGAGTGTTAAATTAATACCTTTATTTTTTTCATGATGAGTTACCCCGTGTCATACCTGAGTGGGATGTAGAATTTATAATTTAATTAGTTCCTAATGGTAATCCAATTTCAAAACACCCTTATCTTATGACTCAAGTTGACATATTGAATTGAAAAATTTGTTGAATGATTTTCTTGTTAAAGGATTTTTTCATCCTATCACTTCATCATGTGGTGAACCGATTTTGTTAGTTTAAAAGAAGGATAGTTCCATGATACTTTTCACTGATTATAGAGCTTTGAATAACATCACTATTAAAAACAAGTATCCTTTGCCTCATATTGATGACTTGTTTGATCAGATCCAGCAAGTTTAGCACATTTCCAAGATTGACATAAAATCTGGAAACCATCAGCTAAATGTGATGGAAGATGACATCCTGAAAACAACCTTTTATACTAGATATATGCATTATGAATTTGTTGTTATGCCGTTTGGGTTTACAAATGCACCAGCTGGTTTCATGAATCTTATAAATAGTGTCTTTCATGAGTTCTTGGATATTTTTTTTGGTTTTGTTTATTGATTAAATTCTGGTATTTTCTAAAAATAAAGAGTATCATGGAAACCATCTAAGGGTTTTTTTTAAAAACCATTAATGAAAAGAAACTCTATAGAAAATTCAGAAACTATGATTATTGGTTGCAATAGAATTCTATTCTTTAAAAAATAGTAAATAAGGATGAAATAAGAGTTGATCCAACAAAAAAAAGTAGTTGTTGAATGGATAATACCTACAAATACTACATAGATTCATAGTTTTCTTGGATTGGCAGGTTATTACTGACAGTTTGATGATAACATTACATGGTTATCTAGCCCAATAACTATTTTAACACAAATGGGAGTTAAATTTGTTTGGATAGTACAATGTGATGTTTGTTTTCATGAACTAAATAAGAGATAGGTGAATATTCTAGTTTGGTCCTTGCCTTCCAGAAGTGGTGAGTTTTTCATCCATATTAATGATTCATTGAAAAGACTTGGTTGTGTTTTGATGAAAAATGTTTGGGTGATTGCTTATGCTTCAAGACAACATAAACCTCATGAGTTAAATTATCTCACACATGATTTGTAATTGACCTCTATGGTTTTGTCTTTGAAATTGGAGGCATCATTTATACGGAGCCAAATGTAAAATATATACAGGCCATAAAAGTTAGAATTATATATCACTTAGAAAAAATTAAACATGAGGTAGAAAAGATGGCTAGATCAGATAAAGAAATATGATTGCATAATCAATTACTATCATGGAAAATCGAAAAAAGTGGGGGATTCCATGAGTCAAAACATCATGCATCATTATCCATGTTACGTTTGGAACATGATCCATTGATTAATGATTTGATGAATTTTGGCATTCAATTTTTTGGTGCAGGGAATACATTTATTTTGTCTCAGGATTCAGTGTTTTCATAATTATCGAACAAAACTAAGCAAGTGAATAAGAATATTATGATCTATAAAAAATGGTAGAATTAGTTAAAATGGGTATGTTTCAGGAATTTAATTTTGAAAAATATTGGGTTATAAGATTTGGAAAATGTTGTGTGTACCTTGTGATTCCCAGTTGAAGAAAGAATTATTTTGTGAAGATCATAGTTTTCCATTTTTAGTTCATCCTGGCAGTACTATGATATACATAGAAAATCGGGTGTATTTTTGGTGGGATGGAATGAAAAGGGATATTTTGTATTTTACGATAAAATGTATGACATGTCAATAGGTTAAATAAGAGAAGCAGTTACCAAAAGAGATGATTCACTCATTTCCAATGATAGAGTGGAAATGGGAAAATTTACCCTCAAACATTGTGGTGGGACTACCAAAGTCTTCTTATGTTAACAATTCATTTTGGGTTATTGTTGATCGGTAGACAAAATGTTCACATTTTCAATCTATTCAAGATATAATGTCTTTGGATTATCTTTCTCAGCTGTACCAAAGGGAGATTGTCAGGTTACATGGAGTTCATCTTTCAATTTTATCTGATTGGGATCCCAGGTTCACTTCGAACTTTTGGATGGGACTTTAGATGTCTTTGGGAACATAATTAATTTTCATTACCGCTTTTCATCCTCAATTAGATGGGAAGTCAGAACGAACTATTCAGAATTTGGAGGATATGTTCGATCGTGTTCAATGGACTACCAGGGATGTCACGATCATCATCTTTTTATGGAAACATTTGAGGCATTATATGGGAAGTGGATTCAGAATCTAGTTTTTTGGGATGAAGTAATTGAAAGAAAGTTTATGGGGACGAAATTAGAAGAATAAGTGGCTAAGAATGTGAATATGATCTAACATCACATGAGAATATCTCAGAGTAGGATTAAAAATTATGTCGATAATAAGAGGAATGACTTCTCTTTCTAGGTAGGTGACAATGTTAGGCATAAACTATATCCTTGGAAAGGGATGATGTGTTTTGTTAAGAAAGGGAAACTAAGTCTGTGGTTCATTGGTCCTTTTGAAATCTTGGATAATGTTGGAACAATTTCATACCGAGTAGCTTTGCCTCCGGGTTTTCATCAGGAATACAATGTTTTTCATGTTTCGATGTTGAGGATGTATGTGATAGATTCATCACATGTCTTGAGCCCAGAAGTAGTTAAGCTGTAAGAGAACCTTTCTTATAAAGACACCAATTCAGATCCTCGATTGAAGGGAACATGTATTTCAGTATAAGGAAATCCACAAGGTAATGGTTTTTTTTGTGAAACTATATGGTAGAAGAAGCAACATGAGAGTCTGAAAATACTATGAGGGAAAGGTACCCTCACTTGTTTAATGAGTAAATAAAATTACAAAGACGCAAATTCTAGAAGGTGGGTATAATGTAACACCTCAAGGTTTTAACAATAAATTGAATCCTAGAATATTTGATTTATGTTGATATTTATAAATATCATTTAATCGTAATTTAGTAGATTCTATGTTTTGAATTTTGAAAAACAGCCATCTACAATTGTGTTTAGTAAGTCATTTGGAGTCTAATAAATCCAACTAGGTTTTTTTGAATATTAAAAAACCTGTATGAATAGTAATATGACCCAAATAAATAGTAAATTGTGTTATTATTTTTTTCTTAGGATATAAGATAATTAATTTTTGGTTAATTTTAAAATGTGATTTAAAAGAAGTTATAGAATTTAAATTGTTAATTTTTTAATTAAGTATGATTTTGTTTAAAAATATAATTACAATTATTTAGAATATTATTTTTAAAAAATTAATTTCATTTTTGAATTATTCAAGTTGAAAAATGGTAAGGTTAAATTTTTTGTATTTTTTCGAAACAGTTTATTTCTTAGTGAATAGTAAACAAATAAAGTTTTGAGTTTCAGTGTGTTAATTACATCATTTATGATGTAATAAATCTGGTTGACTTGTGCATTGTAAAATAAGTTATGATGCGTCCCTAGTGGCTTATTCCATGGGAAAATACCATGGGCAAGCCCACAGTTGGGAAATAACACTAATCAGGTGTCCCTTGGAAGTAATTAAAATATTTCCTATCTTTTTCTATAAATACCAACCCATTCCTTCATTAACATCATTAAAAATTCCTCATCAATGAATATATGCCCCCTTACCTCCCTAGTAGTCCTCCCATGGTTTCCTCAATCCCCAACATTCCATCCTTCATGTTATAGGAGTTATTGTACAAGGAAAGAAAATTCTCATTTTCTTTCTTTTTTCCATTCAAGTTATCTTTTTTGTGGTATAACATTCATGTTTCTATACCATGTACTTATTTCTTTATTATTATAATGTATTTTGATTAATTTTAGGATTTGTTACCCTTGTCCCCTGTCCTTTTAATATTTTCAATAACCATGTTGAATAATTGTTAAGTTGTAGAATGTTTGTAAGGGAATTCTCAATTTTTCTTTTATTTTGAGTTTCATTATTTTCTTAATATTTACTCATAACCTCCTACCCAAGAGGCAAGAAATATCTTGAAATCATTTATATTATATATTTTCACTTGTTCATGGAAAATTCAACATCATTATTCTTCTCCTCTCCATCTTATTCAAGAATTAGAACATTGTCAATGATGTGTCGAATTACCGACATCGTGGGCGATGCGATTTCAATTTTAATTAACTCTTTAAAGTATGGTCATGAAACAATTTTTATGGTTGAACCATTATATAATACGTGTATTATTTCTGATTAATGGTTTTGGAATTCTTTTTTACAAAATTTTTTAATTTATAAAACTAAATGAGGACGTTATTATCAAAGAACCACCAAAATATTCTAAACGAACATCACTAATGTTTTAACTTATGAATCGTCATAATGTAATAATTAAAAATGATTAATGGTATAATTTATGTTTTTGAAAATATATAAATATTACTCCATTCCAATTCTATAGTTTCACTTCCAATTGTCAAGAAATATCCATCATGAATTGATCATGAAAATCATGTAAAGAACTCACCCAAAACAGTGCCACGAAAAAAATAATATTAATTAAAGGGTGAAATGATTTAGTGAAATGATCAAATAAGTTATGATAAATATGGATATCATTATTTAATGTGCTAATAACACTCTTCTAAATATTATTCAAGAGTTATAATGGAGTTTGAATAATGAAAAACCCAAGGTAAGGGAATTCTTAACATGATTTCCATTCTTTTGGTTAGCCTTATTCTTCATTATTTATGTTGTATTTAAAATATTTGTGTGATAAATTATGATTATAATATGTTTAATTATGTTTATTTATGTAGTATATATATATTACATCCACTCTATTATGTCTCACCTCAATTATATGACATTTATAAGGAAATTCTTAACCATATTTTCATTCATTGGGTTAACCTTATTCTTTATTCTTTATGTGGTATTTAAATTGTTTCTGTGATGACTTCTAATTATAATATGATTAATTATGGGTATTTACAATGTATATAAATATTAGATCCAATATATTATGTCTCACATTAATTATCTGACATTTAAAAGGGATGTTTCTTTTAAAATTCCTCTTTTAAAATTCTATTTTACCAAATTCAAAAGTAAGTTTTTTATGTAATTATTCCTGATGTATGATTATGTTCTGGTTCATGGGCATTGTTTTTGATGAAGGGTGGGACCTATATTTCACTCCAATTCATTGGGTATGTTTATGTTGGAGGTTGTTCATATGGTTACTCCAAGTGTAACTACAATGGTTACACAATTTTTAAGGTAGCTGTCACGGTTACAAATTATAATGTAGCCGAGAGGGTTACAAGATTATGTAAGAAATTTCGACATATAGCTTTATGATTATATTTATGTTCTCATGTTTTGTGTGGATCATTTTTAAATCTCATGTTTTACAAGGTAATAAAATATGGGTGACAAGCATTTATTTTGAAAATGTTTTTATACGTTACAAGTATTCATGGACTAGTGGGCTCTTTCCTTCTTTTACATCCCCTACTAAGCCTTTTGTGATCATCCCATGTTTTTTTAAATTATTTTCACTGGTCATAAAGAAGTTTCAGAAAAATAAGGAAGACAAGTTAAATTATTGAAGTATTTTTAAGGAAATCAGTTTTTAGGATTTAATATTTTATATTTGAAAAAAATGGAAACTATTTTTTTGGTATCCACTCTATAAAAATGTGTAAGGTTATGAATGTATTATGTCCCAACTCTATAATTCCATAAACATTAATATATCCTCAATGTTAAAGGAAGTTATTTATTTTCTAAAATCATGATTATTTAATGTAGTAATGTCGGGTCCTTATACTATCAATCAGAGTAATTTTAAAATAATAATGCCTTAATCTGAGAAATTAAAAGTAATGAAAAAGAGAACCCTTATCATCAAAAAAGTGATGTGATGCTAAAGGCCCCATTTATCAACACTTTTATTTATTGTTCTCAGAAAGTCCCCCTTTATCTCCAATTTTTGTAGTAATGATAAAGGGGTCATATATGATGTCTAAAACTAAATCACTAATTATGGGGTATATTATTAGTTATTCATTTTTAGCACTCATAACGTTCATGAAACATAAGTTGAACTAAAGCAGCCCATGTTGTATCCCAATAACAACAAACCACATCAAAAAACAAATAGGAATAAAAATTTACATAAAACAAAAAAGAAAAAAAGATACTTTCTCTTCATTTTAATTTTATATTTATATAAAAAATATTTACATCGATGTTCTATTTACAATGAATCAAAAATAATTGAAATTTATATATAAAAGCATATCTGTTATAGTAGGGTTTCTCTAAAATTCAAAACCCACAGAAAATCATGTCCTTATAAAAAACCAATGTTGATTTTGATAAATGTAAATAAAAAATTATAACTTTAATGATATATAATCCACAAATTATAAATTATATTATTAAATATTGTATATACTGTTGATAGCATCATTTATACTAATAATTATATTATTAATGATTAGGTTATAAATTTTAAATTAATTACTAATTGTTAATTATATTATTATTAAATGATTAAAAACAATCTAAACTCATTTTCTTGATTTTGGATTTATGACTTCTGTTTAAATCATAAATGCCCATTCTATATTGAAAATATGATCTTTCATTCAAAGTAACCACATCATGTGTCAAATTGATGTGCAGTTGATTGTGAAACATCATCAGTGAATTACATATCATTTCATTATTGTTGAAAAAACAATCCAATATATTTTTCTTAGTTTTGTCTAATGAAATGTGTTTTAAACCAAAATAAATCATTTATATTGAAAAAACACACAACAGGTCAGACTGGCCACATTGTGTGTTTTATGGTAACGTGGTCAGTTCCTTTAGGTCAAAAATGAATTATGGATTGTTTCAAAAATTATTTGAAATAATCCAAACTTTTTCAATCAATTTTGGATATTTTATGTTTTTTGTAAACTAAAATGCCACTTTTATACAAATATCATACATTTTTGAGTCATATTGACCAAATCATGTGTCATATTGCGATTTTATCAAATCATAGATGTCATAAATAAATTATGGGTTGTTATCCTAAATATTGAAAATAATATGAGTTTTTTTTTAGTTTTTTAATAATTAAAACCTGTTTTAAACATAAATGAAACTTTTATAGTGAAATCACACACTGCATGTCATACCGACCATATATTGTGTTAAATTGAACTGTTGATAATTCCTACAACAAAAAATAGATTTCGGTAACTTTTTCCCTACTGTTTGAAAAAATTAGCATATTTTCTCAGTTTTAGCTAGTGACTCACGTTTTAAACTAAAATTTCACTTCTATATTGACAGCACATAGTTCAAGTCATACCAGCCATAATTTTTTTTGTAATGATGTGTGGGAAACTACAACATGTCCCAAATGAATTATGGATCGTTTTCTTAGAGTTTTAAAACAACCCAATATCTTTTCTTGGGTTTGGCTAGTTTAATGTGTTTTAAACAAACATTAAACCTTTATATTAAAAATGCACACATTGAGTCATTCTATCCAAATCATCTATCAGATTGAAATGAGATCAATATGAACTCATAAAAAATGAATTATGGACAATTTTTCTGATGATAAAAAAATTATCAGTACTCATTTTATCAGTTTTCATAGTGTGATAATTGTCTTAAAGTAAAATAGAAATTTTATATAGAAAACCTGAACATAGATTCATATTTACCACATTGTGTGTCATGCTAATTTGATGTCAATTGATACATATAAAAAATCATTTATGTATCTTTTATATAAATATTGAAAACAATATGAGGATGTATTCTCTGTTTTGGGTATCTGATGCATGTTCTAAAATAAAATGGAACTTTTATATAGGAAAACACACTATGAGAAATACCATTCACATAATGTGATGGATATATGTACAATAAATTTTTTCACATCATATAAGAATTATGGATCCTTATAATAATGATAGAAAATCATCAGACCATATATTCTTGATTTTTTCTGGTGAAACACATTTGAAACGTAAATAGAATTATTATATTAAAAACCAGAAAACAGGTCATTCTAAAAACAAAATGTTATGGATTTAGGTTTGGTAAATTTTTACACATAAAAATGAATTATGGATCATTTTCAACTTGTTTTAATACAATTTGACCTCATTTACATGGTTTTGTATATGTGGCATGCATTTTAAAATAAAATGAAACATTTATATTGAAAACACTCACTTTTAGTCTTTGGAATCATATCATGTTTCTGATTGATGTTTTTTCAGTTTTTACCCATTAAAATTTAATTATGTATCGTTTTTCTAATGTTTTAAAGATACCTATGATGATTTTCTCAATTTTTTATGTGATGCATGTTTTAAACTAAAATTTTACTTTTATAATGAAAAAATGTACTTCAAGTCATACTGACCACATCATGTCTTAAATTTTTGAAATATCTAATCCTAAATTTCAAAAATGAATTATATATCATTTTCTAGAATTTTTAAAACTATACAAGACCATTTTCATGGGGTTTTTTATGTGACCAAAATTTGAAACTAAAAAGATACTTTTATATTTAAGACACAAAAATCAAATGGTGAGGCTATGATCATTGGATAAGCATCCCCATAGTTGGTAATACACCATTATATTTTGGGGGATAAGTATCCTCATGCCATTTACCTATCACCATTATCTTAGTTGCAGCCTCAATGTCTAATCTCTTATGAGAATGAAGAGCTTTAGAGATGTCACCATCTCTTCCAGAATCTGCAGTGTGTAAACCTCCATTATGATTCTCATTGAGTAATAGGTAAAAAATAATGTAAAATAATGATACAAATTCTCATCATCTAAAACATGTCTCAATGTTAATATACTATACTAGATCACAAACATAATATGTAATCACATGAACATGAAGGTGGAAAACATTCTGACTCTATGTACATTACACACTCAAATATACATAAATTTACTTATTCTTTTGAGAAAATAGATTGTTATAAATATTAGTATTATAATGAAATTATCATGAAATAAATATAAAAAAATATTTACAAATAAATTATAATTACCTTCTTCAGGATTCTACTCTTTTTATGTTATATAATATCATAAAATAAATTTTTAAATGTAATATGCCCAATCCCTATCACTATTTGGCTTCTAATACTGCTAAAAAATTGAATATAATAAGAACTTTCCTTGAAATATGTTTTTATATTTAAATACTAATATATATATTTGAAAATTCATAGGCTTATTATGTTCATTCATGGAACTCAGTCCATGATTTAGTATATATTTATAGATCTCCATATCATAACAAAAATCCCATTGAAACCCAATCTAAAAAATATATCTCGATGTTTATCGATCAAAAATTGATATCAAAGCATTAAATAATCATAATATATATCAAGTGTGATCAGTTTTTTGGAAATTCATGCATTTCTTCCCAAAAAACATTTATTGTATCCAAATTGATTAGGTTAAAAATCCAATGATTCATAAATAACAATAGGTAATGAAAAAAATGAAAATTTTATTTTATATTACTATATTGTATAAATTTACCCTTGCATAGTAGGAATCAAGATTAGTATTCCTTTAATTATTCTCTTTAAAAATTCACTAATTGTGGATCATTTTTCATTAAAATATCTATCAATTCAATTGATGTTTTTTAAAAATTATACAGGGATTAATGAGTCCAAGACTAAATTCATAGGGGTTTCCCTTTATATAGTAGTAATATATATTCCTAAGGAAATTATTGATAGATATTATCTATAAGGAACAAAATAAATAATTTTTTTGGAAATACATATTATGAAAATATACCTCATATAGGTATTCACAACCAAGAATCCCAACCATTGAAACATGAAAATATCATCTATACTCTCTAGACTATACATGTCTGTAGTAGAGTTTCCAAATATTTATTATTTATATTAAATGTAGGATATATTTCCATATTTGAATGTTGTTTCTATATAAAAATTTAATATTAATATATGTGGTAGTGGAACTATTTGGGTGAAGGTACTCTCAGAAGGTACTTATTCGTTCTTAGACTATCCCCTTGATTGTCTTGATTCTACCTTCTATTTCTCCTTAATTTTATCCTCTTATAATACCATGTCCCATTTCATAACATTCTATTCAAATGATAACGTTTTCTCATTTTAAAAAAAATTGTTAAGGAAATAACTCATGTATCATTATAAGATTAGAGTTTCCCTCTATAGAAATAACAATAGTATTGTCGACCATGGTAACATTATGATCATCAAGAGGAATAAACAACTCAACAAAAGACCCTTGAGATACTTAATTCCACACAGTCATGTGAGATTTTTTTTATTTTTTATTGTGTATCATTTCTCCTATGATATTATACACTATACCCTTCAAAATAAGGATATGTGTGGGAATTCAATGAAATAAATCACATACAACTTCATCTTGGATAAATTTAGTAATATAAAGTTACCATAAGTTGATTTATTAAAATTTAGGAGAGATATTAATGAAAAAATTGATTACCTAGGGTAAGTTAGGTGGGTGGGGGAATCTATATCCTCAAATCTAGTGGGGTCATTTGTATCTTGATGAACAGATTCGTTTCCACTACTAGTTATCTTTGTTCCTTTTGTATATATTGGTCCACAAAACCCATCATGAAAATGTTATATTTCATGGAATCTATTTGTGCCTACATGATTTTTATATACTTGTTAAATCATTATAGAATTTCTTCTAAAAATATATTCTAGGTGAAACTCCAGAACCATTACCACTAATGCATCCAAATTTTACAAGAGGATTAAAAACTACAAAAATTAGTTTTTCCTTATGTACATTTGATTTCTATTATTCTATCTAAATCATATAAAAACCTAAATAAAATACATAGAAATTTTAATAAAATAATATTATAAATCATTAAAAATTAATGTTATGTCATAATTACACATAAATACCAAACTTCATGTTTTTTCACCATCCTTTTGACCCTATTATGTGGGCCACCATCCATAGAACATTATGTGTTATAGGAGAGGAATTATATTTTGATTCAATAATATTAATATAACAAAAGTAACATATGTTTTATCATATCACAAAAAAAATTATTCTAGAATTAAAAAAATCCATTTTCTTCTCATGTGAATCATACACCATCGGTGATTTATGGTAGGGGTAAATTGGTTTTGATGCACATTGCTTAATTTCCACACTCCTTATCTATTTTTTATTTAATTTTTTTATTCAAACTGGATAAAATTAATATTTTCAATAAAAACATTATCTATTACAATGAACAATAAATTGGTCATCATCATGGAAACTAATGAAATATTTACATGTTTCTTGGTTTATAATGTGTTCATGCATAATTATTGGGTGGGGGGGTTTAAATTCCCCACAACATATCTAAGATGATACATTCTAAGAGGTGTCTCAAAAACTATATGATTTTTTAGAGACAATTAATACATATTTAGTATAGAAGTAATCTATAATTAATGAAATGAACAAGAGATAATGAAAATTAAATCCATGTTTTTTGTAAAATTGAAAAAGTGTATGACAAAATATCCTCAATTTCGTCTCATGTGGGTTTCATCAATGTTGGAATGAAATTTTTTCATGTATCTATATCAATTGAAACATAAATTATTATTCTAATCCAAATACAAATAATGAATAGTACCTTTTTAGGGTAAATAGGTTGGCGTCATTGATTTCATCCAACATGAAATTTTATAAATGTTCATATTTCCTTAATAATTATTGTTAAAATGATGATTATATGTAATTATTTTTTTATCAATATGATTTGATGCCCTAAAAAATCCATAGTTTTAGCATCAAAAGTTAGTTCTCCTTTGGGTTTTGTATCATTATCATGTGAAGAAGTCAATAGATAATTTGGTTGTTAAAATTTTAATTTAGATTATGTAAATGTATTATAGATCACATTATATTATAAGGAAAATCATAATATGTCAAAAAAATATTTAATCATCTCATCAAACTCTCTCTTTCATCATTAAAGGGTGAAGGGATATAGATCATCTATTGAGTAACTAAATCCAATATTTATGGACCCCTCAAACATACAACACATTTTTTACATTGGGATGACAATAAAATGATTGTTATCTCCCAATACAAGTGTTATCCTTCATTGAATTCTCTTCAGACCCTATTGTTGTTTACATCACCAACGAGACAATTGAACAATTCTTGTTTTCTGAATATGAGAAATAAAATACTTGCACTTCATATGATTACATTATGAATGGATTATCCTTATAACCTTCCAATGAAAATATACCTTCAGGAAGCCTAATTCATAATTAGTAACTACATGCCTATCATCAACTCATTTACAGTGTAAAATAAACACTTGAAATATTGTATAATTCAACTCGAATATCTGTTTGATAATGTCACAAAAACATAGACTCGTATAAATTGGATTTTTATCCATGGAACTGGATAAATGCATCAGTTCCACCACATGAATAAATGTAACACCTAGATGTTTTTGAAAATAAATTAATGTTCGATAGCGTATTTGACATGCAACATCAATATTAAACAACCCATGATATATATAACCGTTATAGGCTACCCCTAAAATCTGATGATTTTAATAATAATAAAAAATTTAGGATATATATATATATATCATAAAAAATATAAATTATTTATCAATTTTAATAAATAATCAATCAATTTGTTAATGTTATTTTATACATCAAAAAAATGATTTCTTCAAAAAAGGATTTTAATTATTTTCATAAAAACTATTAAAATTAGTTTTTGGATATTTTATAAAATTTATTTGGAAACATGATCTTTATTTTTTAAATTTGTATATCAAAAATACTTTTTTCTTAAATTTGCGAAAATATTGATTATAAGTGAGAGTGAAAGATACATATTTTTACAAACATGTCTTTTCATTTCAAAAAATAATTAAATTTAAAATTTCCATTATGTATTGAATATGATTTATGGAAATTAATTTTTTTTTAATTATACATAGTTAACATAATTTGTTTCGAATAAACTTCACATTGTATTTTCGTATACGTGTTTCTTTGTGTTAAAAATAGATATTTTCTTAAAACTCGTTTTTAAATTTCATATTATATCCCCATTTAAATTAAGTAAAACCCCTAATGAAAGATGAATTCAAATAAATGTATAGATAATATATCAAAAAGTATTATTTTATATAAATAAAAATATTATTAATATTTATAGATTTAATATGAATTCTTATTTTCCTTGAAAAATACACTACATTAAAACCCACTTTTTCATTATGTCCATGGGGGTAATTCGAAATTAAATTTTAAAAATTATGTGAAATAAATTTGGTATAATAGATTTCATATTTTTAATCATCATAATTTATGTTATCTAAATAGTTGAACTTAATTTTTGACAATAATTAATATTATAAATAGTAAAAACAAATTATAAAGATTAAGGTGAAAATGGGTTTACTGGGAGATTAAAATAAAAATTTAATTTAAAAATGACAGAGAAACATTTGTAAAATATATTTAATGGAATAATGTAGTACATATAATTTATAATTACCTATAATTATGAATTTTTGAGCTTTTTGGTTTTTGTAAAAAATTGTAAAATCTTATTATTTTTAAAAATTATAATTGCACCATTCCCCTCACTTTTAAAATTACACCATATCTCTTATATTATTCATACATTAAAATGTTTTTTTGGCCATTAATTAACCAAATAAATTGGAAAATTCAATAATGTCACTTAGGAAGTATTTTCTGGTTTTAAATCCATTCTATAAATATTTGGACCTAGCTGACTAAGAAGGTAATGGATTTTCTGTGTTGTCTAATGTTGTCAAGGTAGTTTTTGAAGGATTAAACTCACCTCAAATTGTATTGGAAAACATTTTATTGAGGTTTCTTTTCAAAATAATTGAACTCTTGATTTGTAAATAATTAAAATCACAATGAAATTCCATTATAATGAGATGAATCTATTTTGAAAGGAGTGTTTTGGATCAGACTCACTTCGGGACTAACTCAAATTGAAAACATCTTACTAAATGTTAATAGACATGAGATTCACTCTAAATATGATTAGAAAGAAGTGTTTGTTTTTCTATAAAATTATATACTCAGTAACTACAATGTCATTTTGTGATGATGCTATGGTGATTTTTACTACAAATAAATCATGAGTTGGATTGAGAACATATTATACATTCTTGTTGGAAGAATGGAGGAGTGAAATGTATGGTGATTCTGATTTAAAAGGTGGTGCCAACTTGAAATGTCATGCCAAATTAGAAGTGCTGCCAATTGAAAAGTGGTCCCTATTAGAGAGGTGATTCTAATTAAAGTGGTTGTATTGATTTAATAAGTGGAAATTATTTACAATATCATCATGTATTATATCATATGATATAAAAACACATCATTCTCAGAATGATCAGAAATAGGAGAATCATACTCTGCCTGGTCATATTCTGAAGTGATCATATCCAGGATGATTGGAATTGGGAAATTCATATCTATAATTATCATACGTAGGCTAATCTAACTTAGAAATGTCCTAATCTACATATTATAATCAGACTTAGTTGAATGGCTGTTTGAATTGATGAAATAAGAGATAGATGAACACCAATTTAATTTAAAATGTTCTTTTTTATGTTGGTTAAGAGAATAAATGTATAAGATGACAACAAATTTAGTCAAAAATAGAAAAAGGGTTTAATTTTGTAGTTTTGAAGAATTTTTCGACGAAAATAGATTGTTGAATGAATTTTCAAGGGGGATCTTAACAATCAAATACATGATTTTGATTCAAATCGGTTCTGAGAATTATATTCAATAATTTTATTGAGACAATCAGACTCATATCATTAGACCCATGTATTGATTACAATTTTAATCATACTGACAATTTAAATGGGATATCGGAGAAAAATAATTGATGATTTTAGAAGTTTCATTAAAAATCTAGTAGTATTGACGTAGTCATAATTAATCTGAGATTTTTTTTGAGAACTTCATATTTTTATGAATTTATGTGAGAGGGAATGATTTTGGCATTCCCACCTAAACCTATTCCAGGTCAACTATAAAATTCCAAATGTACATTATACATGGATGTCAACGTAGTACTATTCACTACATTAGAGATAGAGGCTCTGAGTTTCTGTGAGTGGAAGTGATTCCATTTTGATCAGATATTGAAGTAGATTTAAAATTTATGTGAAAGGTAAAAGGCATGATCACAATGGGGTCTTCAGATGATCATTTTACATTGAATTTATTATACTCATCTTGTCATCATATTCAATGTTTCATTTTTATTTAGCTAATAATTGTATCGAGGTTGATTGATCGGCTTCAGTATTTCCATATTGAGTTTCTCAGACTAAGGAAGTGTCATTATGAGTTTATTGTACTCAGATATTGAAGTGGTGTTGATTCATTTCAATTTTAATCTATCATAATATCAAACTAACAGAATTTTACAAATTATTATCAGAATCTAAGGAATCGGAATGGGAAATTCACACCCAATGAAATCAGGTTGAGTTTTTCATAACAATGTCTTAGATGTTCTTACGTTTCTTCGGGGTAAGGAATTGACAAATTTTATTTCAATTATGTACACTTATAGAATTTAAAATAAGCTCATGTAACATGAATTGTTACAAAAACATTTTATTACCCAATTTGTGTTAAGAGGGTGCACACACACTTTTCGATTATCTTCAAAGTGATACATGATGGAAAGTGCATGTCCAATTTTTTAGGTAATCCAAGGATTGTTTTCTAGTATATTTTAGAATATTTTATTTTCTATAAACCATTCCAAGGACATATCTATTCATATTGAATATTAAACCATGTAAATACCTATGTTCCTTTGGATGTGTGTTTGTTTTGTTTTTATAAAAGAATTGAATCATTAATGGGAGGTGAATGTTATTTCAATTAAAAGGAAACATAAAAGAAAAAGTATCACTAATTTCCCCTCCCACCTATCATTGATACCAATACACTATCAAGGATCATACAAGTGGTATTAGAGGGTTGGTTCCCTTTGATATTCCTTATTGATAGAGAATATGACCTTTGTGAATAGTAATGGTATTCTTGTTGTCAATTGAATGAATTGTCATATACTGAAGGATGGAATGTTTCATTATATTATGTCTATTAGTTATGATGTTTTTGAAGATAAAAAAGTTGGTTTTCCACCAATTGATGTTAAATATCATCCTACATCTATTGATATGAATAATCTAGAAAATGATGGAATGGACAAGAATGTTATACAATCATTTCTTTTTAAAAGGGAATTCTAATGAGTGATATGTGTTTCCATATACAAACATATATGGGAAAAATTTAAATACAAAATTTAATGAAATAAAAAATTTAGGAAGAAAAAACATCAAATCCGGAGATTGAATTATGAATACATGAAGACGGGTGAGAAAAAAAATTTTGGTAATTTTTTACAAGGGTGAATGTTATTGTGAGTACTATTAGATTCCTTTGTGAAAATGTGGATGAATCTATAGTTGGTGAAAATATCATGAGAATATTACTTTAGAAAATTGATTGAAATGTTTATTCATTATATGATATATATCCTAAAACATTACTTATTGTAGATTTTCATAGCACTGTAATCACTAATGAAATGATAAGTTGGAAATTTATAGAGAAAAATAAAAATATGATAACGAAACGTTTTTCAAGGTGGTGAATAAAAAAATTTGAATAAGATAATTTTTGTAGAAGAATATGGATATTATAACTATGAAGAAAAGTTATGTAAAAGTCTCAATGATATTTTATCCTTGTTTTCGATGAATGTGAAAAGAGATACATGTAAATAAAAAGGTAAAATTACTTTTAAATATTTTTAATCTGGAGGTGTTGGACACTTTGCAGACAATTTTCCTTGAATAAATTATGGGGGGGATAGTGATAAATTAGAACTAACGAAATGAAGATCATAGAAGAAACATATTTATAAAATAATGTTATATTCCATAGGGAATGAAAATAAACTCTTCAAATCCAAGAGAAGAAGTTTCTTTTCTAATGATGATGAAGAAGAATGATGTGATGCTTAATCCGAAAAATCATTTGATTATGGTATTAAGAACACATTTATAGATTAGTGAATGATGAAGAATATGGAAGCCACAGTTTTGAAGAAGAGGAAACTCAACATGAAATAAATTTGAATGAAGTGTTGTATGAATGAATTATAAAGATCAAAAGACTTGAAAATCAAAACAAAAATATGGAAGATGAATGCACATACAAAAAATAATTTTTTACATAAGTAAAAGAAAACATGGTGAAGAAGATTTATAATTTGAAGAAGTATCTTGGGGAAGAAAATAATCGTAATGAGAATTTGGAATAATTTCAACGGAAAGATAATATTATTTGGAACATGTTTAACAAAAGATATCTAAAGATGGATAATAAAAACACAAGTTTCCAAAAACTATATCACTGATTATTGCGATAATTATTGAAATGTTAAACTAGAGGAAGTCCAATAAATTCTACCTTTAAATAGTGAGAATAATAATGGAGTTGTTTATTTAAGGAATAATGTTTTTAATGTTCTATATGTGCAAAATACCATAAATTATGGGAATTATAAGGTCTCAAAGAAACCAGAGTCCTAAAATCATTTGATACAATATGTGTCTAGGAAGCTTTCCAACTAATCTAATTTCAATATGGCTAGATAGAAGAATATGAATCCAACTAAAAATGATAGTTTTGGTATCTTAGAATGGAAATATAAGGTAGTAAAATCAATATATTATTATAATTTGTATCATAATGGACGTTTCAGTAGAAAATACTCATTTTATAGCTATTTATTGTATTACAGGGGATTCAAACACACCACAAGAATGTCTTGGATCAATCAAAATCATCACTATTATCCCACATGTTATGAAATTTAAATATTCATTGGGTTTCAATCTCATTAAAGAATGAAGAATGTGAAAGTTTCTGAGAAGAATCCTACAAATAGTTGAATACAGATTGGAAATTGGTTCTAGCCCCTAGAAACTATTTTTGAGAGATGTGATCAACCTGTACATCTTGAAAAATGATGTATTGGTTTGTTACCATCTCAAAAAAAGATTCTTAATTCTCAAAATCCTACGGTAAAGAAATAAAATAAAGTAGAAAAAGATCTTTTTTATGTAATTTCATTGAAATACCTAATAGGACAAGATCCTTGTATACTTGATAGTGGGTGTTCCTAACATATGATAAGTGATATTAAATTATTGAATGAGGTGAATGATTTTAATTAAAGAACTAGGACATTTGAAATGATGAATATTTGGAAATTAATGGTGTTGGTTTAGCCATCATTGGAATATAATTGATGAAATCAAATAAAATTTGGATGTTATGGGCTAAAACAAAATATAATAAGTGTTTCACAATTTTGTGATGGGGGTAATAATGTTATCTTCAAAACAGATGGGTTATTTTTTGTGAAAAGTGAAGATGCTGGAATGTTAGTTACATGAGGAAAACCTAGAAAAGGAAACATTTTTCTAGTTGGTGGGATACAAAACTCGTCTCACATGAGCATGGTTTAAGGGAATCAATTATGGCTTAAGTGGATAAGACATGTGGGGAAGAGAAACATGTTCATGTTATATAATAGTAATAATGTCTAGGACACTCTTGACATTCCTTGAATAATATATTGGTGTTTTATTATCTATGAGAAATGACATATTATAAATTTTGTGTATAAGGAAGTTGAAATTTGTTCAAAACAACCCTTTGAGAAGATTCATTATGATGTATGTGGGCCAATGAGAAAACCATAAAAAGTAAGTTATAATTAATTCTCAACTTTCATTGATGATTTTACTCACATTACATTTGTTAGGTATATAAAACACCAATAATATGATTTGAAAATGTTTAAATGATTCAAAAGCAAAGCTAGTAAAGAATGAGATTATTCAGTGAATAAGTTAAGAACAAAAAATGTTGGTGAATATAAGAGTGGATATTTCGAAAGCTACATTGAGATGCATTGAATTCAGTATGATTATATCTCCACATAAACTCCTAAACAAAATGGGGTTTCTAAATTAAAGAACAAAATCATGTTTGAAATTTGAATAACCATTTTACATGAACATGGACTTTCTCATTACTTTTGGAGGCATGCCAAGAGTACTACTATTTACATTCAATACTGTTGCCTCTATAGTTATGAATTATATACTACTCTATATGAATTTTTTATGGAATAAATCTATGTCTGATGCACCATAAAGTGTTTAGGATTCCATGCATTGACGATGGAGTCTTTCTTAGATATTATCTAAAAGGAAGAGGAAATTGATGCTTCAAGAAAAAAACAAAGATAATTTCCGATTCGGTTGATGGTAATGTAATTGAAAAATAAAGGGATGATAATGATGATCAGACAAATAAAGAAATTGGTTATGTTGAAGAAATAATTTCTAATAAGGATTTTGATAATTGTATTCCTTCTAATAAAGATGAATTGGCCTCATCCATTTTATGATATGAATATTATTCTCAAAAAACTAATCACAGAATGAGGAATCAAGTGGAATTATAGATTATAATTGGTAATCAACATCATAAGGTTCAAACTATAAGAACAAAAAAATAATAAATATACTTCATTTTGTTCAAATGTGGAACCAAATGATGTGATTGAAGGTTTTGAGCATCCAAAATGGGTTCAATCCATGAATGAAAATTAAACCAGAATGAAAAGAACAATACATTGTATCTCATACTTAATCATGAAATAATAATCTTCATTGGAATAAAATGTGTTATCTAGACTAGATGAATGAGGAAGGTGAAGTTATAAGTAAAAAAAGAAACATTGGTTTGAGAAGGGTATTTAAACATTGTAGGAATTATTTTTGATGAAACCTTATCTTTGGTGTCCATATTCTAAAACATTAGAGTGATTCCTTCTATTTCAACACAATGAGGATAAAAGATCAATAAAATAGATGAAAAATCAACATTCCTAAATGGTGACCTTGAACATGATGTTTATATTGAACATCCATGAGGATTTTTTATAGGGAAAGATTAAATTTATGTCTGATGACTGAATACAGATTTGTATGGGATTGAAGAGGCTCCAATGGAATGAAATTACAAATTTGATACATGTTTAATAATGTTGAATTTATTTAATGGAAGAGTATATAAAAATATTTATATTAAATAAAGTTAATATTATTCCCTCATTTGGATTGTTTATGTTAATGATATTGTCTTTATTATGAATGATGAAATCTGTTGTAAAAGATTTGATGAACAAATGAAGATGTTATTTGAAATGATTATACTAGGGGAAATTAAACTCTTTCATGGGTTACAAATCATGCATAAAAAAGAATGCATTTTTATTTCTCAAGAAATAAACCTAATGAAATTCTAAATAGTTTCATCATGAAAACTGTGAAACTATTTCCACAAAAATTTAATTGCAAAAAAATATACATAATGATGGAAATATAAAATAATTGGATCATAAAGAGTATTGTAATATGATTAGATGCTCACTATATTTGACTACCTCAAACCCGACATTGTTTATGTTGTTACCTTATGTGGAAGATTTTAGAGTGTTTCAAAAGATTCACATCTTATTTCTAGAATTAGATTTCTCAGATACATCAAAGGCACAACTAAATTGAGGATCAGGTATTATATCTTCGATAGTATTGTTTTTTGGTATTCACATATATATTAGGCAAGAATAATTGATTATAGGATATCCACCTTTGGTGGAGTATAATTTATGGGAAATAATTGTATTTGTTTTCACTCAAAGAAAAAGAATTTAGTAACTCTCAGTATGGATGTTGTTATTTTTGTTGCTGATACTCAAGTCGCTAGTCAAATTTTGTGGATGAGAACTCAATTAGAATATCTACTTGATTATGTGAAGTTACACTCGCTCTTAGGGTTTGACTATCAATGATCAATCAATATCACCTAGAATCTAGTTCATCATTCTTGTTTAAAACATGTTAATATCCAATATGATTTCATAAAAGAGCATGTGGAATGAAATGAATCGATGCTATAAAATGTCTTAACATCATAAAAAGTGGTTGAAATTTTCAAAAACCCTTTGGTGAAGGAATCATTCTCAAAATTGAGGTTGAACATGGGAGTCTATCCACTTTATCTTCAAGGCTTAGGTATGTGGTCCTATCCCCTCTCTCGTATTACCTTCAGATTCCATTTTCAAGGGATGAATTTTATTGTTTCATAAATCCTTTAATACATGATATATGAAATATTTGTGTGTATGATGTGAGTTCAACAACACTTTGTTGTTAAACTATTCTTATTCTATGGTGGAGTGGTTATAGGAAATTATTGTTTTGAATTATAGGAAGAAAGAAGAAAATATAAGGATGGAAAAGAATGAGTTTTCCATATTCACTACTTTTGGACTGCATGGTTTTTTTATCAATGATTCTCATTTCCAATAATTATTTGGATCACTTTGAATTAGAATTATCAATATGTAAACCATTTATTAATAATACAATGTTTAGTGATTTATAAAACATCGTTGGAAAAGTACAAAGGGGGATATTGGTACGAAAATGAAGACGATGAAGGTGATTATTTTTATTTGTTTTCTTTTTTTGTAAAATTATGTTTTGAATGATATAAATCTCCTCACTTTTAATTGGAAAAAATCGTAGTGAGGTGTGTCTTCAAAAGAATCAGACTCATTCGTTATAAAGAATCAAATTCACATTGAAAGTCCATCATAATGAGAAAATCTATTTTAAAATTATTGTTAATGATAAGACACACCTTGGCTCCCACTGAATGTGGAATCACCTTACTGGATGTAAATGGACCTCATATTCACTCTGAATATAACGAGAAAGAAGTGTTTGTTTTTCTATAGAATAAAAGTCTATGTGACTACAATATTATAATTTTGATGATTCATTTCTAATTTTAATTTCATAAAAATAATTAGTTGAATTGAGAACATATAATGAATGAATGATTGAAGAAAGTGGGAGTGAATGGTATGATGATTCTGATTTAAATGGTGGTGGAAATTATGAAGTGGAATTGATTAAAATGTGGTTTCAATTGAAGATGAGATACTGATTTAAGAGATGGTATCGACTGATGAATTGTTGATGATTTATAATATCATCCAATATTCTATTGGATGATATCAAAACTTTTTTTACTTAGAATGATATGAATCAGGAGAATTTTATTGAGGAATATCATATTTAGATGTGAACATATCCAGGTTGACCAACAATAGGATAAATGAACCCAAAATGATTGTACCCAGGACAATAATACTCAGAAATATTGTACTCTGTATATCATAATTAGACTATGTAGAATGGTTTTTCGAATTTTTATAAGAAGAGATATATGAACACTGATTTAGATTCAATTGTTATTTTTTAACTAGGTTAAGAGAATAAATGAATAACATGATAAAAAATGTATTCAATCATTTTAATATGTTCTAATTAATTTGTTTGGATGAGTTTTTGGAAGAAAATATATTCATAAATGTTTTCTTGAGGGGATGATTAACATTCAAATAAAATATTTTTATTACAATTGGTTATGATAATAATACATAGCCATAGGTTTGAGACAATCAATCTTAGATGATCAGAACTATAAATATCAAACAATTTTAATTGTATTGAAAATTGAAATGGGAGTTTGGAGATGAATAGGTGACGATTGTAGACATTTAGAGAGGAATCAATAAGAATTTAAGAAGTCATAATTTATTTGATATTTTAGGGTAAATTTTGATTTTGGGGACTTTAGATAAGCGGGATTTATTTTTGGTTTCTGGCCCAAACCTATTTTGTGTCACTAATAAAAGGTGAAAGGTATGTTGTACTTTATTGATGATGGAATACTATCCAATATAGTAGAGATAGAAGCTCTGAGTTTTCTATTAGAGGATGTGATAATGTTATGTTCCAATATTGAAAAATAATTGACATATATGTGAAAGAGAAGAGGAAAGATCACAACATTGTATTCAAATGATCATCATAATCAGAATATATCATACTCAGTTGGTCATCATATTCAGAATATTCTTTGTATTTGGATGATCTTCAAATCGATCTAGATTAAACAGCTTTGGGATTTCAATATTGGTTTTCTCATTTGGAGGATGTATCATACTAAGTTTATTTTACTTAGAGAGTGAGGTGGTGCTGAGTCATGTCTATTATATTGTTTCAGAAAATCAAACTGAAATACTTGTATTGGGGAGAATTATACTTGGATGAATGAGTCTAGGATAATTTCACCCTGGAAAATCAAACATATATTTTCTTTACAATGTCCAAGAGTTTCATACCTTTCATTTGGGTATGGAATTGAAGAATTGGTTTTCAATGGAATAGATTTATTCAATTGAATATAAGTTCATGTAACATGCGTTGTAAAAAAATCCTCGAACTAACCTATTTTTTAAGATGGTTCACAAGCACTTTTAGATTAACTTCTAAGTTCTATATTAGAGAAAGGGAATATCCTACTCATTGTAATCCATGAATTTTTTTCTTTGTCTCAAAACCATGTTAAAGATGTAGCTATTCATATTGAATTGTTGACTATGTAAACACTAATGTTTATGTGGATGTGTGTTAGTTTTGCTTTTTGTAGGGAATGTAATATTTAACAGGAGGAAACAATTATTTATATTGAAGGGGAAAATAAAATTAAAACTATCATTAATTCATCTCCTTCCCCTATCACTGATACAAATACACTTTCTAGGAACATATAATATATAACTTTGGTATAATCATCATCTGGTGGTCTAATAATTAGTTAAATACATAACTATTTGTTTATTTATTTCTTCTTCAATATCTATCATATATTTTTAAACTATGATCATATTATAAAAATAATATCTAATATATACTGAGAAGTTATTACAGTAATATAATAACATAAATCTATCTCCTCTTATATCAAATAGGATATAAAATTATCATTCATGTTTATGGTGGAGTACCACCTCCTGAACTGATGTCATTCGATTCTATCATCTCCAAACATAGATTTTCTTATGATTTATTTAATGATTATATATATTTTATATTTTTATTACATTTATTCTTTTTGAGTTATGAAATAACACATATTTTTTTTCTTTCCATTCTGTGGGGGATACTATAATGTCACTCCTGTGTAAGGTGAACTATTGCCTCTCAAATCGTTGTGATATTTTTTTCACTAATGCCTTAACTAGAAGGTAATGAGGATAATATTAATGAATATATTTGAAATAAATGAAATAAAAATTATATTCATGATATATTTACTATTCTAAGAAGGTAATATATCATTTTTTTTTACACTGAAAAGTGATAACATCATTTCTATACTTGTGGACTACATCCTCCACGAAGCGATGTGATTCATTTTTATTCTCAAATCACATAATGATATATATAAGTAAATTTAGAGAAATAACATGGTATTTATGATATTATTATAATTCAAGAAGTAAAAAATAATACATACATTTTTTCTATAATTATCATTGAGAAATGGAAATGTTACTCGTGTGTAGGTAGGACATATTATCTCCATAATAATAACATAGATCATTTTTCCTGTTTATTTTTAATTGAACAATTTCTGAATAAATATTATAATTATTTCATGATTATTATCTATATATGTTGAGATAATAACCACTTTATACACAATCAACACACTGAACCTTTTTTATATAATGAACCAAATATCCTCAAAAAACCCAACGTGGACTTAAGATAATAAATATTTAAATATTTTAATATAACTTAATAAAATAAATGATTAATGTATAAGATACTAAAACTATAAAATATAATTAATAAATATACAAAATTGATGTATTATTTTTATAATTGAGTTAATGGACATACAAGGAATATCTAGACTCGGATAAGGGTTTTGTCATCTAAAAAATATTTCTATGAAATATATTCCATGTTCGCCACTTGATTTACTAATGGTGTTTATAATATCCATTTAAAATTTAATATAATTAATTCTTAATACATCATGGAATTTTAGGTTTCATTTTGTATTAATTTATCCTAGGAGACTGACTTGGAAGTTACCATGTGGTTATGATTTTCATAAATCAATGTTTTTCAGCGGGTTATATGACTTCTTCATTGTATTTGTTATGAAATGATTATGTGTAATGTATTTTGAATATATTATTTTTTTACTAATTTTTTATTTGAATTAAAATTTTATACACATAAATAATTATTTTTTAATTCTAAAATTCAATGGTATGATTTTTGTAAGAGTTATTTATCTCAAATTCACATCCTTTGATACATACGTATATTACGAAACTATATTCATTTGATTAGTTTATACACTACACATTGAAATTTTATATAATTAAACTAATTATTTTCATGATATTTAATGTATTTTTTTATGTTTATATTTCATCGATTATTTGATTGAAGTGTTACCATGTTTGTAAAGGTTTGTTGCAATATCCTTTATTGTGGGATAGTTTACATTGAAGTTTCTTTTAGATGAAATAACATGATATTATTTTCTTGAAACACATTACTTTTATTCCTATATGGATATTAATTGGTATGACATGTTTAATTTTAATACCTTCTTTATTGATGTAATACACATCCTGAAATTAATTTGTAATTGATATTGATCTTGTGTTTTCTTTTAGATCAGGTATCTTTCAATTCCATTTACTTATTTTCTATTATGTTTTAAAAAATCATTATAAAACTAAATTATTTTATAATGCTATTTTACATGGTATTTTATGTTATATTAAATGTGTTTTAAAGAAAATTTCATTATTTTTGAAAAATGAGACACTTTTAACTCATTTTGGAAGAATATTTTGAATTTTTTTTGGTTTCTACATTACAGCATAAATAGAATTTCCTATAATCATGACCACTATATTCATTGGATAATTACATTATATAATTGAATATTTTTCCAAAAAAAATTATATTTAAAAAATATTGGGATTTTTTAGATTTTAAAATTGATTTTCAAAATGAAAATGTTATTTTACTCAAATTTGTTATAATGATCTTTTAATGGTACATCCATTCATCAACATAAACAAAACCAATTTTTACTTATGATCCAATTTTATTATTTGGAAATGATAACATCCTAATTTTTATGTATTATGATTGTATTAAGGATATGTTTATCTAACCCTTTTATTTTCTTCTTGTTAATCATGTTTCAAAAATAATTTTGTAGAACCCTTTTCTTTTCCATGGGTTAATAATCATTAAAAGATACTATTATAGTACCCATTTAATTTACATGGGTTAGTAATTCATAAAATATACTTTTATATAATCCATTTATTTTCTAGGTAGATTGTTATTGAACCCATTTCATTACAATAGTTTAATGATGTTTCAAAGAGATTGTAATAGAATCCATTTTTCAATGGGTTTATCATGGTACAATGATATTATCATGGAACCCATTTTTTATTGGGTTAATCATTTTGTCAAGATGTTTTCATGGGTCATGTTTCTTTTCCATGGGTTAATAATGTTTTTAAATGAACAAATCTTTTTTCTCTTAGTTTATAATGAAATGAATGTTCAATTTAATTTATTCATGAAATGGTTCTAGGAAATTGTTTATAATGACGGGTGTTTATATAATAAAAAAAGGATTGGTAGTTACATTATTACCAAATGATGGGAGTTCAAATTATAAACCATGGATTATTGGTTCCATTATAACCCAAGGGTTGGTGGTTCCATTATACACTCTAATGTATTGGGTACTCCTGAAATTGATGTTGACCATATGGGTTATTTCTTTTGTAATAAGTAATGTGAAGACAATGTTATAAGAAAACAATAAGATTTATATATGCTTTTAATGGGTTTATTTGGACTTTTATGATTAATATTTATATCACATGGCTCATGATTATTGATTATAGTGACTCTTCCCTTTATTAAAGCCTTATTCCATGTTTTAATGTTTTATGATCTCGATATTGATGGGAATAATTATTAATATGTTATACTATTTCCCATTGTTTATGTCATAAAACACTTATTCTATTATTATTCTCTCGGATTAAATTCAATTATTTAGGTTTACATTTACCTTTACTGAATATTTGAGATCATACTAATTATTTTCCATTTTCAATGGATATAAAGATTGAGGTTGAAATAATTATTCCTATAAGGGATTCATATGGATGTTGATTTTGACATAATATAGAATATAAAAATATTGGTATAATGTGACATGATGTTCATATTTATGACCAAATTTTTTAAGAATCCTTGATGTTAAGAGTTTTTCCTAATTCACTAAAACCCTAAACCTAAAATCTTATTGGTAATGTAATTGATCTAATTTTTTATTTTTGATGTTGTATATTATTGATATTTAAAATTTTATGACACTCATTAGTGTCAATGATGGAAATTTAATGTTTATTTTTTCAACATCAAATATCGGAGTGTGGGTTAAAGGAAATTATAGTTAGTATCAATGGAAAGGTTTATATTTTTTTGTTTTATGATTTTTTCAAGTGTGGTCATATTAACTGTTATGGATGCCATATTAGGTCTATAATATAAAGAAAGATCATAAGTAAAATTTTTAATACAACCCTATAATGTTTTAATTAATGAAATATTAATGATTTTTATTACCTTTTAAGATACATTTTATGGGATTGAAGTATATGTAAATATTTCGTTTAATGTGAAGTATGAATTTACATTTTTTGGAATTTTGATTTATGTAATTTAAAACCTTTTTGTATTACTTGATATTTGATGTAGTGTTTATTGTAGAAACCCATGTTTTATCATATAGATAACCATAGTATTGAAAATGGATTTGGTGACTAAGTGATTAATGTCATTTCATAATGAGATCTCTATACTTTTTCTTATAATATAAAAGGGATGAGATAACCGTGGGGGTCAAAAAATAATTAATTATGATTTTATTTTAGATATTTTTGGAAATATGGTAATTTATTTATGGAATGGTTTAGTTTGTACTATAGGAATTACTATTGAATTTTGTATATTGAAGTATTATTTATTGATATAAAGAGTTTTTCATTCTTGGAATTATCTTACCATGTTCTAACTAATTTGGTTTTGGTAAATTTCTATGGACTTGTGGAATATCATTAATACAAATAATATAATTATTTGGTATTTAAAATTTTATTTTAGTTCTTCAATAATGAAATATTATCCTTGAATACTATTCATTTGGAGATAAATATGGTGTTTTTTTGGAAATCAGCTAGTAGAAGTATATTGAAATAATATCTGTTATCATATATCATTCTTTTTTGATAAACTGGTTTCCTTTTCACTTATTAAATATTTATGATTTTGAGTTCATTAAAATTATATAGATAAGTATATTTTATATGATAAATGAACTATATCACTCTGCATAATTATTTAAACATATTTCAATGTAAAAATATTCACTTCTGACCTATGCTATCCTATTTGGAATCCTAGTATCTATTATCCTAGAAGACCTTTGAATGTTATTTTCCCTCTAATAAAATAGATGTTTTAATAACACTTTTTTATGATGTGGGTTTGCAAAAATAACGAAATTTTGAATGTCCAACATGTGATTACATATATAATATAAAACCTTCAAGGAATGAATTTATTAAAGTGGTTGAATGTAATCCATTTAGGATTTTGAAAAGAAAATTGTGTTATATAGCGTATTCGATATGCAACACTAGGCTTAAACCACCCAAGATATATAAAATCATTAATGTCTTGCTATAAAATTTTAGGTTATGAATTAGATTCGTTAATTTAATAAATATATATACACCCACATATATTTATATTTCATAATAAAATAATTTTATTGATAAATATTTAGTAAATAATCAATGAATCTTTGTTAATATAATTCTTTTCATCAAAAATAGGATTTTATCAAAAATTATTTTTATGATTTACATGAAAACATGTATAATTAAATTTTGAAACATTTAAAAATTTTATTTTATTAAATTAATTTAATTTCTAATGTCATAATACCAATGTTTACTTTGGGTAAAATTTGGGAAAATGATTTCCTTTCCAGTGAAAAGTGAAAAGTTAGTATTTTTGTAAAAATGACATTTATTTTTAATAAATAATGAAATTTGAAATTAAAATAATGTTTCCAATATGATTTTAATGTAAAAATATTATTTAATTATATTTAGTACCCTTAGTTTATTTTCAATTAACTTCATATTGTATTTTTGTATATTTTTTCTTTGGGTTTAAAATTTAAATTTTATTGAAAACCATTTTAATATGCAAAACATTTCTCCATTTTAATGAATTAAAATACACTAATGAAGAATTATTTAAATTGAATTTATATATTTTATTTTTTCAAATAGTAATTTATATTAACACAATAATTATTATTAATCATTTATTTAATATAAAATCTTTTTTCATTGAAAAGTAGTCCTCTTGAAAACCAAAATTTTAATTGTGTCAGCAGGTTTAATCTTAAATTAAAATTTTAAAATTATATGAGTATAATTTGGTAAAATTTATATCATAATAGGAATTAGAAAAATTTATTTTATCTAATAAGTTAAATGTATTTTCTCACCATAATAAATAGTGAAAACAATAAAAATACATTATGACAGTTAAGGTGAAAATGTGTTTACCATGGGGTTAGACGAAACTAATAATGATCAAAATTATGTTAAAAATGTGTAAAAACTATTTCATAACCATATATAGACATTATAGTGTCTAGTTTTCTATAATTATTTATTTTTTCCATTTCTCATGGGAAAATATTGGGTAAAACTTTTTATTTTTAGAAATTACACGTGTGCCACTCACCACACTTATAAAAGGTGACGCCTCTTATCTCTTATTAATGACATAAACTATTTTGGTTTAGAAAATACCAAATCAAATCACTTCTAAAATCCCATATATTCATCATATATTTCTAGTTTTGTTATAAATATTTTATAGAAATACTTTAGGTATACTCTTAAATAGGTGGTCTAAGAAGAAGTAAAATTACTAACTATTTATTATTGGTTTATTTCTTCTTCCACCTCCTTCAAATATTATTCAACTCTGGTATGATGATTACACCAGTATATAATATATAATAATATGATATTATATTAGTGTTAAAACATTAAACCATCTCACATTCCATCAAATGGGATATAAAATCATCATTATTGTGTACAACGAACTGCTAGATCCCAAAATCATACCATTTGTTTTCCATCATCGCCTCTAAACAAAATATGAAATGATGGATTTAAAGTATATATATTTATATATGATATTATTTTAATATTTATACTTATATAGTTATGATATCACATACTCCTTTTTTACTTTCCCTTCCATAGAATATATGATAATGTTTCTTGTGTTTACACCAGAATACCACCTCACGAAGCGATGTGATTCGTATAACTCTTTAAATGGAAAGTAACAATGATAATGATAATATATAAAAGAAATATAAGAATCCTCATATTGATATTAATTAAAAATTTATCATTATGAACGTTACGACTCGTCCCCCTGGGGCTGTTTTGTGACTACCCCAAACCCACCTCTCGAAGGCCTGAGGACGGCGACTAGCACCGAAGGCGTTAACCTGCAAGTGGGAGGCATTTACCAGAGTGCATGTACACACACCCATGCCCAAATAAACCGACACACTAAAAAGAAACATGTATCACTAATAGAAAGATGAGTATAAGCACAAAAAATACAAGTGGTCCAAAATAAAAACCCAACAAAAGAACTGAAAATAGCATAGTATTAAAAGGAAACTATGATGGCCATCTATGAAAAAGTCAACTGATCGTGAGAGTACTGTAGTTACTAGATTCCAAGGTAGAATGTCATGTCCACTAGATCCTACGGGTCCCATCCTGGTTTTAGGCCACCAATTCCACCATTTTAGCGTTCGTTTGTTCCTTCTCCTTGTGCACATATGGGTCATAGTCCACCAAAGTCTTTGTTGAAACATCGATCATCTACAGAAGAAGAAACATGTGCAAGAAAATACCTTGAAGGGGTGAGTAACATTTTACTCTATAGGGACCCCATAAAAAATGAAAGACCACACCACAATCCTAAATGTAAAGAATGAAGCACAAAACAACTAACACCAGGTATACATTTAGGGTAGTGATAGAAAAATCATCAGTCACATCATCAACACCTCAGCTGCTGGAGAACTCCTCCTCTATCAAAAAAGTGGGTCTGCCAAGTCACAAATAAGTTTTTTCCACTATCCTTTGGTTGTATTGGCACACATCGACATCACGTACTGTGGGCCTACAATGTCACATAGAAGTGATTCCCATTAATATTTTCAAACTGAGGTACTCCTCCTCATCAGATACCTTGGGCCTACAATATCACAAATAAGTGATTCCCACTGTGGCCCTACAAAGTCACATAAGAGATCTATCCACTGGTCCATAGTCGAGTTATACAGAGTCCAAAGTCAGTAGTATTCAGGTGTCAGCCAACCGCAAGGGTTCCGTATGTTTCCCTCTTGGGTGAACCAATCCTCAAGCCATTCATCGCATATTAACATACATAAAATCATCCTGAGGTAATTCCAAAAGATCCACCTCATCAAGAGGGTCCCAACACCACAAACAGCTTGTCGATCAAACCCTCAGTTTTCATGTTATTATCATTTTAGTAAATTGGGGGCAGTTGTGTCTCGGTCCGGTCTGAACCGGTCATGCCGACACAAACAACCTGAATCGGGGGTCCCACATACTCCGGATTAAATTCTTCTAACTCATCCTGACCCATTTCAGGCCTGGCTCGATCTGGTCTGGTTTGGGTTGTGTGCCAGAACCAATGGGCGTTGATGGACGCTGCCAAGTTTGGATGAGGGTCCAGCACACCAGGTCCCTCAAAATCTTGGTTTAGTCTGGCCTAGCATGAAGGGTCTCTTTCTGGACTATCGGTGAGAGTCCAGCTGGCTGGGTGTGGGTCTGAACCACCGGTGTGGGTCCATCCCACAAGCACGGGTCCAACCCAATAGATGTGGCCCTGACCTGCCATCTTGAAGCCCTACCCATGTGGTGCAGGCTGGTGGTGCGCCGCCTACCCGGGACACGGTCGTCTAACACATCCAACCCTCGCTGGACTCGAGGATACGAGGGGCACCTACTGCCATGTTTTAGTGACAAAAAATTCAAAATGAAAATAGATGGACTAGACATGGGACATCCCTCTGTGAGGTTCCAGCCGGGTACCACAACACCTCATGGCTCACAAATGAGCACACCAGCAGTACGTTAAAAGGGCCATCAGTGTCTCTCCGGTGGTCCGTTTCTCAAACTTCCTCCCTCAATAGGCACTATTGGATGTCGCCTTCACTGAGAAGCCATTTGAAATGTATTACTTAAATGATGATCATCTATATTTGAAGAACGCAAAACGAAAACCTATAGCGGTGGGACTCTGCACTGTTCTTTCAGCCCGCACCGTCTGTGTTAATGTTTGAACATAGGGGAAAACACAATAATCGTCACAAAGCTTGAATAAAACACTAATTCAAATCCCCTCATTTGAACCACCTGCAAAAATGAGTTAATCCTAGATCTACCCATCAGTCAGTTGATACACATTCATTGTTAATCATCAAAATGGGAATGAAAACTCAATAAAACAAACACCCCTAACTGGATTTGTTGGATCCATCGATGATGATGTTTTTGATTTGTGTCATCATCATTTCGTATTCATTGGTGTTCTTTTATACTTTTAATCCTTCGGATCTAGTCCCCCAATGTACTTCACTTCGTTCTTCATTCTTTGTTGTAGGGGGATTTTACTAGCGGTTAGTCAGAGATTCACCATGTTTTTTAATCCCCAAACTATAAAAAAAATGAATATTAAAACAAAAATGTGTAGCAATGCTACACTCATTAATGACGGTCATTAATGAGCCACATTCAATGATCCATTAACGAATCATTAAGATAATATCATTACAGTTTCAAATGTGAAATTAACGACCCTATATTAATGATTCATATCATTTAACCATTGTGTCACCATCTGTAACTCAAGGATGTGAAAAATAAATATAATATTTATTTAAATTTATTTTATAAATTTTGGAAAATTTTCAAAATAAAATTTCCAATTGGCCCTTGCCGGTCAAAGTTAAGTCATATCTAGGTGAATCCTCGGGTTCTGAGTTTAACGATGCCCTCAAATTTTGATTCTGAGCGCTAGTTCAGAAGTTAAAAAAAACTAGCACCCACAATTAATGAACATACCTTAAAAAAAGTTCAAAAATCTATTTCGAGATCATCAAGCCTCAAAATCACTTTCCATAAAAGCATGTGGTCTTAGAATAATTCCATATAATTTAAAAAAAATACATGGAATTTTAGAGACATTACATTCTCCCCACCTTTGGTGTTTATGTCTTCGAAATCCAAAAAAACTAGTAAAAAATATGGGGGGTACGGAGAACAAAAATGATCCTACTACTCCCATGTGATCTCCTGGAGATTCCAATGTTGTCACTGATCTTGCACTAGAGTAATCGATTGCCCACATAGGACCCGCTCCTGTTGATCACCTATCTTCAATAGGAACTCTACAAATGTTCCCCCTTGTCAACGTCCAACTCACCCCACCAGATGGAATGTGATGGATCATTCATGTACCAACTCCACTGCAACATGTGGATAACATCATGCAAACATTGTATCAGTGGGGGATGATCTAGGCCATACGCCACCTCCGTAACTCTAATTTGGATCTCAAAAGGTCTAATGAACATCGAAGATAAAATTCTGCCCCAACCAAATCTCTAAAATCCTTATCAGGGTGAGACCTGAAGGAATACTTGTTCACCCTCCACAAACTCCATGAGTCTCTATATCCTATCAGAATAAGACTTCTACTTTCTCTGTTCAGTTCTCATTCACCCATGTATGATCTGCACCTTCTTAGTGGTAGCTCGTACAAGCACTTAACCTATCAGTGCTGATGCTCCTAGGCCTATCCAGCATAGGGGAGATCTATAATACTGCCCATATAACTTCTCAATCTATTCCTTGCACATGGTAGTTTGATAGCTGTTTTTGTATGGAAACCCATCAGTGGTAGGCAGTCCTCCCAAATGCAACCAAAATCTAGGAAGTAAGAATATAGCATCTGCCACATGGTATGTATGGTCTACTCCACCTATCTATCTATATGAAGATGGAAAGATGTTTCCAAGAATAGCTGCATCTTGAATACCTCATGTATCCTCCTCCACATTCGAGATGTAAAGATAGTATCTTGATCTGAGACGATCGTCGAAGGCACACCATGGAGGTGCACTATCTCCTAGACATAGTGGTGTCTGAAGCCCTCGAACAGTGCTCTCTCCCTGATGGGTAGTAATTTAGCTTACTTAGTGAGTAGGTAAATGATCAACTAGATAGAGTCATGGCCCATGGATGTATTTGGTATCCTCATCACAATGTCCATCGAGATACCATCCCATTTCCACTTTAGTACCTCAAGTGGCTGGGCCATGCTTGCTAGAACCTGATTCGGGGGCCTTCACTTGATGACATGTGAGGAATCATTAGACAAACATGACCACCGCTTTCTTCATCCCTAGACACCAGTACTGACATTGGAGGTCATGTTACATCTTCCCCACTCAAGGATGTACTGCCAAGGTGGATGTATGAATCTCCCTCAACACATCCTCCTGCAACATCACTGGCATTATGGTTGATCCTATGAAAAGGATGATGTTACGCCCACCTATAGAAAATACATCAGGATCATATCCTGAGGATAAATGAGCATGCCGGGCATTCAAATAAACATCCACCAACTATGCCACCCTAAATCACTTTAAGAGTGGGGGAGTGACAATCATCTACTGATAGTAATAAGATTCACCATTATCCCTGAAGGATATCTTCATCTCAGCAAAATAATCTATCGCCTCACTTAGCATCTGCAAACTGATCCTCCGGCTGACCATGTATGCCACCATGTTTCGATTTCCAAGAGTATAGACTATCTCAAAATCATAGTCCAAGAGGAACACTAACCATTTCCACTATCTCAGGTTTAGGTCCATCAGGTAGAAGATATACCTGAGACTCTTATGGTTGGAGTAAACCGTAAATTGTTCCCCCATCAAGTAGTGTTTCCGCATGATCAAAAAAAATACCACTACTACTAACTCTATGATGTGCGTCGCATAGTTTGGAAAATTTTGTCTCAACTATCGAGAGATATAGGCAATCAATTCCTGCTATTGTGTAAGGATATATCCTATTCTATTCTCTAACGAATCATATTAAACTACATACCCAATTCCCCCATTTGGTACTCTAAATATTGGGGCACTTGTATGTCTCTCCCTCAACTCCTGAATACTCTGATAACATCTCTATATCCACACTATGGGATTTACCTTCTATGTAACAAACAATAACTGTTCAGCTACTCTAGAAAATATAGGCACAAGACTCTGATAGTAACCAGCCACCCCAAGAAGCTCCGCACCTCATTCGTGCTCCTGGGTGGCTCCCAAGAAAGAACCACCTCTATCATTGTTGGATCTATAACAACTTTGGACTAAAAGATGACATGTAGAATAAAATGAACTTCCTGAATCCAAAACTGGCACTTTGAGAGGTTTATATAAATATGGGGATCTCCCTGTTTATGTTGGACTATCCTCATGTGTGTAGCTTGTTGCACCTCTTACACCATGTTCACCAAGATGTCATAAATGAAGATCACAAAAAAACAATTCATGGTAAGGCTAGATGATCATGTTCAAGAGTCCCATGAACACTACTAGGGAGTTGGTTAGGCAAAAAGGCATCACATTGAACTCATAGTGGTTGTACTGAGACCTAAAGGATGTCTTAAGTACATACTCATCCCATAACCAATGATGGTGATAGCTTGATCTCATGTCTATCTTTGAAAACTACTTCAACACCTTCTCTTGGTCAAAAAGGTCATCAATCCCCGAAAGTAGATACTTGTTCTTCACGGTCTCGTGGTTTATGCTCTGTAAGTCCATGAAAAACCTCTAACGCTTATCTAGAATCTTAGAAAAAACCACTTGGGCATCCCATGGTGAAACACTGGGCCTTATGAACACCTTCTCCAGCAAGTCCTACAATTGATCCCACAGCTCGAAAAGCTCCTTGAGAGCCATCTATTTTTCCAATTTGGATATCTGTGTTGTCTCAGGATACATGTCGATGAAATGGTCTACCACCCTTTGAGGTGGTAGTCCTAGAACATCCTCATAAAAAACCAATGTACTCATCCACCACTATAATAAATCTTAGAATCCTTTCATAGACTACAATGAGGGTGAGGCTGGCCAACTGATGATCGGTCATCTACACCCTCCTCCAAGAATGTCTATCTAGTGATGAAAGGGTTTCCTTCTCATTGGTGAAGGAAAAACTCATCCCATCTCTTTAGAAACACCGCATTTTATGTCTTATATAATTTATCTGAGCAATGAATGTGGGTAACCATTCTATACCCATGATGACATTATAAGGCCACTACACTTCTACTAGGAGATCAAAACCAAATCTATCACCTCCTAGAGTAAGTTCATACCCCCGAAAACAATTTTTAATCATTCAATTCCATCACATAGTATTCTATATTCATAAGGATTGATCCAATGTCACCTGGTCCTTAAGGTCCATGTGGAAAACCTAGGGGTGGTGGTTGTAAACCCTCAAACCGCCACTCACCGCCTGTTGTTTGGCCAACTCCCAAACCATGCCCACCACCCTTCAGACCTCCTCGCTTGAACTATTGCCTCTGAATTGATAGCCCCTCAACCAACATCTAGTCATCCATATGGGGGGTTGGGTAGTCACGTTCCAGGTGTCCCTACCCACCACAAGAAAAGAAAAGCCTAATACTCGTCTGACTCCCTATATTCTGGGAGACTCGCATTACCGACCCTTAGTCTGGGGGTCGTCCACTAAAAGACCTGACCCACTTGGGCCCCCATGTCTCCTATCTGCTGCCTGCCAACAACTCTGCCACCTGAGGGCTACAGGTAGATCTATCTATTGGCGCCTTCTATGCCAATAATTTCTCAACCATAAGGTATTATTCCATCACCCCAACTTGAGTAGGGATGCTGAGAGACAACACTACTGCCCATATCTCATGCCTGAGTCCCAGCTCAAAGGCTTCATCCCAGACGAAAGGGTGTTGCACCATATCTGTCAAGTAGCGAGAAAGATCAGTGAACATCATTGAGAACTCATCCTCCATAATTATTCCATTATATAGGTGATGTGGATTAGGAATGAGCACAAAGTGCATGGTTGTGGGAAAAATTATCTCTCAAAAAAGACTTTCGATGTATGTCCAGGTGACATTCCCCTCATCGTGTGTCTGGGTGGTCAAGCTCCATCATCTCTCTACTGAACCCTACCGAAGTCACATTTCCAAGATCCCAATTTTGTCAAGCAGTGTCCTCACTATGAAGAATACCTACATCACAGCCTCCAAATAGTCCTCAGTGACCTGGGGATCTACCTCTCCCCTGAACCTGGGTGGTCTCTATATCTGAAATGCATGAAAGGTACTAATTCTAGGCTTGACCTCTGTAAGAGCCTCTGGTAATAGATGATGACCATCGGGTTGTGGTAGCACTTGTGCACCACCCGATGGGGTTATCTGTAGAACTGGTCGCTAAACGGATGCCTCTTAGCAAAGCAGACAATCCTTACGACCTCGTATCAAGACCACAGATGGATGTATATGTGGAGGAATCCTAATATAAATCAATATGTACCATAGTTAGATGGTTATAATTGGTGAGCAGAATTATGTTCAAAAGAACATAAGGAAACACTTATGCAACCATTTTTTTCATGTATATATCATAATAGCAAAATTCAAGGTTTTGGAGTATGGATACGTCCCCCTCCACACAAACACTAGACTCCCCGAATCTCGAAGTCAGACTCAAAAAAATTAAAATTATTTCCGCAAAACCAAACATAGACTCTCGATGTTTTGGTAGGACCAAATTCTCTATGATAGCACTTTGTCACGACCTATCCCCCAGGGCATGTTCCGTGATAACCTCGTACCCACCTCCCAAAGGCTAGGGGATGGCGACTAGCACCGAAGACATCAACTTATATGTCAGAGGCCTTTTCCTAAATACATGTATGCACATACAAGTCCAACCCAATCCCATTCACTAAAAGGAACAAGTATCATTAAAACAAAGCTGAGTAAAACTATAACTATTACAAGTTCTCTAGAATAAAAACACAGTAAAAGAACTGAAAACCACAAAATAAAATAAGGAATCTTTGATGTCCATATGCAGAAAACCCCACTTGATCATTAGAGTATTATAGCTATTGGAAGCTGAAGTAGAACATCATGTCTACACATTTCCAATATGTCCCACCTAGTCCTAGGACACATATTCCACCATTTTAGAATCCATCAGTCTCGTCTCCCTAAGCACCTCTGGGTCCTGGCCCAATAAAGACACTGTTGGAACATTTATTCTCTTCACCAGACGCAACATGTGTAGGAAAAACCTATATAGGGGTGTGTGACAATGTAATTAGTAGGGAACCCCAAAAAAAATTAAATTCCACAATGATATCCTCAATTTAAAGCATGACGAACAAGAAAACTCAAACTAGGTATACGCTTAGGGATTTGATAGAAGAATAATCAGTCTCATCATCGAACACCTTAGATGTTGGTGAAATCCCCCTCTATCATGTAAAGTGGGCCTGATAAGTCACACATAAGTGATTCCCCCTAACCTTGGACTGCTTAGATACACATTTTCATCATGTATTATGGGTCTGAAAGTCACACGGATGTGTTACTTAATAATCATGTCCAACAGAGGTACTCCACTTTGTTGTGTATCGTGGGCCTGAAAAGTCACACAGAAGTGTTTCCCACAATGGTCCTGAAATGTCACAAAGATGTGCTTCCCACTGGTCCATATTAGAGTAACACAGAGTTGAAAGTCATCCGTCTTCAGGTCTCATCCTACTGCAGGGTTTCGTACATTACGTGCCTAGGATAACTACTCCCCAAGCTATTCTTCTCATTGTACCATCCATTAATTGCTTCTCAAGACATTCCAAAAGATATTCCACATCGAAAGGGTCAAAACACCACAAACAACTCCTTAATTAGACAACCAGTTTTCATGTTATTAGTATTTTATTAAACAGGGCCCAGTTGTATCAGGGTCGAGCCTGGTCTGGCTATTAGGCCTGACCAAATGGGCCTTGCTGGACGCAGCCTGGTTTGGCCGAGGGTCCTACCCGCCAAGTCACCCGGTGAACCGTTTTAGCCTGTCCCAACCCAAAGGGATTGGGTCCAGCCTACCGGCGTGGGTGTGGCCCACTAGCACGATACATGGAACATGAGGTATGGGATGGAAATGTTCTATAAGGCTGGGATGAAGATGGCCACCGTGTCTAGCCCCTGCTGGATACACAGACGCACATGGACCCTCCTGCCTGAGTCGAGCAACCGTGGCTCGCCGAATCACCCATACGGTCAAGACGTGGGATGTCCCTCAATGCAGAGGCTTCCTAGGGATGTGTTAACCCATGCTTTCCTCATCCATCCTATTGTGTTCCTCCACCCATGGCTGCCACCGGCGCCGATGCACCAGCGGTACCATTGACGGGCCACCAGAGTCGCTCCGGTTGTCCTTTTCTTGAACTGCTTCTGTCTACAAGATCCAGAGGGTGTATCCTTCCCTATGATGCACTTGGAAAAGAGTTATTGACATGTTGATCATACAACTTCAAAGAACTCAAAGTGAAAAAACTATGACTGAGGGACTAGGACTTGTTAGTGTTGTCTAGCGCCTTCTGCGTTAGTGTTTATCCATATGGGGAAACTCAATAATAATCACAAATCATGAATAAAACCCCAATTCAAATCCCTGCTTTAGAACCACCCACATCAATGAGCAAATCACAAATCAACCAGTTATTTATTTGAGAAATTTCCATTGTTAAACTTATGAATGAGAAAGAAAACTCTAGAAAAAAACCCCTACATGGATTCGTTGGATCCATTGATGATGAAGGATGTGATTTGCGTTCACATCAACCTGCAGTTGTTGGCATTCATTGCTACTTCTCAACCTTCAGATCTGATCCTCCAATGTTCAACACTACGTTCTTTGTTCAATACTGGTGATGGATTCCACAAGCAGTTCGTCAGAGATTCCTCATGATTGCTAATCCCTAAACTCAAACAGAGTTTAATATTAAAGGAAATATGTGTTTCTTCATTGCACTCATTATTGAGGAACATTAAATGATCCATTAATGAATATTTAAGATAGCAACATCATGGTTACAATAGAGAAATTAGTTATCCTCTAATAATGATCCTTTTTATTTCACCTCTATGTTTTCATCCATTACTGAATGATGAGAAAAATAAATAAAATAACTTTTTAAAGTTAATTTATTGTTTTCAAAAATTCCATAAAATAAATTTTCATCTCGACCATTTATCCCTGATGTTACGTAATTTCTAGGTGAATCCCATAATTCTATGATCAATGGTTCCCTTGAATTTTTTATCTGAGCACCTGTTCAAATGTTAGAAAAACCCGCTCATGCGTTTACTGAACAAATCGTTAAAAAGCTCAGAATTATATTCTCGGCTCACCGGGCTACGAAATCACATGCCGTAAAAGCGCATGATCTCAGAATAATTCCATATAATTTATATAAAAAATTACACATAATTTTTGATACATTACACTAAAAATATAATATATTATTTTATTCGATAAACTGAGAAATGATAACTTTGTTCATGTACAAGTGGACTACTTTATCCACGAAGAGTTGTGATTATTTATCATCACCAAATAAAATGAATGATATAAATAAGTATAGATAAATAAATAATATGGTATTTATGATATTAAGGTCAATATATAAAGATAAAATAATTCATAACTTCATTTTATGATGATCATTGAAAAATAGAAACAAAGCTCTTGTATATATATGATCTATAGTCTCCATGATCATAAAAAAGTTCCTATTTCATTACCATTTTTCATGATGGGGTTTAAAATATTTTTTAATAATTATGATAATTATTTCATGAATATGTTCTGGGTATTTTTAAATAATGATCTCTTTGACCTTGGTTTAAATACCGAATCCATTTTTAATAAATGAACCGAATGTCCTCAAAACACCAAATGTAGACTTAACTGATTAAATATTTAAATATATTATTAAAAAGATATAAAATAAAGGATTTATTTATAAGGTATTAATAATGGACATTTTTTAAATATATAAAATAATTTATTTTATTTTATTTTATAGGAGTTAAAGGACATACAATGAAATTTTAGACACAGGGTATGTTTTTTTCTCATCTCACTTTTATTGTTGTGAGACATATTCCATATTCAGCACTTGATTATATTGTGTTGTTAATATAATATACATTTTACAGGTAATATAATGAATCATTCAGAAATGATGGTATTTCAAGTGTCAATTTGGATAAATTTATATAAGGGGATTGACAAGAAAGTTACCATATGGTAAATAGTTTCATAACTAATTTTCATTTCATTTGGTTGTTGTACATCTTGATTGTATTTGATACTATGTTATGATGTGTAATGAATATTGATTATATTGTTTTTTTATTTCCACTTGATTGATGCGGACTAACATTTGGTTCACATAATCATTTCAGTGATTAATTCTCAAATTCAATGGAATGATTTTTGTAAGGGTTCTTTATCTAAGATTCTCTTTCATTGAGACATGCGTTTATGATATGCACCAATATTACAATCTGAGGTGTATATACTTGTAATTTACATGTTATAATATGAAAATAGTTATTTTAATTATTTTAAAATTAACATTTCATGTTACTATTTCATTTTTATTACGATTGATGTGTAATGAAGGTGGAATATGCATTATGTTACATTCTCCATTCATTAGAGATAGTTTATGTTCAAGGTTATTATAGAGGAAATAATTTGTTATTATTTTATTGAACCAGATCTATTTTATTATTATCTATTTATGAATATGGTTCACATGATTAATTTATATTCCTACCTTATTGATTTAATAATCATCAATGAATTAATTTATATGTGATACCGATCAAGTAGTTTCTTCTAGATCAGTTATATTTTTCATCCATATCTATATTTTATAAAATGTCTTAAAAAGATATTCATAAAATTAAATAATTTTCATATTATATTTTACATGCTCTGTGAACTTAATATAAAATGTTTTGATAAGAAATTTCTAAGTGTTTTCAAAAAGAGTCACTTTTGACTCACTTTTACAAAATGTTTTGAAAATATTGTTTATTTTTTAATTTATGAAACATGTATTGATTTTACCACCAACATGAAAATGATTTTAATTGAAGATTAATTTATATGATACTATGATTGTTTCTATGAAAAGGACTTTCATAATTTTTTTTGAATTTTTTGAAGCTTTATTGAATATAATGTAAATATATTTTACTTTTATGAGAGGGGGGTAAATCTGGGTACGGTAGACTATTACTTTCTCCCTTTTGGATCTTGTTTGTTGTTAGAAATGACATAATTATCTATTATTCATGTGAAAATATACATACATATATGAAATCATGCACATGAAAAAATGAATTTTAATTGATTCACCCTCACTGGGCTACGCCCAAAGAGCATACAACAACAATGCACCAATGTACCAAAGTCACTAAGGCTCAAGGTCAATAATGAGTACAATGTTTTGGCTTGATATTTTATGCCCAAGATCACTACCATTACAGGATTTGTGGTCTTCTCACTACATTCCCTATGGTGACTCTTTATGCCTCTTTCTCTGGCTCACTGCCAGTGGAAGGGGTCACCATCTTCCTCTCCTATCACTCACTACTCTTCGAAAGGAATCAACTAACAGTTTATTGACTAGTAGGTCAAAACACTTTATCGACATTTAGGTACCTTTATTTTAATTAATTTCTACATTCTCAATTATAGGTAGATGCTATGTTGAAGTTCTATTTTCACTCGTAGATGAATTCCACCATCCCAAGTTCTTTTAGTTACTTAAAAATACTTTTGTAAGCTGAATTGAAGATTTAAAAAACTTCATGTACAAATCATGATCCACCTTGTATCTCTAGCGTATTGAGTACCAGGTTTGGTAGGCGGGACACCTTCTTTGTATACCACCGCTACTACCGAGAACTTCCCTTAATCCATGGAATGTGTCTACCTTCACGATCACGTATCCCTACCACATACTATCTCTACATATATCCTTTATGAAATACATTTTGCCCATGAACTGCTCATTCTTCATGGAATGCCTTCACCTTCGCGATAGCGTACTACTACCGTGTACTGATTCTATAATCCTCCTTTGTGAATCACTCTTTGTAAGTGAACTATTCTTATTCATGGACTGCCTTCGCTTCCACGTACCAGAGCACCTCCTTCATGTTCCACTTGCAGAATTATCTCTCTCACATACTGAATATTCCTTCTCTGCGTACCAATACAAATCCTTCCACATACAGGACTTTCTCCTCCATGTACCAGACTTTCATTGTGGGTTAGAAAACCCCACAAACACATTCGGTATAATTCTTTATGCGTGAACCACTTCATTCTTCGCAAACCACTTTGGCATTCATGACCTTCCTCCAGCCATTGCCGAAATCCTAGAGTAAAATATGCTATCTAATTATCATCTATATCCAATGTAATCTGCAGGGTCATAATTTCTTTTATAGGAAAAGATACCTGCTAAATCCAGTAAATCATGATTTACCAAATCTTTCTTTGAAACAACTCCCACCGTGTACCGAATCTTCTGCCACCGTGAACTAAAATCCATCCACGAACCATTTTCCTATGTGCTCCATGTACAACCTTTGATTTTACATGGTTGAATTACTACGATGTTTCTACACTATCTTCATAGTGCACCGCTATCCACCGTGAACCATTTTCGGTTTCACGAACCACATCTACGTACCGTTCCTACTAACTGGTACACAGTCACACACACTTCAACAAATGCCAACCATTTTCATTTGAGGTTATCTGGATTTTTCAACAAACACAACCACACTCAAAATATTCTAAGAGAATGAATTGAGGGATTTTTGTCCAACAGATCTCATTGTTAATTATACTATTCGTTGATAATAAAAAAATTCAACACTTGTTTCCCACATTAATTTTAGATATTCTATTAATGGATCCAAATAGACATTAATATTATTACAAAGTTGTTTTGGTCAATATATAATAAAACACAACATAATTTATTTTCAATTCATTTATAACTATGATGGAATGTTATAATTTTCCAACACAATTGTCCATGTACTATGAGTACTAATTTCTACATAAAAATGAATTATTCTATCTTTAGAGAATGAAAGATGTAGGTTTATCATATCATTTAAAAATCTAAGATCCTTCTTTTACTATGCAGAGTTCACTGGGTGACATATTTTTCCCTCTTCAAGCCATGTATCGTAATGCCATGTTAATTGTTTAGTAGTTTCCTAACATACAAATAGTTTAACAAACTTAATAATCATAGTCGTGTAACATAAAACTTTTGATTGAATTGAGCCAACTTAATTATATCTATTCATGCCACACATAGGTCATTCTCTATGTTATTCATGGTCCTTCTGAAACAATAAAAAATAATTTGGACAAACATAATTTTTTTTCAAATATCATACCTTTTGAACATAGAATTCTATTAGCATAATATTCTTGACATATAATTTCATTTTACTTTTGAATCATATAATTTAAGAGACCAATAAATTATTTCATGTTGGTTCCACTATATCCATTGCTAGATTTCAAATTATATAACATAAATATAATAGACAATGTATTATATTTAGTGTAACTATTATAAAATGGACTTTTATAAAAACTATTTAACATCTCAGACACTTTTGTCAATTATAATGGTCATATTCAATTTCCCTTTTCATTTCTTCCATATGATTTACATCATCATTTACACTGGTAATCATATAAAATGATCTATAAATCATTGTATCATCCAGATTTATATGAACATTATGATTTTATTCATTTTGATTCCAATATTTATCTCGTTGATATATTCTATGAAAAATAAATTGTTATTTCAACTCTTTTAAGTGATTTTTTATTAATAAAAACAAATTCAAAACAAAAAAAGGAATTTTTATGTGTAACAATCATGATATATTGAGAACATGATGAACTCTTTAACTCCATCATCATACTCTTTTTTCAATCTATTATCATCCATTCAATTTTGATACAAATTAATCTTATAAGATTTAATATTATTCAATAAATATAAAAATTATATTAATACACCAAAGGTTTTCATATAAATAATATATGCATTGATATTTAAACAAATTGTCAAAATTTGAGTGTTCTTATTCTCTATTTGGGGAATGTTTATAGGAATGTATCTTATTTTTTTCAAGATATTAGTGTGTTTTCAATAAATTTTTAAATATTTAGTAATTAAGACATCATTTTGATTACAAAAAATGTTAATAGAGTCAAGAAAAACTAACTTCAGTCATGGTTATAGGGATTTTTCATGTATATTATATTATAATACTAAATAAAATTTCAAATATTCATTGACGGTATAGAGATTTCTCTAAAATAAATTCCAAAATATTCAACTGGAATATCATTTTGTGATAGTTCTAAAATTTTTCTATTGAAGGAATAAAGTCAATGATGTTTATGATATTATTAAAAATAAAAAAAATATCAATTAATTTATTCTATTACATCAGTGGTAATAAAACATTGAAAACTAATTATCCAGACAATGAAGTTATTCAATATCAAAATAAAATCATTCTGTCATAGGAATAATAAAACATCAAATTATAGGACTTGAGGTTTAGAAAATCTAACGTCGGGAATAGATCATAGCTTTCCATGGTTCCAAATAATCCACATTAAAAAATTATAAAAAAATACAATAAAAATATCATATTATTAATTTTAATTTGAAATATTATTGTGTGCTTGAAATTTAATTTAAGAAAAGTATCATTGACATTGAAAATAAATGTTTTTTTAATAAAAACATAAAAAATATAGACCTTTGAGATATAACTATGTAATTTTAAAAAAGTATTAATTTTGAACTATAATTCATAACACATGATTTCAAATAGATGAATAAATATTAATATATTTACTATAAAAATATCATATAACAAAAATATAAATTAGTTGTGAGAATTCCTGAAGAAAATATTTGAAGAATATACTCTCTAACCAATATAATTTATTTCATTGATAATTTCTCTTAAAAATATAAATATATAAAAATTTTATAGATTTAAATTATAATATCTATATATATATATATATATAATTATAATAAAATTTACTTGCAGTATAGTCAAATTTATGAAAACATAATACTATAAGATATCAAACGATGACTAATTGATAATAAATTATAAAAAATATTCAAATTTATAATATATTCTATCCAAATTTGAAAATAAAAAAAATGAAAATAAAATTAAGCATATATATAGAGGGAAAATAAAAAATAATAGAAGAAAAATGCTATATATTTATAAATAATTTTTTTGAGTTCAAACCACAAACATTTTCTATTGAGATTGATTAGAACAAAATCAATTCCATATTAAATGATAAATACTTCAAGGAAATTAAATGATAAAATCATTACTTATAATTGGTAAAAATTAATTGAAATTAAATGGGTTATGATGTAGCCTCATAGGATTTTTATGATGGACTTCGGGTCTTTCCCCTCATAATGAATGTGTATGGGTGTCCTTAATAGGAAAACTAATTCCATGATATTATTGTTTACATTTTCATTGTATTGGGGAGATTTTTAGTAAAAAAAATATTAAGGATTATTACATTTTATTATCATCTAGAAGTTGTTAGATTTTGATGAAAATATATTATAATAGGAAACATAATTAAAATATCATCTTTATCTATGAAATCCTTGCATGATGTGATCCACAAATGAATTCTATCTCGTAATGTAAGTCATTAATATTCGATGTTTAATTCTATGTACATGACTATTGAAATGAATGAAATCCATAGTTAACTTATATTTGATTTATTAATGCTTTAACCATATGTAACTTCAAATAATGGTCATTCTAATTAAATAAAAAACAAAATGATTCACTGGGAAGAACATTATATGTAATATGGTATTCATGGTGTGAGGGTGGAGAGAATGGGGCGATTCAGATCATTGAGTCTTGATCCTCTTTGAGATTAATGAATCATAAGAAAAACCCAGACCCATTGATATCACTAAAAACACACAAACAATTAATGATCAAATAAAAATAAAAACAGAAAAACAATGAAATATCAACAAAAAGGGTGAATATGGAATCACAGACATTCGGTTTTGAGAGTGTCGATTCATCTGAGATGTTTTAGGGGGTGTGACAGCGATGGCTCATTTTAATGAGATCCCAAATGACATGATTGATGGGGTTCTGTTTTATGTATATATTTAAAATAAAAAAGGTTTTATCAGTGATTTCTAGAAACAACTAATAAAGATATGTTATACTAGTGCTAAAATAAAAAGTTATAATAAAACATATCTTTACCATCACTAACTATTAGTGCTATGAAATATGGATCTTTATAAGTTCTTTTAAGAACTGACAAAACAAATCGTTTTTAGTGATAAAAGATAGTGATGATAATGATATGATTTTCAGCTCTCTTAGTAAAGCAGTGATAAAACACTATAATATGAATTTAAAAATATTAAATGAAAATATATTAAAAATGAAAAAATTATTAAAATATAAAAAATAAATACATTATTAATGAATAAATAACTGTAAATATATAAATTGAATAAATGAGGGTAATTTATAAACTAAAAATGAACAAACGTAAAAACTATTAAAAATTGAATAAATTCTTTTAATTATATAATTTATTAAAAAATTAAAAATGAACAAGAATTCTTAATAAATATGTACATTGAAACCATAATGAAATAATTAGATACTACGGAATAAATATGTAAAAATATATTAAAAAATTTATATATCAAACAAATTTAAGGAATAAATATTAAAAATGAATAAATTAAAAAAGAATAGTAAATATAATTAAAATTATTTGTTAATAAATGATATTGAATAATATTAAACAATTGAATGTTAAAAAAGAGTAAATTTTATAAATTTATAAATCAATTGATTGAAAATATACTAAAAATGATTATGTTTTATTAATTTTAGTGATTGATCTTTAAATTAAAAATGAATATTTTTAAAAATGACAATTTATACATTTTAACTATATAAATTAAAAAAAATATTAAAAACATAAAATGTTAATGAATAAAAATTTATAAATGAATATTAAAAATAGATAATATTCCAAAAATACTATACAAATAAAAATCGAAAATCAATAAATTAAAAAAAAATATTAAAAATAACTAACTTTTTCAATGATTAAATAATATTAAAAATCATTTTTTAAAAAAAATATTAAAAATTAATAAATAGTATATATTAAATAAATATATAAAAAATTAATAAAATTTAATGATGAAAAAACTATTATATATTAAATATATTAGATAAATAAAGAAAATTCAATAATGAATATTTAGAATTAAAGTAATTATAGAAATATTATAGGTTTTTTATATATAAAATTAAATTAATTACGTATACATGCAATTGAAATTAATGTAACACCAGTTTGATATTATTTAATTTGGATAATAATGGAATTTTATTAAATTATCATTACTGGATAAAAATTAGTCCTTATTTCTATTTAATATTATTTAATTACATACCTTTTTTCAAAAAATACATATATGATTTCATGTAAATAGATATTTTCTATTATAAAAAAATAATCGGAGAAATATTTTATATTTATTAATTAAAAAGTAATATTTATTATATATCAAATAAAAATATAAAAAACAAAGAAAATTTACTAAATAAAAAAATAATATATTGGATATTAAATATAATTTAATAAAAAAGAAGTATGATAATTTTATATAAGTTGTTGTTAAATTATTGTATGACGTATTGAGTTTAACATATTTAGTCATTTTTTTAATTAATAAATAAATATTTAGTATTTGATATATTTGTCAAATTGAAAAGACAAGTGATAGTGATAAAATAACATATTATTAAATGTCTATTATTATTAATTACATAATGTTTTCATTTAATATTAAATTTTAATCAAATTTTATATGAAATTTTTAATTAAATATCTTATATATCAAGTGTATATGTATATTCTATCATATATATTTCATTATAACAAAATATATAATATTTTTATAAATATTAATATATTAATATATTAATATTTGATTTTTAATGATATTTCTTACAAATATACCTTTGTTTAGCACTGTTTCATGATGATAAATGCCACCCTTTATCAATACTAAAATAATTACTTATAAAGTAGTTTCTCGATCAATGCTAAAAAAAGTATAGATAATTGCATGCATTTATCAGGGATAATAACATCACTGGTAAATGGTACATTAATCCGTACTTTTTTAGTTAGAAATCATAATTTGTAGTGATAATTATCCTAGGTTGTGTTATAGAGTTGGAAGAAACACATGTATGTCAAGTGATGAGGGAGTTACAAGATGTGTAGATACTAGATAATTTAACAAGTTATATATTAGTAATTTTCACTAAAATTAGTCCTATAATCTCAATGGGTAACATACTCAAATTTTTTGATAATCATATTTTGGTCCACTCAAACCATCACAACAACTGGTAAGTGTTGAAGATGATATTTTTTGCATTTCAAATTATTTTGGAACTAAAATGAAATGAAATGAATTAATCCTAATTGATGTTCATGGATAGAGCTCAAGAAATCACTATAGGGGTGCAACCACATGGGAGCATCCCATTGAAGATGATATGATAATAAGTTAAACATAAAATGATGAAACATCCTAGTATTTAATAAATTAATTTTTATTCATTATTATGTATTTCATTGAATGTTCTGAAATTTTTATTATAAATTAAAATTTAAAATTCATGTATGGTTAAATAGAAATTCATCAAGAATTGTATTAATTTTAAAAGTGATTTACAAGTTAAGATATGTAATAACACGTATTTAGCCATGTATATAAAATAAAAAATAAGTCAATGATAAATGACTATTTGTGGGTTTCTTTGATCAATATGTATCCATACTTAAGAGATGAAAATAAATGTTAAATGGTGTGTTTCATTTGTGTTTCATATTTAAAAATGTAATGAATCTAACCATTGAAAGATGAAATTTATAGAAAAAAAATATTATTATGAGATTCATTAATCAAATTACTCAAATTGGATATGAAATTTATAAGCACATAAAATAGGTGGAGTCACAATACCCTAAGGTTCAGATGACCATAATCAATTGTAGAATAAATAACATTAAAGTATCAATGAAATATAAAGAAAAATATGGACGTTAAAATTATAATTCAACCATATAGAATTGAATTTCCATGTTAAAACAAAATCTATGACACACTAATTCTATAAGAGAATATATCGAAAGTAATTTCATTGATATTTAAATCATGCTATAGTTTTACAATAATAACCAAAAAAATAATGACCGCTATAAAATTGGGCGTGAGTCCATTACTTGTCCCATTTCCCACTCTAACCATCCAAATCATCTGTTGATAATAATGAACTTTCATGGAAATGTTTTAATGAAAATTATGATTGCACACATATCAAGATTCTTATACAGTGTTTGATTACAAATCAGTAGGAATATAAAAATTTTTGTTCTTAAAAAATCCAAAATATATATAGTAACACTAGATATGATATTCAAAAAAACATAAAATTTATTTATCTTTTCATGGGATATGTAGCAGCTAGGTCTAAAAATGACCATTTATGATTTTCCTATACCATAATGGGATTACAAACCTATAATCTGAAAAAAAAAACCTGAGAATTAATGATCCCTCACTCATTATATTATATTCATGATGTATGTTTTTCATCAATTTCATAAACACAAAATGATCGATACACCATCACATATATCCTTGAGGTGAGTAGAACTTCATAATTTCACATAATGAATTTTGGGTGTTCATCATATAAACATTAATAATAGAAATAATCCCATAATATTCATGAACTATCTTCGACTGAACCGGCATTTTAGAATATGAATAATATAAAGTCATTTATACTATAATTTCAATTAAATATATCTCAATTCCTTCTAACATTATTCTTTATGTGGATCACATTTTTGTGGTAGTCACCTCCGAAGGGTTACACCAAAATGTTGGTACTCATTCATAATGAAAGGATTCCAATACACCAAATGGTATCTAATACCTTCTCCATGAGAAAAATAGTGATTTAGAACAAAGAGAGGTTTTTCTTATGGATTTCAAGAAACTATAGTGTACTCTAAAAGAGGAATTTTACACCTTTTATAGACTCTATTCATTTAATAATGAATGAATAATGAATAATTATTTAGAAACTGTATCATGTATTTTAATGTGTTACTTCCCATTGGTGTGTCCCCTAATTTAAAAATACAAATATTTTATTTAAATCCATTAATAAATCAATCACATTTAATTATTACCAAATAAACCATGTCAGATAATATGGTAGTTTCTGTAAAATCATAGTAATAATCCCATCTTACATTGTGAGAATTTATTTTCATGATTTTCATCTCAGGTATTTGATATTATAATAGTAGTACCATATTCTTAAGATCCTTTATTAAGAAACATTAATTGAAAATGTATCATTAATCTTTGTATGGATCATGTTTTTATTGCATACCATGATATAAGGGGATATCCAAAAATATGATATCTCCCTTTAATGCATATTTTCCAATTTTATTCTTATAATAAAATTTATAATAAATTTATGAAAAACCTCCCAAGCCCTTGTTAATATATAGAGAACACTTTAGGATATGGTTTCTCAAAAACACTTCATTTGGAAAAAAACACATTCTACATAAAGTAATCCTATCTAGATGCCTAACTATGTGGCTATGTGGGTGTTTATTGTATTGAAAACAAAAAATAAACCTCAATTTCATAAATATTAGCAATTATTATCATCTAGAAAATCCTTACTGCTACACAATATACAAAGGGTTCTATTGTGATCTTGAAAAAACCTAATCATATCACTATATGAACGTATCCCTGAACAAAATTTATCATTTACCTCATTTTTTGATGATATTTTTTGAAGAGGAATGAAATTCATGAAAAATATAATATAGCATGCACATGAGTAAATTTTCTACAATTGTGTACCCTATAGACTAGTAAAAACTATTCTAGTGTATTTGCGATATTCACCCAGGTCACATATATGTATTGGAATAACATGAAACCTTCATGCACCGAGGTCCCTCTATTTTACTATAAATATACCTCCTTGAACACTATTTAAAGGATCTTATAACCTCTCAAAATATGATGATACACAAGAAGATATCTTCACACCCTAGTCTCATGACATTATTCAAGTGACATTACCAGGCATTATATATAAGGCAATTAAGAAAAAAATAAGTCTAATTGTGTTTTATAAAGGTTTAATGTATTTAAAGAATTGTTTAAGACCACTCCGCTACTAGTTCACTTTATCTAATGTGAATTACCACCCAAAATTTAAAAAATAAGGTGCCACTCACCATGGTCATGCATAGAGGATTCATCCATAGGGAGAACCCACACCTAAATCACCTCATTTCTGGGGTCACATTACCCTTTAAATATATCAAGGAAACTCTTTACCCCAACCTTCTACCCAAATGACTCCTCTCCTTACAATATAGCTAGAAAACCCTCACCTAGGTCACTTAACTAAGGAATGTTGTTATAGTGTTCCCTCACATTGCCTTGGTATTCATTATAGGGTGACCACTTCCCCCGAACCACCTACATAGGTGACCACTTTTACCTTTCCTTATACTTTGGAAGTCGCATATCCATATCATAATACCTAGGAAACCACTTCTCCCTCACCTCATAAATAGGTGACAACTTTACATAAGATTTATAAATGGTTGACACATTTCCTTATCCATATACCTAAATGAAAATTTTATTTGGCTTATACATGAGTCTCATTTCTTTTTGTTTTAAATTCCTAAACCAAATGAAATCCTACTATGTATTTTTCTCTCCCACGTTTCTCAAGATTTATTATCATATTACTAATAATACCATATGAACACTCTTTTTTCAAGGTCAACTTAGTGTCGAGTGGAATCCTCTAAAACTCCTACACAACCAATTTAGATACATGATTAGACTATGAACATTAGTAATCACCCTCTAAATCATTTATTCTATTTATGAAAGTATGATTTTGGGTTTTCCTCTCAGACCAATGGGACCCTTATTATTTTCATGATGATGTACTCCATTGATAATGAGGGTCCCATTCATAATGTTAGCATTGATGCTTTCTCTGGATGAAGATGTTTATCCTGGAAAATCAAGTTTCAAGTGGGCCTTCCTTTATTACTCAATGATTCATACATGAATGGTCCTCCATCATAAGTATAATTTCCATCCAAAATACCATTTATGAATTCATCAATATAACTCATGATGAGCCATGTATATCAATATAAGGGAAACCCATGCATAAACCCCATGAATTTTCTCTTAAAGAAAAATCCCATTTCCATAAAGTCATTATTCCTTTACTAGTTACCAATGAATGGGAATTGTATATATAGGAATTCAATGCATCAACTAGGACCTATTACTCAAGAGAAACAATTCCCCATTTTTCTATCTTTCTTCTTTGTCATGTTTCTATAAGTCAGAAAGTGAAAAAATATATTCATATGCACATTATTTTAATAGGTTTTATCCCCAATTGATTCCCCACAGGGTCTCCTTTCTCACGAGTCACATAAATTAAAGGGACACATTCCATTCAAAATTTTTGTATGTTATTAGAACCCATGTGTATGAAAAATTCAATCCTTTGTTGTCTCCTATTTCATGACTCCAATTTCCTAGTAAATTAAATAAAATTTTATGTATACATATTTACTACAAGAGGATAAACAACATATTATAGTACTATAAAATAATAAATATACAACTTGAACTATATGGTTTTTGATTACTGTAAATAAGGTAGAACGCATGTTTGAGGTTAAAATCCAACAATCAAGACCATATTTCCCTTAGTCCATATTCCTGGTAATAATAATATCTTCACATGGCTATATTCCATTCAATAACCATACAATCATAGAGTGATATACCCAGTGAGACATATAATTCATTATTGGAAGTTCATATTCCTTACAAAACACTATCCTCCATAGGCCATATTACCTGTGAATTTTTTTATAGTGGTCCACTTTCAACCATTAGAATATAAAACCCTTTATCTATTTACGTACTAATAGACCATGTAATATAGAATGTATGGATCATGAATGTTCCCCACACCAACTAATATGATATAACTTTCACATAGTAGTTTATTCTATATGACTTAAACATGATGGAAGTGGTGATGGAATCATGACCTTAAAAGTCACTATGATGTTCCTTTTGACATGTCATTAAAAGGAATCATATGAAGACTAAAATTTTATCAAACTATGTCTATTAAGATTCCCCTCATTACGATATATAGGAATACACTCTAAAGGAGAAGAATCCCAACTTCACCATACATTCCTCTTCCTTGGAGGGGGATACATTCTTGATTTCCCAACTCTATGGATTTAGATTTTAGTATAACCATTCAAAAAGATAAATATATATAACGTATAATATATACATATATTCCCATAAATTCATGTCAGTGATCGATCACTAGCATGGAGGTAACCAGTCCCGCAATACGACTAGGGAAGGATTATTGAAAATCTATTAAATATTTAATTGAGTCCACATATTTGAAATAATTCCCCCTTAAAATATTGATGAGTTTGACCTCTCATCCTCTTGACTAATGCAAAATCAAAAGCATCATAGGTAATGTCTCAATAGATACATTCCATTAAAATATATATTTTTGTTGACTAAAAATAAACATACGAATAATAAATATTGGAAAATTAATAAATTAAATGGATTATATCAATAAAATATTTTTTGAGTGGTATCATGTGTAAAACATCGTGTTCCCAATGACATTAACACATATATCCATAAAAGATGCATGTAAAGAATAAAATAGTGAACTGAATGTGTATCCTTTACCCGTAAGAGTTATTGATCATGTATTCTACAACTTGATATGATTCATTATTTATTTTTTCATATTTGTTGTTATAGATTCCATTAAGAAATTCCTAAACCATGTCATGATATCTATTCAATTGAAAACAATGGAATCATTTATCTCATTATCATCATATTATATGCTATCAAGATTGAATAGTGGTTATTGTTATACCAATCAAGACACATCTCATTACCAAGGTACCCAAAATATTATATAGAAACCACAATGTTTGTGGTCCAACCAAAAGTGGTGAATTTTTTTAGAGTATTACCTTGATGTCACTATCCTTAATTTACAGGAATCATGAAAAATAATTTAAGTAATAAAGCATGATAGATCAAACAATCAGTAGAGGTTTGATGGAAATCTATAGAAACCTATCACCACTTACAAATATTATAATACATTTCCCTAGAATGTAGGAACAACAATATTCTTTATCATAAGGATATTTTGAGAGAGGAAGATGAAACATTTCTCTTTACCAACATACAAGAGAAATTTAGGAGGGTTCCATTTGATAATTTTTGTTGAAAATACCAAATAACAAAAACTCCTCAATAATCCCCTAAGGAAAATTTCTAGGAGATCATGGAATTTTTAACCAGACCCTAACTCCTATAGGGTCTTAATGAGGAAAAAAATTAAATAAGGAAGGTAACAATCTCGAATTCCCCTTACAATCAAATAACCCTACTAGTATATGACATTAGTATCTAAATAGATTGCTCATATCCCCACATTCACCCAACAATCCTTCCTTCATACGTTGTAATCATAATAACATCTCAACACATTCTCTCAGTAAATAAGGCGAAATCATATTTTATTTCTCCCATTTATGAATTCGTTCCGTATATACTAGTTGTTAAATGAAGAAATGATTTGTTCCATGTTCTTATTACCTCTTATGATTGGTATTATATCCCCATTCCTAATAAAAAAACTCATCAACATGTTCTAATGAAAATGTTTGGGAATTCATAAATCTCTACCAACATATTGCAATGATTTCAACATATTTCAATAGAAACCCAATATTACCATCGACATATTATAGTATCCACTAGGGTATAGACCCATATATATTCTCCTACCAATGTTAAAGAATCTCATTATTATATGATAAAGGTTACTTAGTGGTAGGCCTATATTACAACTCTCATTTTCAAGGATCATAGAAATATCCCAGTGAGGAATGAAAAACACGAATGATATTATATTATAGTTCCAAACAATCTTCACTAAAATTACTTAATAGCTACAATAGGGAACGTGCATAACCATTTAATTTTCATTAGATCTCATTGGAATATTTAGGTAATAACTATAATGTAAAACCATTTCCTTTCCCATAAAACATTAGATCACCATCATATTTTTTTAGTTTCTCTTGAGTATACTTATAATTTTTAACACACAATAGATATTCAAGAATAAGATTCAGTGAAAACATTAGGTTAACCACATATTCTATCTCAAATGCATGATACCCACCATCGTATTCTGGTGGAACCCATCAATGAGAGGGCTCATATTTAAATACTCATATATAAGGCATGTTGGAATATTACAACTATGATTTAACATCAATGGAAAACTCATATAAAAGTTATTTCACATATTTGAGAAATATTCTAGAATATACTAGTAGAAACCTAATAAAGTCAACAGAATATCCCAATGATTAGATGAAGGTTTAATAAAAGGGAACCTATAAAATATGGGTATTACTGAACTATGTGACTATAACATTTATTGTTTTAACCTCATTCTCAAAATAACGATGATATAGAATTTCATAAGAAGTAAAATATTCATGTTCGGGGAAGGCTCAAATTACTACCTAAATAAAACAATTATTAAATACATACAACATCTATCAATGGATGATAAAAAAATATAATAACTCATCATCATTATTAGTATAAATCAATAACAGTTGATATCCAAAACATGATATAATGATTGGAATCATAGGAGGTCCTCTTTAGAGTTACCTTCATGAAGGTCCTTACTATGATAATATGAAGATCATTCATGAAGGTTCTCCTCTAGAAATTGGTTGTAAAGGTCCTCCACACAATCTATTGATCTACTGGAAAATAGCCCACTACAATTAATTATATATCAATAACTCTAAATGTTTTACTCATGGAATCTGGATTTTCCACCATATAGGCCCTTCCCATGTAATATAATGGATAATCCCTCCCCATAATAGGAAATAGTGATATAATTGAGGTATTCTTCATAATGAAAAAAATATTGAGTTCATACCTATGGTTTTAATTGTAGTGGTACACCACACATTAACATCTCAAATTGACACAATGTTCCTCCCCTTATCAAATCCTTTCCAAAGGTTCACTTATATTGAGAGGCACTCAAGAGTTCAAGTATAACTATAAAAATCACCTCATCAGTGGGTGGTGAAATTTAATCTAATCTAATGATATTCCATGGATAGATTCATCCTATGAACACCACACATCATTTTGATACTAATAAAAACTAATGAGATTCCAAAATATGACACTCACTTTAAAAAGGAACTCGGGAAAAAATATTTTTTCTAATAAGGTAGAATAATCCCACTTTGAAGATGAGAGGAATACCATTTTTATGAGGACTTAAATTCCCAAAGGTAATGTACTGGTTTCATTCTGGATCATATCCACTCCTAGATAATATATTCCATTGGCTTTGACAAAACAATTTATACATCCTTTATCTCTAAATCATTAGTTGACTCTCCCCCATCTCAAGATGAAATAATTTTCTTATGTGTAATATATAAACCACACCATGGATGTATGTCTACTTTATCAATAATTCAACTCAGCCACCCTCTCTACTAAACAACATCAAAAATCAATAAAACAATATAGTGACCTTCAACATGCTTGTTTTAGGGGTATAGAGGTTCTCTACCAAATAATCATGGATGATCTTAATGATGATCATATTACAACATGTTGTGAATATGGAACTCTACTCTTCATCCAACTCACTCTTTAACCCTATTTATCAAGAATTACCACATTCTACATCATCAACTCTATAAAAGTTCTAGGTATATGTGATTCTTAGGTAATATTTTCAATAAAAAATACCATATATTCCTAATGACCAAAATTAATATGATCGACTATAGAAATCCATTAATAAGATCTTATCTTAAATATCAAAGAAGTTATAGAAGACACCTTGTCTAAGAAAAATAATTCTCATAGCCATAGAGAAACCCACATCATCTGATCGTATATTCCCTAAAATTTTAATAAATCTGAATCACTTCTTTGAAATGGACTATGAAATTAGCAAGATAGTGATAACTAATTCATCATTAGTATTAGATGAGAAACCAAAAACCATACAGTTTTGGAATTTTTACCTCCACTTTCACCACAAGGATTATCAAAGTCATTGTGGCATCAAGATGTGATAGTATAGGAACATAGTCAACCTCATTCCATAATATTGAAGGTATTTAAATTATGTCATCATCCAAAACTGAGGAAATAATTCTTCTTCATGTTATGGGAGTCTCTATAAGTGAAAACCACATAGTTCCTCCCCTTGTGTGATTTATATCTATCATTAATGTTGTTCTCTATAAAATTAATTTAAGAATCTCTCATGGTCATCATATATCAAAGATGGTAGTTGAAGCCTTACATAGGCCGAAATAAAAAATTGATCACTGAGAATTAAAATGATATAGAAGTTCACAATCCATCCCAAAATTTATATTCCATGGATGAAGAGAACCATTATTTAATTGAAAATGGTGAGGAAATAATTCATGCTATGAGTTGAAAAATAGTAAATTTCATTATAAAAATCACCCCAAATATCCTATAGCATAATCCTGACATGAATAGAAATGATAAATAGACATCCAGCTCATAAATAGCCCTTAAAACAAATTAGGTGTGTGCACTCAGAACTAGAGGAAGTATCCGAGATTGGGAGATTATAAAAATAATCATAGATTACCTTTTTGTGTGATCATACTATGGATAAAGGTAAAGGGTGATTCTATCAACAACCCATTCACCACCCAATGATGTTGAAACCATTTCCACTGTAGAAATATTTTTTTTATATGAATCTTAGATGAAGGAACTAAAGTTACTAAACACTAAACTACTCAAATGAGAAATTATCATTTAGTGGAATTTTCAAGTTGTGTCTATTGTATAGCCTTTATAATATATTAATATGCAATGAATTTCATAACTATAATTAATAGAGTCTAACTTCCACCCCAAATCTTGGTTTACACCATATCTTTTTCAAAATACAATTGTTTAAGAGTAGTAGGACTTTTCAATACTGGGATATCCTTAATCATTCCCAAAAAGATACCAATAGGAAACACAAACAAGATATTAACAACTGATATAGGTGATCTGACCATCTTAGGATTTACCATTATTCTCAAGAGGGCATTGACCCATGGGACATTGGTATCGAATATCTTTGACTCAATCAAATACCTAACTAATTTAATGGGGTCCCGGGATGGATGACATTTGCCTATATAGACAATGATAATTCCATATCCAATTTGGGTGGATGTGACTCCTCCACCATCATATTTTGGGAATCCCACATTCCCTATATTTAACTATATGTGAAACACATAAAATCACCTGACACATTTCATGTCATGTTATAGTCCCATGGTTGGAAAGATAGGGACACATAAAATAGAAATGATAAGATGTTTTATCTTGACCATGGAAGTATTAAATTTTATCTATTACAAATATTCTATAACAGAATCTATTTCAAATTGAGAATACCATTGGTTGTAGTTCTTTTATCAATTTAGTTCCACACTGTAGAAGATTAGGGTTCATAACATCTAAAATGTGAAACAATTTGAAATAGATAGGGTCAAAACATCATCACCTAGTTAAAGATGTTGAACCATTATTTAAATATGAAAACTCCACATGAAAAGTTATTAAAGATCTATATATAAAATAATCATGATAAAATGTTGATATAGATGATTTTGTTAAAATACCATTGTGGTTATTTGGAGTTTTTAGTAGTCTCACAATTATTTGAGAATGATATCTAGTGCCAAAAGTACAAATCTAATAAGAATGCTATATCTCGTGGAAATAAAATCAACATATCAAAGGCATAAATCATCAAACTAAATCAGAATCCAACCCCAGCTACGAAAACCAACTCTTTGAAAAATCACATGGTACCTCCTTCAGATAAAAATCATATAAAATTTGAAATACAATCATAAATAAGTAAATAATTAAAAAAATTACTTTAGATATCTATACAATAAGAAAAAAAATTAATCATTCTAAAAATTTTAAGGTCCCAGGGTACAATATTATTTCCATGGAGAATAGTCTTCTCATTTTTTCAGTAGATAGAAAATCTAATGAGGATAATATCAATGACCATCCTTACCAATTATCTTTACACATGATGGTGGGAGACAATATCCATGATTTTATTTTGATAAAGAACATTCATCAAAATATGGTTGATACTAAATAAGTTACATTGGTAAAACACTCAACATATGTGAATGATGTTTTTTCACTCAAAAAGAAGAATAATGTGAATGATGAAGGTTATAAACATAAATGTGAAAAAATTAAATTAATATTTAACAAATACATATGTCAAGAAACTATGCCATAATCAGGGGAAAACTAATCCAACTTATTGTGTCCCCATATCTCTTGGGATATATATGACAGCACCTTCATTATCATAATACTCTAATATTCCACATATAAATTTCTAATAGAGGAATATTAAGGAAGAATAGTCCATATTGGTATCATATTTATTTCAAAATGTTTCATACTTCTTACCTCCTTAATTGGTTGGACAAGAATAATCCCAACAAATGAGACAAAAAAACTACCTTATCAAATAGAATCTTCATCAAATGAGGAATCTAAATAAAGTTTGATCAATTTAATCAACCTAAATACCCATTTTATAATGAACATGAGGAATTTTAATAACCTAAAATACATACCCATTATCAAATTTGAGTTTTTAGATCCCTATGAGATTTAAAAATATGAGTTATAAATAGACCTTGTTGTTTAAGAACTATTTACACTAATCCTATATATTCTCTAAAAATACAAATAAAAACACTTCAACAAGTCCAATATAATAATTGATATGATCTTGAATCATCCAGGCCTCTCTCAGATCTCATAATATAAATGGTTGTACATACATATGTGAAGCTTTTTGGTCAGTGTCATACCACGGGATTTCCATCTCGTCCTAAAATTACAGCCCTGAAAATGAACCCAATTTATAACATAGTAAAGGCATTTCAGACATAGCTTTGAATGAAATCTAATCCCCATTCTTAGGAGAAAAAATAATATAGGAATAATAAACCCTTATTATAGGAATATGATATCTAGAAGAAAGTGGTTATTAATTTATCCAAATATATCCATTATAGATGTTCATCACCTATCCACAAAACATATGGAATCCCTCAATAGTTTAAGGATGATGTTTCTCATCCCGATACATTTTAGGGAAATACTAGTATATAAGAATATCAAATAAACATTTACTTTAAATGGTATCTCTCTGATGTATCCATACATGGGAATATCAGTCCCTTGTATATATCAAGAAATCTCTGTTATATTGACATATTGAGCACCCTAATTGATAATTTATATTTTATTAATATAATAATAGTAAATAACATCCACCTCCTTGTATATTGTGAGTCTCACATGATTCATTATATCTAGTCTATTTAGGTATATGATAAAAGTTTTTAGAAGCCACATAGTATTGTCAAATGTATATCCTAGTTTAGTGATCTCATATCTAACTCCATGATTGTGGTAGATTGCTAAGACACTACATTAATTTTATTTTGGGATTATCATTTCTCAACAAACATATGGAGGTATCATTTTGACACAATTAGTTACTCAAATACTCTATCAGTAGGCAAGTCATGGTGTTGTATGGTTATAATGTATCATTTGAGTTATGTGATTCTGAATATATAGATATATGGTTTCATAAAATGGAATTGAATGAAATGATGGCCTATAGTAACATCAGAATAAATTCTCCCATAGACTTAAAATTTGGCCATGTCATCTGATGGAGTGATCTCAATAATGACTATATATTTACCATTAATCGAATTGAGGAAAAAAGTCCACCTATTGAAATTCATTTTTTCATATAAATTCAATTGTAAAATTAGATAAAGTAATCAGCCACAATACTTTCTTATATTTTCCAAGAATATAACCATATAGACAAAATAACCCCATGGTAATAAATATATTCTTTGAAATACATTCATATAAACTTTTTTCTAGAACATATATATTGTAGTGTAGGTTTAACAAATATTCAGTGTTATTCAATGCATATAAGGCTCTTTGATCAAGTGGATATTAATTTCTATACAATAAGGACTGTATTGGGCCTAATCATGTTTACCCTCACCATCATGATATCAATTTCACATGTTGTGAATGAACATGTAGAAGAAAAATGTGATCCTAGAATGTAACATAATCTCATTGATAATTATATCCCCACTTCATCTCTATAACACCATGATATCAACATGGAATCAACCTCTCATGATTGTGAGAAATAAGGTTAGAATATAAAGGAGACCCATGAACCATCATTAGGATATACAGATTCCCCTATATCATTCTTAAGATCCCAATGTTCCCCTCAATAATTCTATTTAGAAAATTGAAAGATAATATTTGTAAAAAATGATGATCAAATGTATTCCCCCATCATTCAATGAAGTAATTCCAACCACTGTTGATGAGATACAACATCTGAATTGGACATAAAACTGGGATCTATGGCTCATGTTGATTAGAGACACCATTTCCTATAAGGAACATGAAACACATATCTCCTTCATCTATTAGTACCACAACTTATTTTCATGAAACTATACAGATATGCCTAAATTGGATACTGAGGTACCTACCTATCATATAGTCTTACAACAAAACCACCATGAATAAAAATAGGTATCTAAGAGGAAGTATCAGACCCATTCATCCAATGTATTTTCCAAAGGTGACAATATTATATAGGATATCATCATTATAGAATTTCAATGCCTAAAATAGTTTTCAGTTATTTTCCATAATGAAAAATATTGATATTACCCATGAATGAATTAATTTCATGGATCTCAAATGTAAATAACAAAAGGATGTCTTCCCAATCCCGATCATAGAATTTATGTTCGTTGAAACAAGTAGTTTCTTTGGCCTCTTTATATTATATGCTTATTCGGGTTATAACTAGATCTAAATGAACTATAATGAGGAGGATGACACTACCTTCAAGGAACCCCAAGGGGTATATTTCCATAATGAAATTTATATTATATTGATGAATTATAGTACTACATAACAATGTAATATTTAATTTATATTGTAGAACTATCTGAAGAAATTTTTAGAGTGTTATGTTAATGATTTAGTGGCCATGTTTTAATAGTTATATGGTCATATTACAAATCATGACGTTGTTTTATATATACGTCTATTAAAAATCTTGAGGATGAGCCCCTTGAAATGTCCATTTAGTGTGACATCTAAAAAATTTCTTATTTTCATGGTGTTATATATCAATATCAATGTTGATCCCAATATGACCAAGTAAATCTATAACATCACACCTCCTCGGAATCTGAAATAGCTAATTGGAATATGTGGGTGTCATTCATATATCAAAATTTTTTTTGAAATATCACCATATTTGTTAGACCATTCTCACAATTGATCAATAAGGGAGTCACAAATTAGTGGGGAAACAAATTAATGAAGTATTTGATTAATACTAATATGTATAACCAATTTTAGATAGTGATGATTCCTATAATGTAAGAAACATCTCTCATACTTTACATATTTACCTTAGACAGATCTCTTAGTGAACTCATTCCTAGAAAAAGAATGTTAGAAAAGATTGAAACCTCTATTATTTCATCAAAACCGTGATATATTCTATGATATGATACTTTTATATTGAGAATAACTACCTAAAAATTATTTCCATAGTGTAAATGTTGAGGAATTACATACAGTATCATATGTTTTATATCCTCTCAGGTATATACTCACACAAATATATAATTGAATATATGATGTTAATTGATAATTTCGAATGATGAGTTGTCATTATTCATTGCTCTGAAATTTAGTTCACATCATAAAAAGAAACTAAAGGATAGATGTTTTCCAATTTCTTTATTGCACAACCTATCCCATAGAAGTCACTAATAAATCCAATGTTCCCTAAAAAAGATATTTCCTTTATCCTGGGTGTTCCCTATAAAATGTAAGTGTAATTTCATGGATCTTATAGAACCTCAATTACAATAATGATAGATAACCTAAAGAATAACAGGTTTTCCCTGGGGATTGTACTCTTCTCCATAGAAAAATTTCTTTTACCTTAATCCTTATATAAAAAGAATGTACCAACAATGAGGATGAATACCAAAACCTTATTGTAGTATTTTACAGAGTTATATGTATTGGTGACCCCCTTGAATATTAATGGTGGTCACAATTTGGAAATTAGGTAGATTAATAAAGAACATTCCATTAAAGAAGAATCAATCCCATTATTTTATTATATATAGAGATTGATTCCTAAATTACACTCAGAGATGACACTATCTCAGACAATTTAATTTCCAATTTGATACATTTTTCACTGCATTATTCATCACAAAATATCTTGACCTAGATGATATAGTTATTAGCATCACACATTATTACTTGGTCTCACCATTGATCAACAACAACATCGATGAGATAAATGAAATTTACACCACCATTGATCATAGTGATTCAATATCCCCACCAAAAATTGTGTCAATTGGATGGATGTCTCATATATTCGTCTACCTCCAATGTAGAATTCTCTTAAATGATTGTCCTAATTTAAAAAATATATATCTAAACGAGGCTAGTAAATTTCATCATTTATATTATCCTAAATTCCTAAAAACATTTCAATAAATGAGGCTTTAAGAAAATTATCCTTAGGTGTATTGACGGATGACAAACCTTTATTTTTATGAAGGAATACTAGGAATATTCTTACAATGTTCACTATCTAGGATCCAAGATCTTCTATAGAATAATGTGAATTTGATATTTTTGAATAAATATAAATAATAACTATAAAGAATTAATAAAAAAATTCTTTCCTATAAGAGACTTGAAAATATAATCCATCAAACCCTAGAATTGTTGTAGAACACCATATATTCATTTCAATTTATTATGTAGAGAATCAATTTTATGGGTAAATATCCCCTAACTATATCTAGGTAATTCAAGAACATGATTATTTTAATTTAATTCTTCTCCAAGTGGAATGAGGATATATCTATTAGGGAAGTAGGGATAAAGGATATCATTAGTTTTGTGAAGTCTAATATTATTACTAGGTTAGGTGTCCCTCACAAAATATTGATCGAACATGTCATTAATTTTATCTATTCTGAGTTAAATAATTTATACATTGAATATAACAATTCAGTATAACAAATTATCCAAATATAATGCAACATCGAATTTATAAATATGGGTTTTCATCAAAATTATATTTAAATACACCTGAATAAGGGGTGGAAATTATATGAAGTATTGGTTAAATAATATCCTACTTGATTTTTGGTCTTATCAAAATAAAACCCATAATACCACAATAGAGATTCCTCATTCTATTATATATAGGTTAGAGGCATTCATTCCCTTTGAGTTTCAACTACTATCAGTTTGTATTTCCATCTGAAATCAGTTTCTTGAAGATAAGATGTCTCAAACATGGTCGGATGAGTTAGAGGGACTTTATGTGAAATAATTATGAACAATAAATAAACATAAAATCCATAAGAAGTGAGTCACATGATCATTCAATGAAAATGTTCATCTTTTCTGATTCTTCAAAGGAGAATTGGTATTGTATTTAATAACTACAATGATACAGAGGAAGAAACCCGATAAGCTATAGGTGAAATGACAGGGTCCTAAAACTATACATCAATATACTCAATAAAATCATACTCCTTTATCATGATGGAAAAATATTATATCACACTAGCCACCAATTTCATTTTTCTCAAGAAATAAAATAGATCACTTTATGGATGGATCACGACGTTTTGATTGCATAATTTAATACTACATGACAACATCTTTGTCACATGATGTGAAACTGAATTATAATTTCCTATTTGTATGATATTAAATTAAATGTCCATATTTCAAACTTAATAACTCCTAAAATTATATTCTATATGACATTAAACAACTTTTTTTAGGTCCTATTCTCGTTATATTAGAGCACATAATGCTAGATAACTATTCGTATGATGTCAAAAAAATGATATAATTTCCACCAACCCCTTAAACTACTTTGGATGGTCTCTTTGTGTTGGAACCTGTGTCATTTTGGTTGGGTTTTGGTGTTGATGTTTTTTTTGTCGAAATTCTGTTTATTAGCTGATAAATTTGTTTTTAAAATCCAGGAAAATTGTTTATAGAAACTGGATTCCTGGTACAGGAATTGAAAAAGTATGTTCAATGGAGTTGTTTTTCTAATGTTTTATTTATTATATTATATTATATTATATTATTGGGGGTACCATTACATTAAACACACACACACACAATGCACAAACACATTCCTGAAAGGCAAGCCATAATCCCCCATTTGATAACCTACACAACAAGCCACTTTATTACATAATAGTATAGAACAAAAAGATCCGGTTCATGAGTCCCATTATATTCATAGACCATAGAAAATTATATGAATATTAATACTAATACTACAATACTCACATAGTACTACCACAGCTATAGTACTTACTACAATTCCCTCCACTACTACAATGTCACCTGCATCTACTACAACCCTGCTACAGTATCTGATGCCACTATAGTTCCCCATATAGTTCTCACCACCACTACAGTGTCGATGTTGAATAGTTATACTGGTGATATAGTACACTACAGTTCTAATATAGTAACATGGGCCCAGAGGATTTTGAATGAACATTTTTGATGTAGTAATACATTGGGCTTACCACTATGTCAGTCCCCATCTACAAAAGAGCAACATATCTTTTCCATATTATTCTACATGAAAATAAAATTTTAGTAGATATTTTTTTTGTAAATTTTATGGTCAAGGAATTTCAATAGAATAGTTATGTACTTAATCAATGTAGTCAATTATGTTCTTCATTTATGGTCTTCATGGAATCGGTTCTTATTCAGAATGTACAAGACCAATATGGTGGGTGAAAGGATCATTGTGAAAGCACACAACCATGGGGATTTCAAGTGTTGGTCCATTAGCATATCCAGTTAGAAGGAATATATTTTTGGCCTCTAATTAATTAATTATATGGTAATAAGGTGGATATTTTTCATTGTCCTTTAACAAAGTATTTGGTTCACCAGGGTGGTCTTTTAAAACAATATGAAATGTAGGATCACCACGTGTACACCAAAAAGAGGATAAACAAAAGTTATTTATCTAATTTTTTAATATAAATTTTTGTTTCTTAGAAATTTTTTGGAGGAATTTTTCAATAATTTCATGAATAATATATTCATTATGGCTCAATAAAAAAAATATATGAATTATATATAGTGTAATTATAAAATCAGTTAAGGCTAGAATCATCTGAAAACATATATGTGTGTTGCGAAAATGTGGGGATCAGTGAAAGAAATTATTGCATAAAGAGGAGTATGAAAATTCATTTCTTGAGGCATCATACATGGGGTCATTTTTCAGTCATTTTTCTTAAAATTTAATTTTTTATGTGTGATTATATGATGGAATATCACAAGGGAGGTATGTGATGGAGAATTTTTCGAGGTCAGGTCAAACTAGACGTAGCAAACTCATTAGGAACCATGACTGAAAAATTATTATCCACACAATCTTGAAAATCATATTGGATTCTTGTATGACTAAATAATATTTTTGGTATATTATTTGGAATATCCCTTAGTGGAAAAGAATGAAATTTTGATGAGTTCTTTATTTATAAATTTGTGAATTTAGTAACTTTTCATTACTATCATGCAGGTTTAATAACTTTTTAAAAATGTGGGGGAAAACACTATATAAAATTAGAAGAAAAATTTGACCCCATTATCCATCCCTCCCCTCTCATGGAATCCTTGTGTAAAAGAACTGGTATTAGAGAAATGGTTCTAGGCATTTAATTTTTCATCAAGAATTATTTTTAATAGGGAACTTAGTAAATGCTAACGGAGTTCCTTTTTTTAGATTAAACTAATAGATTTATGAAATATAATACCACATCATAAATTTATCAAGCTATAGATTCATTGTACTATATTTTATTGGATTAGAGTAAGTGATGCACCAATATTTCTCATGACTTTGGGTGACACAAAATGGATCGATACTGATTCCAAAGATCATAATGCATTATCTTGAGCTATATTAGATCAAATATATATGAATGTAATGATCGCAACTAGTGTTAATTGAATGAAAATAACTTTCCCAACATAAAAAATGGGGACAATATAGATTATGATGTATCGATATAGATCATAAATTAAATAATAGATTATATAAAATTTTCTTTAGATTAGAATGTTGATAGATTATTCAACAAAATCAATAATGTTGGTAGAGTGGAGGATGTATAGAAGTGATAAAGGATATAGATATTGTTAAGAATATTTTTCAATGGTTTACACATATGTACAGTCCCAAAGATTCATGTATTGCTGAGATGGATTTTTCTATGATCTATCTTGATGAATTATTAAATATTTTGGTGTATTTTAAAGGCAAGTTAAGACATAAGCGATATCAATTCATACTTGTAAGGAGAATAAATTAAAAACCATGGGAAACATGATATATCTAAAGGGTGTAATGGTGAGGAGGATATAGATGATGACATTATCTCACTGGTGGATATAATATCAAGATAGGAAATGGTAGATTTCAAGGAAACCTTCTTTTAGATTTTTTAGATGTGGCAACATTGGGTGTATTTTAGAAATGTGACCAAAAAACTTTTATGGTGAAGAAAATAAAATTTTAGATAAAAATAATCCATAAAGAATCTTCCCTCATATAAGAGTCTCTAAAACCATTAGCTCACCTAGAAATAAATATTAGGGAAAGATCGTTATGTGCTAAGAATAATATGATAACAAAGAATATCTTGATGATATTGAAATAGAATTCAAATATTATATTGAAAATCCTATGATGTATATTATTGGGAATGAATAATATGAAATAAAAGTATCAATGAATGTGATGTATTATTTGATCTCATGTTAGATCTTGAGAGGGGTGTCAATGATCTTGATATTCAAAGAAAGAAAATTTTAAAGAGTAACAAAATTCTAAAATAATGTTTTGAATATGTGTATTTTCCTAAAAAATATATTATTTAGATATATAAATATTTAGATAATAAGATGTCTTTTCTGGTGAATTAACAAGTTTTTTTGAGTTTCATACTAAAGATTATAGATTTTACTAAAAAAATATAACCTTAATATAAGGCTATAAGGGAGAGATAAGAAGATTGAGTGCCTTGAATAAGAGGGTATTTCATTGTGAATGAAACTTGAATCTATTTTAAAATAAAGTGAATAATAGAATTATGTACACTATAATCCGATCCCAAATAGATAATTATTAAAAAAATTCATGAGAGGCTCTTAATGTTTCAATGAAATTTTGAATAAATAGATACCTATATTTGTGGGTTACAATTGGATCACCAATAATGGTGAGACATCAAAACTGATAATAATGATAGATATAAATAATTTGAGTTATAATTATGAGATTTTGAATCCAAATTAATCAGAGTTTTGAACAACGATAACTTTAATCAATAGAAATTAGTGGTCTGAATATAATCTACAATCCTCTTATACATTTCATGAACTGATGAAATATATGAAGGATTCAAAAATATTGAAGAGTAAGGGGAGAATATTTTGACTATATAATCTGTAAATCATGTGGTTACCTTTGCCATAACATATTATACTACGAAGTGGAAATAAACTATTTAAAATTGGATGATTTTGGAAGTCAACAAAGGAAAATAAAGAAATATAAATTATAAAATATAAGAAATAATTTATATGAATAATTTTTTTGTTGATCTAAATTTTTTCATAATGTTATTGAATACCAAAAAAGAGGTAGTGGAAATAAAAACCATAGATTTTAGAAAAAAAATGAGAATTGGTCGACCAATAAATTTTTTTTATGATAAAGAGGTTTCTTACATTGGAATTAAAATAAAAATATGATTTTAACAGGCATGTTGAGGAGAAATTTGAGATTCCATCATATGAATACTCTATAAGGTAACTCATGGAAAGAATAAAGGAATAATGAGAAGGCAAATCTGGTAAAATTTTATCCCAATTCAATGAATTACAAGAACACACAGATTCTCTATAACTAGTGATCATCACACATGACTGAAAATTTAAATATATAAAAACATGAAAGGTACAGTTGATGGAAATGTTCATTTTGGCAATGATGGATCCAAAAATATTAAATTTTATAAAAATTACGATATATAAATAGATGAGTTAATTAAGACAAATGTGTTATATGTAGATAGATTATGATAGAACCTTTTGGGTGTGGGAAAACATTATGACTCCGGATTAGAGGATTCATTTAATTATAAGAGATTTTTTATCAAAAGAATGTTCTGAAAGGCAGTTATGAAAGTTTTGAGGAAAAATTTAAATATATATTCTGTTGATAGAAAGGATAACGAATGTCTATTGAAAATTTAAAAGGATAAAAACCTACGGAGTCATGGTCCTAGCCCCATTCACCAACAAATTAAGAATAATTTTTCTCTAATGATGTATTCTATGGATATTAAAAAAAATATAAAATAAGATAATGATAAGTATTGTGATTGTTTTATTATAGGAAATATAGATTTAAATACACAACAGAAGAAGAAAATGAAAACCAATCTCATTAAAATTGTGTATACTAATATTTATATCCCAATGAATGCATTAGGTTCCTATAGGGAAAGGTATTTCATTTTGTTTATTGATGTCTATAGTATAATGTCTTGTGTTATGTTTATGCATTATAAGAAGAAAATGATAGAATTTATGATGATGTAAACATTAATATATGGGAATAAAATAGACCATACCATCATATTATTAAGATCATATAATGGTATTGAGTAAATTGTCATTGAGTTCAAAAATCACCTTTAAAACATGACATCAAACATAATGTGTTTTCATTATGAACTCTAAAAAGATAGATTTTTTAAATAATGACATTTATAGGTAAATAAAATTTCAAAATTAATTTTCATTGACTATGGTTTATATCGAAATTACAAGAAGTAATCTATATAGGTTTCATTGTTCATTCGAAATTGGATAGTGCTATTCCCCAAGAACGAAATAACTCTTTATGAAATGTTTCATAAATAGAGGCACTAATAGAATCAAATTTCATTCAAAAAAAGTAAATTATATATTCATAATAATGTAGTAAAACACGAAAATTTTATATATTCAATAAATGGAGACATAGTTTTTTGATTTTGAGTAATGATTAATGAATAAAAATGAATCAATAAAATATAGAATAAAATCATGGAGAGTCATCACATAAAATTTATTTAAGAAATAGATGAAAATAAAACCCAATTAATAAACATGGATTATTTTTATGTAGTATAGGATGAATATGAAACCACTAACATGGTTATATTAAGATCAAAAAATTAGGAATATTTTGAGGCTAAAATAGATCAGCAGATTATTTATGAAGACATTACACCTATACCTCAGAAGAGAAATATGAGAATAAAAAATGATCAATTGAACATTTTCTGAGATAGAAATGCTCCTAGTCAAACACAAATAACGAGTAATATTAGGAATAAATCCCCTCTATCAACCATTAATGTAATATAAACTAAAAAAGTAGTAATGGATGAGTCAAAGGTTAGGTCCTCAAATATAAAACTATAATAAAGTGATAAATAAATTAAAATTGGTAAAGAATATTGGACATCATGATGTGATAAAAATAAATTGGATCTTAATGAATAATTTTTTTTACTATGGAATGTGATTCATGATAAGAAAATTTTGTTGTGTATGTTCAACAAATAGATGAAAAGGGTTGATTTCAGAGAAACCTTTTCTCTAGTTGTAAACTTGAGTAAATATGGATCTTTTTTGTAATGGTTTTTCAAATGGATTTTATGATTTATCATACGTATTTTAATATATCATTAGTTAGTGGGGTTCTTCATGAAAATGATTATATTGAATATCGAGGGTTTTCTTTATTGTAATTGATAATATTAATGTGTGTTGGAAGAATAGGGCATTGTATAGTCTAAATCCAGAATCAAGATCATAGTACAAATGCATTAACTAAAATTTTAAATTTCATGAATTCAAATGTTTCGGTGTTGATCTAAAGGTTTATATAAATATATCTAATGAATAATAATTTGTGATGATGGTCTAGGATGATGAAATAATATTTTTAAATTTTTTACAAAAATACACCAAATAAATAAGCCAGAATATGAGATTTGAGTTTGAAATATCTATGATAGGTGAACTCACTTGTTTTATATAATTATAAGAGTTTTAGAAATTGTGAAATAAATTTATTCCCAAACTATGTATGTGATAGAGAAATAAAATAAATTTAACATTCATGATTTCAAACAAATTTTATCTTTGATTGATGTTAGAATCATGATTGGAAAGCATGCAAAAAAGAAGTTTGTAGATCCATCCTTATATAATATAATTATTAGAATGTTTTTATACTTGAGGGAAACTCTTATAGGCATTGTTTTTTCTACATACATGAATACTCAATTCCATAGTAACCACAAAGTGGGGAATCTCATAGCTTTTATATTAATCATGAGGTAAATACAAGGTACACTCAACTTTAGATTTTCCCTTTATACAAGAAAATATCTTGAATTATATGTATTCTATTATGACTATGGTTTTATAGATATGGTGGAATAAAAATCTACAACCAGTCGACAATTATTTATTAATGGTATATTTGATTGACAGTTGATTAAGAATTAATAATGTAGTTAACTAAGTGTGATCAAAGTGTATTTAATCTCAATGTCAAAGACTTGTACTCAACTCCTATGGATGCAGAATATATTAAATGACATAAATGAATATTAGAATCATCCTATGGTGATATATTGTGACAAAATGAGTGAAATATATTCAGAATGAATCATATTCAACACTCTCATACCAAACTTATAAAAATCCAGTATCATATTGTTAAAAAAAAGTAAAAATGTATTGATCAGTCTAGATTATGTTGAAACTACTATACAAGTGTCACATATCATATGCATTTTACACTATAGTGATTTTGAACCATTAGGTGAACCACATTATTCAATAAACTTATTTATCTTGATGTGGTTTAAGAAGTTCCTCTCAACCCATGCATTTAATTGTCTCTAACTATTTTTTAAGAGATCCAAGATTAAGGGTGTTGGTATATCATCTATGTGGTGTGTTTTAAAGAAAATAGATCATATAAATATTTATATTTGAGTTTATTATCAAAGGGGGATAATTTCTGGGTAATTTAGTGGAATAATGTCAATAAGAGATGTGTTTTTAAAACGTGGTGTTAGTTGTGAGACTCTATAATTTAGGGTGAGTACATGGTATAATGATAGTGAATTGTTTTTCTAACATAAGTCATGGGATACTCTCTTGAACTATTATTTTCTATAAGAATATCTCTTACATAGACTTGGAGTGATCGATGTGTTATTTTTGTGCTTTCTGATGGGTGTGGGATATTAAATTTTACAATAGTTTTCCAACAAACTCAATGGGGTCTTGGTACCAATATATTATGAGATAGTGTTTACTATTGATGTTTTTCATAAAAATACATATCTTGTATGATTGAAGTATTTTTATGATCATGGAATATTCTTTAGAAAATATATAATCATGGTGGATAAAGTAATTAATTTTCCTCAGTGGGGTTGATTTTTCTAGTGTTTGCTAATTTTTTTGGCATGAAAATATAGAGGTCGTAGAGTTTTTATGTGTATGTTTAATGGTAAATGATGGTTTTTCACATTGTTAATTAAGTAGTTAAATTACTCTATTATGTGATACACAAAAGGATTTCATTATATGGGTTCTCACACAATTATTATGAAGCCCGCATTTTAGGTGTGTAACTCACAATGAGAGAACATGAAATTGCGGTATTCAAATAGAGGGCCACCAGTTTATGTGGTAAGTATGAAGATATTTTTATCCACAGATGATGTCAGATTGTTGTCAAAATGTGGATATTTTTTTATTGAACATGAATGAATTCTGTGTTTCTCTTGGGTGGTCAATGAAGGATAGTAGGTGAAGGCGGTTTGTGAAGGGTACATCTTGAAGGGAGTACAGAACGGGTATTTTGAAAATGGTTGAATAATACATTTGGTTCTTAATGAGTTTCATATAGAATTTTTATATAAAAACCCCACTAATATATTCATTAAGGATTGAGCATGAATAATTTACAGAAGATCCATCATGTAATTTAAATATCGATGAAGGCCAGAATCATCTATGATGTTGGAACCATATAGTGAGTATACATGAATCAATTGACAATGATAGTTAAAAAGAGTTTTTCAAGTCAATTTTTTAGGTTTCATAATTAGGGAAATCTGACAAGGATTTTACTTTTAGTTTTTTTTTTCACATAGTGCAATACCATAAAGGATATTAACAAGTGAGGATTGTGGTGGAGGAGTTCACAATGTCAGCTTACGAAAGATGAAGGTATATCAAAATGGAGATCTATGAAGTGTTGTGTATATTACATGAATTAAAAACATGGTATATGAGGTAGATTATATGGTCAAATGGTTTTGTCAATCTCAAATCACGTAAATAAAAATCAACCATTCTTTTTACATAAATATTACAATAAGGTATTATTTGAGATCGTATAGTTCATTGGAGAATCCAATTTAGGATTTCATTATGAAAATTAGGTATGAAATAAATTAAAATGATGAATAGAACATCATGTAATTAAAATGAGAAATAATTCATAAACCTTTGTGATTAGGGATGAGTAATACGAGGGACGAAGTTCACTATACATGAAACATTGTAATGAAAATTCTTCTAGGACAAAGTGACCATGACCAATCAATGGTAATTCAACAAATATAGAGAATCTTATTTGATTCAATTAGGACCAGTACATTATGGTAGTATAATCTGTGGATTATCCATTTGGGGAAAACCATGTAAATATTATGTGTTATTTTTTTTCATTTTTGTCTTCGGAGAATGTTCTCTATTATCATTTATGTCTAATTTGTTTCTACAAACAAGTGGATAATATAATTTTTTTATCCACAGAAAAAGTTGAAACCCTGATTCACCCCTCCCATCTCTAGGTTTCCTACTGTAATTTTTTGGACTTGTTCTCTTTTCACAAGATCCATATCTATATCGATGTTTTTAATGAATGTTCCCTTCCTTCATTTAATGATATTCATACAGATAAAATACCATCACACTTATCAAAACAATATGTATCATGATTCTCATTCCATGGGGTATATTTTGATTCCTAAAAAAATTATAATAGGTCGTAATAGAAATTCCAATCAACCCACCATCATGATATTTAGTCCCTCTAAATAATGTTGGTTTTTTATCCATTGATATAACACTATGGAAAATTCATTATATATTTATTCATGATCTATATCCACAGAAATCCTCAAATATAAATTCTTTATTTGAAAGTCCTTAAACTATAGGATACGAGAGCCTAATATATATATACTCTAAACCACATAGAATAGGTCATCTCTAAATACCTATAGACACATGAACCCTAAGATGGGTCTTCATGATTATAAACCATTATATTTAGTCCTCATCATATGAAAACAAATTATGTGACACATGGTCCATCATATATGAACATAAAATATTTATCGTGGCATATCCTCTATGTATTAATTTATTTACATGATATCCAGATCTTTGTAATACCCCTATCAATGCATAGAATCTATATATAGACTTATGATGGAGTAAATATTCCTTTACTTCCTGACTTCCATAGTCATGTTTGGTTTTTCTTTTCATGGATCAATATTAAGATACAATCGTTTACCCCCCATGTGTGAGCCAATTCTACATGGGATCCTTCAACATGGAGATATTCACCCATAAACCTATAATGAGAAGAAATATAACATATATAACAGTTTTCCCAATTTCAAAGCTACCCATATTCAAATATAGGATGTCTATAGTCACCTTTGACAAGAATATATCCCTCATATAATTAGAATTGTTTGTGGATTAATTCCCATGTCACATGATACACAATGATGCCTATATCTATTATCTGGAGCCCAACCATAAATTCCTCCAACTTCTTCTTCAACCTAGAATGGGACACCTTTTTCAAGTTGGTTTTTCTCCAATGGACCCTATATTAGGATATTAATTATAACTATGTTTTACTTGATTCTTATTGTTTCAAGATATATAGTGATGCATGGATCCCATTGTCTAAATCTAGTTTCCAATACTTCAATCTTACTTGTAATATAATGGTTCTAATAAATTCATGTGGGGTTCAAACATCACAACTCTATGAAATTGAACTACATGACATACTATTTAATATACATGATTCTTTATGCTAATTTGGATAATATGATGGTGATACCTACCTTATTTACTTGAGAGTATAATCTATGAAGGATTCTTTAATGGGAACAAAAATTACCCTTTTATAAGATCACTATCTACACGATGGTTTCATTTCCTTTGGGATCAAATAGTTAGGGTTATAATGGGTAAACATTGCACTATGGTTCGATGATACTATGACAAAAAATACCCCTTTAAGAACCATATATGGCATGATTCTTATTATTTTAGGATACACAGTCCCATTGAGATCTCCTATCCATGGAAAAATAATATGCTCTTTAAAATATAACCCTATATGCATCATATTGATTGGGATCTCCTAAATCATTTTGGGAATTTCACCATGGGTTTGTCACTAATATGGATTCATATCTTTTCCAACATCTGAAATAGATCTGTATAGAACTATCCTATTTACAGGTACCCATCGTATGATCATAAACTATAAAACATCAATTTCCAAGTCACATGATGTAAAACTACATGACACATGGTCCATACTATAAGAACATAAAATATATAGATAAAACAATTACATAGACCCTTATTTACCTGAGGTATAATTGATATTTTCATATGATAAACCAATGTATGCTCGTTATCCTCAAACATTTAAGGAGATAAAATTTCCCCTTTGTCTAAGATCTCGGTCTGCATATGATTAATTTATCAAAAATACTGGTAGATTCATTCTCATTCCTTGGGATTCATAAATATTCCATGATATTTTATCTTAGTATAACCCACATATTTCACTATTATCCAACCAACTCCAAATGTATATTCTTCAAAATCACATCATGTTTTCCTATGTTAGACTGCATGATAGAATGCCACATATTGTTTTATAATAAATATATATGACTCGATTATTTTTACCTCGGGATATGAAGTGACATAAAAAACACATATGTCAAACCCAACAAAGAATAATTTTCCACCCCCATAATTCATCATCAACTTTGAAAAAAAATAACATCCCAAGCTTGAGGAAATTTCCCTTATCTCATAGTATTTTATGTCTTTTTTGTGTTATATTTGTTTTTTGGGGGATTGGGTATGGTTTTTCAATATTTATAGAGGTTTTAGTCTTTTGGGTCCATTTCAAGATGAAAGAATCCATGATGGTGTGTGTGTTGTATTGGGTGTGTCTCCATGTAATAGAGTTAGACCAAAATGTCAGGCTTCTAGACACGGTGAAGGTTGGGGCACATTTCATTTCTTAATATGGACCATAGCTAGTGTGGTCTCACCACTTCATTATCCATGGTCTGGATATCCTTAAATGACATTGGAATGGGAAAAAATGTTTAATGGACGAGTCACATTTCCTACATTCCTCCCATTTGAACAGATCATGATAATTTTGGCTCCACCATTTCTTGATGATGGTCACACACATTTTTGAAAATATCCTATTCACATTCTGATATTTTAGAAAACATATTGTATCAATCTATGATATTAATGGAATGTTTTTAAAGATATTTATGGGAATGAAACACAACTTATAACCCTTTTCCTTACTCCATTTATATTTGTTCCATATCTAGAATATTAGTGTGAGCATAGGGATATATCATGATAGTTTATTGTAGATATTTTTGGAGACCGGTTATTAGTTTTGTAGTGATTTCTTCTCTCTTGTTTTTTTGGTGAAATCGATTGGAAGAGGCATGTGAAATCTATATCACTATATTTATTATATAATTTTATTTCTTACAATTCATATAAAATCATTCATTGATTTTTAGGATAAAAAACGTTTTGTATGATTGTTATTGTATTTCCCCGACCCCAGTTACCCAGAGTCGATGCATTAGTACATAAAATCGGCATGATAAGAAAAGATCAAGTCTGAAACATTCTATTATTTTAGTATCCTTGGAATCACTAGATACATTCATAAAGTTTAAATTTCGTAATAAAGTGAAAAACTACAATAACATCATGTCTCCATAGACCACACTCATAATCCTCGTACTATCCTTGTAGGTCATTCATAAAATACTTCTTCACATAATGGGAAAAATAATACATAGAAAGGGGAAAGATCAGATTCTTGGTATGGATAACAATATAGAAGAAACTATTATAAATAGGCATAAACATTTAAGGCAACGTATAACTAAAACAAAAGCCTTTTAAACTTGAACATCAGCATAATATAGAAAAAAAATATTGATATAATGCAATGTACATGTTCACATTGATATTCTACTTATCGAATAATCAAATGCAATAACAATAACCACTTTCATAATGATGGAATACATAATGCCAGACTATCATAACCATATAGTCAAGGCCTTGTGCGAAGACTATAAATAAGATTTTTTCAAGGAATTGTTCCAAGACACTAATTTGTCTCCTGAGACCTACCGATGCATCGAGGAGCTATATCGGGCTCCATCCGTCACTTACTTAGTCCAATGAATTCTAATATAAACAGGTTTAAACATAACATAAGCATTCATTATTAACCTAGCATATGAAATGAAAATACTTTCTCCATAAACCATGAATGGTATAAAAATAACACATCCCCATTCAAACAAATCACAAAACCTTCAAAACAATATGGATGTTTTTTTCATAATAAATCAACTTCAAATAAGCATAAAACCCATCAAAGGATGTTGACATTGATGAAATCAAAACTATTTGAGGGAAATATCTCTTTCGTGAAATCATTTAAAAGTCATATAATTATAAAAGAAAACAATTACATTGAAAATATTCTTATAAAATTGTAAGGGAAGATTCGACGATTTTATAATGGTGGAAAATTGTCGCCCCCGCAGTATAAGTTAAAAAAGGCATTCTTACCTTAATTCTGACGAAAAGGTTAAAAAGGACCTTGTTTAGAAAACGATGGAAAGATTCATTTATAAACATCATATAAAAATAAAAAAGGGTATAAATTACTTTAAACCATAGTTTATAAAATAGTAATAATGTTTTGAAATATATTTTTTAGAAAATGGATGTGGATTATGAAGTGGTCCTAGTAGATAATTATGTATAAACAACCTCGGATAATGAAGAGATAGTGAAATAAACCCTTAACTTATAATTTTTTTGGTAGAGGGTAGGTTAACCTCTTGTATAATGGTGAAATAATTGTTATTAAATTATACAAGAATCATAAACATTGATATGATATCATATATTATCTTTTAACATTGCTTTGTTAATAATATCTTAGTATTATCGTTGTTTCAGGCTTTAACTGGTTCGTTTTCCTTTATATGCTTTGTTATATAAGCCCTATTTTTTAGGGATAATTTGTATGTTATTCATATTCAGAATGATATTGAGTCTTTAAATATTATTTTTAACCATAAAATGAAAAGTATTTTTGAATGGAGATGATGGTGAATGAATCTCATCGCGTTTGTGGAGACGGTAGTCCGTACGTATGCACGAGCGATATTATCAATCTTTTTATTTTAAAATAATTTATAATTGGATGGTATATAATATATAAAGAATCATTATCATGTTATATTTATTATTTACATCAAATACACATCATTATTTTACCCATCCAAATTATCATGCATTGAATAACAATTACACGATGACGTGGAGACGGTAAGCCGTACGTGCGCACGTATCATGAAATTTCATTCAAGGGATGGATAGTATAATGAATTTGGTTGTACCATATATATAATAACATCAAATTATATATAAGATACTGGAGTTATTATTTTATAATTGAAACAACAAAGAAAATGGACGTGGAAGAAGAAAGGAACTTGAAAGAGGGTGGTGAAATTATTACCTCTTCTTCCGGTTTGTCCTTTAGATTTGATCAAAAGGGCTCTTTAGGATGGCTTTCTGACTAAAGAAAGGCCACTAGGATGAAGATATGGACGTTTATAGGATATTTTTGTAGTGTTGGACAAACCAATAGGCTTTGAGGGTATGAATTTAAGAGAAGGGGGGGTGCCCTTTTATAAGAGGGGTGAGTGGTACCATAGGAAAAACACAAAATTTTATTTTATTATAAATTCATATTCCATTTATATTGGCTTCAAAGTGACTTATTTCAAGGATAAGATGGTGATGGGTCACAATAGTTTCAACAAATAGATTTTAGAGATGTTTGGGTAACTATATTAACCTTATCATTTATATTTAACTCTTAGTTATATAGTCTAACATTACCATGTCTATTTGTATTTTTGTATTATATGGTTAATAAACATACTATAAAAGCCAAGAGAACCCCAATCGGTTCATTATTAATATATATATATCCATATCTAAGTCATTTTGTCGAACCATATATTTTTAGTAATAGAATATCAACTAATAATATAATATTTTTTAAATACTCCTTTATGTCATTTTTGACACTATTTAATAATTGATTTTTGATAAATTCTTAACAACTTTATAAATTAGAACTAAATTCATTTAATTAATCCTAAAAGTTAATATTTAACTAGAAAAATATTGTAATTCATAAAAAGTCTCAAATTTAATTTATTTGGATATTTATAATATCAAGTATTTTAATATTTCATTAATTAGGTAATAACTGTATTAAATTATTTAATGTCTAAAAATTATAAATAAAATATAATTATGTAGGAAATCCTTTTATATTTTTAATGAATATTTATAATCAAATTTATCTTACGTGTAACCCTATATTAAAAAAATTTTAGTTATTAAACTTTGAATTTAACTCTTTTAACTCTTCTTTTAATTAAATAATAATAAAAGTCCTAATCTTATCCAATTGGACCAAAGAGGATCATATTTTATTCCTAAGAATGTTTTTGGTATAATTATACTTAGAAAATAGAATTAGGACATGTTTTATGGTCATAATAATATCATTTTTACCCTTAATTACACTATTTACTTTTAACCGTGGTAAATAAAAGTAAAAAGTAACTATTCACCAAAAATTATTTTTATCTTATTGAACCACATTTTACCCCTTGATATTAACCATGTCTCTTGGATTTTTGAAACTCCACTCATAGAAGAGGTAAAATTAAGTTTTATGTGAATTTTCAAATTCTCTTAGGAGGTGGGTAAAAGACGGTGAAAAGTTGAATAAAATGTTTATATATTTAAAATTATTCTTAACTAACTCCAATGAATTACATTGAACATATAGAAGTATTATGTTTCTATTTTGACCTTAATTAAATTTAAATAAAATAATTAATTGTTTAAATAAAAATTTGGTTTTAAACTATAACTTAGTGTTTTTTAACTATTCATCAAAAATTGAATGTTTTCAGAAAAATACAAAAAATTTAACCTAAGCTAATTTTAATATTCCAAATCAAAAATTACGTCCATTTTGAAAGCTAATATTTTTAAAATTTCAAAACGTGGGTATTACTATTCATAATGGCTAGTTTTATTGGTTTTGGTGTGTGTTAGAAATCGAAGTTGAATACAACACAGGCTACTGTATTATTCAAAGAGAAGCATACCATGGAAGTGTGGGGTGTCACATTCTCCCCTCCTTCAGATAATTTCATCCTAGAAATTTCTTGAATATTACTGCATAAAATGACTCGGGTGGTTCTTCATCATATATTCCTCGGGTTCCCACATTGCCTCTTACACCATATGGTTTCTCCATAGAACTTTTACCAGATGAGTCATCCGGTTTCTCTAAACCTGTTCTCTTGTATGAAGAACCGTGACGGGATCTTCGAAATATGACAGATTGGGTTCTAGTTCTAATTCATCATAGGTGAGTACATGTGTTGGGTTAGTCGTGTATTTTCTCAATACTGTTACGTGGAACACATCGTGAACTTCGTAGAGATTTGGTGAGATTTCCAAACGATTAGCTACGACCCCAATTCATTATAGAATTTAAAAAGGTCCGATATACCTGGAACACAATTTTCCCTTCTTACCGAAACATATAACAACCTTCCATTGAGATACCTTCAAGAAAACATGATCTCCTACCTAAAATTCCAAATCCTTCCTTCGGGTATCGGCACAGCTCTTCTGCCTACTTTGAGATGCTTTGATGTGGTTTTGGATTTCCTTCACCTATTCCATTGTTTCCTCAACCAGTTCTGGGCCAACGAGTTTTCTTTCACCAACATCATACCAATTGGTTTGTGTGAGACTTCTCTTTCTATATAACTCTTCATATGGTGCCATCTAAATTCTTGAAGGGAATCTATTGTTATAAGAAAATTATACCAGAGGTAAATTTTGATCCCACATACCCTGAATGTCACGTGAACAAGATCTCAACATGTCTTCTATAGTTTTAATAGTTTGTTCTGATTTTTCATCTATTTGAGGGTGGTAGGAAGTGCTCAAAAGAAGTTTAGTATCCAAGGCCTTCTAAAGACTCTTCCAAAATCATCAATTAAAACAGGAATCACGATCTTAAAAAATTGATAGGGGTGCACCATGAAGCCTCACAAATTCATTAATATAAAGTCTTTCTAGACGTTCAAGTTGTAGATTTTCCCTTATAGAAAAAAAATGTGTTAACTTGGTAAGACGATCAACAATGACCCATATTTCATCGTTCCTTCTATTATTCTTCGGTAGTCCCATGAAAAAGTCTATCGTGATGTCATCCCCTTTCCACTCTAGTATAGGAAGAGGTTGCACGACTCTTCTAGGCTGTTGTCTTCCATCTTTCACTTGTTGAAAATCCATACATCTTGAGAAAAAATCAGCAATCTCCCACATCATGTTTTCCCACCAAAAATGTTCCTTCAAATATCTATACATTTTTGTGCTCCTAGTGTGTATAGAGAAATTGGAACTATGAGCATCATCTAACAATTCCCTTGTTAGATCAGGTTTATTAGGAACAGAATGTCTCTTCCCAAATTTCAAAATTCCATCTTCATACACAAAGTCACTCAATCTCTAATCATTTATATCTTTAATCTTGTTTTTAATTTCTTCATCATCGGTATGATAACTCTTAATCCTTTCTAGTAATGATGGTTTGACAACCATTTGAAAAATCATTGATGTCTCACCTTCCATGGTTATTCCCATATCCAACATTACTAGATCCATGAATATTGGATCCCTTTCAACTCTCATTTTGTTCAAAACTCCCGGATCCTTTCTACTCAAAGCATCTGATACCTTATTTTCCTTCCTTGGGTGGTAGTGTATCGTGAAATCATAATCCTCTAGTAGTTCAAGCCATTGCCATTGCATCTTGTTGAGTTATTTCTGTGATAAAATGTACTTCACACTCTTGTGATCAGTATATATCTCAAATTTTTCACCATAGAGATAATGTATCCATATCTTCAAAGAAAAGATCACAGAATCTAACTCAAGATCATGAGTAGGATAGTTTTGCTCATTAATTTTTAGATGTCGTGATTCATAGGAAATAACTCTATCATTCTACATAAGGACACAACCATGTCGTTTCTTCAAAACATTCTTCACACTCTTTTGTCCAAACAAATTTAACCCCTTTACGCATGACCTTTGTTAATGGGTTATCCAATCAGGAAAATATATGGACGGAACTCCGATAATAACCCTCTAAAACAATAAAATTGTGTACCTCAGTTATACTCATCATTTCTGGACATTATTGGATTGCCTTTCTCTTAGAAGGATCAACAACGATTCCATCCTTAGAGACAATATAGCCAAGAAAAGAAATATCTTGAATCCAGAATTCACACTCTCTAAACATCCCATATAATTCATTTTTTCTCAGAGTCTTCAATATAATGTGAAAATATTTTCATGATCTTCATATATTTTGTAGTATACCATGATATCATCGATAAATACCACTACAAAGTCATCAAGATATTCCTTGAAAACTCTATTCATTAGATCCATGAAAACAGAGGGTGCATTAGTCAGCCCAAAAGGCATTACTGTAAATTCGTAATGTCTGTACCTGGTTTGAAATGTTTTCTTTGGAATGTCTTCCTTCTTCACACAAAACTGATGATATCCAGATCGAAGTTCAATCTTAGAAAATTATTATGCTCTATACATTTGGTCAAATAAATCATCAATGTGAGGTAGTGGATACTTGTTCTTTATTTTCATGGCATTTATTTCATTCTCTTCATCCCCAATTATTTAATTTAGTTAAGCTACCATGGGTTGATCTAGATAAGAATCAGGTGGTGGTGATTCTACTCTAAAGATAAGGTGTTTTTATCATCATTGTCAAAAATTATAACCTCCTTCTTCTTACAATAAATCATTGCATCATTGTCCGAAATCCAATCCATATCGAGGATTATATCAAATTAAATCATGTGTATGATGATTAGATCAGCAAATAAAGAACATTTATATGCTCTAATGGGAACAGATTCACAAAACATCGTTGTGATGGTACTTCCCTTAAGAGTTTTTACTAACAACTCCCTTGTTAAATCAAATTTGAAATATCTAATTTTCTTAGAAAAATAGGAAGATAAGAAACAATGTGATGATCTAGAATCAAATAATGCATTTGATAAACTTGAGGAAACCATTAAATTACCTGCCACCATGTCTTTTGGAGCTTCTACCTCAGTAGTAGTGATAGCATAAGATTGGCCATATTCCCTTGGCCTTTTTTGAGGTATGATTCCCCGAGGTTTAGGACATTCATTTTCATAATTTCACATCTCCCTGCAGTTGTAGCATTGAATATTGGTAGCTTATTTCTTCCCCTTGCAATCACGGGCTTGGTGGACTTTTTCACCACACTTTTAACTGAATCGCATCACTTTCAAGAAAGTACCAGGGTGTTTATTCCCACAATTACTGCAGAATAGATATTCAACTTTTCCATTCTTCCCCTTATTTCAATTTCAAAGTGATCAGTAGATATCTTATTCTCATTCTTTGCATTAATGTAATAAGACTTAGAGAAGTATTGTTCTATCTTGATAGCACATGAGACAATATATTCGTACGATGATAAGTATTGTGGGACTAATTCTCAATGAAGAAACGATTTTAACCCATCAAAGAAACAATAAATATTACTTCTTGGGTTACATCTATAATCTGCAACATCCTTCACTATCCTTGTAATGTTAGCCTCATACGTTGCGACATTCACATCCTCCTTTTTCCTCAAACTCAGAAATTGCTTTTCCATATATTCTCGATGGTCACGAGGAAAAGTATTTTTCTAAGAAAATATTTTTAAACTCCCTCCATTCCATATTTTATACTTCATCATCTTCTTTTGTGTTTTAAATTAATGACCACCGTTTATCATCATCTCAAGTGTGGTGGTAAACTGCCATGAAAACTTTTTCTCATTCACTACTCCCCAAGGCGTGGAATATTTTCTCGAAGTAATTTATCAATTTCTCATATACTATTGGATTTATACACCCATTTAATGTAGGTGGTTTTTTTCCTCAGGAAGCGATCTAGCCTTGATCCTCCACGGTGTGGATGAGGGTGATCCATATGGGTAGGGTTATTATTCATAACCTGAGTGAGTTGTCCCAATATATTGATATGTTGATCAGCACCAGTTGTATCATCGAGTCCACTATAATTATCTTGAGTAGGAGAGAAATCCCTAAATGGATTTCATGCATTGATACAGTTTCCATTTCATCCACTAAGCGCCATTTCTAGACTATGGGATACGCTATATTAGTTTACGAATCTCAATACATAAATCCAAACTTGTAAAACACTTAACATAAATTGAACAGTTTATGGATATAATCCATAATCATAAAAAAATGTTTTCATTGAGAAAGTATATACTCATAAACCCTCCATAATGGGTTGTAAAGAAAATGAGAATTATCCTAATCATATCCCCCAGGAGTGTTGTAACCAAGGGTGTTGTAAGGCTCGTTGTCGTACACCAGTTCCCATTCAAGTCTATCTCAAAGTGGTGTTTTTGGGTTTTAACCTTAGGTACATCTATGCCAGAGCCGCCTCTACCTGCTCATATCCATATAGGGATGTATAGCTTTGAAAAATCATCAAATCTATACAATATAAAAATTCTAGGAATTTCATCTATGCTAATCGTCAAAGTCCATCTTAGGTCTATGTGCTCTAAGTAGAGATTATCTGAATCTAGCTTCCCAGGATTGAATTAAACTTCCTCTGATGGAAACTGTAATGCCCCGACCCCAGTAACCCAGAGTCAGTGCATTACTAAATAACATTGGCATGATTAGAAAATATAAAGTCTCAAAAGGCCGATTAGTTTAGTATCATTGGAATAACTAGTTACATTCACAAAGTATACATTACATCATAAAGTGAAAAACTACAACAACATATTTTCTCCATAGACCACATTCATATCCTTATACTATCCCTGTGGGTCATTCATAAAATACTTCTTCACATCCTGGGAAAAATAAAACATAGAAAGGGGTGAACTCAGAAGCTCAGTAAGGATAATAATATAACAGAAACTTATGTAAATAAGCATAAACTTTTAAGGAAATGTATAACTAAAAAAAGCCTTTTAAAATTGAACATTATAATAATATGGAAAAAATTGAAATAATTCAATTTACTTATTCACATGGATATTATACTGGTCGAATAATCACATGCAATATCAATAACCACTTTCATAATGATGGAATGCATAACGCCAAACTATCATAACCACATAGTCAAGGCCTTGTGCCAAGACTACATATAAAATTTTGTCAAGGCCTTGTGCCAAGACAATATTTTGTCTAATGAGACCTACAGATGCATCAAGGAGCTATAGTGGGCTCCACCCGTCACTTACTAAGTCCAATGAATTCCTCATGTGAACAGGGTTAAACATAACATAAACATTCGTATTAAAACTAGCATATGAAATGTCAATACTTTCTCCATAATCCATGAATGAGATAAAAATAACCCATCCACAATCAAAAATATCACAAAACGTTCAATACAATATGGATTTTTTGTATAATATTAAATCAAATTCAAATAAGATTAAAATCCATCAAAGGATGTTGACATAAATGAAATCAAAACTATTGGAGAGAAATATCTCTTTTTTTAAATCATTTAAATGTCATATAATTATAAAATAAAACATTTACTTTGAAAATATTCTTATAAACTTGTAAGGGATGATTTGATGATTTTATAATGGTGGAAATTATCCGCACCCGCCGTATAAGTTAAAAAAGACACTCTTACCTTAATTCTGTCAAAAATGATAAAAATGACATTGTTTGGAAAATAACAGAAAGATTGCTTTATAAGAATCTTAAAAAAAGTCAAACAAGGGTGTAAATGACTTTAACCAATAATCTATAAAATATTTATAATGTTTTGAAATAAATTTTTATGAAGCATGGATGTGGATGATAAATAGGTCCTAGTAGATAATTACGTACAAACAACCTCGGATAATGAATAGATTGAGAAATAAACACTTACCTTGTACTTTTCCTTTGTCGAGGGTAGGTTAACCTCCTGTATAATGGTGATTTTTTTATTAAATTATAAGAGAATCATATACCTTAATATGATATCATATATGATCTTTTAACATTGCTTTGTTAGTAATGTCTTAGTATTATCATTGTTTCGGGTGTTAACTGTTTCATTTTTCATTATATGATTTGTTATATAAGCTGTGTTTGTTATGGATTGGTTGTATCATAATAATATCTAGAATTATATTAAGTAATTATACATTATTTTTAACCATAAAATGAAAATTATTCTTTAATGGATATGATGGGGAATTAATCTCATCACGTTCATCTAGACAGTAGTCTGTACGTACGCACGAGCAACAATATCAATCTTTTGATATTAAGATAAAATATAATAGAATGGTATATCATATATACAGATACCTTATCATGTTATATTTATTATTTACATCAAATACACATAATTATTGTACCCATCAAAATAATCATGTATTGAATAACAATTACACCACGACGTGGAGATGGTAAGTCGTATGTACGCACATATGGTGACATGTCAATTAAGGGATGGATAGAATAATGAATTTGGTTGTACGATATTTATAATAACATCACATTATATATAATATTCTGGAGTTATTATTTTATAATGGGTACAACAAAGAAAAATGAAGTGGAAGAAGAAAGGAACTTGAAAGAGGGGTGGTGAAATCATTACCACTTCTTCGGGTTCTTCTATTTGATTTGTTAAAAGTGCTCTATAGGTTGGATTTCTGACTAAAGTAAGGCCTCTAGGATGAAGTGAGTGAATTTTATAGGATATTTGGGTAGGGTTTGGCCGAACCAAAAAGCATTGAGGGTTGAATTCGAGAGAAGGGGGAGTTCCCTTTTGTTAGAGGGGTGAGGTGCACCTTAGGAAAAACATAAAATATTATTTTATAATAAATTCATATTCGGTTTATAATGGCTCCAAAGAGACTTATTTCAAATAAAAGGTGGGTATGGGTCTAAATCCTTTCATCCAATATATTTTAGACAGGTTAGCGTGACTATATTTACCTTATCATTTATATTTAACTCTAAGTAAAATAGTTTAACATTTACTATGTCTCTTTGTATTTTTATATTATATGTTTAATAAAGATACTATAACAAGCCAATAGAACCCCAAGTAGTTCATATTTAATACATATAAACATATCTATGTAATTTGGCCAAACCATAGATTTTTAGGAATAGAATATCAATTAATTATATAATATTTGTTTTAAATACTCATTTATGTCAATTTTGACACTATTTAATAATTGATTTTTGTTAAAGTCCTAAAGATGTTATTAATTCAAAATAAACTCATTTAATCAATAATAACATGTCATTTTAACCAATAAAATTACTGTATTTCATAAAAAGTATCAAATTACATTTATTTGGATATTTATAATATCAATTATTTTAATATTTCATTAATTAGGTAATTACTTAATTAAATTATTTAATTTCTAAAAATTATAAATAAAATACCATTATATAGGAAATATATTTAGCTTTCTAATGATTTTTTATAATCAAATTTATCTTATATGTAACAATAAATTAAAAAATGTTTTAGTTATTAAACGTTGATTTTAACTATTTTAACTCTTCAATGAATTAAATAATAATAAATGTCCTAATCTAATCCATGTGGACCAAAAAGGTTCATATTTTATTCCTAAGGTTGTTAATGGACGAATTATACTTTGAAAATATAATTAGGGCATGTGTTAGGATGATAATAATAATAACATTTTTACCCTTAATTACCCTATTTACTTTTAACCGTGGTAAATAAAAGTAAAAAAGTTACTATTGACCAAAAATTATTTTTATTTTATTGAACCACATTTTACTCCCTCATATTTACCATGTCCCTCATAATTTCTAAATTCCACCCACAGAAGTGGTAAAATTATGTTTTATGTGAATTTGAAAATTCTCTTAGGAGGTGGGTTAGAGACGCTGAAAAATTCAATAAAATTTTAATATATCTAAAATTATTCTAAACTATCTAAAATTAATTAAATTGAACTTATATAGTTATTATGTATCTATTTTTACCTTAATTAAATTTAAATAAAATAAATAAAAATTTAAATAAAAATTTGGTTTTAAACTATAACTTAGTGTTTTTTCACTATTCATAAAAAATTGAATTTTTTCAGAAAAATACCAAAACATCACCCTATGCTAATTTCGATATCCCAAATCTGAAAATGAAGTCCATTTTGAATGATAAAATTTATAAAATTTCAAAAAATGTGTATTACTATTCATAACAGCTAGATTGATTGGTTGTGGTGTGTGTTGGAACTCGAAGTTGTGTACAAGACATGCTACTGTATTATTCAAAGAGAAGCATACCGTGGAAGCATGAGGTGTTACAGTTATAAATTCCATGGATTGTGGAAATTCATAATACTCTTTTATTAAATGGTTTGTGACTCCATGGAATATTGGTGAAACATGTGAAAGCCTTATTTTTAATTGTTTGATAATGAAGTTTTCATTTCAATGATTTGTTTAAAATAAAAAAAAATAATTTCTATATTAAAATATTTAATTAATATATTATTAGAATTCATGGGGGTGTGTGATCAAATTACATTTTCTGAGGCCATATTGGTATGGAATCGATGCTCACTACAAATTAATATGGGATTTATCACCATGTGATGACTTAATGAGGGATATATCACCACTATTGAGTATTGGGATTTTTATTTGGAATGAATGTGTGTGTGTGGGTAATACACATGTAATGGGTATTCCAAATGGAAATAATTAAGGAAAATTTTATTTTAATTATTTCGTTTCATAAACATATTTTCATAAACTATTTTCACATAGTAAACGATTTTGATATTCTCATATATTATTTTATATAAAATATTATCTAACTTATTTTTGTCCCTATTGGATTATGTTGAGAAGTGTCTTAGAGAAATCGTACTGGTTATGATTACTCACACCATATATATACACTTCCATGTGTACTCATATGCTATTATTCATGTCATAGGTAAAAAAATCCGTTTACTTCACTAGTAGATCATCTTAACGATATTTCCTTGGGATGGAGTTGGATCTTGGAGTTTCCCTTTTGGAGTTATTAGTGTGATTCCACATTGGTGTTGCTATGTTGAGATTCTGCTTTGTTTTTCATGAGTCCTATGTTACTTTTTCATTTATACTCCAATATTATTGTTTTTCTATCCATTTAAGTGTAATTTTTTATACTCATGAATCTTATATATGGTTTGGTCAATTATATTTTTTCTTGGCAGTCTGTGTTGTTGAGAATGGCCAAAATTTTTCCCAATGACGTGTTAATATATTATAATTTATTTCATGTATTTTATTTCTTGAGGATTTTAGGTATGTTTATTATCACCCCACACCTCGTTCAAGCCAATGGGTTGGGTGGCGATGTTCACTAATCATTTTTAGTTAAGTAGCTACACATTACTGTTATCTTTTAGATGTTCCATCTCTAATAAATAACACATCATGATTTTGGTATTTTGAATATCCATAGACCATTCATGGATATTAGTAATGATTTTATTTTGTTCTAAGAGAAACATCTTTTGGTATTTGTAGACATACCTTCAATGTGGATTTACACACCCACCACTAGTATGCACTTCTAACCCAAGTCATGTCTTTTTCATGGGGATGAGGTCGCATAATCCTTTTATGCCTTCAATAACATTACAGTGTAACCCATAATTGGAAGGTGGTTGGTGATCATCATCGATATATTTTTTCAATCTCGTCTCCTCGATTCGAATACCTCTAATACGGATTTACACTATCACTATTCCCTATTTAGATATTTTATGAAAATCTTATCCGTTTATCCAGATATGGGTTGTCTTATCACATCCACTAAAATTATAGTTCAATTATTACAACCTTTAAATACATTCCATCCTTTACGAGGTGGTCTATAATATCAATAGGATCTTTATGCACATTATATTTCACATTTATGTTGATATATATTCTACATCAAATTTTGGTAAAATCATTCTGACATTAAATACCAACAAAATTTATGTCCAAGCACAATGACTATAAAATAATTTTACCTTACTTAAGGCTATCTAACAGAGTGGTGTTTATATTCCATTCAGGTTGTTTCAACCATTCCCCTATCACTATAAAATTTTCCTCATTATTGGTCAAATATGAACTACCAAAAAGTATTCGAATTATTTTTCAGAGTTGTATGACATTAAATCATTATTCCTTAATCATGGAAATTTTATTATATTTACATTGAAAACGATATATACATGAAACATGTAAATATAATGAACCATAAATGGTCTCTTGAGTATAATTTTAGTCTAAACTCTATATGTCATCCATTTCCATGGCTTATGTAAAATTTCATGCTTAAGAAATAAAGAGACATGTAGCTTTTGGAGACACCATTTGGTCCCATAAAAATTCAACCAATGGTTTCTGGAACCACTAATTTAGGAAAGAGTTAGAGTTCACCCACTTATCTTTCTTACATACACATATGTTTGGGTAATTTATAATTGTATCCCTTTACACTGAGAGTGTGTTTAAAACATGGTGGTGATACCCTTAAGTTATTTTAACCCTTATTGAGAATATAATTTTCAATAGTACTAATTAAATCCTTAAGTATTTCAAATAATCATCTCCAAAATAATTCTCACATACCCTCATTTATCGATTAAAATGTCTTGGGTTATGATTTAAGTACTCCAAAATCTAAATAATCATGGAGATCTGAATAACCTTGGTTTTTAAAAAACATGACTTATTCCCACATTTATTGAAAGTATTTGAAAACCTAGTCCTTATAAACTATTGTTCATTTTACCAAGATCCTAAATCTCATTACATGATTTTATAGCCTCATGATCTTAAACATTATGCCCCTAAAAGAGATGGTTTATATAATTACTAGTCTATATTTTCACATCGATTTATTTTCTTTTCCTTAATAATTAGGTCATCATATCTTTCAGTCTGATTTTCATTACATTAAATACATTATAAATTGTTTTGAATTTCACAACCATTAATACATTTGGAAAAAATAATTAAACATTTCAGATTGAAAACTTTTAAAAGGAGGCCCGAGAAAAAGCACTACTCTCTAAGACTCCCAATCCATGTAATAGGAACAATGTTATTTCTAAAAGGAACGATGTGAAATGTTTATCGTATCCATGATATAAGTATGGAAAAAATTAAATCTATTCTTCTTGGGTATCTTGACATAAGAAAATAATACATCATTTTTTTATTCCTCTTAATATTAGATTAGATCTCCTATAAAAAATGTATGAGGGTAATGTATAAATGTGCTCAATCACCCTTAAACATTTGAATCCTCATTCCAAATAACCCCTCTCCTGATCACTATTATGTTGAATCACTTTTCTTTGAAATTAAAATGGACCATCTTATTTTTAATACATATTCCACTATATTTGAATACCCTATACTTGTTCTAGTGCACAAATCCAGGGCAATAACACATCACATATCTGAGAGATGTGGCCTTAGTTTATGGTGATGGGTATGATACCACCATAGTTTTACTACCTATATCTATCATAGTTAACAAACCTAGGATGATACCAAATCAAACAACCCCTTGTCTCTTAAACGACACGCCATTGTATGATAGTGGTACATATTCCTCTATATTCAAAAAACCAATACCCACCCAATAGAACATGTAAAGAAGATAATGGATTGATCCATATTCCATGACTTTACTAAAAAATTTGGAAAATTTGATTTACTTGGTTTATTTCCATACATTGGTTAGGCAGATACATTTATTATTATTTCACTCTTAATTAGTTCTATAAATTATTATATACTATTAATTATTATGGTTCAACAGATAGAAAATTTTTTGGAAAATTTATTTTCATATATTGATTAAAATTTTTATAGGGGATACTACAAATTATATGGACTCTATCATCATACACAGATATTTTCTTTAGAGGGACCACTATTACACAACATACTCATCATACTCTCAATGACAGGTTATCTGTTATTATAATTCATATCCCACTCAATTTAGTTCAAATTTTAATGTCGCATAAACCTATTAATTATGCAATAAATTAACCTTCATATGGAAATCTATCCATTAATTTTTTTCTTCTTCAAACAAATTTAGATTTCCCTCGATCTCCTTCTGAATGGATGTGATTTCTAGACGAATTAAGGATACCTTTTCATTAATTTGATTTCAAAAGCCTACCCTTCATCAATGTAATTATTACACATTGATTATATCACTACATAATGAGAAAAATACATGAGTACAAAAATCCTAAGGCAAATAGAACTCTTGGAAACATTTTCAACAAAGAGCCTCTATCTTGATACATTATAGCACAAACATTCTTGAAGGATATATTTCATGATAATATGGATAAATCTATAGTCAAACCCATTATATTAAACATGATAATGATCCTATATATATTTTCTATAGATCATACTATGTAGTTATGGAAACAAACCTCTATATGACCCACCAAATATGTTTTCAATTGGAAGGACTGATGTTGATGGCCTATGTGTTTGAGTCCTATTTTCTATGAAAAGTAAAAATGTATTCAATAACCTATTAAAATATAAGTACAAAATTTTCATCATAAATTAATAATATATTATTCAATGAAACTCCATCATATTGGTTCTTATATATTTGGAGAATAGGGCTGACAATTTCTTTAGTTGCAACCTCCAGCTATGGTACGAGCATTGTAGGAAACATAGAAACATTTGTGTTAATTAATGGGTGTCATGTTTAGAATAGGGAACTAGGAATAATAAACTATTTACATTATATAATTGGAGTTTATTACTATATATCTCTTTTGGAGGATCCCAGGTGGTATAATCAATAATGTGTGATTCCTAATATTTCACGATAAAGATTTCATTCTCTGATGTTATTTCATCCCTCAACAATATGGTATCATTTTCATTTACCATAGTAGCTTGACTAGTCAATTGTTTCTGACCCCCATCCATAATATACATATCACTAGTTTTTTGGGTGGGAATGTCCTAGTTTGTTGAACCTTCAGGTGCTTCAGATAGATTCTCCCCTACAAATTCATGATTTATTTACGATTCAACATGAAGAGATGAGATGGTTATAATCTCTCTACAACATATGACGGTAGCTAGGTCACCTACTAACAGGGTGTTATTATATGGATGTTTATAAATATAATGTCATTATAGAGTATTATTGGGTAAATTAGATGGAACTTTGATCCATATAAATCTTTATTGAATTCTGTGAACTCAACTAAGGAGGTGTGGGTGCCTACTTATAAATAAATTTGTCCTATAGTGCTTCCAGCTTCAAAAAGTTCTCTGCTCCTTGGAGTGAAGTAGATAATTATAAGGGCGATATAGAATGAAATAATTATCACTCACATATTAGGTTTTTTCTTTTCTACATATACATTTGTGAGAATATTGGGTTAGCCATTGCTAATGTCCTTTCACTTGGGATTTTCCCTTCTATGTTGAAGAGTGGTGAAATTTTTTTTGGTTCCCTCTCATCACCCTCTATATTTGTCACATAATGGTCCTTCATATAGGATAAATATTCAAAAAAAAATCATCATATCAACCTTTGAATATGTACAAAGACCTATATAAATTTTAGTACCAACCTGACTTATAAATCAAGATCTTCTTGTCCAATACTACAGTGAATTAACAACACTATATCAGGTTCGGAGTGGTATCTAGTCATTCTATTGGAAGAGAAATAAACATACGTGGAAAAGGGATAAAGGGTTTTGTTTCTATTCTACCTTAATTTAATTTTCATTAGAGTACATATCTTACTCATCTCGGTAAGTTAATTTTGAAATTCTTATCTGTGTATCACCATAGTGTATTGTGGAGATGAAATGGGAACACATGTTTTTTTTATTCTCCTCAATAAATATCCATGTAAAGATTTTTAAAATGGGGATGAATGTTAAAAATAGTGATTAAAATCCAAATACTAACATATTTAGGGTGAAAGTACCCAGTTAGTGTATTTTTTCATATATAAGGGTAGTGGTGAATTAGTGATAATCGTTTTCTTTAATGTTTCTTTTCAATTGAAATAACATTCACCTCTTATTTGGTATTTCAGTTCCCTATTGAAAACAAATCCACCAAACATCCACAAGAACACAATGATTTATAATGTTCACTAATCAGTACAAATATCTACGCCCATGGCACTGTTTTTAAATGATCCAATACCATAAAATCCACTAAAAATAAATCAATGGAATACAATGAGTATGAAATAACCTTAAAATCAGGTATCAATATGAAACAATCCAAATTTTGAATGTTCACCCTCTTATCACATATAGGGTAGAACAACATTGGTGTAACAATTCATGTCACCTCTTTTTATTTTCCAATCAAAAAAATTATTCAATTTAAATGAAATTCATCAATTCCTTACCCAGAAGAATGCTAACAAACTCATGAACTTTATAATGTAAGCTCAATATTATTTTTTAGTCCAATTTCTCTAACTACAATACTCCCTAATACAATTATTTTTTTCCAATTTTATGATAGAATACTATATAAATAAATCAGCACCCCTTTAATCCCTATGTATGATAAAAAAAAGGATGATTCTTCCTCAGATTCAGAAACCCAATACATAAATCCTAAATATGATTAATCTAGTCTGATACGATGATCATCTGAATAAAATTTAATTTATCTATTTAAACCTCTTCAACAAAAGATTGGTACGAAGACTTCTTCATCTTTTTAATACTCATAACTTATATCTCTACTCCAGTGAATAGTACATTATCCTAAAAAATGCATAGTGTACTATTTTCATTTATAGGTGACTCAAATGATGCTTTGGTAGGGATCCCAAAAAAAATTATTTCTCAGACAAACTTACCCAATTTTCAATTTCCCCATAAATCTAATGTGAATTTTAACTTGTCAACTCTCCTCAGTTATTCTTGATTATTCTTCAAAAATCATCTTCTTCTTTTTATCTTAATTTGAATCACGATATGAATTTAAATTATTGAGTCTAAATTTTCTCAATATTCTTTATTCAATAAAAATATCCATAACTATTGTCAAAGAAAATTTATAATGTAACTAATACCATTATGTTAATTTGAAAACGATTCTGAAAAATGATTTGAATCAAAATTAATAATTTGTATATATAGCTACCCAATGATAATTCCTTCAGAAATATCCTTTCATTTTTCTCTCTTGACACACTTGAGATTCATAACATCATCTTCCCCTCTTCAATTTACCTAGTTGGAAACGTACAAATTAATTCAACCATTTTGAGATTATTTACCACATTTTTTATTTCATTATCTCCTACACTTTTCATTAACCACTGAAAAAACTACATTTAGAATCCTATTATTATATCATGACTTCCTTCATGACATAAAATTATTTTTAGAATAGATTTATCATAATGATACATAGAATGGAAGGAACCATAACATTCCATTCATTGTAGCTACTTTATTATCTTCCCAACCCTGGTACAATATTTTATGAATACAATTGGTCTAGATATGATCATTCAGGGTATGATTATTCTAATACCGATATTTTTATATACATATGATGGAGAATATGATGATATACTAAATCATAACTTCCCCTCTAAAAGAGACAACCTCTTCAATATGAATCACATTTTTATTCTTCAAAACGTTTTTAATCTTCACCACTTTTTCAATCTTCACAGCATTTTTCACTCCCGATTTATTTCATCAAGCATAGATCACAATTTCACAATTCAAATTATGATTTTTATTAACTAAAAATTTTTACAGCATCATCACATTTAATTTAATCATATCCATATAAAAACTAATTAAAAAAATACACTTCATTCACATTAGTTACAGAGTGAATCTAATGAATTTTATTTACAACAATATATTTTCACTTACACTCTGACCCAAGGTTCATCTGATCAGAAACACTTCTTCAATATAGATTCTTCTCATTACGATTCACATTCACAGTGAGTCTGATTATTTTGAAAACAAGACTCAATACCAATTTTCCAATAAACAATTCAATTTATTTCCTTTATTCCTTTATTCAAAAACAATCATGACAACAAAATACAAAAAATGAAAACCATCACATTCGTCATTTGCTTATTCCTAAAAAACTCCACCTTTTGATTTTATTATCAACCATGTTTGATAAATAACTAATAATTGTATCCTCATGCAATCGATTACTTTTCAACAATTATAAGCTAACTTGAGCTAACCCATCATACAAAAAAATATTCATTGATAGAAAAGATAAGGTTTCCAACAGTAGTGATTATGAAAACATCTTCACATTTCTACCTCAGTTCTTTTTTATCCTTCCTTGAATTGAAATCATTTTAATTCTTATAAACTCTCTAAAAATAGTATGAATTGGTCACTCGCAATAAATTTTTTTATTCATAGAATACACATAACTCTCTATTTTTTTAAATAGAATTATGAAACAATATAATTGTCCCCCTTCAAAATAAAATGCATATGTATGATGATAGGGGGTATAGAAAGACATACACAAACCATCAATAGAAAAAGGTTGGATTCCCATGTTCATCCTCAATCTAGAAAATTATTTATTAAGTAATGGTTTTGTGAAAATGTCATCCACTTGTTAGAATGTTGGAACATACTATGTATTCAATTCATTCTTCTCAACATGATCCTTGATAAAATGATATTCAAAATCAATATTTTTTGAACTAGAATGTTGAACTGGATTCCTTTTGATGTTTATTGTGCATTTATTTTCACAACCCATGAGCAAGGGTAACTACACTACAACAAATAGATATTCTAATTGAGATTTGATCCACAAGAGTCAAGTAGTCACTACAGTAGAAGAAACATACATATATTTACCCACACAGATTGTTTCGAAATTTTGATTCATTGAATGTTGGCTAACACAATTATTTCATTGAATGAATAAACAACACGATTTGGATCTTCGGTCATCAACATTTCCTACCTAATCTGCATCTACATACCTAATGAAATCAATAATATCTGAGCTATAATACCATATCCTGAATTCATTTATGGATCTCATTTATCTGGGAATTATATCTTATAATATGTTAGAGTTATTCTTTTGGATCATTTTAAATATTTCACATAGGGTAAAACAATACACAATTTCGGGTCTTGAGGAAGTCAAATACAATAGGATTTCTATTAGCTTCTAATACTCATTCTAATCAATTTATTTTCCATGTCTATCATTACTCTACATATTTCCAACCGAAAAATGTGTGGAAATAGGTTTTGAGTTATCCATGATGAATCTTATGAGATGTTCCTTTCCATACATTTCTTGAGAAAGAATGATTTACTTATCCTCTTGAATTACTTGTAACCCAAGAAATTATTTCTATTTTCCTATCATGGAAATTTCAAATATCTTATTCATTTCATTAGAAAATAATTCAAAATTCTATTCATCATTCCAAGAAAAGATAATATCATCCACATGAACAATTAAAATGAGGGAATACAATTAAATTTCTTAGATATAAAAATTATTATCCACTATTACTTTCTTGAAACTCATCCTCCTTATGAGAGTATCCAATTTTGAATACCATGCCCTCAGATCTTGTTTTCTACCATACAAGGCTTTCATCAATCTACACACATAACATTCTTCTTCCTCAATAACAAATGGGGAATGTTGTTCAATATAAACTACTTCTTCAATATCACCATTTAGGAATGTGGATTTAATATCCATTGGAAATATCGTGAATCCTCATTGTGCTATAATATCAAGAAAACTTCTAATTAGTTCATGTATTTCAACTAGTGAAAAGGAATCATAAAAATAATTTCCTTTAATTTTCGAATACCCTTGTACACCAATATTGTAACACACCAAGATTTCATAGTGTGTTATTTCTTCAAAATAATTCAATAACTTGCACTACACGCAACACCGAGTTCAATCACACCATGACTTACAAAAAAAAAGCCATTCAAAAGAGGTTATGAATAGTATTATCTAAATTTTAAACATTATATAATCCTTATAATTTTAGAATCCATATTATGAGTTTCTTAGATATAATGCAAGAACAAATTCATTTTCAGTATTGCACTTTTATCAACTTTTAATAGTGAACCCTTTTGAAATACAATATTTTAAACTTTTTGACTAAATGGGGAAATCAAAAATTTAAAATGAAACATCCCAAGCTTCCACGGTACGCTTTCTTTGAATAATACAGTAGCGTGTGTTGTACGCAACCTTGAGTTTTAACACACACCACAACCAATCAAACTAGCCGTTATGAATAGTAATACCTACTTTTTGAAATTATATATATTTTATATTTTAAAATGGACTTCATTTTTGGATTCGGAATATCGAATTTAGCCTAAGGTGAAATTTTGGTACATTTCGGATAACTTTCATATTTTGATGAATAGTGAAAATTACTAAATTTTAATTAAAAACAACTTTTTTAATCAAAATAATTAATAATGATAAATTATGAATTTGAGTGGTTTTAAAGTATATTTAGAATATATTTTTACCATTTAATATAATGTTGGTCATTGGACATAATTTTACAATTAAACCGAACATAAACGAGTGTCAATCTTTTGATAGTTATTATCTCTTAAAAACACGCTTTTTGTTTTGACAGCAGGAATTAATTTTAAATTAATTTCTGCCACTTCTGTGTTTTGAATTTAGTAAAATGGATTCCATATTTGGAATCAGGATGTTCAAATTGTGTAAATAGGTAACTTTTATTTTTAGACATTTTGAATAATTACTGCGGTAAATATTTTATTTACCATGGTTAAGGGTAAATCCGGTAAATAAGGGTTAAAAAATAATATTATAATAATACTAAATTACCCTAAAACGTGTCTTAACCCTATTGGTTGATACATGGTCGACCATGGGCATCTTTGGGTCTATTATGGGACCCCATGGATCCACTTGTAAGTGATAATGACACTTTATTTTAATTAAGTTAAAATGAATACAAAAATGACACAAGCATATATCTTTTAGAAAAACAATTGTTACCTAGGGTTATATATGTTGGATTTTAGATTATAAATATTCCTTATAAATCTAAAAATATTTCCTACATAATGATATTTTATTTATAATTTTTAGACATTAAATAAGTTATTTTATTTATGACACAATGATGATGCAGTAATTACTATAATAGTGAAAAATTAAAATAATTGATATTATAAATACCCAAATAAATATAATATGAAACTTTTAATGAATTAAACTAATTTTATAGGATAATATGATATATTAGGATTGATTTAATTGACTTTGTTCGAAGTAATCAATCTGTTATGAGTTTCACAAAAATCAACTATTGAATAGTGTCAAAATTGACATAAAAGAGTTCTTAAAACAAATATTATATTATTAATTGATATTAAATTCATAAAAATCTAAGGTTCTTCCAAGAGACTTATATCATGATAGTTTCATCATTAATGTACCACTTGGGGTCGCTTTGATGTATATAGTAAGTTTATTAACAATATTATATAAAAATACAAAGAGACATTGTAAAAGTGAAACTAATTAACTTAGAGTTAATAATTAAAGATAAGGTTAATATAAGTACCCAAACCTGTCTAAATTCTATTGGTTGAGTGGTTTTCGACTTATCCCTACCTTAACCTTTGAATAATAAGCTTTGGAGCCATTAGAAACCGAATATGAATTTATTATAAATTAATATTTCTAGCTTTTCCAAAGGTGCCCCTCACCCCTCTTATAAAAGGGCACTCCTCTTCTCATTTCTTCACACCTTCAAAGCCTTTTGGTTCGGCCAAACTCTGCCCAAATACTCTCCCAACATCCCTCACTACAATCTAGAGGCCTTAGTTTGTTCAGAAAGCCAACCTAAGGAGCCCTTTTGATCAAATCAAAAGGAAGAACCCGAAGAAGAGGTAATGATTTCACCACCCTTCTCCAAGTTCATTTCTTCTTCCACTTCTTCTTCCTTTGTTCTTAACATTCTAAAATAATAACTCCAGTATCTAACATATACTGTGATGTTATTATAAATATGGTACAACCATATTCAGTATTCTATCCACCCTTTGAATAACATGTCACCATACGTGCGTACGTACGGACTACCGTCTCCACGTCGTGGTGTAATTGTTATTCAATATAATATTATTTGGATGGGTATAATAATGATGTGTAACTCATGTAAATAATAAATATAACATGTTAATGATTCTGTATATATGATATACCATCCATTTATATATTATTTTAATATCAAAAGAATGATATTGTCGCTCGTGCGTACGTACGGACTACCGTCTCCACGAACGCGATGAGATTCATTCTCCATTGTATCCATTCAAGTATAATTATCATTTGATGATTTAAAAATGATGTTTAAGGACTAGATATCATTCTGGATATGAATAAGATACAACAACCATGGCTTATGTAACAAAACATATAAAAGAAAATGAGTAAGTTAACTCCCGAAACGACGATAATTCTAAGATATTATTAACAAATCAATGTTAAAATATCATATATGATATCATATTATTATATATGATTCTTGAATAATTTAATAACAACTATTTCACCATTATACAGGAGGTTAACCTACCCCAACCAAGGAAAATTACAAGGTAAGGGTTTACTTTACAACCTCTTCATTATCCAAGGTTGTTTATACGTAATAATCTACTGGGATCTCTTTATCATCCACATCCATGTTTCTTAAAAATGCATTTCAAAACATTTTTACTATTTACTAGAATATGAGTTAAAGTCATTTATACCCTTTTTGACTTTTATAAGTGGTTTATAAAGGAATCTTTCGGTCGTTTTCAAAACAAGGTCCTTTTTAACCTTTTCGATAGAATTATGGTAAGAATGTTTTTTAACTTATACGGCGGGTGCGGCTATTTTCCGCCGTTATAAAATCTTCAAAGCTTCCCTTACATGCTTATAAGAATATTTTCAAAGAAAATGTTTTATTTTATATGGATCTTAAATTATTTCAAAATAAAAGGAGATATTTCTTTAAAAAGAATTTTGATTTCATCTTTGTCAACATCCTTTGATGGATTTTAAGATTATTTGAAGTTGATTTATTATGATACAAAACTTCTATATTGTATTGAAGGTTTTGTGATATGTTTGACTGTGGATGTGCTATTTTTATACCATTCATAGTTTATGGTGAAAGTATTGACATTTCATATGCTAGTTTTAATATGAATGTTTATGTTATGTTTAAACATTTTCATATGGGAATGCATTGGACTTAATATGTGACGGGTGGAGCCCGCTATAGCTCCTCGATGCATCGGTAGGTCTCATGAGACAAACTAGTGTCTTGGCACAAGGCCTTGACAAAATATTATTTGTAGTCTTGGCACGAGGCCTTGGCTATGTGGTTATGATAGTCTGGCATTATGCATTCCAACATTATGAAAGTGGTTATAGATTTTTGCATGTGATTATTCGATTAGTAGAATATCAATGTGAATAAGTAAATGGCATTATTTCATTTTATTTATTCCATATCATGTTGAATGTTCATATTTAAAAGGCTTTTGTTTTAGTTATACATTGCCTTAAATGTTTATTCTTATTTATGAAAGTTTCTGCTATATTGTTATCCTTACTGGGCATTTGAGCTCACCCCTTTTCTATGTTTTATTTTTCCCAGGATGTGAAGAAGTAAGTTATGAATGACCTGCAGGGATTTTATGAGGGGTTAATAGTGTGGATTGTAGAAACATTATGTTGTTGTAGTAGTTTTTCATTTTATGATGTAATGTAAAACTTATGAATATATCTAGTGTTTCCAAGGCTACTAAACCAATCGGTCTTTCGAGATTTGATCTTTCTTGTGATCAAGCCAATGTTATGTAATAATGCACCGACTCTGGGTAACTGGGGTCGGGGCGTTACAGTTGGTATCAGAGGAATTTTAGTACAAACCTTGGAAGCTAGATTTAGATAAACTCTGATTAGAGCACATAGACCTAAGATGAACTTTGAGGATTAGTATAGAAGAACTTACTAGAATTTTGGTATTGTAGAGATTTTGTGAGTTTTCCAAGCAATACATCCCTGTCTGGATACGACCAGGTAGAGGCGGCTCTGGAACAGATGTACCTTGGGGTAAAACCCGAAAACACCGCTTTGAGCTAGACTCGAACGGGAACTGGTGCACGACAACGGGCCTTGCTGCACTCTTGGTTACGACACTCCCGGGGGATATGCTTAGGATAACTCTCATTTTCTTTACAAATCATTTTGAAGGGATTATGACTATATACTTTCTAAAAGAAAACATTTTTATGATTATGGATTATATCCATAAATAGTTCAATTTATGTTAAGTGTTTTATAAGTATGGGATTATGTATTTTGATTCATAAACTGATCTACTGTATTCCATTGTTTAGAAATGGCGCCCAGTAGAAGGAATGAGAACTCCAGAAATGCACATGATCCAAAGAGAAGGAAGGATCATATCTTTCATGGTCTTAAGCTAGAATTTATAAGAGAAATAGTCTCCCATGTATTATCATCATATGAAGAAATAATATCATGTGTTTATAAGATAAGTAAATAGTTTACTGAGTCCTATGGCTTTGAAGGGAAGCAAGAGAAGAAAAGGATAGAAGAGAGAAAGATGGATAAAGGGAAGAGGGAAAAGAAGAATTTTCCCATATGTGGTAACTGTGGAAAGAAACACCCTGGAACTTGCCTGAAAGGAATGGGAGTTTGTTATAAGTGTGGAGGAAAAGGGCACAAAGTACGTGACTGCAAGGGTAAGAAAATGGTTTCAAATGTACAATGCTTCATTTGCAAGGAGTTTGGACACTACGCGAACCTATGTCCCAGTCATCAGACTATGACGCAAATGATTCTATTGGATAATAATCAAGTTATGATACTACCACAGATGAAGAGGAATGATTAGAGTTCTTATGTTGATTATGTCAATTGAGTGTTGTATCAACAATGTACTTGTTATAATAATTATGGAGTATATAAGGATTGTACTGCAGTACTATTTCATTAAGGAATTGAGATTGTGTGAAACAAAGAAAAGTGACTCAATAGCAGGATAAATTTTTGGAAAATATATGGTTGAGAGAATGATAAATCATAATATAGTTCTGATACTGAGGTAGTGATTTTGGAATAATATGTGATTGTTTTGGATAAATTATATTGGATATTATTGGCTACCTTGGAACTGATTAATGATTTGTATATTCCATCATTGTTGGGGTTTAAAACATTTTTGGATTAATGAAGTATATCCAGCATTCTATATGGAATAAGGGATCATGAATGTAATCAATAAGGAATATGGTAATACATGATGAAGGTATTCATATGTTATTACGGGGTAAAAAGGATCTATATTATGTTTACCTTCCTTATAAATGTTGGACTGTGAGTTTGGACAGAAGTATTTTGGATAGTTCTAGTTTGGATTATTTTGGATTGCCATAAAAGGACAACCCGGAGGTCGGGCGGCAACCCGTCGCGTCCGGCAAGGTTGCGAGACTTGAACCCGCAACCGAAGGGTGACAAGGGTGTATCACCTACCACTGGCCCACGATATGTCATGGATTAAATAATGTAGTTTTTATTAAAAGATCTTGTAGATGAATTATAAATTCTTTTATTTTGGAACCCTATACGAATAGTGTAAATAGAATTTTTTTACATTCTATTATCTTTTAGAGTGAAAGATGAGTTTGTGGTAGAAATTTATTAATGGATAAAACACTAATTATAAAGTAAGTATATCTCCTTATGATCTTAGCCAATCTCATAAATAAATTCCTCAATATTAAGAAAAGAAACTTAGAACAAAAATGTTTTCCTAGATGTTACCTTAAATCATCACTAATTTATGGCTTTGGGATTGTTGGCCTTTTCATAGCCATGTTCTCTACCACTCTCCATCAGATAATTGATGGTTAGATTTTTCTTCCATATCCATATTTTCCTACATGGAACCCTAGTATGTGTTATTTTCGGTAAACTTCATACTTTCGACTCTTTATTTTAAATAGAGGCCTCATTAATTCATTTTTCGATGTGGGATTTCAACTAATATATTTTGAAACGTCAAAAATGTGTTATCATAATACACTATGTTTTGTTGAGCCGATGGTATTTCAAATCATCATAGATTTATGAATTTAAGGACCTAAATTTTATACTTGTTTGTGATTGATGACCTCAATCACTACCTATAAATATTTACGTTTTTCCTCCAATTATATGTCTCTAATTGCCACCAATGTTCTCCTAATCGAGATCATAATTTGGTGGTGACCCTTTCATTTCACTTTTCCTCATATTAAGACTAAATTTTAGTAACCCAATTTCCGATATGGTTTTTCCCACAAATATATTTTCTATTTTCAACCTTTTATTTTCGAAGAACAATTTCAAATTGCGAGGACGCAATTTCTTAGATATAATGCAAGAACAAATTCATTTTCAGTATTGCACTTTTATCAACATTTAATAGTAAACCCTTTTTAAATAAAATATTTTAAACTTTTTTACTAAATGGGTGCATCAAAAATTTAAAATGAAACATCCCAAGCTTCCACGGTACGCTTTCTTTGAATAATACAGTAGCATGTGTTGTACGCAACCATGAGTTTTAACACACACCACAACCAATCAAACTAGCCGTTATGAATAGTAATACCTACTTTTTGAAATTATTTATATTTTATATTTTAAAATGGACTTCATTTTTGGATTCGGAATATCGAATTTAGCCTAAGGTGAAATTTTGGTACATTTCGGATAACTTTCATATTTTGATGAATAGTGAAAATTACTAAATTTTAATTAAAAACAAGTTTTTTAATCAAAATAATTAATAGTGATAAATTATGAATTTGAGTGGTTTTAAAGTATATTTAGAATATATTTTTACCATTTAATATAATGTTGGTCATTGGACATAATTTTACAATTAAACCGAACATAAACGAGTGTCAATCTGTTGATAGTTATTATCTCTTAAAAACACGCTTTTTGTTTTGACAACGGGAATTAATTTTAAATTAATTTCTGCCACTTCTGTGTTTTGAATTTAGGAAAATGGAATCCATATTTGGAATCAGGATGTTCAAATTGTGTAAATAGGTAACTTTTATTTTTAGACATTTGGAATAATTACTGCGGTAAATATTTTATTTACCATGGTTAAGGGTATATCCGGTAAATAAGGGTTAAAAAATAATATTATAATAATACTAAATTACCCTAAAACGTGTCTTAACCCTATTTTTTGATACATGGTCGACCATGGGCATCTTTTGGTCTATTTTGGGACCCCATGGATCCACTAGTAAGTGATAATGACACTTTATTTTAATTAAGTTAAAATGAATAGAAAAATGACACAAGCATATATCTTTTAGAAAAACAATTGTTACATAGGGTTATATATGTTGGATTTTAGATTATAAATATTAATTAGAAAGATAAAAATATTTCCTACATAATGATATTTTATTTATAATTTTTAGACATTAAATAATTTATTTTATTTATGACACAATGATGATGCAGTAATTACTATAATAGTGAAAAATTAAAATAATTGATATTATAAATACCCAAATAAATATAATATGAAACTTTTAATGAATTAAACTAATTTTCTAGGATAATATGATATATTAGGATTTATTTAATTTACTTTGTTTGAAGTAATCAATCTGTTATGAGTTTCACAAAAATCAACTATTGAATAGTGTCAAAATTGACATAAAAGAGTTCTTAAAACAAATATTATATTATTAATTGATATTAAATTCCTAAAAATCTAAGGTTGGGCCAAGAGACTTATATCATGATAGGTTCATAATTAATGTACCACTTGGGGGTCTCTTGGATGTATATAGTAAGTTTATTAACCATATTATATAAAAATACAAAGAGACATTGTAAAAGTGAAACTAATTAACTTAGAGTTAATACTTAAAGATAAGGTTAATATAAGTACCCAAACCTGTCTAAATTCTATTGGTTGAGTGGTTTTCGACCTATCCCCACCTTAGACTTTGAATAATAAGCTTTGGAGCCATTAGAAACCGAATATGAATTTATTATAAATTAATATTTCTAGCTTTTCCAAAGGTGCCCCTCACCCCTCTTATAAAAGGGCACTCCTCTTTCTCATTTCTTCACACCTTCAAAGCCTTTTGGTTCGGCCAAACTCTGCCCAAATACTCTCCCAACATCCCTCACTACAACCTAGAGGCCTTAGTTTGATCAGAAAGCCAACCTATGGAGCCCTTTTGATCAAATCAAAAGGAAGAACCCGAAGAAGAGGTAATGATTTCACCACACTTCTCCAAGTTCATTTCTTCTTCCACTTCTTCTTCCTTTGTTCTTACCATTCTAAAATAATAACTCCAGTATCTCACATATACTGTGATGTTATTATAAATATGGTACAACCATATTCAGTATTCTATCCACCCTTTGAATAACATGTCACCATACGTGCGTACGTACGGACTACCGTCTCCACGTCGTGGTGTAATTGTTATTCAATATAATATTATTTGGATGGGTATAATAATGATGTGTAACTCATGTAAATAATAAATATAACATGTTAATGATTCTTTATATATGATATACCATCCATTTATATATTATTTTAATATCAAAGGAATGATATTGTCGCTCATGCGTACGTACGGACTACCGTCTCCACGAACGCGATGAGATTCATTCTCCATCGTATCCATTCAAGTATAATTATCATTTGATGATTTAAAAATGATGTTTATGGACTAGATATCATTCTGGATATGAATAAGATACAACAACCATGACTTATGTAACAAAACATATAAAATAAAATGAGTAAGTTAACTCCCGAAACGACGATAATTCTAAGATATTATTAACAAATCAATGTTAAAAGATCATATATGATATCATATTATTATATATGATTCTTGTATAATTTAATAACAACTATTTCACCATTATACAGGAGGTTAACCTACCCCAACCAAGGAAAAGTACAAGGTAAGGGTTTACTTTACAACCTCTTCATTATCCAAAGTTGTTTATACGTAATAATCTACTGGGATCTCTTTATCATCCACATCCATGTTTCTTAAAAATGCATTTCAAAACATTTTTACTATTTACTAGAATATGAGCTAAAGTCATTTATACCCTTTTTGACTTTTATAAGTGGTTTATAAAGGAATATTTCGGTCGTTTTTAAAACAAGGTCCTTTTTAACCTTTTCGACAGAATTATGGTAAGAATGTTTTTTAACTTATACGGCGGGTGCGGCTATTTTCCTCCGTTATAAAATCTTCAAAGCTTCCCTTACAAGAATATAAGAATATTTTCAAAGAAAATGTTTTATATTATATGGATCTTAAATTATTTCAAAATAAAAGGAGATATTTCTTTAAAAAGAATTTTGATTTCATCTATGTCAACATCCTTTGATGGATTTTAAGATTATTTGAGGTTGATTTATTATGATACAAAACTTCTATATTGTATTGAAGGTTTTGTGATATGTTTGACTGTGGATGTTATATTTTTATACCATTAATAGTTTATGGTGAAAGTATTGACATTTCCTATGCTAGTTTTAATATGAATGTTTATGTTATGTTTAAACCTTTTCATATGGGAATGCATTGGACTTAATATGTGACGGGTGGAGCCCGCTATATCTCCTCGATGCATCGGTAGGTCTCATGAGACAAACTAGTGTCTTGGCACAAGGCCTTGACAAAATCTTATTTGTAGTCTTGGCATGAGGCCTTGGCTATGTGGTTATGATAGTCTGGCATTATGCATTCCAACATTATGAAAGTGGTTATAGATTTTTGCATGTGATTATTCCATTAGTAGAATATACATGTGAATAAGTAAATGGCATTATTTCATTTTATTTATTCCATACCATGTTGAATGTTCATATTTAAAAGGCTTTTGTTTTAGTTATACATTGCCTTAAATGTTTATTCTTATTTATGAAAGTTTCTGCTATATTGTTATCCTTACTGGGCATTTGAGCTCACCCCTTTTCTATGTTTTATTTTTCCCAGGATGTGAAGAAGTAAGTTATGAATGACCTGCAGGGATTTTATGAGGGGTTAATAGTGTGGATTGTGGAAACATTATGTTGTTGTAGTAGTTTTTCATTTTATGATGTAATGTAAAACTTATGAATATATCTAGTGTTTCCAAGGCTACTAAACCAATCGGTCTTTCGAGATTTGATCTTTCTTGTGATCATTCCAATGTTATGTAATAATGCACCGACTCTGGGTAACTGGGGTCGGGGCATTACAAATATAGATTTTTTTCTTATTACATCACCTTCTTCATTCATCTAGTTTTGAAAACCAAACATTGTAACAGTAATGTTTTGGTTTTTAGGCTTGGATATAAGTTCACATGTATCATTCCTTTCAATATGATCCAATTTTTATTCTTAGATTAAACCCATTCCAAATTTTCTAAAGTTCCATTCAAATCATTCGGTTTAACTTTTGACTACAGAAATGAATGTGTAATGTAATTTTTTGTTATTCAGGTTTGAAAATATTTATTTTGATCACCAATTATTTTTTTAGATTACACTTTTTTCCCATACTTTGATGAAATTCTCAAGACTCTGCCTCATCATTGGAATTAGATGAATCTATTTCTTATTCTTTAGAATGATTAAAATTGTCTGTATCATTATCAAAATTGATTTCATCAAGTTTATAATCATTCTTTTCTTCCACATTATGTATTTTATTTCCACTTAATTGAATTACCCTCACATCCACATAATAAAAAATTCCTATATTGTTCTTTGTGGATGAATATATGTCGTATTCTTTAATGATTATTGAAAATAAATATTCCATAATCTCATTTATGCTCAATATTTCCATAGTTTCCACCATTATATTTTTATAATTCATCAACATCAAAAAACCTTCAAGTGTTTAAAACATAGTGTTTTTCCATAAAATAATTCATACGGTGTCGTACCTGATTGAGTCCTGTAGAAACAAAATTTATAAATATAACAAATAGTGCTCATTGCTTGCCTCTAAAGGTAAAGAGAAGTTCCAGGTTCAAGTAATGTGGTTCTTCACATTTCCACCAAGATTCTATTATTTAATTCAGCAACATTATTTTTTTGGGTAATATATGGTGAACTATACTCATTTATGATCCCATATTTCTAAATATATTCATCAAGCAATTCACTTCTATATTCACCCCCATTATCTATTTGAAACATTTTCATTGAATACTCACATTCCTTTTCTTCTCTTATACAGAAACATGTAAATTTTTTTAAAGCATTTGATTTGTGTTTCATATACATGATAGAAGTAATGAATGTAATGTCATTAATAGGTGCAATGAAGTAATAATCTCTATTTCTCGATTTTTTTCTCATTACCCCACATATATCAGAATGATTCAACTCCATAAGACATTTTGAAAATACCTCAACATTATTATTCACATCATTGGTCATATTTCATTCATGATGGATAGTGCAACACCAATATCTTATTCATTAATGTTCAAGAATGTTTCGAACACAATCACTTTTTGATAGCTTTCTCATATTTCTCTAACACAAGTGTGTATGAATTTAAATCGAAAAAGTATTCTTTATCACCATTCTCTTATAACAATATTATTATGTATCTTCATAGTTAAAAAAATTCCCTCTGGTATGTTGGCCTCCTGTAACAATCCTCCCACCTTCTGCACTCTTCAAAATAAACCCATATTTCCATTAGATAACATTGTTACCCTCATCAAAAAAAATTTAAACACATAACAAATTGTTTTTTCCCATCAACATAGAATTCTTTCATGGATATCATCTTTTAACATACAATGATGGATGACCCAACACCTTTGATTTTAAATTATTCTTCATTGGAAAATTTCATTGTTCATTCTTTAAAATCATTCAAATACTTCAACAATTTCAAGTATCCGTGTGGTGCATGGAGCACCCACTATCAATTATCTATAGTCATTTGTTTATTTCATTTAAAGTAGTTTCAAAAATAATATTTTTATCTCCATTTTTATTTCTTCACCTTAATCTTATAAGATTTATGAATATTTTTTTGAGATGGTAAAAAAAATAAGATATCATTTTTTAAGGTGTCTAGGATGATCAAATCTCTCATAAATAGTTTCCAAGGGTTAGAATCTATTTCCAATCATCACTTCTTCCTTATCAAGTTTCTCCAAAGAACATTCCCATTCTTTTTTATTTGGGGAGATTGACTCCCCCTCAAACTATGCCTCTCATAACCAATGGTATAATATAAATTTCTCTATTTGAGCCAACCCATATTTTTTGTATTCCATAATCCACCAATGTACTAGAAATAGCCATAGAAAGAGTACTTTCTTATGAAACAATCAAACTGATTGGAACTATGAATATGTTTCTCATCAACTATCTTCAATTTCTTTTCAGATCTAGAAACCTTTGAATTTTCAATCTTTTTCTTCTTATTCATTAATAACATAATAGAATATAAAGTATTTGAATCATTTTTTATCTAGATAAAACATTTTTAGACTAAGAATGGTTTGTAACTACTAAATTCTTCTCCTTGGATACATATACAAAATTCCTAATATTCTTCATATTAGAAACAATTCCATATTATTTGTCACCCTTTTGAGGTTACTTTTTTTGAAAATTCTTAGGTCACACATTATAAGAACATTCACTAACATTTGTAGTATAGTTTTGTAAACATGTATTTCTCAATTATGTTTTGATAACATTTGTTGGAAAATTTCCAAATTTCCAAATCTCCATTTTATCTTTTATCTTTACTTCAAGATGATCATTAATATTCCTATTATCATCATGATATTTCTTAAAATGACCAATCTCCCTCTCTATCTTCACTTTATCATAAAAACAATTTTGATTTATAATTGGAGAACATTCAATTTCTATCGTTTATTTTCAAGACTTCTGATCATTCTCAGACGTTCCTTTAATTCATCCATAAAATGTATCTAATGTTGATTTTCATCTTAATTATGAATTATACATATAACTTCTTAATCATTCACTCTAAAAATAGAAGTATTTTTAATATTATACTCAACTAATTGTTCGTATTTAGAATCACTTCCTTATGCATATAAATATATATATAAGAAACTTATTCTTTTTTTCATTCTATATATACTTCAAATTTCATTTTTCTCTGTATTTATTTCATGATATTTGTGGATCTCTATTTTTCCATCACACTCCTCTTATTTATTTATTTGAGTATAGTTTTTTTTAATATGAACAACTCTTTAATCACATCCTACATTGATGCTCTATTCATGACATGATAATCATTAAGACATGATATTAAACTATATAGACTGGTCCATTAACACAACCTTAATCAATGGAATTGAAATTTTTTGGTTTTGATCCCTATTTATTAATAGGGTATGTTAGACACCTCCATGATGTTCAATCCAGACATACCAACACATATGTGGTATCTTCTTGAGTTCCAATCATAATTCGCGAACACTCCAGCAATCCCTCAATTGTGATCATCTTCCACCCTTATGGTACACTTAGCCACCTAATTATTCCCACAAGATATTATGCCTATGACCCATATATCCCCATAAAACATTAAACAGATGACCAACTTGTACCCATTAGATGTTAAACATGTGAACAACCCATCCCCCCAAAAAATTAATATTGTGACACTCCAATACCTACAAGACATTAAACACATCACCCATCTATCCCAAAAATATAATTAAACTTGTGACCCATCCCAGAATTTCTAACCCATACAATAAACATGGTATCCCTGAGGTAAACCCACATTGAATAATTACACCCCTAGAGTTAACTACCTCATGAAAAACATGGTATTGATTTGGTTATGTTCACAAGACACCTAATATAATATGCGTTTGAATTCAAAAGTGGGTTCTTTTATTGGTTCCCGACCTTCCTAATGTTTATAAATATACAAAAATTCACCACATTACAATCTACTCTGACCAAAGGATGATACCCTATCGATACAAATGCGGCATAATTAACAGACTTCCACAATGAAATTTCATTGAGAGGGACATGAATTAAATATATAATGATACTGAAACTAGGTGATGACCATCAAGGATGAATACATATTAGGAGGAAATAAAATACCACAATATCTTTTCAATAAAGGAGAATACATCATAAATTAGAGTGATGGATGTTGCCTATATTTAGATGTGGAAATGTGGTTAAACAAATTAGTGCATCACCATCAAATAGAGAGATGGTACACAACCCTGTTGGAATGAATTAGAAATAAAAATAGGGAACTTGAAGTCAAATTCTAATCCATTAACTATGGGGACTAGTAACATTAGGATATAAAAAAAATTATGTCACCAAATAATGATATTTAGTATAAGGTCTCACCAAAAAGGAAGTGAGGCCAATATCAAACTCTCATATGACATGGATTAGATATCATTGGGAATCCTCGGTCTATGAAGTTTTCAATATGGATACCTCCTATATTATAGGAATAATTGATTAATTTGTGGAATTTGTAACTAGCTTCACTTTATCTAAAATAACATTTGAATCCAAATGACTTATAGGACTCATGATATAGGATATATAAAACATAAAACCAATAAGTATAGGGGTATGGGAATTATTAGTGTGGTAATCTTGTCTGACTATACTCTAATCGTGAAAACAACTACACCTTCATCTACTAGTCACCCATGTCCCATTTCACCCTCCGAGATTAGGTAGAGAAGGGTGATCAATGCCCTTGTTCACCCATATTAAAAATAAAGGGTCATTCTTCACAGGTATATCGAACACCATGATCATGAGAAATTGGTGCCTCACAAACTGCACCACCCCTAAGGGTCGGGCAGGGGAAATACACACCGTTTAAACAAAAAACCACTTCAAGATCCTTTATATAGAGTTCTATAATAGCTCACACCCTTATTATAAGGAGGTATGGGATGTTGGAGTATTACTTTTCATGGCCACTATTAGGGATTCTCATAGGAGGGCTTCCACCAGGTCATTCCTGTGCAAACATCGACTAGTCACACAGGTTGACGAGCAGGCTGACTCCATCCTCACTCCATAGACCCCAGTCAAAGACATCATATGCTAATGTTGAGGGTTGAACGATAATATTTTCCAATATGATGCATTTTATTTAGCTCTAATGGCCCTTTACACCACTAGAATTTCTGATAAAATCCCTAAAACTAGTCACTAGGGATCCATTTTTTCTTAATGGGGATTGAGACCCCAACTGACTCTTAGGAAGGAAGGGATGACTCTATATGTTATTATGCCACTAGAAGTTGCTACGAGCCATCTCTTGATGTGGAGTACCAATGAGGAGGTCCCCCTTGAACTGTCACCAACAAATGAGGAGGTCATATCCATGTTATTACCAATTCATATGGAGGTCCTCCCCACAATATCACCAACCAATATGAAGGTCCTCTCCTCACTATCACCAACCATTGTGGATGTCATATATGTGATGAATCCCTTCCCTAATCAGAATAACCATCCTGATGAATAAGCTAGAATTCATATTGTGATGGTAACACCCACAAACCAGCTGACAATACTCATTGGAAACCCTAATATAATCTTAAAAACTCTTTCTTAGAAAATTCTTATGCTGCTAGATGTGGGACCCTGGGAAGCACCACAAGACTATCATCTTCTAAGACTAGGAAGTATCGAATGACTCTATGTGGGAAGATTCACCACAGCCACTAATATCTAGGGTTCAAGCTCATTGATTGAGGCTTCAAATTAATGAATATGAGGTCTATATTATTCTCATACCCCTCTATAAGTACCTACACATGGGGGATTTTCTAGTACCCTTCCATGTACACATTGTGCAACAATACATTTCATTGTCTATTTTTCTTCTCTCCACTTCAAAACAAAAAGTTGGAGAGATGTTGGGATATGGGATGACACACTAAAAAGGTTATGAGAACTCTTACGGGCCTCAAAGGGTTGTTTAAACCCTTCTGTATAACGAGATGGTAATAACCCCATTCAAAATGGATATGATCTTGAAGCTTGCTCCACCTTGTATAGACATTCCATCATGTAGTGGATATTTAAACCATGAGGTTCCCCTTCTCCTGGTAAAACTGTAGAAAAGATGGTCCTCATCAGTACCACCACCCTCATGTCATCCTACACTAATCATGTCTTGGGTGGTCTTGGAGTAGGATCCCAATGTAGTGAACAAAAATACTTGAGGGATATTTTCTCCACTGACTAGATATCAGTCATGTCTTGGTCATCTTCAACTCCCAATGTTGTCATGTCATATCTTCTCACTGAATACCAGGTAGTTGTTTTCACCCACTGTCTCATAAATTTTTCACCACCTTCGAGACTATCAATTGTATTACTCAGGGATAGCATGATCAGCATGAGTTCACTCACTAATAGTGAATGTATTTTTAGATCATATTTCTCTAGTAGCATAGTGTCTTGGATAATATGTCTACCTGAGAAATATCTGTAAAACCATTGTTAACAGCCTCACCATGAATCATTGGGTCATAAAAGAAGCATCTCGACACATTTTGATCAGATGTTGGGGGAAGATTTCTTCCTGTTATTTTAGTTGAATCCTATAGAAATGATGTGAGCATTAGTACAACTAAAAAGCTACAATGAAGGTTGCACTATAACAACCACCATGGTTAATGTTTTCAATACTAACCTACTAGAGGTTCATTGAAATAGGTTTTCCAATGTTGGAAATGATACTAAAAACCCACATCAATGGGTAAAATAGAACCATGAAGACCACCTGATATATGCCAATACTCATCAGCAGAGATAGCCAATAGGCCTCCATAGTCCCCCTAATTAATGGTTTGCATCTACTCTTTGATATTATGAAAATTTCAAGGTGAATGAAAATCACACCAACCCATTTGTGGTTTCACAAAAAAGATAAATCAGGGCCTTTGATAGCTTCCTTTCATCATGTTATTGAATACATTTAATGGATCACTATTAAGATCGTTTCCATATAGTTTATATCCCCAGAAAAGGTCATATTGGACATTGTATCTCCTCCATCAGGGAACCCATTCCTCATTATCTAAGATCATCCAATCTGAAGTTGGGGTCCAAGGGAAATCATTCAGGGAAGAAACCATGGGATATAGAAAATGGTATAGATATGAGTCACACTACACCACCTTATTAGTGTGATTATCCCCCTCGGGATCAAATTCATGCTGCTCCCGGAGTCGATGACACTATCAATGCATTTGTGGTCACAAATCCTCACCAAGATAATAGGAATGATTCTCTCATCACCCATATTGAGGATCTATAAATGAGAATGGTTGTAATATCATCCTAAGGAAATCCTTGAAAAGAATGGGTCGACCATGTTCAAGCACTCCAAAAATGTTATAATCCAATATTCTACCTATTAAATTGGATAGTTGATATTCTATAGCACATGGACAATTTCACCTCATGATGTTGTATAATTATGAAGACTCCAAAATGGAAATAATATTCCAAACCATGATGATTTTATAGACATTGGATGAATGTGCATTAATATGATAGAGTAGGAAACCCAAAGTGTTTGTTTTCAAATGATAGGACCTATCTAGACATATCCTCTACTAGTTTATCTCCACCTCACACATAAAAATCATCTCCAGTCTCTTCAAATGAAAACATTCACCATATTATAAAGTCACAGACATCATTTCCAAATGGAATGGATTCGCATCCTCTCTTAACATGATGATTTACCAAAATAATAATATTATATTGTACATGGAAATTTTTAGAAGTGATTTAGCGCCACCCTCTCACCAGTAATCTATCTAGGTCAATTTCTATAGTTATCAAAAATGTCCCAATATCTCGATAAAGTCTTCTTACTGACCACATATAAGTCTCTCCCATTTCCCCTCATATTTATCACAATAAGTCCTATAAAATTGGAGATAGCCTCCATTGTGGATGTAGTTTTTCTTGAGTTGAAATACCTACCTATCCATTTTCTAAATGTTCCCCATTGTGTTCATCCCCACCAGGTGCAACCTCACCGTGAATAAATTTCTTGTCGAGAGATTGTGGGAATAGACACTCAATATTGCTAGGATCCTAGGATAAATTTCATAGAAATAAATAATATGAACAATTACATTAAGGATTTATAGGTCCAATGATAATTCATTTAAACCGTGTAAAAGGGAATCCTAATGTTTTCAAAATGAAGAAGACCTTAGGAGTCCAAACTCATAGGTCACACTGATCACTAAATGTGTCATAAGATCTCTGGATTCAATATAAAAGAATTACTGGCGTTCATGGATTGGCTTTAGGAATAAGAAAATGGTACCCTAAAATGGGGAAATGTTCCAATGTAGGTGGAACATGTGTCAACTTATCTGAATAGTGACAACAAAGAATCTAGTGAGTGGAAACAGATCCCCATTAATGGGATGTTAATATAAAATGATTGGTGAGATATTAATATAGTCTATCACAACCATGATATCCTTCATGTACACTTGGTAAATTCATAACTTCTTGATGTTTTCAGGCCTCCTCTTACTTCTTAGTCCACGTAAGTGTCCCAACCTTCAATGTATAGGAAGTGTTGTTGTAGACAACACATGGGATATCAGATTCTTCCACTGGCCCCAAAGCATTGTCACACCCTTGGAAAATTCATTCCTCCTAAATTGGTAGTAGAACCTAGCTTCTCCCTATAAATAAACTGTTCCAATGATGAGGAGAAATATTAAAGCTTTGAATTGTTTTTGAATAGGTGGTCCTATTTTTAGTTCCAAAAAATGATTAATTCCATTCAAACCCCATTGAAATATTTTCTTGGTGTCATCTAAGGTGAGGTAGGGGATATACAAGCCAATAGAATACTCAGAATAGATATTTAAACTAGGATGTTCATGATACTAAAACGAGGACAAAATCATTGCAAAGACCTCAACAATCCCAATCCTCCTAGTTGGATTCATCCGGCATGCCCCATAATCAAAAGTATTGGTTGAGCACATGGCTCATCCACTACTAAACCATGATCATATGTGTGAATCATGGGGCTAACCACGTCTAGTCATCACCAAACTAATAGTTATTTAGAGAACACCAACTATCTAGCTAAATAATATCCCAGAACTATTCATACCCCATTGGTCCATCCAACAACATCCACTATGCCCCCTCCCAAGTAATTAACCTCCGTATAAAAAAGTATGAATTTGTGATGTGTTAAATCACATCATTAGAATACTCACAAGGATAACTATTTTCAAGGAACACCTCCCACCAAAGGAAATTCATGAGGCCCATTCTAAATCCCTAAAAATCCCCCTCTATTTCAAGGCATAGGTAGCTTTTGCTGAGGCCCACTATGAATAGGGGTTTGACTAAGAGGAATCTCAATCCATTATTTCATTTTTTGGATGATACAATTGTGTAACTATTCAGGGGAACATAGACCGATTTTCATGAAATAGGTTAGTAAAATAGAATATAAAACCTCCACTACCATGTTCATTCTCGCGCCATGATCAACCTCATCTTGAATTAGATGCTCTATAAGATGGGAAGTTATGGAAGAAGATTTTACTCCCTCTAACCTAACAATTCAATGGTACAATAAGAGTGAAAACAATCCAAAATGAAAAATTCTACTGAAAACTCAATTTCATTGCTTGGTATCAGGAACATAATTTATGATAGTTTCAAAAGATACATACTATAATGCAATTATAGGAACACCATGTATTCGTTTTCATAAAATGGTCCACTATTTCTACCACCAATTTTTCTATTACCTTCTGGATAGTCGATTATGGGTAATCTAGGGTGAGGCATCCCCCTTTGACTCTTTTGAGGCCCTTTATCTAGATACTACATACTAAAAAGGAAATAAAACTAGGTCCATATCAATAATGCTGAGACCATAAATTCCCCTAATGATCAAGAAACCCCTATAGTTGATCCATGGGTAGATATGAAATATAGTTTTTTTCTCATAATTCAATAGTTAGAACCCATGACGCTAGACATGGGGAGTTGTTTCATCATATCTAAGAAAAAGTTGGGATCTTAAATTACATCATACTACTACAGCTGGCATGTTCTGCTAATATTAGAATACCCATGTCAAATGAGGTATCAATAAGTTTTCCACATGGACACTAATACAAGGAAATCCCACATGTTCCACAAAGAAAGGAAGACTTAGTGAAAGAAGACTCGTCAACATTACATGGATATTAATAGTGGAACATATAGGTGGAAACTGAATAAAATTGGCATAATAATTTATATTTCCATAGTCTAATGAGAATGGAAACCCATCATCAAAGATTCTGTATCTGACCTAGTAAACACTATTGATCCCATGGGTAATATACCATGGAAGAGTCACTTCCTCCCTTTGATCACCATTTTTTAAAATATAAAGAGGATTTAAAAGACACTCCCCCTTCATTTGAAGATGGATTCTCACACACATATGTTTAGTTATCCAAGGGGAACCTTGGTATTGAGTGATATGTAAGGCTAACCCTAATTAGAATTTTCATGTCTCGAGATGAGTAGAAGTTTTATGTGAACTTACAAAAACAAAATTATTTCATATTATCTTAGATGTAAAATTAAATGTTAGGGATAGACCCTCAGTTTTAAATTCAATTACATAGTCTCCCGGTGATTCATCAATTGTTCAAATGGCCTCCCGTAATGATGAACAACTCTCATGGTGATATATTTAAGGCCATGTTTTATAATCTTATTAAATCCAGATTTTTAATGGAGGTCTATCCCCAAGGTGGATAGCCATGAATATTCTAGTTAGAATGAAGAAAGGGTATATTGGAGTTTTCCTCAACTTCTAGGACCTCAACTGTCATTTTTTGAAGCATGATTATCCTCATTATGTACTAAAGATATTTTTTGATTCTATGGTTAGGTTCTAAGACCTATTAATCATGGAATTATTTTTTGGGTATAACCATATCTACATATCCACCACATATGATGACTCTACGAAAATTAGAGAACCCTAAAGAACTTTTTTCTAAAAGGTAAAGCCTTTTGTCCTCAAGAATGATAAAGAAACCTTCTTATGAGAAATAAACCACATTTAAAATCAATTTGTTGAACATCAGTGGAGTGTTATGTAGATAATGTGGTCGTCATATGCAGTCTGTTTCAGTACCATCATAAGGATCTTGAGTAATTATCATGCTTCATCCACTCGCGAAACATATACATAATCACCTGAAATGTGCTTTTAGGGTTACCTTTGTAAAATTTCTAATATTATTCTTATGATATAGTGGTGTTAATGTTAACATATATAAAATCAAGGAGAACATTCAAATACCTATGTTATATAATCATTGGGAGTTGAAATACCCTCAAGTCTATAAAGCATATAAATGATGATTAATTACAAATATGGTCGGGAGGTGTAATACCATTTAGAGAATAATGAAAAAAATAATTTTTTTATTGTGGGATGAGTATTGTCTATATACATATGGGGATTTTAAGTTGTACCACTACAACCTCATGATTTTAATCTAACAATATCATTAAATCCACTAGTCTTTTTATGTGACTACGTTGGAATGGTCTCTTGATGCCCTATTATGCTATAAAAACAATGAGGGTAGGGGAAACAGTATATGATATATTAGAAATATGCTCCCTGACACTGAGACTATATAATCCCTTATTGATAAGTATTTCCTCACACTGGTCCTTACTGTTAAGAAGTTAAACCATTATTTATAGAATCATTAGATATAGTTGGTGTTCTATGTAGACGCTCTAAAGAAGTTCCTAAATCTTCCCATGTTGATAGGATGATTCAAAAATTAAAGGTAACCGTATATCAGCTTGAAATTATGTTTTTTCTAAAAAATTCCATCAATGTATAAGATCTTGTATAATTCATGGCTATGAATCTATCCCCTGATGTTCTACCAATTGATATAGATCATCAAGAAGAATCTATTCTCCTAATGGATTGTGTTGTACCATGATGTAAGATTTAGGCTGATAGTGCATCCCAGATCATGACTAGATGAAGGACCTATGACCCCAAGATTAATAGGGTTTTCAATGGGATTATTTTCATCACTCTGTCATGGTCCTTCTATCCATGCTCATTCATTTTTCTAGAAGACTACAAACACAATGATAAAAAATATCAGATGAATGGAAACTATGAGATAGTCATCAATCAGATGAATGGAATCTATGTATTTAGAAATAAAGAGATAATGATACATTTGAAATGCACCCAGTAGCCAATGGACCAGTTCCCATCCGAACATAATGTGACCCTTGCTGCTCGGTTACAGAGTGGTTGTTCGGATTCATTAGAAGACCTGGATGCTTCTATTTGAGAATCCAAAAATGATGAACCGGTCATTCACATATAACACTAGAGATTCATCATCCCCAACAGTTCATATGATAGAAACAAATAGTTATAATATATGGATTTCATTTCTTCTGGGGTAGAACTATAAAATTACTCTATAAGCATAGAAATGCCTGATTGGATGTCAACCTTCGATGAGTATCCCTTGCATGGAATTATCCCGCCATTTTTATATTAGTTTTAATGAATCTACTAGTTTGTAGTAAATTTTACCCTCTAGAGTTGGAATAAACTTGATAAAACCCTCTATTTGTGTGGTTTAGATGGAATTATCGATCTTTTCATTAGAGGAGATTAGATTCCATAGTTTAAATTGGAGGTCGATGTCAGATCTTATTGAACCCATCAATCTGGATTAAATCTCTCACACCAAATTAAGAGGTTGGGATAATTTTGGATCACTATAGTACCCAAATTCATTTAGTTTCATATGAACATTCATGTGTTTTAGATTCACACTATCTTTGTGCAACCACCAATAGAGCTTCCCCATAACACCAACAATTTGATTCCCTCTACAGTATGCGGACTCGATATTGTGGTTCCATACCCACCTTGAATTACATGAAAATTTAGGTTTATTTGTACCCAAATATACTTATATTCCAAATGAGTAGAGAAGGTCCCCCTCATATAAGTCAAAACCTACTACATGATTGAGTTTTGATCTCTCACCTCATCCATATGTTAGGATTGCATCATGTTATTCTCCCAGAAAAAAAACCCAAATTCTAGGTCGATGAGATTAAAAAACGATACACCATGTATAGTATCTAGTACTACCATACTTACTACTACCATGAAAATGAAAATGGGATGATTTTGGTATTAAACAAGTCCATATATAACATATTTCATAAAATGATAGGATAGAACAGAAATAATTGTCCTAATGTGCTTTGCAATACCCATTGGACCTACCAACTGCCAATTCAAAATTCCCCTAGGAGACACTATAATCCCTATTGTATGGAATACAGGAATTAATACCCATTGAGGTTTTCTTTCCCTCAATCTGAATGAATGTTTATGACCATAAAATATCATAAAAATTTTCAGAAGTCCATCTAACATTGATATACTCTAACAAGGATGATAAGCTTTAGGATTTGCATAAAATGGAGAGGAAATAGAATAGATGAACAATAATGCTAAAAAATAGGTCCACCTTCATAGTTACCTCCATAGTAACCTATTACTGACCATCAAAAAACCAAAGACATCTAGAAAAAAGCCTCCGAAGTTGGATTCCAAATGGGATGGAACTTAATTGATCCAAAAGATCCATTCCAATGTAGTATACAATTTAGTATAAATGTATGGGGATTGTATCCCACCAACCATAAAATCCATGATTCTAAATAAGTACTTTTGGTGAATCTAATGGTCGATGCTAAAAGTAATTAAACCATAGCCCCCATTTTCAATGATACGCTCCCATTAAAAAAATAATCCATGGTCAAAGCTATGTGAACATAAACTATAGTTCCATGGTAAAATCTACACGACCTTAAATTACATCCCACATAGTAAAAGATATATTACATTAAAATGAAACTACTAGGTTTGAATATCTATGTCCTTAAACTTATAGAATCCCCTCTGGTCCAAGAATGTTGACCTTATATTATTTCAAGCCTCTATTTTTCATTGAATTCTGAACATAAACTATTTCTACTTCTCGTAGTCAAAGATGTAAGAATATAAACTAAAAATATCAACATACTTAGTACATGAAATTAAACTATACCCTTTCCCCATACCAAACCATGATTCCTAGAATAACATGTATGGGAAAGAAAATTGATATCCTCAGTGTGTGGCATTAAAAATCAGCCTTACCTTATACAATAAATGTAGGATGCATCACTTACAAAATGTAAGAGGAAAAAAATCAAATTTCGACTCCTTAGCATATTAAAATGTATCCTTACCCCATTTCCTAAAAATGGGATTCTCCTAGAAACTAAGGGATGACATGATTCCCTCACTATAGAGGCCACCACCTCATTCTTGGCATAATTCTTTTACAACACCCGTTTCAAGAGCTATGTGTGCTTTGATTCCTAATGTTTTGATATATATAGTCACACCCATGCACCCTATCAGTTTGTCTATTCATTAATTATACATAATCCCTTCCCTAAAAAGGTGGAGGATTACATATAAAAATATTTTTCCCTTTCTAACCACTTACATTCCAAACATTAAAACCTTAATCTATGTGTACATTCTTTCATGATATTTGTGTTCCACATGAGCTTGAATCATCCACTTTTCATGTTGGTTTTTACCTTTTTCATACCATAAAGTTACCATTAAAACATTTCTCAATACCAACATCACGACATTAATGTATATTTACAATGGTACAAACTATATGACCTTAAACTATGTATTATTAGTTATAAGATTACATTGTGTGGTTCATGGACCTTTTATTACATTCTTCACATCAATTTTTAACACATTATATCCTCTTAAAATCATCATTGTACCAACTCATGGATCATGAATTACGAACTTAAACTATGTGAATCATCCCCTAATTCTCATGGTTTTATTCACCTTAAGTGTTTCAAAAAATTAATTCCCCCACCTATATATAATACTGTGTGTGTCATGATTTCCATTCCCATGGTATATGTAGTTATTCCTAGACCTAATGTATTTAAAACTATCCCTGAATTAATAAAAAAACTACCCAATAACTGTCCAACTATCACCCCTAAATTTCCATGTGTTATTCCTCTATAATTATTATCCCTAATCATATTTCTCTACTTTCCTATGAATCGAGTTTCCCTCCTAACCTGAACTATGGAAAAATGTAATGAGAGGATCAATGAGTAATCCCAACTAATGTCCTCAACACATGATTATAAACTGTATAACCTTCCTTGTATAAAATATGTATTAAACATATGTAATATATAGGATGAATGAAAAACCAACATCTTCAATACATGATGTTAAATTATAATCCTTACCCCATACTAAATCATGATTCCTCATATCAAAAATGTGAGGTGATTCAATATCCTCACTCGAGTGGATAGCCACTTACCAATATTTTTATTCTACCACACAACATTGTAGAAATATTTAAGGCTTGATTCTCATTCACATGTGATATTTAGTGATGCTCAGATCAAAAATCTTGGGTCCATCCCATTTCATCAACGAATTACAGGTATTTCCTCCTTCATCATCATAATGTCTATGTGGGTATGGTTTCTCATGTATTATGTTGTAAAGGGAATATTTGGCCCCTCTATCACATCATAAAATCACTCTTTTATTCCACAAAATCCTTCTTAAGACACCAACAACCATGATCCAAGCTCCATGACCTTATACTAGTAGATTCCCATATAGCCCAATCTTCCTGACCTAAAACAAGAAGTGGCTATAGTCAGATTTTAATGAATTTAAATTGAAAATCACAACATCATTAGTGCATGATTTTGAACTATATCTTTAACCTATGGAATAAACGTAGGATTTCCCACAAATCATGTGTGAGGTGACCAAAAATCAACATCCTCATCTAACAATGTTAAACTATTGCATTACACAACATTAAATCAGGATTCCACATATGACAAATATGAGATGAGCCAAAAACCAACATCCTAAGAACATAACTTAAAAAATATAGCCTTTCCCTATGAAAGGTACATAGGATGACTCTGTTGGAATTAAAATATTTATTGCTTGAACATTTCTAGAATACCAATTATATTAACCTCACTTTGGATATAAATGTCATGTTGGAGTAAAAATGTGTCTCCATGATGAAATAAGAAGTATATTGGATTTCAATGTTCCATGAGGATACAAATACATCAGGGATATGGATTCCCTTTATATTATTCCAAATATAATAGAGTGGTGGTGAGAAACCTTATCCATGAGTAGGTCATGGATTCCTAAAATGACTGATAAAATGGGTCAATTACTTAAAATAATTTTTAGGGTCTTCATTGTACATTTTTCATCATAAGACAAAATAGATGGGTGAATAAATCCCATTTTTGTGCCATAGATCACTTATAAGAATTTTGATTTACTTCTAAAAAATCCTAAATGGAAATATAGTTATAAAATAATGGCTCTGAAATGTTAGGGAATTTTTATAAATAATTTTATTTATCATGCAAGCCATTCGCATAACCATTTCATATGTCGACCTCAAACTAGTCCATTAACTTATCTCATTCAGCCAATTACACTATCCAGTAACAAAATAGACCCATATGTCTCCAATTCTAAAAGGATATATGATCTCCCATATGATCTAGAAAGGATAGATCTCTGATCATGTATCCCCCTTGCCTAAATAATTCATCCCTATATGGGTGAACTATTATATGCACCCTATATGTGGTTGGGGCCCCACCTTGGAGAACAACGTAGTAAATACCATAGAAATGGGATCCAGGAAATGGCCATAAAACCAGGATAAACTATGAGTGCCCACCTGGTATAACCACAAGTGAGAGCCTCCACATAGGTTAACAACCTAGGCAAGTACACACCTGGGTACAATTAATTGGGTGATCCCTCGTCAGGGAAAACAACTTGGGAGATGCACCAGTTGGGAGAATGACTTGGTTGATCCCCCACCAGGGAGACCACCTGGTAAACCCTCTAGGTATGTTCCCATAAGGTTGAATCACCTGGGTGATCCCCTATCAAGGAAAACATTTTTAGAAATCCCCCACCTAAGAAAACCACTTGAGAGATCCCCCCTAGTAGAACAACATGGGCGAGCCCCCACCCGGGAAAACAGCCTAGGAAATTTTCCACTATGGTGATCCACCTGGGTGATCCCACACCTAGAAAAACCACATAAGAAAGACCCCACATGGTAAATCCATCAGGAAGATCCCAACCTATTAGAACCTCATGGGAAAGTCCAAACTACGGTGAACCACCTGGGGAAGACACCATATTTGAAAACCACTTGGGATGGCCCTCACATAGGAAAACCACTTGGATGAACCCCTTCCTGGTTGAACCACCTGGGTGTGCTCCTATCTAGAAGAAGCACCTTTCTAAGCCACATGGATGATCCCTCACCTAGTAGAACCATCTAGGAAATAATCCAATGGGTTATCTTTTTCCCATTTCAATCTAAAATGTAATCCCTTCATGCCTTCTAGTCTATACACTACAGGGTGTAACCATGTACTCCAGCTTGTGATTAGTATTTACATACAATCCCTAGCCTCCATTCCAGTCCCATCACGACCATCATTGAACCCCATTAAAAATGTGGTGTCATACCATGAATATTTTTGGATCGTTTGAGGAATTTTTTGGATGCAACACATACAACCCAACCTCTTAATAAAAACTACCATGAGATTGGATTCACATAATTGTTCCATAAACATAGATATCCTCTTCTGTGTAAGCCTCAACCTAATATACTAGTAACCATGAGTTGATATACTCTTCATGGTTCCAGAAAAAAATGAATCCACAAAGGTGTAATTCACAAAACCTGCCCCTACATGACCCATATACTAGATCTAGTGCCTTAGATCACCCATCCTAGAGTAATTGCATATTCTTTCTTTCTTGGTATACCCGTAATTCCATAGACCTACCCTCATACCCAACAATATGAAGGATATTTTGTAGTTTTCTAGATATTCCAATTCTTTTTATTTACCACACAAATCATGACTCACATGGGATTACAAGTTAGTTACAATCAAGAAAATTGTATGATCAAATACACATCATGGTAGAGTTCCCTTTTTTAAATCTTCCACTATCAATTACATGGTCATCCTAAAAGGTTTAACAAACAAAAAAATTCCACTATCCCCTAAAATGGAAATATTCTATATTAGAAGAACCTCTAGAAGGCCATATTTCTAATGATGTAGTCATGGGACTTATATTAGGTGTAAGCCTTGAAACCATTTCACCACATCAAAGGTATGTATTCCCAATAATCAAACCCCTTGGAACTCAAATTTTATACTCCTCCATTACAATTTTTAGACCATACCCAGTAAAAAAAGGTGCACATATAGTGTACACATAATCCCTAAAGTCGGAATTAATTAGTGGAATAACAGAACAATCATAATAAAAAGTCCTTTTCCAGATGTTCATATATACTTGACACAAGCCTCTTCTATAGGTGTATCCCCCTACAATCTAAAGTACATTGGATTTGATTCCTATAAAATTGGGATATATGTGAAGAATACATGAGGATAAAACATAATGCCCCAAATTCACTCTAATATAATCTTGTACATATTCCCAATACTGTCAAATATAGTCTAGGAGGCTACATCCCATCCCGATCCCTTAGGATGCTTTAGTATAAGTCATACACATGACTTGCCTATGCACCTTTCACACATATTTACTCACCGCATGACGTTAAAATGAACGATTTGGACCAATTCAAATGACTATAAATGGAATGATGTGTTCCCTTAAGTGGAAACAGACTACATGTGTTCAAATTACTATTAGAAGGATATGTAGGAAGCCCATCTCATGGTATTGATCCCAAAACAAAAAAAACATCTTTCCACATGGATGTCAATAAATTCTTGTCTGACCCAATGTGTGGATTAAAACCATTATCATGATTATAAATGACATAATAATCTCTAATTCATACATAAAAAATGGTAATATTGATGGAGAACCTCAAAAAATAGATATCTATATCAGTTTAGAACATAAGAGGCATATGAATGATTTTAAATCTAATACGTGATAATGATCAATTTTTAATACAAGGTTGATGTTTCTCGTATTTGTTAAATAATTATAGATTCATGAATATGTATTACCTCAATAATAGTGTCTTAATGTTTAAATAATTCCCCTAAAAATTTTTGATGAGACCAACCGCCCATCCAATCGACCAATGTGAGTCCCATTGTATTGTTGGGTCCAATTCACAATGTCCACAAATATTTGGAATGTAGGTCTATGAAACATATAAAATACGGGAACTTTTGGTTGTTTGTAATTCCACAAATTAATCCCATTGGAATCCTATTTGTAAGTATGTGGAAATTTGTGTCTATCGTAAAGGGTTGTTCCACCACCACCAAAAAATGATATACCAACTGCACATGATTTCATGGATGTTAACGACCTCATATAACAAATATAAGATGATTCGATTTCCTCACTATAAAAGACAATTTCACTCTAGCAATGGTCTCGTTCCTTAACAGATTTCAGAATAGTGTGCACCATGATTCCCATTACCATCGTATATGTAGTGATGCTCGAATCTCACATCCTAGGTCAATCCCAACCATCATGTCATTCCCCTGCCCTTCATAAAATTCTAGAACATCATATACTAGTATTTTTAACCAATTTTTTTGAGAACATGTTGGAATATATACAAGGGAATTGAAAAATACCTCTAAGATAATCAACACCTCCACATTCACACTTCTGGAATTATTCCATTTGGATAATCATTACCCTCCCCAAATGGATGGGATCCCAAATGAAAATGGTTCTTAGCCGCACTGAATAATCATCCATCATAGGCTTATATATAAGAGGATATTTTTAAATAGTTATTAGCTTTTGTATTTTCAATGGGATCAATGGTCGATCAGGAATTTTTTTCACCCCATCCTTGACTGGCCTATGTGTATAACATGTGTTTCGAACATGGTCAATAGTAGTTCCCCACCCATAATTCCTTACCCTTTTACTATCCTATTCTTTAAAGACATGACCTACCCTTGTGGTAATTCCATAAGTCAATCACTTTTTTCACTTGATGTATTGTACCCTATAAATAATGGGAAATATATATTTCTCCCTATTACTCATGTCAATCATGGAATGAATGATCTTATGTATTTTAGTGACTTTCCCTCAAGCAAGGTCAGGACACAAAAGTTCCCATTGGTTTTGAACTCCATGACCATAAACTAGGTTCCCTAGTCTAAGAATCAAAACATTAATCTATTTAAAAGTAACAACGGAAATTTTCATTTGGTTTATATCCTCTATGGACCTGCTTTCTAGTCAAGTTTTCATTCTTCCAATCTACACATATTCGATTGAGAATTTTACTCATTTTCACAAAATCTAAGGACATAAACATAGTGGCCAGGTCCAATCATCACAAAATTTAACTGTGTGAAATTGGTCTATGATATTTGTTATATGGCAAGGTCTCATTATCACCCTATTCAAATTGGGTTACCTATTCCCTATTCCACACATATTCTTTTTAGGCACACAACCCATGATCCAATCATCACGACCTAAAAATATGTGCAACTCACCCAAGATTACTTTTCATCAAGTAAGGCTTGTTAATCTGGCAATTCTCATCGGTTTTGAATCCTATGGAATTATAATATCCTTTATATAATGATCCCCCAAAATGTATGAGAATTATGAAATAGAATATTTTCAACCCCATTTTCTGAGCATAATGACCATTAAAATATTTATAACATCTTTGTATGTCTGGTATACCCGTAAAAACCCAAAGGTAAGAGGACCCAAAATGATTCAAGTTGAAAACCCATAAGTTAAAAATAAGAATGTGTTAGACTCCACCTCTATTTTTATCCCACAACTGGGGAGAAAATAAGTGGATATAGAAGTTGTATAAATATAGTAGGAACCAATTATGGACCCCCTAAAAAACCTAGATGTTCTCCATAAACCCATATTTTCATGAAATAATTGTAGTTAAAACATAATATATCTTTTTCCTCAATAATTAATTTAGGGTTTACCCCCATTATGTTACCCCTTTAACCTCCCAATGACCTTGGAATAGTGGGTGTTGTTCACATCATTTCACATATCCTATTTGCATGATGTGAAACTATCATTTGATCATCCTAATCAAATTATGATTAACTATATGAAACATCAACCTCACTGTATGATTTTAAACATCATATACATTTTCCTTACAATATAAAATTAATCTTCTTTTACATATTCTTCATTGTATAAAGTTAAACTACATGTTCATCTTCCAAACAGTGTAATTTTAAACAAAGAGTGAGTCATCCTAGTCAAATGAATTAAATTTATGTGTCTATTTTCCTCATTGTATGATATTAAAATGTGTTCCCTTTATCCCCATTACATGACCTAAAATAGAAAGAATATTATACCCTCACATAAGATTCATCTATCAATAATTAGTATTACAGACATCTACATCATTGATTTTCCTTGACCATCGCTCAATACCAAAGATAAAACTCCCCATATAATATGAGTCTAACCTTTGATCAAATCAATAAACCTACATAATCTTCTCAAATCCATGGTGGCATAATTCTAAGAATGTTGAACCAAATTCTAACATTCCATAAATTCATAGCTATTCTTCATTCATCTATAGATTTATATCTACATCATCTTCCATGAATAAATAACACCCTTAATGACAATGTTACATGGCCACATTCACTCTCCAACTATCCTAGGAACATCCTCCATTAGACTTCTGATGAAATTTTGAGATAGGTATTGTTTTTCAAACATGGTCATCAATCATCCGTAATTTTTTTATACCCATACATGATGAAATGATCATGTATTTTGATTTTAAAATATGGTAAATAATTATCCTCTCTTTCTATCCCACCCCCTTCATGTTCTAAATCCTGGGAATATCAATTCATTCCCCTCATCCTCCACCTTGTTTAGGGTGAATTCAACACCCCTAGAATTACTCCCTTTGCATTCTAGAATACTTTGCATAATAAATTCATGTTTTTATATAACACAATCCTACATGAATATATTTCATTGTTGGGGAACTCACAGTGATAGCTAAACAAGTTTAGACCTCATGTGTTCAAAAATCATCCAATAAATCTCACATAAATGAGAAATATTATGCCTTTATCTTAAATTAGAAACCAAGCATGAATCACATGGGAATATGGATTCATTTTTGGTTGTGTATTGAATGTGATGGAGATGAAACCAAAAAGGAATGTGTCAAATCATACAGGAATTTTAATCTAACCATTTTTAGAGTTCATGAGGGTTTTCTAAATTTTGGATCCTCTACTTAATTTTGAGATAAGAAAAATTTCCTTGGTGATCAACTATAGTGATTGAGATCATGAGTATATAAAAAAAATATTGAGTAGCCTCCTATGTCTATTTACACTCCACTAGATTGGTCATCATATCCTTTGTAATAGGATGAACATCTTTATCCCAAATTCGAACCTAATCCTTCTCAAAATTGCACTTGGCCACCAATTATTCTACCTTTTCTTCCTTATCCTATGCTCCCTCTACATGAGTCTTCATTTGGCAGATGATCTATAATTTTGTAGTGATTATGAATGCATGAATTTGTGCATACTTCTCTAATTGAGTGATATTGAACTCAATGTCTAGAAGAACCCAGGTTCCCTCAACCTTTTTTTGTGCCAGGAGACATCAAAATCTTTCCACCTAGTATACACTCTCTTAATAAGAATTAATTAAACTAGTGCATGAAGGCATATATATTCCACCCCTAACATTCCTGTGTTGATGGGCCAAAGTTAGAGAGATCCCACCTGGTCTGATTGATTAGCCAGTAGAGACCGAGTGTTGAAATTCCACATGATTCTCCATACCATGAGTGAGAATATATGTTTCTCCTAATAATTTTAGGATGCATAATCCAATAAATACTCTTGTGTAAAATGATAATACTATGTAGATACCACCAACACATTAGTTTCCTTGTCATCTTTAAGAAGGCCCTTGAGTAGTCTAAGCCTAATTCCTAAGGGGAATGTGTCCTCCCCAAACCCCACACCTTTGAAAAGATACGTTGACAAGTCATTTTTTTCCATTGATACATGGTCAACCACAAAATACAACTCAAATTTCTATATTAGAGGAAAAATATCTATAACCTTTTTTGATGCCATAACTATAACAGCCACCACTAACTACACCTCTGAGATAGGTATGGTCATTACAGCCTCCCCGACCATGTCAGTTTCATACAAGATGTGAACCTACACCATTTAGGATTCATCCCTAGAAGCCACCTCCTATGTATATTATATATAAATCCTAGCTACTATATCTTCCTATAAAACATTCATCAATGGAAAAACCACATATTCTACTAATGTCCTAGACAAAACTATCACCATAGCTGGTTGAGCTCCAAACAGGGTTTGAACTTTTACTTATGTATGGGTCAGTCAAGCATCACTTATGGAGGGAAAACATGAAATAAAATGTCAAAATGGATAAATTATTCCAAGAACGGTACATCTTGATAATAATCTAATAAATATCCATGGGAAATACAAATGGAAATAATTCTCCCCTAGTAGTCATCGCCTCTATTGCATGCTCCACTTCAACTAGTGGTTGGACGCATGTGACACAACATCATGGAAAGACCCCGAACTCACAAAATTAAATATTATTACCCCCTCAACCTATTTCAATTTTTTATCATGAACCACCTCTTTTTTGTTATTGTTTATTCTTTCACAAGTAAAAAAATGGTAACAAACTGTCTTAATTGATGTATAATTTCCAAGGCCCACAGGACCAAAATACTTACTATATCAGTGTTATAATTTTCATCAAAAAGGGATCCTTGGTATAAATATATTTCCTAGGAATCCACCAATACTTCTCCCTATGCCATGTTGATTGAAAATCATCCCATGGAATGTCCTAGAGAGTATGAAATGCCTACAATCTCTTTTATATGGTCAGTCAAGGGAAGTGTGATGTCATGAGTGAAGATGAACCAATCTACCACCATAATGTATTTAATCACCTCATAATAAGATAGATTGGATATTTCTCTCATGTTAACCATTTTAGTGTGGAATACCCTCTCGATGTGTACATACATTCATATCCCATGATGAGAGGTTATTTTTGGTTGATTCTCGAACACTCCAAACCATCGATAAAATAGTGTTACTAGGAGAATATAGGTGGCATAGTTTCTTCCCTATAGATTGTAGATGTTCTCTTCATGAATACCCTGGAGGGAATTCCTTCCTCTTGAATCTATATACCCAAAAAAATTTGGCCTGTTTTTCCTCCCATCCCGGTGATTCCCACCAATGCAAGACCATAAATTTCTGGCTATACAGTTTTTGGTCCACCCATTATATTGAACACGCTTCAAAGAAATGACATGCCTATAGTGACACTATTTTTTTTAATAAATACTTTAAAATATATTAATAAATAAATTTGGAGCCACACGCTAATATTGTGTGTGATTAAAGGGCCCAGATAGCCAGGGATTATGTTTATAAAATAGTTAAATATATTTTATATCATGTACGTAGATTTTTTTGGAAATAATATAATATTTGATGAATGGAATATTGGATTAGAATTAAAAATAATGGTTAAATCCAAAATATATGTTTTAACAAAGGTAAAACCTAAATTTTGTTAATTATGAATGATCTGATGAGATAGCAGTTGGTGGGTAAGTTATGTAGATTAATCAATTAATTAATTTATGTAATTCATTTAATTCCTAGAAACCAATTTACCTCTATAAATATAATGAGCTGTAAAATATATATAAGGTTACCCACATAACAATGTGATCACTGAGAGTAGTTTTCAATTTTCTTAATGTGTGGATTTATATCGAATAATGCCATGTGAACAGATTGAGGTGAATCAACAGACTTTAGACATAGTGGGTCACCATCATCTTTGGTGAATAAATTATTTGCCAATGATTGTATCAATATTGGTGCCGGTATTTCAAATTGTTGTTCCTTCCCTTGATTAAGAGATCAAGAATTTTATTTTATATTATTATTTTAAATTTTATTAAATTGATCCTTCACATAAGCATCTGTACCGAAATAAATATTTTATTCAATTCACTATCCAATTATACCATGCTCCTTACCCCTAATATCCATTATCAATAATCATTGTATAAGAACACATGGATAATGATTGATGCTCCTTTTTTCTTATTCATTTTCCCCACCCATTATTCTCATTCATTTCTCATTGTCTAAAGAGGACATTTTTTAACATTTTCTACTGGGTATGAGCATGATCAGATGCCTAGATTCTTGATGGGTGAGACTGAAATGACTAGAACAGTGATTAGTAAATGGATTGTGATGGAATTTGTTTGATAATACACGGATATGAAATTCAAGACCGGTTGGAAGTGACGGGAGCCACGTCAGGAAGTACACAGGCTTTGTTCAGTTTAACAAAATTTGATTTATGGAAACCAGAGGATCCAAATTGATGGCTTGATGTGATTTCATCGAATTTATTGTGGTCAAATGGATGTTTCCGAACATTGACTGGAGGATCTGAATTCCATGTGAAATGTTCTTCATTTTTGTTAAAAATTGGTATATATATTGTGTGTATTGTGATGAACACACACCATGTAATATGAAATAATACAGTGGATAGGGATTCATGTATGAGTTAAATATCGCATGTTGTGTAGATGCAATACACATTTTGCGACACCTTTCCATTTGAACCATCTTGTAGAGAGGTTACACAACCATGATCTAATGTGGCCCTACACATTGTGTATTATAGGATTACACAGGCAAGGGATGGTACCTAGGAATAGCCAGGATCACAACAAAGTACACAGGCATGTCTTGAAGGACATGGGAACAGTTATTATCACACAAGTAGGACCTGGGTGGATCAGAAACACCATATAGTACACTTACACATCATGTATTATTACATATCCATAGATCCATGTCTATATGAGACACGACTAGGTAATGTGCTCGGGTCACATGACATGTGGACCTCTTACACGTGATGAACTTCTTTACGAAACTTATACATCTCATGTCATCTTTTTTATACAAGGATATTGTCCCATTAGTATCATATCCTGAGTATTGTTCCATCAATAATTAAATGATGTAAAATTTAAGGTATTTCAATATATAATGTGATATATTCTAAGCATGATGCTTATCTAAAAGGCTCTCAACTATGGAATTAAATGGGAATGATCATAAAAGTGAGGATGGGGTTGGTAACCCATTCTAACTGCCGAGTGGTTCGCCCTGATAGACTATGTTGTGGGTTCTCTACATATTCAGTGCTATCTGCGCTGAGGGACTATGGGTTCGGTCCTCTACCTACTATGTGGTACACCTTTCAAGACTAGGGAGTGGGTCTTATATATACTATGTGGGACCCCATAGGAGACTAGAACATGGGTCCTCTACATACTTAGTGGTACCCTGTTGATGGACTATGACATGGGTCCTCTCCATAATGAGGGTGTGGGATCTCTACCTACATGGTGGTAACCCAGGATAGACTAGGACATGATTCCTCTACCTACTAAGTGGTGTACCCATGATATACTATGGAGTTGGTCCTATACCTACTAAGTCTTACACCCCTAACAGACTATTGTGTTTGTCCTCCTCATGGTTACTTCAGCAGGGAGAAACATGAGATATTGTTCATCAATGAGGGACCTTTGGAGTTGTAAAAAGACTCATCGGCCTGAGCTAGGCTATGATATAGTGACCCCCTTTCATTATCATCAAGTTTTAAATTATGAATATATACATATATATATATATATATATATTCGGGATTCATTACATTCTTACTTTGGGCTGAGTGGACTACATTTATTCTGCCTCATATTTATCCCTGTTCATTATTATGGTCACTTGATTGGTATGTATATACTCTCACCTTCATTGGGTTTTCCCACACGTTTAATGAATTATGTTGTTCATGGATAAGTCAATAGTGTACTTTTAATGTCATATGTATACTTTGGTGCTACTGATCATGTATGGTGGTTACGGATTAATTATCTAGATTGAGGGTTAATAAACATCTATTTTCTTGTTTTTGTTAGGTTATAACATCTTTTTTGGTTTGGAAAATATATTCACTATAAATTTTACATTAGGTTTTTGTACTCATTTGTATTCCCTATATGTTAATACAATCATACTTTTTACACTAGATGTTATATAATTTTTATTATTATTCCAATTCACTTCTTTATGAAGATGGTTAGGTGTGTTTAGTGTGTTTGTTTTTTTAGAAAAGGCTCACCATTGTAGTTTTTAATTCTCATGACTTTACACTAGCCCCAACCCTATAGAGGTGGCCATTGGGGTAGTTGTGTCTTGTATTTCAACTAGCCATGAAGACCCTTGTGATCCATGTCATGAGAGATTGGTATCAAAGCTAGTTCGACCTAAGGAATGTGTTTGGAATTTTTTCCCTATTGAGGTTCTGTATGGAATTTTTGGAAATTTGTCATTGTGTCTCTAGTGTGTCTTTTAGGCTAGGGTGACACATTTTGGTTTTGAAACTGTTGTATCCATTCACCAAGACTCTTATTACCTACATCTAAACTTGGAATATTGAGAAATGTGTTATAAGGAACTTTGGTACATGAATGGTATAAGATTGAGTCATTTGATCTTCTTTCTTGATTCATCTACCCATATATATACTCATTGATTTGGTATGACTTGAATCTTACATTTTTTTTCATTATGCAAGTTAGTGATAAATATTTAATAGAGTCAATATTACAACCTAGTTACTAATGGGGCCTTCATAATGGGGTTTATTTACGAGGTTTTCTTTCTATAGGATGGTTAACAGGTTGATATTTTTTCCAAATAATTAGTTTGTAGAACCACCTCCAAGGGATCATGTGAATGCAGCATGTGATAATGTGTCTTGGATGGATCCTTTTGTGTCAGAAGATTATTCATAGGGTTCAATTTCATATCACAAGATTCTCATTTACGGTTCTCCTGGGATGCATGGTCAACATGGCCCATCAATACATGTCATGTAAAATATGACTCATCAATAGAGGAATGACTATTTAAGGAGACCTCAGGGACAACATAGACCACCATGTAATGATCATTTCTATCCTCATGATTGGTATGGAAATATCACATGGGATTTTACTACCTATAATGATATAATTAGAGAGATGGTTGATGGACCACCTAGGTAGAGGTAGAATCCTGAGAATGGTGTTTTTTGGTGGCAGTCATGATTGAGATGGTGGGGGAGTAGCAAGAGGTGGATAGTTATTTATTTTGATTCTACCATCCCTTCCCTAGGTGGATCACCCTAGTCTTGGTATCTTGGTGGTCATAATCATAGATAGTCACATGCACAGAGGTTCCTAACCCAATGGCTCTAGGATTGTTTCTAGATATAACTTGTGTTCCATATATTTTTTGTACTATTAGAATTAAATATGAGCCACTCTTTTTACTCATTTCATTGAGTATTTTCTATTAATAAATAGTGTTTCATAAAGGCCTTTTGTTGGTGATGTTTAGTGTGACTTTGGAAAATCATGGCAGAGTGACTATTCCCCATAAGGACATGTTCTTATGATGTGATCCATAACTGTGTTGGTGAATTACTTCCTCGAAATGAAGATATTACTGAGGTGTGGTGGATGTGTTCCTCTGACTTGTATATTTGTGATTTTGGAATAATGTTATGGGGTCATAGAAATCCTCATTTATTGAAAATAGTTCTGAAAGGGACATGATGATTTTTTTGTACTAGGAGGATGTTGAGTCTTTGAGTGTTGTTTGATATACGACATGCTTCTTAACTTCTCCATTCTCAGTTTTCACTCTGCATCAAGATACCCTTTATCCCTAGGAATATCACTTACTTGATACTATGTGATAATAGTGGGGAATTTTTTCTCAACCCTTGTGTTTTTCCACTTAATGGATGATTAGTGATCACATACTTCTACCAATTGTGTTACCTAACTCTAGGAGGGTAGAGAGAGCCACATGTAGAATCTCATTGTAATGGAAATGAGACCCTATGAGGTTTTCCATAGTATAGTTTGGTTTCCTACCGTCCATGATCAGTTTTTCACCACTAGTGAATATGGTGGTGTTTTTGGCTTGTTGGGATATAGTTTTCCTCCTTGGATAAGTATTGATCCAAGGAATAGTACAATGATACCATGTGAATTATATTATGACCAAATACATATCACTAGGAATTTAATACCTATATGGTAGTGGATTCTATTAGATTTTTCCTTCAATGGCTTTGATGCCTGTGGACATATTTCCTAGTGATGTGTTGGGATTATCACCACATCGATGGTTACAAATATTCTAGGACTGGATCCAAGGATCACACATAATTATTGAAAAAAGATTTCAAAAGAGACCCACTAGGCTTTATATTCTAAATTACTATCAATAGTTTGTAGATAAAAGGGGGGTTTTATGACCCAGTGTGTTCTCCTAGGAAGTAAAAGGGTATTCTCTAGATAAGAGAATCATTTTATGAGGTTGGGTGTGAATTAGTTTCACTTCCACCAAAGTGATGTGATAATGGTTGAGTTTTTTGACAAGTGGTTTTCGGTTAATTGGTTCTCATAGTTTTACCTCAACACATGCTATCACCAGCTCTTTTATTGGAGAATGATATTCTATAAGTGGAATTCCAAAAGACACCAATTATATTTTTATTTTTTACTGATACTCTATGGAGAGTTGTATGCCATAACATAGCCCTATTACATGTGGACTTGATATTTAAATATTCTTAGATTAGTTCATGATATTCATCTTCAATGACATAATTTGTGCTCAGTTTCTGAGTTAGTGAACGTGATACACCAGAGGATGGTTGTGTTTACCATTAATCAATATTTGTTACCCCTGCTCTTCTTTACAGATCTAGTGAGGAAAAACACATAGTTATCGATCGTGATATGTTTCCTGACAATGTATTCACTGGATATTTCCCTGATGGACTTTCAAAAGGGGTAATCCCTTCATCCTTGTTTGAGAATGGATAGTATCAATAGTTCTACTATCGAAGGAGGATCAAAGGAGGTTGTTTTTCTTCTAGGATTATATCTAGTGTAGGTGAGGATATATCAGGATCCTAGGGAATTAGTGGGGAAGCCAAGGGAGTTGTAATATGTTTTTAAGATAAAATATTATTGTCTCACCTATCATAAGTTTATGGCCAACAGAGCTTTTTATAGATTTTTGGGAACATGTGCATGTAGGAGGTGATAATTCTTTTTTGAATTCACATAATTATTGTTGCAGACTGTGATGCTTATAACAGAACATGATTTGGAAGATGATGTGAGAAGTATTTGGGGAATCTAATACTGTTGTGAAAAGTTTCATACCCTAGTCATCAATCTAGATAAAGTGGATAATTTAGTGTCTGGGTAAACATATTTCAGGTTCATATATTTGTTTTAGGGAACGGTTAAGAGGATTATCTACCATTAGTTGTATTTTCATATTATATTGACTAATAATCCACTATTAGAGTAACACCATTTTGAGGATCTATATGAGAGACCTTTTTTGTCATTTTTATACTAGTTTGAGCCTTTGGTTGATAGTGTTTCGACCCTATATTTGGTTCCAGTGATGGTTGTAAGGGTTCACATCATCTAGAGGAAAATGAGGACAGCACATAAATGTATAGAGTTGTTTACATACAAATTATTATGGCCTTTGGGGTCAACAGTTTTTAGGTTTTATCTAGGGATATAGGTTATACCTTGGGTTCTTATGTCCTTTTTTCCTTCTTTTGTGATGGATTATCATGGATGAGTGACATTAATCCACATGACCATAGTATTTTTTGTTTATTTTTTTCACCAAATGTCATAGTAGATTAGATATGTACTTGAATTGTTGAATGATATCGACTATGTAATTTTTTCTGTGATACTAGGGTATCCATTTTCAAGGATCTAATGTTGTTGATGAATAATAGACAATTATCCATTATGTGAATGTGTTTCCATTGGGTTCATGTTTTTCGTTAGCAAAAGAAACCATCAAGGGAGCTCTTGGGAGTTAGAGACCTAGTTTAGGGCTCAATATCCCCACCATTGTCCTTTGTTTGTGAATTTTTGGGATAAAATGATATGTATGAAGAAAACATTTAAGGACTGTATTTTTTTCATTTAGGACATTAAAATATACATAGAATTTTTTTAGATCCAAGCACTGAGATGACACATGATTTTGAGTTCTTATGAGAATTAAATAAATTTTTTTACATATTAAATATAATTAATAAAATGATTGATTAGTTTTTAAAAAATAATAGAATATATTGTAAATTGAGTCTCTAATTTCTAGAAGACGAATCACGAGGCTCTCCAGCTTCTTCCTTCTATGATGTTCTATCCCTAATGTTGTAGGTCTACACTCCCCCTCCAAATTAGATGGTGGAGTTTTGCACCCTCTTCCACCAGAGAAGGGTTCTTCCTTCTCATTATCCCCAAATACAATATTTCCTCCCCCATTTCCAAGGATCACATTTTTTTTCAAGGTCCCAGACCACTTCCTGGATTCACCTCAACTAGCCATTTTCTCAGAGGAGTTCAATGGTGCTATAGATCTCTACATGTTCACTCTTGTGGCTCGGTTTTGACTTCATCGCACACCAATTGATGAGTTTGAACAGTTCATATTCAAATCATGGGAGATATAGGAGCGTGTGTTCTAAGGATTACTTGATCAGAGGCACATCATGATCCGATTTGGGTCATAAGAATACTTGATCAATGCTTGGTCTAGGGCCCCTCAAAGATTCAATGGTTTTTCATTATAACATTTCATATGGATCTTTGTGCTTCAAATGCGGTGAGATACATCAATAATTGAGACATGGGTACCCCTTTCTGTTCTACCTCTCTAATTTCAAAATCCATATATTCTGTTTTCTCTCGGTAATATGATCGGAAGAAAGATATGTTCTAATCACCAAAAATAGGCAATGTGTCATCAGTTTTTCTGTGATTGTGCATTGAGGTTGATGATTCCTGACCACCAGTGAGCTGGGTATGGATCATAGACGGGAAGGAGTTTCGTTGGACACAGGATGTTATATATGATTATTGGATGTGGTATTTCACTACTTGTTATTGTTTTGGCCATCTGGATTCGTTCTGTCGTAGCATAAGGGTGTATGGAATCTCACATTTGACGGAGATGACAAGTTGTGGGGGTTGTGTGTCCATGAGAGTTTCTCAGGTGATGTTATAGGATAGTCTTGATATTCCTCTGATAAGGTATGGGGTGAAAATGGGAACAAGGATTATCACATAGTGGATCATGGTGGGGGTGTCTCTTTTGATAATGTATGCATTGAATTGGGCATCACTTCTGAGTAGGGTATTTGTGTAGGAGTAGCTTCAGTTGGCTAGGCAGGTGTTGTGGGGTGGATTTTTACAATTTTAGAGAAGGAGATGATTCAAACTAATCTCATTGGGTCTTTTCATATTCAGTTGTAGTGAAAGATGTAATGGTTTGATTGAATTTGGCAGTGAAGTAGGACATTCATTAACATTAGTGTGGACTTGGTGTTGGGATTCTTCCCTCGTTGGAAGATGATGTAGGTTCATTCCAGCTATAGTTGAAAGCTCCTCCCGTGGATCCCTCAGACAAAGTTATTTTTGAAGGAGATGCATTGAACATGGGTATCCATACCATGGGTGGAGTGTTTCAGATTAATGTCTCTAATTACAAATTGTTTGAGGGGTTGGAGATTCTAAAGGATCCCATTGTGGTGGAAGATCCACAAATGGATGAAGATGTTGGCATGCTTAATAACTCCAATATTCAGAATGCAGTATTTGAAGAGGGTGAAATGGACATGGAGTTCCATTATGTTTATATAAATGAGGGGATCCCTCCGTGCTTATCCCAAATTGATACTAATAGGATTCCCCAGCTAATGGACAATGGACCTCTAGATGACTCAATGGGTTCTTTAGTGGGAAAAAATTATGGATGAAAAAATTATGGCTACATCCATATCACTTACAACGGGGAAAATGTTTCTGATAGTGATAAGTAAAATGATAGTGTCATCATCAAACCATCCTATTGTGATATTGTTCAAGGTCCGAAGACTAAGATATCTGAATGTGATGGATTTATGACTACTCCACCAATGAGAAATATGAGAAATTATTAGTTTTGCTTGTTGAAGCTGATGAATACCAGGTCTTCTTCCAAGAGGGAATGAGGGGATGTCCCTTATCCTAAAAAGGTTAGTGTCGACAATTATTCTTGTAATGAGAAACTTTCATTAGAAAAATTAAAACATTGAAAGTCGTATGTCTAGATCTAGAAGCACTATGAAATGAATTCTGAGTGGGAATTATCCAATGAAAAGGGAGACCCTTATTATGGATGTGGTGAGGGGTATGACTATTATGATATGTAGATTGTATTTTGTGGCTTCACTTTTGTTTAGATGTTGGAAAGACGCATGCACTCATATTTATTCTTTTCCTCAGTACTCTTTATTTCTCTTTAATAAATGGTCATAGGATTTTGCCTCTGACTGAACATTCTTGGCAGAGTCTCTGATTGAAATCTAAGACAACATTTGAATTGGGAATGCAAGTTTAACCCTATGAATGACCTAATGTGGCTCAACACTAAATTTTATAATGAAGTAGCTATTTGAGGGTATGTTAAGTGGATTAATTAATTAATTAGTATAAATAATTTCTTCCATTACTAAATTGTTTTTACCCATATAATTTTCCTATCATGGAAAATCATTATGGTTAGTCCCATGATGAAAACACTATTTATTTGTGAAATGGATTCATCATTATTCATCCATTTATCAAGATTATATGATGGATAATGATTAGATCGAGGTGAATCGATAGGGAGAAGATTTAATAGATCATCCTCATCATTGAAGAATAATTTTATCAGCAATTATTGATATAATATCGAGGAAAGGATATTCAATTGTATTTTTATCCATTGAATAAATTATGTATAATGTTATATTCTAATATTCATTAATTTTATAATAATTTAATTATTATGATGATCCCATGTATCAAAATAAATTTTTTATTCAATTTATTATTGAATAATCCCATGTTTCATACCATAAATATCTTTAATACATGATATTCATCATGGAATTAATATAAAATGATTGATGTACCACTTATCTTATCCATTTACCCCACCCTTTATTAATGTTATTTTTCATTGTCCAATGGGGCCACGATTCAAAATTGTTGGGATGGTCTGAGCAAGATCGAACCCTCAAATTCCTGATGGATGTGAGAACATATGTGGGAATAGTTATTTTTAGGTGTATTGGGAGGAAATGTGGGTGATAGTATATGGATATGTAATTTGGGACTATGCAACTTTTATGGGAGGAACAACTGGAGGTGTGTGGGCTTCGTACGAATCAATAGAAAATGATTTTTGGCCACCAAAGGGACAAAATCAACAGACATGGGAGATTTCCAATGATTTCTAGTGCCCAAATGGTGGTTTTTGTATTAATTTTATCTGATCAAAATTCCATGTGAAACCTTCTTCAGTTTCTAGAAAATTGTGATATACCCAGCATGTACTACAATGAAAACACACCGTGTATTCCAAAATTCCATGTTGCTTATGGTTTTGTGTTTGCATTAAATATCACATACTTTATGGAGGGACCACATGTAGTGTGAAACATGGTCATATATCTCAGCATGTATGGAGGGTAAACACCTAGGATCCCTTATATCCCAACACACCATGTACTCTCGAAGTACATGGGCATGGGCCAGTACCCAAGCATGACTGTTTAAACAACCTAGTACTTAGGAATGACCCAAAGGATAGGGAAAGTCCGAAGGTGTCCAGGATAGACATTTTAGTACACATACACACAATGTAGTACCACATGGTCATATATTTGTTTCTATAAGAGATATGGGATGGTGATGAGATGGTTCTCGATGATAGTAGTGATCACCCAAGAACATTAGAAAGAGTATATGGTTGGAAACCCCCCTCTACTTAGTGAGTGCTACCCAATGATAGACTAAGGTAAGGGTCCTCTACCTAATGAGTGGAATCCCCTGACGGACTAGGGAATGGGTCCTCTACCCATTGAATGGAACTCAATGATAAACTTGGTCTTATGGTCTCTACCTATTATGTGCTACAGCCATATTGACTTGGGTTTCAGTCCTTTCCCTATTGAGTGGTACCCCATGATAAAATAGGGGAATTTTCCTCTACCTACAAAGTATTTCCCCAAGATAGAATAGGGTGTCTATCCACTAAATATATATTTGAACTCCCAAAATTAATAGTAGTGGGTCCTATATCTACTGATTGGTACCCCCTTATGGACTGGGGAAAGGGTCCCCCACCTACAATGAGGTACCCCTAAATAACTAGGGAGTGAGTCCTGTAAAAAATATTGTTACCCTTGATGGAATAGTGATTTAGTCCTCTACCAACTGAGTTATACCACGTAAAAAACTATGGAATAGGTCCTAAATCCACTCATTGGTACCCCCACCCCCTCCTGAAAAACTAGGGCATGGATTCTCTAACAACTTAGTGGTACCCCCAGAAATACATGGGTTTGGGTTCTTAACCTACTAAGTGGTAACCCATGGTAAACATGGGTGTGGGTCCTATAACTACTGAGTGGAAGTCCGTAATAGACAAGGGTGTGTGTCCTCTACCTAATGAATGGTACCCCATACATACTAGGGTTTTGGTCCTCCACATAATTACATATTTCGATAGATATATGATATGATAGGAATAAATGATGGGCCTTTGGAGGTGCAGGAATACACATCAGCTTAGGATGAGATGTGAGATATAGATTCCATTTCATTCATTCCTAGGTTTATTTTATGATCATATATATATATATATATATTTTTTGTTTTAGATCCCCTGTTACATTGGGATAAGCTATCTAAATATATCATGTCTCATATTTTTTCTTATTCTATTTTTGATTCATCATATTGGGTAAGTATATTCTCACCAATGATTGGAATTTTCCCACACATGTCGTACCTTATGAAGTGGATAGATATGCCAATTGTGGCAGTGGTGTATCTTAAGGGTACACGGGTGTATTTTTTGGTGTAATGTGTCAGGGATTGGATTTCTATAGAAAACCTATCTTAAAATTTATTTTCTTGTTTTTGTGAGGTAATGATAAATTTTCAATATGGGAATGTATTTTTCTATTTACATTTTAGATTATGATGTTGTACTCATTTGTTACCCAAGAGGTTATTACATGAATTATTTTTCCTCTATATATTAAAATATTTTATAATTATTTCTTTTTACATTTACAAGGATCTGGTTGGGTGTGTGTGTACATATACTTTTGCTAAAGCCCTCCCATTTTAGTTGTTCATTCATGGAACTTGTCACCAATCCTTGGCCTATGGAGGAGTGATTGGGGTAGTTGTAGATCAACATTTTATCGACTGGGTGGGCCATAGTGGTTCAGTTTAAACCCCTTAAAACCACTCTTTATTGACCCCATAACAATGGGGCCTCATATTCCTCATCATAATAAGTGAATCACTACCTCAAAATATACATGGGATATGCACTCTCCCCTAATAGTGAATAGTCACGGATGATCTAATTAGTAGAGGTGAGTGGTAGAAACTCATTCTTTCCCATTCCTTCTTCATTTGAATACATGATATATATATATATATTGACTTAGGGGTGTAGGAATCTTTGAAATCCCATCTTCACCCCCAAGATCAATAGTTGGAGGCATCATAATCGACACATGAAGCGGTGTGGGGTGTACAAATTTAAAATCCACTTCTAGTACACCCTCGTCACCAGTACCTCGACCTAAATGGAAAGGAGGTATGACCATTGTTAAATGAAACTCATACCATTATAATTTTCCCCCCCAATGGAAGGTGGGATGGGTGGAAACTAAATCAGTCCACCAGCCCAGTCCTCTCCATAACATCCACTGAGCCCAAGTTGAGAGGGAAACTCCTGATGGCGTTAATATTAATGGATAAAAGTTTTTACTAAGCGAGGATATTGTGTTTGGATATTCATATCCCCACATTTGTGTGGCGACCCAACCATGCATGATGTTGAAGGGGGTACACATATGGGAGGGATTCTTGTCTGGGCTGATATGGCACAACACATTGAATAGATTCAACGAGACCTCGACCACCAGGTTGATTCATTTTCACATCACCACCATCCCCACCATGATGAGGGTTCTTGGTCTCACCCCCATGTGTTTTCCCCATAATAGTTAAATCCATATTCAGATTAGTGATATGATAAATCTTGTTATACTCACTAGAGGAGCCTCAAGATTCATTCTATATCCCCATAACAGCCATTATATTTCCAGTAGGATCATGTATTATGATTTCTACATGACTCATTGGTTTTCCTTTAGAAATTGATGTGGCCCCGTAGGCATCATGTCCCTTGGTTGATTAAAAAAATACTAGAACCATTACATGAATGGGATATCCTTCATCCCTAGTTTATGGTTACCCATCCCCTACACCAAGCATAACAACACACTTTATATGGCTAGAATCTTCTCCCAGTCCACCCAAATATCCATTGGTGGGAGTAATTCATCATAAATGGCCTCTTGTATACACATCATGTTAATTTGGTAGATATCCCAAAATCTAATACTGACTCTACATGGTGAAGAAGGAAGTTTTTGGCCCTTGGTGACCACTTTATCAACATCTCCTGCATGATTTTATAGAGATGGTAATTTATGAACTATGGGGACCATGATGCCTCATAAATCCACACCCTCATCATCTCCAACTTGAATTCATGACTCGACTATAATAACCTAAATAACTAGTCACATTCATCTCTTATGTTTCCACCTTAGAATATGATTCATTCCTTAGTCCAGTATTTGAGTCGGATTATGAGACCAGCCTTGAGAATATTCTCATACTAAGGGGTAGGTAAATCCTCCTGCAATACCTCGGCATTTATGTTTCATGAGGTTTCATAGAGTGTTCACAATAATAGAAATTTTTTCCTGTATAATGTGGGTTGCAATTGCCTTGTGCCATTGGTGTTGTTAGAAAGTGCTTCTAAACTAGTAGGTTGGTTCATCCTGATTGGCACCGGGGATGAACACATCATCGTTCATCCATAATCTATATATCGGTATCCTATTTCATATAGAGTATTCACATTGACCCTCCTATAGTATTCCCATGAGTGTATCATGATCTGATACACACTAGAATCTCTAAAATCATGAGATTACTGGCCATCTCCCACTATCTATCAATGAATTCCTCGGTACCATAAATGACCATTTTATCCATGACATAAAATGTTTTTGGGACTAGTTCATGAAGGTCTACTTGTGAAGGCCGAGTTCAAAGAATTCTGCAGGATAAAAAATGTCATCTCAGGGAGATGAGGCTCATAGATGATGGATGTATCAAATGTTGTGAGGATATAAATCAAATAAACTTTTATAAGTCTTTCATATCATGAAAAGAAAGTGTTTTCATATTATTAATTAAAATCTATTGGTTCTATTTGGTACTCTCAACCCTATTTATAGGTGTATTTTTTGACTAAGTTTAATTAATAGAGCTTAAAAATCACTAATTTTCAATTTTTTCACCTTAGAATATGTACCTCATCTCGCACGATGGATCAAATTAGGAATGGGGGAATTTTTAGACTCCAAAATATATTTTCCAATGAAAATTTTGGATTATGTAGCAGTTAGTTTGATGTAAATTTGGGTAAAAATTGGATAAAATATTCTTAAATGGTTGTATTCAGGAAGTTATAAATCATCGGAAATGGTTGTAGCTCAGATAATTCCTTGTACACACAAGTCATTAGTTTGTAACCATCACACAACACATCTCTGGTTCACAAAAGTCCTTAGTTATGTGAAGCTTGAGGTGATAACCTTTATTGTATGCAACTATGGTTCATGGAACCACGTCATTCTATGAAGCTAATAATCTCCCATGAAAACCTCTATTTTTTTAAAACAAATACCCTTTCATACAGTGGGCTTATAAATATGTTCTATGTATGAATTTTAGGGGGACAAAACCATTTAGCTTCAGCAAAAAGTTCAAAATTCAAGAAACTTGGAAACTTTGAGAGAAAGATAACAGATGGATTTATAATGGTATCCATATTTCATGAAATAACATCCCATTTACTTTTTATAAACTTATCACATGGTGGATATGCCTTTATAAAATTTTCAAGACCTTCATGTAATAAGAAAAACATTTGTTTCTCCTTTGGTTTTAGGAGAAAAATATCATTGACAAAACCACCCCCATGGGAACAATGACTTTACCACGAGGCATGGTAATCCAATTTTGTGGAGAATAATATTTTACAAAACCCCTAATATTCATGAATACCCCAACCATAAAAAAATCGAAAATTCGTAAAAACCAACACCTTTTAAATAGACACCCCCATTCCTCTCGATGGTGACTCCTTTCAATAAACACCCTTTCACAAAATTTGAGTACATAGAGCCCTTGTATCCATCAAAAACTAGTTCAACTGCCCCCTATATCTCTATAATCCCAGTATCACCAACCCTTTGTCCTCACACATTTCTGCACGTGTGACCATAGATATTATCACACATAATCATTCTCATCAGAATGTGTACACTAATGACTTTATCTCCAAATAATACGAACCCTAATGTCAACGATCAAGATTTATACTCCTCCATAGTAGTGTTTACGCCATTACATACCCATTGAAGCATGATTAGTGGAAATGTATTCCATAAAAGTACAATCACTATCTGAAATGAATTACAAACCTTGGTAGAGGTCCATTTTTCTAAATAGTCTTCATGCCTTGACATTCCGTCCTCAGGGTGTAGCCCCAACCACATCCAGGATACATGTATTAAAGCATTATTTCTCTACATATTTGGTGTATGATGTTAGAATACCTAAAAATACCCTCAACACATGAATATAATCTATATCATTATCTTTTTTGATGATAATATGAAGCCCCATGTATGATAGTCATGGGATTCCTCCTTTTACCCAAAAATGGGATGAAAATCCTATTCCATGATTCTTTCATGCATAATCCCTACACCATCCCTCATTGACACTCTTTTTACGACAATATAATCCTTAACAAATGAATTTAAATTTTACATACTGATCCTATCACATGGCCATAAACTAAGATATAAATTAATGCGAGTTTTGATCCCTATTTTTAAATAGGGTACCTAGGAAGAGATCCTTGAGGTTTAATACCAACATAATAACATATATAGGGTAACTCCCTGAGCATCAATATCGATTCCCCAACACTCCACCAAACCCTCATGTGTGATCATATTATCCCTGGGGACACACTTTTCCACATATCGTCCCATACAAAACATTTATCCTTTGATCCATCTTCCATTGTAATACTTTAAACATTCACCAACCTATCCCCACAATATGTTAAACTTGTGACCAAACTATCCCCACAAGACATTAAAACTACAATACTCTTGTGCCCAAATTACATTAAACATGTGCCCCATAAATTCCCATTAGAAAATTAAGCACATGAACCACCCTTTAATTTCTACTCCATATAATAAAAATTTGATGTATGAGGTAAAAATCTTTAGAAGACATATGCCCATAGTGTCAACTACCTCATGACCGACACGATATGACTTAGGTTTTTCTTCTAAAATTACTAATAATATATTCCTCCAACATATAAAGGGTAATGATTTATAGGGTTCCGAAATTCCCATCATCTATTAATGATTACACATCCCAAATATTACTACCTATACAGATCAAATGTTACGACAATGTTAATATAAAAGCAGAGTAATTATGTGGCATCCACCTTGAGATAGAAACAAGAATGAGTTTCATGAACTTAAATTAAATCTATGAGGGAGAAAAAAAGAGATGATATTCAAGGGGGGAATCCATTAAAGGAGGAATCAATATCCAATCATCTTGTTTCGGTCAAGGATCTGACAAAATAGATTGATGTAATGGATGTTGTCTACCATTATAAGGAGAGGATGTGAGGTAACAAAGAAGTGGGTTACCTCTAGATGAATAGATTGTGTGAATCAATAGTATAAAGCATCAGAATCAATAATCTTAAAAGGAATTTTAGGTAATTTTCTGATCCTAAGATCACTTTTGTTTAAGATAGAGAAGATATTTAATTGGATGAATTTCATAACATTCTCATAGTTTAGAAAATTAGAAAATTATTATCCTTTAAGTAAAAGGTATATATAAAATGAATTTTGAGGCCATGTGAAGGATAAAAATAATAGAATTTATTAATAATTTCATTTTAAGTGACAAATAAAATGTATCATATGAATAAGGACATTAAAAAAATAACATATATATTATGTTAATACATAGAAATTGTGTGACTCTAGATATACATAGAGAAAAATATGTGACTTTGTGAAAACTATTTCATGATATTGAATAATTATAATGAGAATATAGAAAGATAATACTATTTAGAGGTAGGTAAGTGGTTGGTGTGACTCTAGCCACAAGTATAATAGTGTTACCCTAAACTAGTCCACTCATAATTAATAACTTTTATTATAGTGGTGAATCCTTGATTGGGGTTCATAACCAATAATGGAAATGAGTAGTTATTTGTAATATATCATGTTAAAATCCATGTCTTCTTTTGGATTATTTTTACTATATTATCTAATTAAGATTTTGAGACACAATAATTAGAGGATAACGACCTTAAAATTATGAGATATAGAATTAAAAATGAATAATTAAAAAAATGAACACATTTTAAACCCTCCCCCATAAATGGCCCAATTTTCATCTGGGAAACATAGGTGGTATCAGCATATGTATGGGTTTTATTTAAAAAATATAGATGATATTAATATTTTAGATGTTTAAAATAAAATATCCTCATATAGAGAATCCTGTTTCAATCCCCATCAAGACAGATATGGAAATATTTTCACAAATTCTATAAAAAACGTTACAAAAGATGTTTAATAAAGTGAATAGATCAATGGATATTGATGGTCACCCACTAGTTGAATGTAGTCATCGTGGTTTTTGTTTCATAAAACCTGGCGAGGGAGATTCGTTATATGAGGATTGTTAAATCTATGTCAAATATAAAAATCCTATAATTAGGATATCACATCATGATTTTTTTTCAAATGTAAAATGATAGAAAAATATAGTTCATAAATAAATTAGTTCATACATATAAGCTCATATAAAGGGACTATATAATGAAAAATATCTTCTAGAAGAAGATTTTGATTCAATGAATAATTCATTGGCTAAGAAGGTTGGAATATACAGTACCCTTAAAATTATAGAGAGAGAAATGGATGAAACATTATCAATTTTCAATGATATATATTCTCAATAATTTGAGTATTATTAATGGATATTTTGTAGATGTATTTTGAGGCTGATGTTATTAAAGTATTCCATGCATTAGTGATAAAATTATAGCGAATTTCAAAGATACACAATTGGATATAATGGAAAAAGAATCATATAGCTTGATAGTTCTCTACAAGAAATTATCATCATCAATAAGGATATATATTATATGTTGGAATGTTATTAAGAAGTAATGATAAGATCTTTATAGAATGAAAAGTACACCCCCAACCTGATGTTCCTTGAACTATATGTCATAATGACAAATATGAATGGCGAAAAATAAAAAGAATCATTATTTTTGAGAAAATATGTAATTCCACACATATTTTGTTAGTGATTCCAAAAATGGAGGTACACATTGGTGGCTTAAATACATTGAGATCATTGAAAAATTTTCCAGCTCTAGATCTTGGAAAATGGTAACAAATGGTGTAAATTATTTTACCTTTAATAAATGTAGTATATATTTAAGTGATAGAACGGAAAAAAAAATTATATAGAAACATGTATGAAAAAAATATGAATCACCGAAAATATATCAATAAAGATGTGGTTATATCCCAAAAGATATATCCATTAATGGAGCCTAGAATATTGGGGTTCTAGCCCCAAAATTTAAATAATTTTATATTGGAAATCCTACACAAGAAATGAATATAACAAAATTAATTGAAAGGTTTTGGTGATGATTTAAGTGTATAAATAGATTCAAATATTCATTTTATAATATTCAAGTGGAATCATGTTTAAAAAATCCTGAAAATTGGGAGATAAAGGTTTTTGAATGGAAGAAAATTGCTCAAAATATTTATAAATCAAAGATTGGGAAGAATCTATCATTGAAGAAAGAATATGAATGATGGAAGAATTAATATGAGATGATCAATATAGGTGGTCCCAACAATGATAAATTTTAGTACAATCATTCCATGAAATATATATATTTACAACAGATAAAATATAAGAACCTCAGTTTGTGAAGGATATAAACAAGGTAACTAAATCATACATGGGAGGAAAATATATGATGTCAAAAGGTGAATCATATACTCCCAAGAATATAGATAATATAAATTATAGAGGCGATAGAAAAATTTAAAATAGATGAATAATTTCTCTTAATTTCATTGAAAATGATATTAATATAAGGCAAGAAATTTATACATCTAGGAGAGATATTTTAAGATTGGATTATTGGAGGATAACCCTTGTGAAGAAGGGGAGAAGCTTCCAAAGAATGGTAAAGCTAAAACTAATGGAGTGGTCTGTGTATGGTGAAAAAAGGTAGGTATAATTGATTTCAAATGTTTGATATAGCAACCTTAAAACATAAAAATTGATGAATAAGGGTAAAGCACAAGTGATATCATGTTCCAAAAATTCTATTGTAATGTAGGAATCCATACCTAAGAACAAAGTTCATCATATACCTGAATGTTGTATTATGACATGTTCATATCAGTTTTAATTTGCATGAAATGTAGTGAAATATTTAAATAATTAAATTTCTATATTTCTATAGTGGATAAGACCATTCCATTTAAAAAATAATCTATAAAATAAAATAAGTCCATTGTGACCAATGGTGAAAATACATCTTTATCTAAGGTTGGAGGAATTAAGAGAACTAGAGATAAATTTTATGTATTGGGAAACATGTCTCAACACTCATGTTTATTCTAAGAATATATTAGAAGATCCACTATATTACCTAACCTATATAGAGGTTATCTAATGTTGGGGGATTTAAATTAATGGTTTATGGTAACAATACATCGAGATATGATCTATAAAATTAATCAAATATACTATAGATTTATGTAATTATATTTAATATGAAATTAAATAGTGATTAGATTAAAATTGAAGAATCGTGTATGATTTTTTTCTAACTTATTGTGACGAAATACCATTCATTGGAATATTTTGACAGGATCATTTAAGTGAGTACAGGTCATAGAATATTCATTACTATCTACATGATCAACTCTTATTCTATCAAATGGATAAGTAGGTATAATATATTGAGTAGTTATATATATATAACATTTATTATAAATTAATCACTCATCTTTTCGACACTGGGTTATCCCACATAAACATTTTATTAGTTTATTGATGTAACAACTCTAAGGAACATGTAATTTCCAAAAAATTGAGGATTATTATATGGAACTTAATTTCAAATTGTCTCTTTAAAAATGGGATATATGAAACAATATCAATCCATCACACATGTAATTTATATAGATGATAGAAAATAGTAGAAGGAAATACATTTTGATGTTATGTTTTCTTTATTCACATATGGAATCACGATATAAAAAATTTGTTTGGTATCTAGTAATACCACCCTTTACTCAAGTGGAACATTTTATGAGTCAAAAGGATAGAAAACATTATATTTTATCATGATATGGGAATACACTTAAATTAAGGGTTATTTGTGTTTTCCCTCCATTTTTATTCATTTCCAATTAGGTGTATAGAAATCACACTGAGTACTATAGTAAATTTTGAATTGAAAACAAATCCAAAGTGTCAGATTGAAGGTCCTTTGGGTTTATTATTCTATTTGTTTTCATTTTGTCATGTTTTCATTATCAATATAATTATTAAAAGGTTATTAGTTGAGAATATATTTTTAGAAAAGATAATGAATAGTGGGTTACAAATTTTTTAACAAAGATAATAAATTTGCAATGGATAATGATTTGAAGATGATGGAAATGAATGTTGAGAATCAATACATGTATAGAGTGTTCATAAAAATTATGATAAGACTTAAACATGGATTCAAAAATTAAATTAGATTAATAATCCTTTCTACTTGTAAGTATTTGATTTTGAGTTTTTGTTTTGGTGATGTTTTTATAAGTCATGCTATTTGTTTGATTATACTAAAAATATTGGTCGAGATAGCCTATACTGGACACCAATGTAATCTCTGACAATACTTCTCCAGGACTAATGGAATCCACATATTTTAAACACCCTCATATTTCCCTATTATATTTAATTTGTAAGGTATAACACATGCACAATTCAAGCATGGATAAAAAATGTCCACGTGGCTTGAACATGAGGCATGGTGCATAGGGGTCGGTCTGAACCATGGGAAGGTGTGTGTGGGTGTATGTGGGAGACAACCCTAGTTCCATGGATGTGAAGAAAATGGGGGGATTAGTATTAATAATTTACATGTTATATATTTAAAACTCAATGTGGGATTTAGTAATATAAATAATTATTCAACCATCATTTAAATCAATGGAAACAATTCTATCTTCCCAAATAGGTATAAAAACCCATGTGATTGATCAAGAACACATATGAGTTGTGATAAAGTATATAAATTATTAAATCATTTAGTGTAATCTATATATAATACTCATGAGGCATGAAAAATCTACCATATGACTAAATACCATCTACCGAAAGATGGGATGTCTACAAAAAAACTATTCCACCAATTTCATGAAAAATAAGAATCTATAACACAATAAAAACTAATATTATGAACAAAAAATTAGAGGTTCTAATGAATAATAATAAGATTGTATGAAAAGGATTTAATCAAATGTAAAAACATAAATTCAATGAAACCTTTACACTTATAATAGGGATTATAATAATTAGAACGATTTTTTATGTGGATATGCAGAAGAACTACCCAGAGAATCAAATGGTTGTGAAACCAATATTTTTAAATGGGGAACTAGAGAAAGATTTATTTATTCAAAAACCATATTTTTTTAATACTGATGGTAGAATGATATTAAAACTATGAAATTAGTTATATGGGTTGAAATAAGCTCAATGTTCTTAGTACATGAAAAAGAATGTGTGATTAAAGGAAATGGGTTTCATTAAAGGTGATATTGATAAAAATGTATACGTAATAAAGAAGTATGTAGGTATACTATTTTTCATAGTGTAGGTTGATTAAATAATATCTTCTAGTTACCAATAGAACATTTGAAAATAATTTATGATAAAATTAAAAAGAAATTGATGATGTTAAAATTGTGAAAAATAAAATAATATATTAGATTACATATTTAGAATAATTTTTTTAATATTGTTGGATTGGTGTGCATAAATTTATTTGGATATTTCCGGGGTGAATTCTAGAGGATTGTATTTCACACCATACCACTACTTTTCTGGGTTGAGATACGTGGTGAGCCCATGGAAGGTTATAAGGTGTAACTGACCCATTCTCTAGGGTTCTAGGGGTTGAAGGCCCCAATCAAAATTTTTGAGGAATAATAGAATATATAAACAACTATAGTAAACCTAATTGTCAATGCCGATATAGAACTATAGCATTGAAGACTTACAAAAATATCATGTGAAAGGTCACAATAGCTTGGTGATTTCCATCTACTAGTCATTGTAGCTCTTTGGGATTCTCACCACTGGAACTATAGCTTCTTGATCATTGGTAGTCATATAAGAAGAAGAATGTTGACTTTCATCCACTAGTGACTCTATCATAGTTCACTTACTATGCGATTGGATTTATAGTGTTCTGTCTTCATTGTTATCTCTTTTGAGCTAGGTTTTTTATTTCTAAAAATATGTTCTACCTATAATAGTGGTCCTGAATTTTAGTGAGGTTATTAAAAATCTGAAATTAAGTAGGTATTCTTCTAAAACTAAATAAACCATATTGTATGTGTCCATATTCATCATCTTATTCTGTTTCAATCTTTTGTTCATCTTCAAACTAATATGTTGTTGCGAAAACTTGTATTTTCCCAACACAAATTTTAATCAAAAGAAAAAAAATTCCAAATAATTATAGAAGCTTTTAGGAATGGAAGAATAAAGAATATTTTCAACATAAATTTATATTGCAACCAAATTTTATTAATATAAAAATATAATAATGTTTGAAAATGGGATTGTGAAGACTCATTATAATTTTTTTATTCTATACATGATATAGCCTTTTTGTTACAATTTGTGAATGTTTTTAATGTTACCCAAGAAAGTGACACATTCATTTGGAAAATAGGATTATAAGATATGTGAAGGTACCTTATTGAATCCAAAATGCTATAAAATACTGAGGTTCATCACCTTCAAAACTACATGGGAAAGACTATAAGTAGAATGTCTTTAAGGTATATTTGAGTCTCATTTCTTCAATACTTCCTAAAATGCTTCTGTATTTAGTTCTCTTGTGAGACCAAAATTTCTTATCCCAAGAAATGTCTCAATTTATTTCACAGGTAATATATAATTCTCCCTTGATTGGAAGAAAAACATCATGCATAGAAATAAGCATCCTGATCCAAACATGTTCGTCCAATACATCTGATGCAATGCAGTACTCTTCCCCAATTATCAGTTATACCATGGAGTCTCATTTGAAACCCTTCCAAGAAACAATTTTCATAGAAAATAGGAAACCATATTGAGATCTCAATTAATCTCTATCATATTATAACATTTTTTTAGTGTAAACCTTAAAAAAACTTCCCCTACTCTAATGTCCAAAAACATATCCTTAATCCTTCTAATGTCATTAAGATATTTTTCATTAAAATCAAGTGTATCTCACCAGTATTTTAGTGGTATATTTTTGGTTATGTTAATAGCACAGATGACATCAATTAAATTACCCAACATTTCATACAAGATAGATCATATGGTGGGATCATATGTAATTATATATGTCCTTTATAACTCCTTATATGGATATTAAATTTATCTATGAATCATTTCATGAGACACTTGAAATTACCCACTTTTGGAGTTTTCCATGTTAAATAACATTAGAAATTTACCTGTGTTTGTGTTCGGATGAAGTCCATATAACCTTTTAAATCTATCTCTATATATCTTTATACACATTATATAGGTTTCATTACCTATTTCATTCATATAGAATCATTTTCCCACTCATATCATTAGAGAATTTAATGGCATGAAATAATTTGTAATTAATAGTATTCCACAAACATACAATATAACCAACACTATAACACTCCCACTAAACCAATATAATAAATAATAATCATTCATATTTTTAATGGATACAATCTCATTTATTTCATTATCAGATCATAATTTGCATCTTTTACGGCATACATAAATATATAAATGGGATGTTGTAACTTGAATACCTGGGAAGAATCATTTTTCCTTCAAAACATTTAGGCTATATCATATACACATCCATGGATAATCTAATTTTTATGAAATATGATTTTATATACATTAGATATATCGAATATTTAAAATGATGTACTGTTGAAAGTAATATTTGAATGGAATTTAAAATTACAGTTTGTGAAACGGTTTCTCCATAATAAATACCATGAATATAATTGTAACACTATTACATCAGAAGATATTTATAGGTAGATACTCTACCATCCATGTCAATATTTTTATTCCATACCCATTTACAACCAATAGATCTCACGCCTTCAATTGGATCCACAATGGTCCAAACTTGGCTAGAATATATGGATCACATTTTAGATTCCATGGATTTTTATTATTTGTTACAAAAAAAACAATTGATGAACTATTTTATTATTATAGGTTCACCTCCTATGAAAATTACCAAATTATAATTTTTTAAAATAAATAAATATCTCTTTTTATGTTGAATAATCATACAATACCTTCAATATACTTATGTAAAATGAGTTGGTTCTTCTTCTATAAAATTTTGTGGAGCCTACTGAACTTCTATTTTAGGAATGAGTCATATTTGATGGTCTATTACTTCTTGAAGTTATAATTTTCTTCTACTAAAACAATGATAAATCTATTTGTTCTCATCAATAACACCAAATCAAGAAAAAATAACCTTTTTGCAGGATTATTCTAATAATATCCCATAGTTTCCTCAGAATAACCAATAAAAATAACCTATATGATATAAGGCTAATATAATAAGAAGTTGATCTTTGGATGAGTGATTCACAACTTCAAATACTTTTAATTGATATTTTAGTACATTTATTAGTATATATATTATATACTGTATATCTGACTACATTATATGGAATATAGTTCCATTGGAATGATGAAAAATTTAGAGGATAACCACCTGAATATACTGGGAATATAACATTGACTGTTCTTTGATTGAACCATGTCTAACATTGTATGATTACTCATATCACACACATAATTCCTTCTTATTTCTATAAGATGATTGATTTGCAAAAATTCCATAATATCTGAAATGAATAGTTAATTAGTGAATCAAGTATTCACTGCACCGATATGATTAGAGAATATTAATATAATATACTAGTTGATTACATACATTATTATAAACCCCATTAAACTTTTAAAATATTTCAATTATGTGTTTCTATAAAACAAATAACTATGTAAATAAAAATCATATGTACAAGTAAATAAGTACCGAACATCCCCATGTTCTTATGTACTCATTGGTCCTTATAAATAACTATGTATGATATAAAAAAACACTTTCCATTTTATCTTTTATACTACAAGGTTATTTGGTCTTCTGTTCTAATACATAAAATTTTCACATGTTATGAAATATACAATCAAATGAGTCTAATGATACTTCTCTACGTACTTTTCGGATATGTTCCTCATTTATACTGCCATGATGTTTTTATAAAATATAGTTGGGATTAAAATAAAAATTGATCATATAATGATTATTATAAGAAATATTATCAATAACTATAATGTATAAACCATTTTCCATATTCTCAATCATAAAAACAAATTTCACTCTAATTTATATAAAAATTCATGTTATTAATAATGCATGAAAATCCCATCCTTCCTAAAAAAGATACCTAAATCTAATTTCATTAATTGTAATAACATAATAATTTTTTATGGAAGAAACAATCCACTTGGTGGACATGGATCAAAATTATTATCTTTCTAATACAGCATCACATTATCCATTACAAGGATAAAGATCCACTTCCCCTTTTTCAATTACCAATTCTATAAGATTATGTGTTTATTAGTACAAATGTTTGATTCACAACCTATATCCCATACCTATAGTTAAAAGTTATAGAAATTGATCTCTAAAATACGCATATTCATATACCAAAAATTCTTCTTCTGGAGAAAACTTCTCAATATTAAATATCAATTTGGAACTATTTTTTTTTATTAACTATAAGAGATATAAATATTATTAACATGATATGTTCTAAAAAATATTGAAAATACTTATTTATGGGTTAGTTTTATATTTTATATATTTTCATCAAGATATTTTAATGTAATTACTCCCATTAAAATTAGGAATTCGTACATCATATTCAATTAATGATTCATTGTCCATATTTCACTGATATTTAAGTCTCTTTTAGTTTTCATCTCATCGGTCAACTATTTTTGTACGATATCTTGAAAATAATACTATTTATGGATCTTAAATAGTTGAATGGAAAACTATTTACCAAAATAAATTATATGGATATAAACCAAGATATATTAATCTCCTGTCTAAAAATTAATGGATTATTAGATAAGAGTCACCTAAAATTCATAGGGTGATTTTGTAACCTTACCATCAGGAATAACTATTTTGAAATTGAATAAATAATTCATCGATGCCCATCTTTATCATGATACAACCCAATTAGATGATTGATATCTAGACACATGATTGATTTGGAAGCAATATCATAGTCATTATTTCATGGGAATTGTTTTATAAGTCTTTCAAATATAATATACATGATATGAATAATAAATTCAAAAGTATTACATCCCATGAAATAATAATTTTATCATATTTTATAATTTATTTATGAATGATTCTGACATTTTAGTTTTTATAATCCCAAATATATCTACCAAACTAATATGTTCACATAATGTTAATGTGTAACTGGTTACATAACACACATTCTGTGTTAATCACTCAAATATAAAAGCAAAACATATTCGTATATATATCGATATACATCCTATGAATAAGTTACATGAGCTCCAAATTTATACATTTATAATTTTATATGTTTTAAAAACTTCACATGTTTAATATCATACCCACATATAACCAACTACCACATTCATAGAATAGATAATAATCTTCCATGTTCATGGAAGGTCCCAACCAAAGTGCCTCAAATTGGGGATACATTACTCTAGGTATAATTTAATTCATGATAAATCTAAACCCAAATATGAAAAAACCATGTCTAACCCCTAAAATGTGTTTAATACTATATTTATATACTCATGTAAAGGTATATGAAAACTAAATTGCATATTTTTATACCTAGACTTGTAATTCATAACATAAAATATATTTAAAGTAATATAGATTTTAATTAAGTATTAAAAATATTTATATTTCAAAAAAAATTATAAACAAGAATATTCTAAATGAATTAATAATGAAATTATTTAGGAATTTTATAAATCAAGTGATAAAACTATTAAAATTTTATATTTAATTCAGGGATGAAAAATATCATTTAACATGACCTATAACATAATCATTTATAAAAATTTTATAAACCATAGTAAACATGAGAAAATGTTATAATTTTTACATTTTTACACCATTTCATATTGTCCTAATGTTAATAGGATTACAATTCAATATCTATGAATTATAAATAATGGGAGCCAAATGTATCAATTAAATTTTATCATACAATACAACCAAAACAGGTGGTTGATATCACATTTTATAAATGGTTATTTCATAAGTATCCAATCATATTTAATGATATGTTCAGTATCATAAATATGTTACAATGCTCCATTTTCCTAAAATCCAAGAACTGATCATATTTTTGATATCATATAACATATTATGTAGTTTAAATCATTGTTATTCCATCATATAATATCATATGGTATAGGTTAGTTGAATTCTAATACTAATAAATTAGAATAATTTAAACATATCGTATTTTCTGTTATGGTTTCAAACACCTTATGATATAAATTTTCATTGAAAAAAAGTTATAATAAAATATTTATCCATTAATTATTATTCCATTAATACCATTTATGGGTTTTGGGTGTTCATAATATGAAATTTCTAAGAAGAAACAAACACATAAATTACTAATCTATCTTAAAATATACCAGCATATATGAATATAATGAGAAGAAAATAATGTGTACGTCAAGTGAAGTAATCTCGGTCTCATATATTTGATGTATTATTCTTGAGGTTGATCACCATTAGTGGTAGTCATATTATTATCACAACTTGAAGATATACATCAGCCTTAGGATCACTGTTCATAATGGGATGATTCCAAAACAAAAAAGGGATGTTAGAGCCTTCTCCATGAGAAAAATACTGATTCATAAGCAAGATAATTTTATATTATGGATTGAAATAAAAACATTTGAACACTATAGGATGAATTCAAACAATTATATATACTCTATTTAATGTTCAAAGATGAATAATATGGACACTCAATGTCCATATCAAGGAAGATGATGCATTATGGTTGTTTTATTGACCATTCATTAAACACTCCCATTAAAAAAATGATGAATGAATTAAAACTCAAAAGTCCATCTATGATGGTCTGTGTTGGATTTGTGTCAGATCTTCGTGGTTACCAACTTTTTACTAATCAATTGAAACTACTCTGGTGTCTGTTGCTTGAGACTAATTATAATGATCACTGACATTCCTTCCTCTAGCCATAAAAGTGGACAGTGGAATGTCCTTATATGCAATTCCTCAATAAGATACATTTGGATTGATGAATAGACTTTTTTATTATAAGTGATCTCAACCTGTTCTAGATGCTTCTCCTATCCTTAGATGTCCAAAAAACAAGATATTAACATGTCTTATAGAATATAAACTATCTATTCTAATTTATTAAAAGTATGAGGATGATATGTTATACTCTGAATAACCTATGATACAAAAGATTTCTGAAGGACCTACCAAAACTGAGATGTCAAATGAGGAACTCAATATGAAATGATTCTCCTCAAAACAACATGTATTCATACTATCTCTATCACATAGAGACTACAAAAAATGTATATAAGGTCTCTGTAAAATGGAAGATGTCAGATAAGTTCATCATTTGATTCAAAATCACCAATTATTCATCATTATTGTGCGATTTATTGTGTAAAATTTTCATCCAATCCATAGTGAAATCATCCAACATCCATTCAATAATGGGTAGAGGCTGCATAATCTTAGCAGGCTTTTGATGAAAAAACTTCACCTAATGAAAGGTAAAACATATTTTTGGGAAGTCCTTTGTCTCCATTTTCATTCTTTGACACCATTATTTTCTATCGATGTCATGATATGTCTTCATTAGTCCCATATGTACAACCCATCATGAGTAATGAAAACCCTTAATCAACTCCCCATGAAAGCTCGTAAGAAATCATACACAAACAATGATAAGAATAGCATCATAAATTCCAAAAAACTATATTGATGGTTTATCCCCACAATATAAGTTGCCTATCTAGCTAAGACTCTCTATATCAGATAACAACTCTATCATAGAACAGTCATAAAAATGGGAAAAAGATATGTATAAGTGATATATACTCATCCCTAAAACACTTTCACATTTACATGCATGTATGAAAAGAGCTCCTTTAGCTGCCACTCATCACAAAACACCTGCACTACCATTGTAATAATCTTATGTCTCAAGGATTCAGTAATGATTTCTTTATTTCCAGGCGTATGATCTATATTTATATTAAAATACTTCAGATAATTAAACCAAATTCTCTACCAGCAGTTCATTTCACCACGAGAAAATATGAACTTGAGGCTCTTACGGTCTGTTTACCCACAAACCAATGACCTAATAGATAGAACATCTAGAACCTCAGTGTATGTACCATCTCATCTAACTCTAGATCACGAGTATGGTAATTCCTCTCATGATTTATTATATTTTTAATGACATATGTATCCACTTTTTCCTCCTACACTAGATTTAATCTATGTCCAACTCTGTACATGTAATAGTACATGGTGTTCTCCACACCTAACACACGTTATGTGGGGATAAGTATCAAGGTCATCCTATTATTTATCTCAAATAAATCACTCTCACAGGATTTTCAAAACACAAAATCTACCCGCTTTTTAATTTTCCTAGACATATGTGCTGCTGAATGGAGGAATTCGCAGATAAAGTGCTCGTTATAGTCTACAAGATCCAGAAATATCTAAATCACAAATAAATTCTTGGGATGCTCCAAATAAAACACATTCTAAATATTCTATAGATCTGTTTCCTCTCTAGACTCTAAGATAACATGATCTATAACGCTTACTCTATTAATCATGAATTTTATTTTGATATCTTAGCATAATTTCAATTATCTTGTGTTGTCCTTAGTATGATGTCAATATTTTTGGAATGATAATATACTGACTGGGAGTATACCTTGTTTAATTGAACAAAAATACAATAAAAGGATATTGGAAAGGAAAAAATATTCGATTTACCAAGGCCTTTACAACAACTAGTTCTTTTATATGACTGAATGATGTCACTACAAACTCATACAATAAAAATATAATCCTAAAGTAAATGTTGGGTAGGTTATATAGTCTCACCCTCAATTGATTTTTCCCTAACCATGATTCAATCTTTGGAAAAATCTATTCACCTCTCAATTGAACAAATATATCATTTATTCATTGAAGGGGATACCTATTATTAACCATCTTATTGTTCAATCACTGATATTACACATATAAAAAAGGTACATATGCCTGCATGGTGAAATTTAGGGAAGAACCCCATGGAGAAGTAATAAACTATATAAATCATTTCATTATAGATCTTCTAAATAAACGTTTAACTCCCAAAGCTCTGCTGGTGATATCCTATAATGTGAATTTTAAAATCATCCATCTCTCAGATATAACATGACATTGAACTCACTCTCCCACTTCGCTGGTAATGTTGGGAAATTATTAAGAAATACATCTTGATAGTGGTTTAAAACTAAAGGAAAAGTATCTATAGATATTTTTTCCATTATAAAAAATAATACCTACTATATGTACAATAATACAATATAATAAAAACATAATTTTTCTTGGATGACCAGCCTAACGATCCCACTCATATTAGTGAGTATATCTCCCCACTATAAGAGATAGAAAGGTAACTATCCCCTAATAGTAATTGATATGAGCTTGGGATAGAATTATCCAATCTCTTCAATGGAAAAAATTATAACTCTTAATTTCCATCATAAAAAATATTCCAAATAAAATGATAGCCACCAATTTCTGTATAAAATGATATTAAATGTTTTATATCCTCTTACCACACAATAATTGGTGTGTTGATGGTCATAACACCATCCATGCTCTCCACAAAAAACCCAATCATTTTGAAAATTGATTATATAAAATGGAATGTAAATATTATGTATAAAAAAACATATTCTAGGATTTTGTAAAATAATTTTACATATAATTGTAAATGTTCTGACATCCAATATATATGGACTAAAATAATTGGATTGTAGGTGACTCACCCTACTAACATGAGATATAGTTTGAATCCCCTATTATACACCATCTAGAAAGTATTGATGCGCATACACTAGGGTACCATGTCCCCTACCTCATCCCAAAATGTCAGGTTTAACTCTGGATTTCATTCTTTTAATGGGTTGTTATGACCTTCATAGAATCAGGTGTATGTCTTAATCCCCTTCTACTTCTCTAAAATTGGATGTACCTGTAGAAAGACCTTAGTTTCGCAAACCTATTGTAAACACAACACTCCAAAATAGGGTAATATCACTTTTATTTCAAGTTTCCCACCCGACCACACTAAAATATTTTCATCAATCCATTAAATTATTGTGGGACTCTACCCTTGAATTTTCTTCTACCTACATCATAGGAAGTAACTATCATAGGGAAACTTTTTACGACCATAAGAATACTTTTCATATCACCCTACTAAAACATTCTATCCACCACTTAGTGACTCTCATATATTACCTTCTATGATAAGAGAATGATCTATCACATCCGTAAGAATACTCAGGTAAAATAAATTCACTTATGACTTTATCTCATAGTGAAGCCAATCCTAGCAAAATATCACCCTAAAAACCAAATCATAATTCAATGATATATAAAAATAATATATTTTAGTTAATAGTTTAGAATAGTCCATAAGTAACATTCCCTTTTATTTCATGTGAATGAACTCAAAATCCCACTCATCCCTTAAAATATCTATATTGAATTAAATCAATAACATAATCTAAAATTCCTTCTATGATAACTCACCATACTTATTAACTTTCTCAAAAATGTCCTACCAATTCATGACTGGTCCTCAAAGCATTTTAGAAAAAATCATGACACACCTATATGGGAGTGTTTAAATGTTTTTAAAAATCATCTTGACTGACTCGATATAGATCTCAGCTGCCAAGGGGAATCCCTCCCTAGTGAACATAAGTTGATTATATAGAGGCAACATTCCCATTAACTAAAACATCACTGGCCAAGTGGAAATAGTATACATCCAAATTGATCACATAACCCTCAATAATCTATCATATAGATGATCTTCTATGTGAATCTCTTATGATGTAGGACGTTTGGCTCAACCACATTAAAAGTATGATTATTTCCACTCTTTTGATGCTCAAATCAAATTTGATGATGAAAAATATCTCTACAAAGAATAACACACTTCTTAGAACATAGATTACACAACAAGATAAAACTCAATTGGTGAAAAACATACAAAAACTAGCTCAAGGTCCCTCTATATGGGTCTTAAAAAGTGACATAGAAAAAATAGATGTTGCATTCATATATTTTATCACTTATATCAAGGGATTTCATTTCACATTTCATGTGGTTAAATATGTCACATGAAATAAATAAGTATCTATAATGAAAAATTCATTGTTACATATATTTATATGTGTCGATCATGATTCTTGAAGACTGAATTCATTCCATACTATCCATTAAATAAAAACTATAAATAAATACTAACATAACACAATAATGGTCGCACCCAAATTACCTCAAAAAATAAATAGATAACATCAAAAATAGAAATCCCATCCCTAGGAAAATAGATTTTCCCTCATAAATGGGAAAAATACTCCCATGAATGAGTTTATTTCTAAACCCAGACATATCATACTATACCACTTAACATTTCCAAATGGTATTTCGATAGATAATATATTTGAGTAAATGATACCTCTTTATAACTTCTCTTACCTATTACTCCCTCACAGGACTGAGTTTTTTTTCTATGTGACCTTAGTCCCACCACCTAATGGAAGAGGCTTCCAACTAGTTGAAACGGTCTAAGGGAAATAGTTAGAAGACTATACCCTCAGGTATATAGTAGAGATATTAGATACAATAGAAACATAGTAATGAAAATAGAGGAAATATTATTAATAATACATCATGGAACCATGCTATAATAAAAATTAAAATTGATAAAACAAAATATTAATAGAATCATGTAATGTCATGATAAATGTATCTAAATGAAGTAATGAAATTGAAATAATTAATGAAAAAATAGACTATATAAAATAATCAAAACACCCAAGTATTGAAACCTATGTCAATACCTCCACTAAACTCTAACCCATCCAATAAAAAATCAACAAACAAAGGACCCCTTTCATTTTTCTATACTGATATCCATGAAATCAATTTAAGTACCAAGAAGAGGACGAGATAGGGTGTGAGTAAAACCCAACAAGTTACCACTAATGGTGTCTATGAAATCTAGTCTATGTATATATTCCTTTTGAAGAATAAATAAATAGAGGTACTAATTTGATAAGTTATTGTTTAATACTAAATAAACCCCCTGGCCCTCGAGTTCTAGGTTCACACTGAAAGCTATTAAACCATTTGTGTCCCATTCCACGAATCTCTATCAGGTTTTGGACCCTCCAATATTGTGGATGACCACTCGTGCTATAAAAGATTCACCATTATGGGATTAATCAAAGACATAAAGAACCACTATAACCCACCTTCAGTCATGAACCATCCCACCCAATGGCATATAGCCATCTCACCCTTAGTCATTCATTGATTGTGCACCATACACTCAATTGTCATATACACATGAATCTAATCCATATGTCGTAGATAATACCATGAATCTTCCCCTCATGAATCAATTTTTTATTCCTCCTTCACCAAGAACAATAAACATACATAATGAGGAAAAAAATCATAAAATATCCTTTAACATCCCCCCTCTTGCATCGACCATAATAGAGTCATACCAAGACATACTATTAATAAAGAAACACATATGACTAATAACTACAAATTTCAACCATGCGATCAAAAGACATATCGATCAATTCATAAAACTATAATTTATCTATCCTTTTATGTTCCATAAATTCATGTTCTCAATTACCATAACAATTAAAACCATTTTCCATTTCAGTTATCAATTTAAAAAAAATAAGTTAGCATGTCAATATACGCATCTATCATTATGTGAACACACCATATTAATTACATGAAAATTAAAAAAAATATTCCATCTGATTGTATTTATATAAATCACCACATTTCACATCTTATGCTAATTCATAATATTAATCTGATTCTTGATTAATTAGAAATTCTTATTAGGGATATAGGTTCTCCCTAACCATATTACAATCAATATTACAGGTTTTCACACCACTCAATTAGAAAAAATTCCCAGTCTCAATGATGAAATAGCCAAAGAAACCATGGTAAGTACAAAAATCATTAAAATCAATAAAATGATTTATTCAATTTGGAAGGTCATGCACACAACCTTTAGATGTGAAAACACTTACTCTATATACAAGAACAATTAAAACTAGTCAAAAGTTTTATTTTCCAGACCACCTACCACAAAATTAGAGAAGTGAAAAACTATGAATTTATAAGATGGAATATTATTATTCCTTTCTTCAAAACGCATTCCTATAACAATACGACCCAAATAAAAAAAATTGATTAAAGAGAAAACTACCAAACATCATATGTGGATTTTTTTTATCACAAAAAGTTGTTATATACAAGGATGTGATTGAATTTGATTGAAATGCCCTTTAAATTAATTATGAAGACAATCTAGGCTACTGTGGGGTTGATTGGAAGATATATGAGAGAAGTGAGTTTAAAGGCATATCGGTATTTTTAGGGATATATTTCTCTACAACACTATGATGCATCCAACTAGGCCATGACATATAAATGGATGATACATGGGAAGCTATTATGCAATGAAATGATCCAAGCCATAGCCTTCCTGGTCAAACCTCCCCTGAGACCCATGGTGGACTCCAAATCAAAGATCTAATAGACCTAAGGGGAGGATTTGACATAGCCTAAAACACTACATTAGATCACCCTAAAACCCAAACGAAGACTACACTAAAACAAATTTTGACGCCATAGGGGTTCCTAAAATGAAAAACCGAAAATAAATCAACCTCAAGAACCAGGCATCATAGTCACCCCTTCTCTGTAATAGCACCCAACTATACTATTCCACAACCTTCCCCAAAATTGTAGTTCGTACAAATATTTAACTATCTCAAATTATCCTAATCCAATGTACCTCCACCTTATCATGGACCTTCACAACATAGCCTCCAACCTTATGATTCAGCCCAGAGTACTAAAACCTAGAATCCACTATAGTTGAGAAATTTATCTCTACACCCTTCTTTCTCCATCCCAAATCAATTAGGTTCAAAATAAAAATAAAAAACCATCGTAAATTGAAGTAAAAAACATTAATGAGTTACATATCATTAAAAATGGAAATTTGCATCATGACCCTGGGATCCCTTTACCTATCTATCTTGAGAAGAATATCTATTATGTCACTACATCCCTATCCCCAATGAAACTTTTCCTCCTCCATTGTGTTAATGAATAGAAGAACATAAAATACCATATTATTACGGTATTCATGGCCCTACTAATGATACCTAATTCTATCCAGAGCCATACCCACATGATAACTGTGGTTCAATACGATAGAATTTCAATAGTTTTCCAAAAACTCTATAAGAATTTCTCTCATTTGTTAGTATATGACATTTTTGTCATACATTCCTAGGTTCCCCACACTGGTAACGCTTAACAGAATACATCCCTCTTGGAGGAAGGGACAAAACAAAACCCTATCTATCATATCATCTCTCACATGGAGATAATCATCAAATAACCACTTAATACTACCTGATGAAACATTTCTGAACCTAAAAGAAGAATCATTCTACCTTAATGAACCAACATCGATTAGGTTTGTCTCAATAATGAGGGTCTACTTTATAACCACATAAATGATGTCAAGTGATAAAAATTTACAAGTTAACAGAATGAATACCTTAGGCCATCATCAAAATGTTTGAACTCAGTACTCTCATCACCCCAACATGTCAATAAAAAATAGATTTATAAAATTAGTAGCTGGGATTATAATGACATCCCTCCTTAAATGAGATATATTAACCCTCCGATGTGGTTTTCCATTATAGTCTCATGGAAACTTTTACCAATGAAATGATCCAATAAATTCTACCATGTCTGGTCCACATACTAATCATCTTGAACAAGTATGTCCTTTCAAAACATAATTTTCCCATGAATCATATAGGTAGTAAGATTCTCGATCTAATGAAAGGGTGTTTCATTCTAGTAAAAAAATATTTACAACCAGTAAATCCAAAATTCAATGGCCTTTATTTCACCCTATCCCATAGAAATAGGTTTATGTTTTAGTTGAATCTTGATGTCCAGGTCTAACATGGTTAACCCGGCTCTCGGTGACCCATGATCCATAGACTGTAAAACATATAGTAATCTCTATCAGATTCATATACCAATAGAAGGTACAAATACAATAGGAGGCACGAACACCACTATCGATAGGTCATGCTTGTATAAACCCTCCTAGAATAATGTGGGAGGATATAATGGTGGAATGTCACTATAATAACAAATGCAATGTTTAGAAGAATATTATAATGGATATTGATATCACACTTTTGGGGAAACTATAATTCAAAACATGATATATAACTATATTAATAAAAAATGTGATATAAGGGTTCTATAATCTTAGATAGAATCTTTCACAACCTAACCACACTCATGTTTCGTATAATAACCCATTGAGAACCAAGACTAATCATCATATGTCATGAGTAAAACCCAATAAACATGGTTTGATCAAGTAGAGTTCCACTGATAAGTAATATAATATATCTGTATATATACATTATTAGAAAATTAAATAAATGAATCCTATATCATATTAATAATATCAATTCAATAAAAGAATAAAAATTTCATGTTAGTACTGCATGAGAAATATAGTGCATGAACACAAGCGTTCTTCTACCCTGAGAAAGATTAAAAAAAATAAATTATAAATAACAAACTATATTCCCTGAAAATTAAAAACAATCACACTCTAACAAAAGAATAATTCCCACCATGGTAACATGAACTTTACTTATACTTGAGTAAGATACTCTAAGTCATATCTTCCATCTCATGTTCAAATAAATGTTTTTCTTCATCTACCATACCAAAATAGTATGACAAATCCAAACATTGATCCTATACAACTTTATAATGTCTCATAATTAATTAACTAAATAGTAACGTTACCATAGGTTTCACTTGATGTAAAATGTGATTTCTTATATATCATAGGATATAAACTAGTGGTGAGGGTCAATGTGCACCGTATGAGGAGATTATATACTAAGGTTCAAATGTCTATAAGAAGTTAAAAAATAAATAATAATAATAACAAATCATCATGATTCAATGGTATAATATAAAATTATGTCTATAATTCAAAAATAAATATATAAAGATCATATAATATAGAATATATCATACTTATAACACCTTGATATTTTATAATATATTTCATTAAAATCTAACACGTTAATAGTTTGTGACACCCGCAACCCCATTTCTAATTGAACCATACTATTATATACCATTAAATCCTAGCTGTTAAATTACTGAGTATGAATATTTCTAACTAAATAATGAAAAGTATATATTATAAATATGTATTAGTAAATTATTATTTTTAAACTGATATGAAAAAAAACATTTTAAAGTAAAATAAATTATTTTATAAAAAAATATTTTTATGCGGACAATGTGTTTTTATCATGACAAGTTTAATTAATAAATAATGGTGAATTTTTTAATTAAATTTAAATATTATAAATACATTAAAAATATTTTTCCATTTTTTAATGTTTTTCAATGTATGACATTAGAAGAAGTCTATTTTCATGATTATTAGCTATATTTTTATAAAAATTTGATCTATTTCATTTTTTGACCTTATTTTAAAATTAATTTATTTGTGATTTTATAAAATTTCATGAAAAAATAAAATTCATTTTAGAAAAAAAAATGTAAAAACTATTTAAGTGAATTTTTTATAATTTCTGGAAAGGTATAATTTTTCGATGAATTGTGAGAAATGATGATTTTTATTAAAAAAATTATTTTCATTCAAGGCATTTAAAAAGTATTTTTAAAAAAAAAAATTTAAAAAGTTTTTTTTAAAAAAAATTGTTTAAAAAGTATAATTAGTTCAATTATATTATTATTAAACCAATATAGTTAAATGGAATCAACGTTTTGAGGAATTATTATAAAAAAAATTATACTTAAGAAAACATTTCCTTTAGAAAATTGCATTCTCATCACGCCTGTGGGTTTAATTTGATAATAAATTAGGTAAATTTTGTAAATTAAATTAGATAAAATAATTTCAATATATATAATAATTATAATTAATAATAGGTAATTTTTTAATTTAATTTTTCTTCATAATTAATAGTAAATACATTAATTTTTTAATTGCCAAGATTAAGCTTAAAATGGGGTTTTTCATATTACATGAACATATTTTAAAATTAATTTCACACCAAAATATTAAATTTATTTGATAAATTATATCCCATATATTTAATAATTGGAACAAAATTATCTAATAATAATAATTTATTTTTATTCTTAAAGGGTAAATTACCAAGGTAAATAAAAAAAGTAATTTTCCTATTGTGGAAAACAAAAATGGTAATTTTTTTTACCGATAATGGTTAAGGTAATAAAATGTTTAAAACATGTATTTTTTTCATTAAGGTTTTTTAAAAACAATCGTACCGTAATTCCATTATTTATCAAATTTATATGCACTTGGTTTGAGGATGAATTCCCATTATTGAATAGATTCTCATATTTACATAAATGTTACTCCTCGATTATAAATGGGAACTTACTCCCCTTGTAACACCCCAAGATTTCATAGTGTGTTATTTCTTCAAAATAATTCAATAACTTGCACTACACGCAACACCGAGTTCAAGCGCACCATGACTTACCAAACAAGCCGTTCAAAAGAGGTTATGAATAGTATTAACTAAATTTTAAACTTTATATAATCCTTATAATTTTAGAATCCATATTATGAGTTTCTTAGACATAATGTAAGAACAAATTCATTTTCAATATTGCAGTTTTACCAACTTTTAATAGTGAACCCTTTTTAAATAAAATATTTTAAACTTTTTGACTAAATGGGGACATCAAAAAATTTAAAATAAAACATCACAAGCTTCCACGGTACGCTTTCCTTTGAATAAAACAGTAGCGTGTGTTGTACGCAACTTCGAGTTTTAACACACACCACAACCGATCAAACTGGCCGTTATGAATAGTAATACCTAATTTTTGAAATTATATATATTTTATATTTCAAAATTGACTACATTTTTGGATTATGAATATCAAATTTAGTCTAAGGTGAAATTTTGGTACTTTTCGGATAACTTTAATATTTTGATGAATAGTGAAAATTACTAAATTTTAATTAAAAACAACATTTTTAATCAAAATAATTAATAGTGATAAATTATGAATTTGAGTGGTTTTAAAGTATATTTAGAATATATTTTAACAATTTAATATAATGTTGGTCATTGGACATAATTTTACAATTAAACCGAACATAAAGAAGTGTCAATATTTTGATAGTTATTATCTCTTAAAAACCCGCTTTTTGTTTTGACATCGGGAATTCATTTTAAATTAATTTCTGCCACTTATGTGTTTTGAATTTAGAAAAATGGTTTCCGTATTTGGAATCAGGATGTTCAAATTGTGTAAATAGGTAATTTTTATTTTTAGACATTTTGAATAATTACTGCGGTAAATATTTTATTTACCATGGTTAAGGGTAAATCCGGTAAATAAGGGTTAAAAAAATAATATTATTATAATACTAAATTACCCTAAAACGTCTCTTAACCCTATTTGTTGTTACATGGTCGACCATGGCATCTTTGGGTCGATTTTGGGACCCCATGGATCCACTTGTAAGTGATAATGATACTTTATTTTAATTAAGTTAAAATGAATACAAAAATTACACAAGCATATATCTTTTAGAAAAACAATTGTTACATAGGGTTATATATGTTGGATTTTAGATTATAAATATTCATTATAAATATAAAAAGATTTCATACATAATGATATTTTATTTATAATTTTTAGACATTAAATAATTTATTTTATTTGTGACACAATAATGATGCAGTAATTACTATAATAGTAAAAAATTAAAATAATTGATATTATAAATACCCAAATAAATATAATATGAAACTTTTAATGAATTAAAATAATTTTCTAGGATAATATGATATAGTAGTATTGATTTAATTGACTTTGTTTGAAGTAATCAATATGTTATGAGTTTCACAAAAATCTACTATTGAATAGTGTCAAAATTGACATAAAAGAGTTCTTAAAACAAATATTATATTATTAATTGATATTAAATTCTTAAAAATATAAGGTTCGGACAAAAGACTTATATCATGATAGGTTCATTATTAATGGACCACTTGGGGGTCTCTTGTATGTATATATTATGTTTATTAACCATATTATATAAAAATACAAAGAGACATTGTAAAAGTGAAACTAATTAACTTAGAGTTAATACTTAAGGATAAGGTTAATATAAGTACCCAAACCTGTCTAACTTCTATTGGTTGAGTGGTTTTCGACCTATCCCCACCTTAACCTTTGAATAATCAACTTTGGATCCATTAGAAACCGAATATTAATTTATTATAAATTAATATTTCTAGCTTTTCCAAAGGTTCCCCTCACCCCTCTTATAAAAGGGCACTCCTCCTTCTCTTTTCTTCACACCTTCAAAGCCTTTTGGTTCGGCCAAAAACTGCCCAAATACTCTCCCAAAATCCCTCACTACAATCTAGAGGCCATATTTTGATCATAAAGCCAACCTAAGGAGCCCTTTTGATCAAATCAAAAGGAAGAACCCGAAGAAGAGGTAATGATTTCACCACCCTTTTCTAAGTTCATTTCTTCTTCCACTTGTTCTTCCTTTGTTCTTACCATTCTAAAATAATAACTCCAGTATCTCACATATACTGTGATGTTATTATAAATATGGTACAACCATATTCAGTATTCTATCCACCCTTTGAATAACATGTCACCATACGTGCGTACGTACGGATTACCGTCTCCACGTCGTGGTGTAATTTTTATTCAATATAATATTATTTGGATGGGTATAATAATGATGTGTAACTCATGTAAATAATAAATATAACATGTTAATGATTCTTTATATATGATATACCATCCATTTATATATTATTTTAATATCAAAAGAATGATATTGTCGCTCGTGCGTACGTACGGACTACCGTCTCCACGAACGCGATGATATTCATTCTCCATCGTATCCATTCAAGTATAATTATCATTTGATGATTTAAAAATGATGTTTAAGGACTTGATATCATTCTGGATATGAATAAGATACAACAAACATGGCTTATGTAATAAACATATAAAATAATATGAGTAAGTTAACACCTAAAACGACGATAATTCTAAGATATTATTAACAAATCAATGTTAAAAGATCATATATGATATCATATTAATATATATGATTCTTGAATAATTTAATAACAATTATTTCACCATTATACAGGAGGTTAACCTACCCCAACCAAGGAAAAGTACAAGGTAAGGGTTATTTCACAATCACTTCATTATCCGAGGTTGTTTATATGTAATAATCTACTGGGATCTCGTTATCATCCACATCCATGTTTCTTCAAAATGTATTTCAAAACATTTTTATAAGAATATTGGTTAAAGTCATTTATACCCTTTTTTGAATTTTTATAAGAGGAATCTTTCCGTCGTTTTCAAAACAATGTCCTTTTTTACCTTTTCGACAGAATTTAGGTAAGAATGTTTTTTTAACTTATACGGCGGGTGCGGTTATTTTTCGCCGTTATAAAATATTCAAAGCTTTCCTTACAAGATTATAAGAATATTTTCAAGAAAATGTTTTATTTTATATGGCTGTTAAATGATTTCAAAAATAGAAAGATATATTTCTCTAAAAATAGTTTTGATTTCATCTATGTCAACATCCTTTGATGGATTTTTCGCTTATTTAAAGTTGATTTATTATGATAAAAAACTTCTATATTGTATTGAAGGTTTTGTGATATGTTTGACTGTGGATGTGATATTTTTATACCATTCATAGTTTATGGTGAAATTATTGACATTTCGTATGCTAGTTTTAATACGAATGTTTATGTTCTGTTTAAACCTTTTCATATGGGAATGCATTGGACTTAATATGTTACGGGTGGAGCCCGCTATAGCTCCTCGATGCATCGGTAGGTCTCATGAGACAAACTAGTGTCTTGGAACAAGGCCTTGACAAAATCTTATTTGTATTCTTGGCACGAGGCCTTGGCTATGTGGTTATGATAGTCTGGCATTATGCATTCCAACATTATGAAAGTGGTTATTGACTTTTTCATGTGATTATTTGATTAGTAGAATATCCATATGAATAAGTAAATGGAATTATTTCATTTTATTTATTCCATACCATGTTGAAAGATCATGTTTGAAAGGCTTTTGTTTTAGTTATACATTGCCTTAAATGTTTATTCTTATTTATGAAAGTTTCCGCTATATTGTTATCCTTACTGGGCATTTGAGCTCACCCCTTTTCTATGTTTTATTTTTCCCAGGAGGTGAAGAAGTAAGTTATGAATGACCTGCAGTGATTTTATGTTGGGATATGAGTGTGGATTATGGATACAATATGTTGTTGTAGTAGTTTTTCGTTTTATGATGTAATGTAAAACTTATGAATATATCTAGTGTTTCCAAGGCTACTAAACCAATCGGTCTTTCGAGATTTGATCTTTCTTGTGATCATGCCAATGTTATGTAATAATGCACCGACTCTGGGTAACTGGGGTCAGGGCGTTACAGTTGGTATCAGAGAAATTTTAGTACAAACCTTGGAATCTAGATTTAGATAAACTCTGATTAGAGCACGTAGACCTAAGATGAAATTTGAGGATTAGTGTAGAAGAACTTCCTAGAATTTTGGTATTGTAGAGATTTTGTGATTTTTCCGAGCAATACATCCATGTCTGGATACGAGCAGGTAGAGGCGGCTCTGGAACAGATGTACCTAGGGGTAAAACCCGAAAACACCGCTTTGAGCTAGACTCGAACGGAAACTGGTGCACGACAACGGGCCTTGCTGCACTCTTGGTTACGACACTCCCGGGGGATATGCTTAGGATAATTCTCATTTTCTTTACAAACCATTATGAAGGGTTTATGATTATATACAACCTCAAAGGAGACATTTTTATGATTATGGATTATATCCATAAATATTTCAATTTATGTTAAGTGTTTTATAAGTATGGGATTATGTATTTTGATTCATAAACTGATCTAGTGTATTCCATTGTTTAGAAATGGCGCCCAGTAGAAGGAATGAGAACTCCAGAAATGCACATGATCCAAAGAGAAGGAAGGATCATATCTTTCATGGTCTTAAGCCAGAATTTATAATAAAAATAGTCTCCCATGTATTATCATCATATGAAGAAATAATATCATGTGTTGATAAGATAAGTAAAGAGTTTACTGAGTCATATGGATTTGAAGGGAAGCAAGAGAAGAAAAGGATGGAAGAGAGAAAGATGGATAAAGGGAAGAGGGAAAAGAAGAATTTTCCCATATGTGGTAACTGTGGAAAGAAACACCCTGGAACTTGCCTGAATGGAATGGGAGTTTGTTATAAGTGTAGAGGAAAAGGGAACAAAGTACGTGACTGCAAGGGTACGAAAATGGTTTTAAATGTACAAAGCTTCATTTTCATGGAGTTTGGACACTACGCGAACCTATGTCCCAGTCATCAGACTATGACGCAAATGATGTTATTGGATAATAATCAAGTTTTTATACTACCACAGATGAAGAGGAATGATTAGAGTTCTTATGTTGATTATGTCAACTGAGTGTTGTATCAACAATGTACTTGTTATAATAATTATGGAGTATATAAGGATTGTACTGCAGTACTATTTCATTAAGGACTTGAGATTGTGTGGAACAAAGAAAAGTGACTCAATAGCAGGATAAATTTTTGGAAAATATATGGTTGAGAGAAAGATAAACCATAATATGGTTCTGATACCGAGTTAGTGATTTTAGATTAATACATGATTGATTTGGATAAATTATATTGGATATTATTGACTACCTTGAAACTGATTAATGATTTGTATATTCCATCATTTTTGGGGTTTAAAACATTTTTGGATTAATGAAGTATATCCAGCATTCTATATGGAATAAGGGAACATGAATGTAATCAATAAAGAATATGGTAATACATGATGAAGGTATTCATATGCTATTACGGGGTAAAAAGGATCTATATTATGTTTACCTTCCTTATAATTGTTGGACTGTGAGTTTGGACAGAAGTATTTTGGATAGTTCTAGTTTGGATTATTTTGGATCACCATAAAAGGACAACCCAGAGGTCGGGCGGCAACCCGTCGCATCCGGCAAGGCTGCGAGACTTGAACCCGCAACCGAAGGGAAACAAGGGTGTATCACCTACCACTAGCCCACGAGATGTACTGGATTAAATAATGTAGTTTTTTTTAAAAGATCTGGTAGATGAATTATAAATTCATTTATTTTGGAACCCTGTACGAATAGTATAAATAGAAAAAAAATTACATTCTATTATCTTTTAGAGTGAAAGATGAGTTTGTGGTAGAAATTTATTAATGGATAAAACTCTAATTATAAAGTATGTATATCTCCTTATGATCTTAGCCAATCTCATAAATAAATTCCTCAACATTAATAAAAGAAACTTAGAACAAAAATGTTGTCCTAGATGGTACCTTAAATCATCACTAATTCATGGCTTTGGGATTGTTGGCCTTTTCATAGCCATGTTCTCTACCACTCTCCATCAGATAATTGATGGTTAGATTTCTCTTCCATATCCATATTTTCCTACATGGAACCCTATTATGTGTTATTTTCGGTAATCTTCATACTTTCCACTCTTTATTTTAAATAGAGTCCTCGTTAATTCATTTTTCGATGTGGGATTTCAACTAAGATATTTTGAAACTTCAAAAATGTGTTATCCTAATACCCTATGTTTTGTTGAACCGATGGTATTTCAAATCATCATAGATTGATGAGTTTAAGGACCTCAATTTTATAATTGTTTGTGATTGATGACCTCAATCACTACCTATAAATATTTACGTTTTTCCTCCAATTATATGTCTCTAATTGCCACCAATGTTCTCCTAATCGACATCATAATTTGGTGGTGACCCTTTCATTTCTCTTTTCCTCATATTAAGACTAAATTTTTGTAACCCAATTTCCGATGTGGGTTTTCCCAAAAATATATTTTCTATTTTCAACCTTTTATTTTTGAATAACAATTTCAAATTGCGAGGACGCAATTTATTGAAGGAGGGGAGAATGTAACACCTCAAGATTTCATAGTGTGTTATTTCTTCAAAATAATTCAATAACTTGCACTACACGCAACACCGAGTTCAAGCGCACTATGACATACCAAACAAGCCGTTCAAAAGAGGTTATGAATAGTATTAACTAAATTTTAAACTTTATATAATCCTTATAATTTTAGAATCCATATTATGAGTTTCTTAGACATAATGTAAGAAAAAATTCATTTTCAGTATTGCAGTTTTACCAACTTTTAATAGTGAACCCTTTTTAAATAAAATATTTTAAACTTTTGGACTAAATGGGGACATCAAAAAATTTAAAATAAAACATCCCAAGCTTCCACGGTACGCTATCCTTTGAATAAAACAGTAGCGTGTGTTGTACGAAACTTCGAGTTTTAACACACACCACAACCGATCAAACTAGCCGTTATGAATAGTAATACCTAATTTTTGAAATAATATATATTTTATATTTCAAAATAGACTTCATTTTTGGATTCGGAATATCAATTTTAGCCTAAGGTGATATTTTGGTACTTTTCGGATAACTTTAATATTTTGATGAATATGAAAATTACTAAATTTTAATTAAAAACAACTTTTTTAATCAAAATAATTAATAGTGATAAATTATGAATTTGAGTGGTTTTAAAGTATATTTAGAATATATTTTTACAATTTAATATAATATTGGTCATTGGACATAATTTTACAATTAAACCGAACATAAACAAGTGTCAATCTTTTGATAGTTATTATCTCTTAAAAACACGCTTTTTGTTTTGACAGCGGAATTAATTTTAAATTAACTTTTGCCACTTCTGTGTTTTGAATTTAGAAAAATGGATTCCGTATTTGGAATCAGGATGTTCAAATTGTGTAAATATGTAATTTTTATTTTTAGACATTTTGAATAATTACTGCGGTATATATTTTATTTACCATGGTTAAGGGTAAATCCGGTAAATAAGGGTTAAAAAAATAATATTATAATAATACTAAATTACCCTAAAACGTGTCTTAACCCTATTTGTTGATACATGGTCGACCATGGGAATATTTGGATCGATTTTGGGACCCCATGGATCCACTTGTAAGTGATAATGACACTTTATTTTAATTAAGTTAAATTGAATACAAAAATTACACATGCATATATCTTTTAAAAAAACAATTGTTACATAGGGTTATATATGTTGGATTTTAGATTATAAATATTCATTATAAATATAAAAAGATTTCATACATAATGATATTTTATTTATAATTTTTAGACATTAAATAATTTATTTTATTTGTGACACAATAATGATGCAGTAATTACTATAATAGTAAAAAATTAAAATAATTAATATTATAAATACCCAAATAAATATAATATGAAACTTTTAATGAATTAAACTAATTTTCTAGGATAATATGATATAGTAGTATTTATTTAATTGACTTTGTTTGAAGTAATCAATCTGTTATGAGTTTCACAAAAATCAACTATTGAATAGTGTCAAAATTGACATAAAAGAGTTCTTAAAAAAATATTATATTATTAATTGATATTAAATTCCTAAAAATATAATGTTCGGCCAAAAGACTTATATCATTATAGTTTCATCATTAATTGACCACTTGGGGGTCGTTTGGATGTATATAGTAAGTTTATTAACCATATTATATAAAAATACAAAGAGACATTGTAAAAGTGAAACTAATTAACTTAGAGTTAATACTTAAAGATAAGGTTAATATAAGTACCCAAACCTGAATAAATTCTATTGGTTGAGTGTTTTAGACCTATACCCTCCTTAACCTTTGAATAATCAACTTTGGATCCATTAGAAACGGAATATGAATTTATTATAAATTAATATTTCTATCTTTTCCAAAGGTGCCCCTCACCCCTCTTATAAAAGGGCACTCCTCCTTCTCTTTTCTTCACACCTTCAAAGCCTTTTGGTTCGGCCAAACTCTGCCCAAATACTCTCCCAACATCCCTCACTACAACCTAGAGGCCTTAGTTTGATCATAAAGCCAACTTAAGGATCCCTTTTGATCAAATCAAAAGGAAGAACCCAAAGAAGAGGTAATGATTTCACCACCCTTTTCTAAGTTCATTTCTTCTTCCACTTCTTCTTCCTTTGTTCTTACCATTATAAAATAATAACACCAGTATCTCACATATACTGTGATGTTATTATAAATATGGTAAAACCATATTCAGTATTCTATCCACCCTTTGAATAACATGCCACCATACGTGCGTACGTACGGCTTACCGTCTCCACGTCGTGGTGTAATTGTTATTCAATATAATATTATTTGTATGGGTATAATAATGATGTGTAACTCATTTAAATAATATATATAACATGTTAACGATTCTGTATATATGATATACCATCCATTTATATATTATTTTAATATCAAAAGAATGATATTGTCGCTCGTGCGTACGTATGGACTACCGTCTCCACGAACGCGATGAGATTCATTCTCCATCGTATCCATTCAAGTATAATTATCATTTGATGATTTAAAAATTATGTTTAAGGATTTTATATCATTATGGATATGAATAAGATACATCAAAAATGTCTTATGTAACAAAACATATAAAATAAAATGAGTAAGTTAACACCCGAAACGACGATAATTCTAAGATATTATTAACAAATCAATGTTAAAAGATCATATATGATATCATATTAATATATATGATTCTTGTATAATTTAATAACAATTATTTCACCATTATACATGAGGTTAACCTACCCCAACCAAGGAAAAGTACAAGGTAAGAGTTATTTCACAATCTCTTCATTATCCGAGGTTGTTTATATGTAATAATCTACTGGGATCTCGTTATCATCCACATCCATGTTTCTTCAAAATTTATTTCAAAACATTTTTACAAGAATATGGGTTAAAGTCATTTATACCCTTTTTTGACTTTTTATAAGAGGAATCTTTCCGTCGTTTTCAAAACAAGGTCCTTTTTAACCTTTTCGACAGAATTAAGGTAAGAATGTTTTTTTAACTTATACGGCGGATGCGGTTATTTTCCGCCGTTATAAAATATTCAAAGCTTTCCTTACAAGCTTATAAGAATATTTTAAAGAAAATGTTTTATTTTATATGGCTCTTAAATGATGTCAAAAATAGAAAGATATATTTCTCTAAAAATAGTTTTGATTTCATCTATGTCAACATCCTTTGATGGATTTTACGCTTATTTAATATTGATTTATTATGATACAAAACTTCTATATTGTATTGAAGGTTTTGTGATATGTTTGACTGTGGATGTACTATTTTTATACCATTCATAGTTTATGGTGAAATTATTGACATTTCGTATGCTAGTTTTAATACGAATTTTTATGTTATGTTTAAACCTTTTCATATGGGAATGCATTGGACTTAATATGTGACGGGTGGAGCCCGCTATAGCTCCTCGATGCATCGGTAGGTCTCATTAGACAAACTTGTGTCTTGGCACAAGGCCTTGACAAAATCTTATTTGTATTCTTCGCACGAGGCCTTGGCTATGTGGTTATGATAGTATGGAATTATGCATTCCAATATTATTAAAGTGGTTATTGATTTTTGCATGTGATTATTCGATTAGTAGAATATCCATTTGAATAAGTAAATGGAATTATTTCATTTTATTTATGCCATACTATGTTGAAAGTTCATGTTTGAAAGGCTTTTGTTTTAGTTATACATTGCTTTAAATGTTTATTCTTTTTTATGAAAGTTTCCGCTATATTGTTATCCTTACTGGGCATTTGAGCTCACCCCTTTTCTATGTTTTATTTTTCCCAGGAAGTGAAGAAGTAAGTTATGAATGACCTGCAGGGATTTTATGTGGGGATATGAGTGTGGATTATAGAGACAATATGTTGTTGTAGTAGTTTTTCGTTTTAGGATGTAATGTCAAACTTATGAATATATCTAGTGTTTCCAAGGCTACTAAACCAATCGGCCGTTCGAGATTTGATCTTTTTTGTGATCATGCCAATGTTATGTAATAATGCACCGACTCTGGGTAACTGGGGTCGGGGCATTACACCCCTAACCTATTAAAACCTATTAATCCATTTGGATAAACTAAAACATAAAAAATTATATTCTTAATATGCTTATAAACATCCATAATCTTATTATATTCCCAAAATCATAACCCTAGGGTCCTTAATAAGAGATCCAAAAAGGTTATTCTAAATGATAGTTATTGTATTTTCTTAGTTTATTATTTTTAATTCTTCTATTACCAAATATATTAATGTATTAATAATTAATATATAATAATACATTTATTGAAAATAAACTTATATTTTATAATTGTTATTGAATAACATATACCCATATCCACTTTCATCAAATTGGAAAAAAAATCATCGATCATGTGTAAGATGATCTAAAGCCACTGTAATAGATTTAAATTCTTTATCACTGGTTTATCCAAACTTTATCCTACAGTTATGTTCTATTATTTTATTACAGTTAGTTGATGAATCCCGAGGAACCAAAGAAGAAACCTATAGACACTCATTTTCATTAAGGGAATTGGCTATAAAGTGGCCAACTTTGTTATTGATTTTAATTGTTGTAATAAAATTGTAATGTAACTAAGATAATGGACTTAATTGAATAATGAAACACCTAAATATTGGAATACAAACAATTAATGAATATTATCCGATCTTATGTTTTTTGGGATCAGATTAATTTATTTTCATATAAAATTTAATTTCATTAATTCAATACATATCCAAAAAATGAGATAATTAACCAAAATAATTTACTAATTTAATCCATATACAATTAAAAGGATAATAAAAAATTCACATTTTTTATAAATTTAATAATTACTCAAAGGAAATAGATTTTACTAGAACTCAAAATGTTTCATCATTAAAGTTAGTGAAAATGAATAAGAATGTAACTCGTTGAATGAAAATCATAATATAATATATCGATTCAAAAATTAATGTAAATGAAATAAAATTCAATCCTCTATCTTTATACTAACATGGATCAACCATTTAGTGTTTTACCCATCCATTTTTTCAATTCTAAAATTGGAAGAATAATGTATACTAATGATAGAGGAGTTGAAGAAGAATAACATCAAAATAATTATCACTCCACTGTTGTGTGATTAAATAAATAAAAGATGTTTTGAATAGAATCACTCACTAGTTAAATTGTATAAACATGATATTATGAAGAAATAATAAATGAAAAATAATAATAATTATAAGAACATTTATTATGAAATTAGGGTGAACAAAAAACATGCATGGGAAATAATAAATAAGTTAATATAAAATGAAAACGTAAAATTAAAATTGAATGAAAAACATTAGATGCCTCAATACCTTCACCAATATCTCCTTATATAGAAATATATGTTGTATTAGGTCAACCCCCTAACAAAAAAATTTCTCCCCATTAATTAGTAGAGTCAAAATATGGGTGAGAATAAATGAAATTTGACGTTTCACAGTTGACACAAAAATAGGACAAGATTCATCTCCCCTCCTGGTGTGGAAATAAGTCATTTTTATGGAAGAAAAATTTATTTTAGTATAAGAATAATATATTCTTCAAGGTTTCCTGTATCAACTATCAATATTTCATGAAAATTGATTTAGTCGTATGGATTTTATGAATTAAATGGTGGGATAAATTTATGGTCATTTAGGTTTGACAATTAATTTATTGTTCAATTTTTACTACTGGGGTCATCCTTAAATCATCAAAATTATCTCTGGCGATATTTGAATGAAATTCTCCCCATAATTCCCTATTTCTACTATTAATATTTTAGCTTCATTAGGCATCTATTTTGGTCCCCAATTTTGTTTCATGGGCTTTATGCCCATTATGAATTATCCATAAATGTTATGCACTCTTGACAAAAAATATCCATCTTCTGTTTTGATTCATACAATGATCCTGAAAGAAAAAATATTTCAGTGAAAGTGTTCAACCCCAACCTATGGGATCAAAAATCTAAAACCACATTATGAGAAAAACCGCCACATCACCACTATCCCATTTCAATATCTTTGTCCCAAGAAATGTATCACACCACACTTCCACCACATGCCCACATTCAATTTCATGTTCTACCATTTTCAAAATAACAATTTTTCATCACCTCTAGTTTAATAATCCATTCCATTGAATATATACACAACTAAGTTAATAATCATTCAATTGATTCAATCCATAATTAAATATTAATTTCATAGTCTTAATTTAACCATTTCAAATACCAAAAATTTTCACATATATTATATTATTTTGATATTCAAATTAATCATCATCATTTAATTAACCATTAATTACTTTCAGCCCCAAAACATTTATCCAATGCAAGTTTATTTAATTACAAATCAACGATTTTCACTATTTCCATAGTTACTAGGAACCTACGTATTCCAAACACAAAGACATCAACTATTATAATATAATCTCTATGTTTTTCACCTGAAATCACCACCATATCCCCACAAGTAAAACATACAAAAAAACACACCCATAATTCAAAAAATTACAGAAAATGTCACATAAATAAAGTCCAAAAATAAGGTGAAATATAATAACTCCAAATTTATGAACATGTGTATCAATTACCATCTTTAAGAGATTTAATATTATCATGTGAGGTGATTTCCACATATATATTTGATAAAATAGAAACAAATTTACAATATAAAATTATTTTCATAATGAAAAACTGTTGACATATAATCATAGAAATGAAATATCATGGAAAAATATGTAAAGTATGTGAGATGTCTCCCCTTCCCCATAAATTTAATGTTGTCTCGTTAATTCTCTTCATTAAACCAAATAAAAACATCCAAATAAAATATAAATAAATTAATTATAAAATTACATTTTCCCATAAAATATTAGAGAACATAGATTACCATCTTATAATTTCTTTTCCATTATAAATAATTTCACCTAGAAGGATATGAAAGTGAAGAAGAGGGTATCAACTGGGGAATTGCAGGAGAAACCTTAGATGAATTTACATCATGATTTAAAATCTCTAAAGGTTAGGTTTAGACCACCCCAAAATCACGAGGAATGAAAAGAGTCTCAAATGATAGGAATAAACAAATTTTTAGATTAACAGATATTCCTACCGGGAAACATCAGAAACACCATCAAAATTCCATATTTTATTCCCCATTTAATTTTTAGTAAAATAAAATCTTCAATGTGATTTATTTAAAAACATTGAATATGATAGATAAAATTGTAATGAGTCAAATCAATTAAAACAATTATTTTTGGATTTTTATGATCAAAAACGCTTTTTATAGTGTATGGAAGAATATATTACAAAATAATAGGAAAAATCTATACTCAAGTATAAATAATTGCACAAGGGTGAGGATTTTTACCTTTATGTAGCATCGAATCAAGGTAACCCTGATGAGAAATTAACAAGCTACATGAGGTTACTCCTAAATACCATAAAGTAACAATGTAAATATGAAATGTAACCATAAACAAGCTTTTTAAAGGTCAGCGTACCCTTATGTACATTTTAGGATCTACATATTACCATAAATAAATGTTGTACTTACCTCTATATGGGTAAATAATAAATTATTATACCATTACTGAGCACATAGAGATATCCCTTATGTGATCTTGTACACTTATTCATTCCCCATGATACCCTTATATAAACTAATTTACACTTTCATGGTAGTGAACTACACTTACGTAACCCTTAGAAGTTTAGGATTACCCATATGTATTCTCTAAAAAATAACCTTACACTTTCACAGCCAATTTAAAGAGAAGGATACCCTTAATAAATCCTTATAAAAAAATATTACCTTTTATGAATCTATTAGAAACCTCCATTACCATTATGTAACATCAATTTCAGTCATCATGGTAAATAAATCATTGATAATATTAACATTTTGAATAAATTTACTTACAAATATTAAGTAAATGATGTAATATCACTTCTATAATCCCCCAAAAAAATATAAAAACATAAATTCACTTTGAAAAAATTAAAATTTAATTCTAAATGAATTTTCAACATGTTTAAATTAATCCCATAATTTTTCAAAAAATTTCAAAACTATATTATAAATTACTAAATAAATTTAACTCAACTTCTAAAATATTTGAAAGTACTCCCGAACCACCGGACACCGTAGAGTTGAAATTTATTGCTCAAAAATATAACGAGCCTTTAAAACAATTGATATAAATGGATTCCATGGTTTAGTGTAACAAATACCTATTTAGTTGGACATAAATGGGATTTTTTGTTATAATATTTTTCTAACTCTCTAAAACACATAACCAAAATGATCATAGGTTCATATGTGACTAAATACATATTATAAATATTATAAATATAAAAGGTCATGTTTTATTTAATTCAGTTTGTTTCAAATAAAATATGTAAAGGATATGTTTTATTACTAGATATATATGTACGGGTCATAGGTATCATACCCTATAAATAAAACATCGGTGAAGATGTTATAACCCAATTTACAAGGCTGAAAAAATAAATTACCATTCCAAACAATTCATTTCTAGGAAATTTCATTCTTATTTTAACTCACGTTGAATTATTCCTTCATTGAATAATGTTATATAGAACCCCATATTGATCCAAAAATCACATTTGATACATAGAAACACTTCTTGGGTTCCAAATCGAACTTAACTAAACTCTTTAATAGGGTTCATGGTCAAGGAAAACCATGGTTTTAATGAAAAACATATAGAGGACTCATGACAACACTGATTGATCTCACTTATTCCATTGAAGACCAATAAATAATTTTTGAAAATTGTTAGGAAATTCACACTAGGTCATCACTTCATGCATCTCACATGATATATAAAAAACTCAAACAAATTGATATGAATATTTAGTCATCACCTACCATTGTATATAGAATTTCATTCATTTAATACCATCGAATGAAATTCCTTGTATTATTGGATTTTTTGAAATTTAAAAACCTATATACAGGGGAATGACTATGGAAGAACAATGAAACAATAATATAAATATTAAATTAATGAAGGATGACATATAAACTTATCTATAACAATCCTATGGGATAGACAACTCTCATATAAAATCATTGAAAAATGAGACCTAAATTTGGGAGGTGAATACTGATGGCGGAAAAGGGGAGGGGAGGTGTAGCCAATAGATAAATAATGACAATAAATTATCATTTAAAAAATTTATCCAATTAAATAATTATTCAAAAATTAAAACTAACAGGGTAAGGGGATGTTAGGTACGTAGTACCCTATAAATGGTTAATTGGTACCCCACAAGGTACCTTCCATAGGGTCATCGACCATCTATCATACCTATAGGGATACCTTATTTTTATCTATCTATCAGGTACCCATTCATTAGAAATAAGCACCTAGTGCAGTATTTCATTAATGGGACATACCAAATACGTAGGAAAATCCCTAAAATTTTCCCCCTCGACATCTACTAAACCACTAAAATCTCAAAACCATCAAAATAAATGATGATTTACAAGGATACTCAACAAATTTAAGCCTCACAAAAAACCAAGGGTTAAAACCTTTATCTTTATGGGAATATTATTTTTAAATAGATAAATAGATATTTGTTATTATGGTGCAGATGATGGATTAGTATCTAATCCATATATTGATTTTATTCAATTTGTGTCATTAACATGATCCAACCCATAGTAACCCATCCCATGTTGTGGAAAAGACCGAGTTTTACTACCTCAATCCCACCTCCAATAGGCCAAGAGACAATAACTACCACTAATAATATATATTCACCTAATTTGGGAAAATATCCTTGTGAGGAAAAGAAAATAAAAATATATATATAATATCCAAAACCATTACATAAATAATTTTTTTCTTCTATATAATCATATGAGACATGATATAACGAGAGAATTCATGGATGTATGTTATATAAATTATTATACAAATATAAGACAATGTAAAATGTCCAAATTAAATACATAAAATAATTCTATATTATAAAACTTTAAAAATGATATTCCACCTATTAAAAAATAATAGTTGGAATAAAATATTTAATATTTTTATGATTACCCATGAAAACAAATCCTCCTACCCCCAACCACTATGATCTTTTGTAGGAATCATGTCATTTGTACTACTATAAAAAAATATGCCATAAAATTTCTCCTATAGGGTTGAGTATTATAATAACTAGAGGGAAATCAAAATTACTAAGCAAAAACCTATCACAATCTCATATATAAATAATTATAATAAAATAAAAACATAAAATAAATTTGTGAACTCATAGCATAATACCACTCTAGGGTGGAATCTAGGTGAATCCATACACTAAAAGATTTACTATATTATGAATCCATGTGTAGTCTTACCACGTGAATTACTCAAAAAATTACATGTTTCAAGAGGTTATGAAAATACTAAAATTTGGTTTTTAAAGGTTGCACCCTTTTCCATGAAGAAATATTCAATCAACACGAAGATTAAATGAACTAATAAAAACCATTTAAATTCTTTTGAGAACATATTCCCTAATAATGGTAATATATATTGGGGGGGAACCTAACTGCATCAATGGATAACACATTCCCTACTCATAACATATAACTGATCTAGGGGATAGTTGAACTTAACTCAAATTTGGGGTACCTATATTTTATTAATAATATAATTAGTCAATTGTACACATAAAAACATTATTATTATATATAATACACAACCCATCACCATGGTACAAGGGCCAAAACCATCAAATCAAAACATGTACAGATAGTAGACTATTTTTCACCCTAATATTCATTTTAGTGAATAATTGTTAGTAATTATATAATTGGAAATTATAAATTAATTATAAATAATATGTTATGTGTGAATATTTTTTGGAATAGATTTATAATAGATCGATATTTATTATATTGGAGGTGAATATGTATAATGAAATATAAGGATTAAAGTAATGGTTTATGTTACAATCTCATTTTTTATATTGTTTATGTTAAATTTATATCCGATGAAATTGTATGATATTTTTCTTTTAAACCCAATATATTTAATTCACCTCTGTTTATTTATGGAATTTTTATGTATTAATATAATTTTCTATTGTTTGGTACATATAAATATCATGAAAATGTTGTTAAGAAAAACAAACATTAATTTCTATTTAGTCGAAAAATATATTTCATTATTGTGTTAATTAAAATTTTTTCAATAATGTTTTTTATGATTAAATGATCATTTAAATTCATGTTCAACAATATTTGAATTTTATGTCACCTTTTTAATATTTATTTCATACAATGTTTTTCAGAATGTTTATTTATGACCTTTTTAAAAAATTGTGTAAAAGAAATATTTGTTTGACATATACTACATTAATGGTTATTCAAATCATTATGACTGTTCTTTTCATGTAAATGTACTTTAAATGTTTACATAGTTATTTTAGAAGAAAATATTTTTCTCAGTATTTTGTGAATTTTGACTTTGTAATTAATCATGGAACATTCACCTAAGTTTCAAAAATACCCTATATTTCATTATCCATCACATGTTACCAAAATACAGCCTTTAACATATCATTATGAAAGGTACATACTACTATTTCGTATTCTGGTCTTCTGCCCTTCTAGATTATCCATTCTTCCTTTGGTCCATAGACATCTATATTATTGATGCGCATAGATTGGCCCCTTCTATGAATCCATAGAATCTGTAATTTCAATGTCATTTATTTTCCCCTATTGTAGTGGTTCACCCATTCCTAATACAAAAAAATAAATCCATGAAAAATATTTTCATATCCATACATAACTGATGGAAAACCATACATTAATTATTGAATCCTTTTTTTCAAATATAATTCCTTTTTTAGACGACCAACATATATTTAATATTGAATAACACCTTACATTCCTTCTTCACAACTATTCACATCATTTGGAACACTATATTTCTTCCAGTAGCCCCCTTCCATCTATATGAATTCACCATATAGAACATGACCAATTTTTTAGTGTATTCATTTGATGGTCCTCATATGAATTCTTAAACATAGTCACCATTATGATACCTTAGATGGCCTATATTCACTAAAAACACAAATGTTCTTATGATGAGTATCATTATGTTATTATCTTATCCGGTACTATAATCCAACTAACTAAAACACTTATATAACTTTTTTCATATAATGAAAAAGTCTTTCATTGACCATCTATCATTCAACTATATTTTTAAACGATCAAATGAACTATTTCCACTATCCTACATCTAGGTTCAGTTGTTGTTGGTGTATCGTCTCCATCACGCCATCCAAATTGTATCTTCTGGTATCATAACTACCAGATCATCGAACACGTAATCCAAAAAATAGTTCTCATAATAAACTATCAATTATAATCAATTATTTTTAATCCTAGGATATATAATAATATCATAGTTATTTTCCATCAACAAAAGTCTTACTTAGGAATAAATCACTTATCTTAACCTTTAAAAAGACTTATACTATGAAAAAATTTATAGATATATTTAGTATGATTTTTTCTACTCTATACAAACCAATCCTTCCATTTTCCTGACTTCATACATCATCTTATCAATCAGATAATATTCTGTCAAGTCCCATCCAACAATTACACAAACTTGGAAATTCCACCTCTACTATGTCGAGGGACATGGACTAGAACTGAGGTATCTACACAATATGGTAGGAATCACCTCAAAAACAACCTTCCTACTACAATCACAAACTAATATCCACTACACATGTTGTAAACATAACAATGAACAATGTATTGCTTTAATATATATAAAAAGGATCTATGATATAATAGAAATTGATATATAAGAATATATTGATATAACCCTCACATCTCGGGAAGAATCCATCCAATATACTAGTGACATAAGTGTGGTCATCATTATGATCACTTATGGTCCACCGGGTTTTCAAATCCATAATGCTTATCCAGAATCCATAATTATCCATCCATAGTATCAGAATATCTATATTAAAATAGGGTTAACATAATTTAATTTCACATGTTTGTGTGAGAATAATAATACCGGGTATGATCATCCCAAGTAGCGAGATGACCTCATAAACAACTAGTGTCTACAAATATCAATAATAAATAGAGTATAGTTAATTAAGTTCCACCTTAATACATCATCATACACACACATGATCAGTCCACCCATTGCTCACTTTTATAATTATCCCCAAATAATCATGTCTCCCAACAAGAAAACATCAATCATATACCATAGCCACCTAGTGATTCACCTTAGATTCATAGATCGTGAGATATTTGTGGAAATAAATGTAATCATCAATATTAAAAAACTATAGAAAATACATATCTCCAACAATCACTCAAATACTAGATAAAATACACATTTCCATAACAATTATCATATACATGATCAGATTCCAAATGAAAATCACATCTCTAGGGATAATGTTATATACCAGTATAATGGGGAAAATAAAAATCCCCATATATGTAAATATATGTATAATCCTCCTAAATAGAAATGTTAAAGGAAGTGGATAGATAATATGTGGTTCATTATTCCCCATTTCTATTCTTACAGTGAGGGAGAAGGGGTGTCATGACTCGGGTGAACTACCATTATATATATTAATGTATCTGTGATACAGAAGGAATAAATCATATTCATATATCTCATTCATCATGTTCTCACAATTATGACTATAGAGAAATTACCCATATCTATTTATCTTATTCACCATCTTCTCAAATTAGGGACATTAGATGAATTACCCACATATCTCTATGTCACACAAAATATTCTAGATGAATCAACCATATTTACTTATATCCTATCAATACATAACCCATATCATTTCTAAATTATTAATGAATGGTGGAAGAAACAAGAAACTAATATCATTGGACTTTTACCAAACTAGTGGTTGAGACAATATATCATCACTGGAATCACAATCCAACACTAAATGGATGGTGAGTGTATAGAAGATCCACCACTATATCTTGTCCCAATAAATCGATACTTACCATATAATACATCAGATATAAATAAAATCAATACACAAAAAAATAATCTTAATCACAATCAAGGTCCATATCATCAATCTTGTAATACTCCCATATATTAAACTAGATATACTACATCATCTGAAAAAATTCCAACTACCAAATCTAATTGTAATAAAGTGATAATATAATAATTTATTAATGTTAATTTAGGGGTTATCCTATATTTCACACTAAACAACTACCTATTTTAATTTACACCTAGTCATCTCTTAACGTCACTACATCCCCAATGATTTTCCGTATTCACAGCACATCAAAGACTAGTGATAAGGATTCAATAATGATAAATTTAGTTATCAAAAATCATTTAGGGTTATCATAATTACGATGATACCAATTTCTAATCTTTGAGTAATATCTCTATTATCTGAATAAACTATAGTTACACCACTCTATTTACCATCCATTCAAATTTATTACAAGAAATTCTTTATGTACCACCATTTCATATGTGATCATGACACATTATTTATGGGAATGATCTCTCTAATAGTTATATCATTATTACCATACACATATTGAATTATAAAATTATTATCCTTTACCAGCATTTGTAATTCAATAAATTTATCCACATTCTTTATTCCTATATATTATATTTAATGTCTTGATTAAAATTCTCACATTCATATCATCAAAATAACTCTATATAATTACACTATTACAAAACCATTCAATACACATAAATTCTCTTAATAATTAATTTTTAATTAATGTATTTAACTTAGATAATTTATGCTTTATCCCATATTCAGATAATTAAATCTTATCTTCACAAATATGAACCATCCTTTATTTTTCATTACATTGTTCTAATCAATTCAGATCATATATGATCAATTTCTATAATTCATTGTTTGATAATTAATTTTTAATTACCAATAGTGTAATCAATAGGTTTTGTAAGAAAATATCATAAAATATAATGATTATATTCCCTTTTAAATAACATTAAATCATTAAAACTGAGTTGACAACAAGAGACATTAACCACATCTTGGTGTATAGTGTCTTATCCAATTTATTAATTATAGCTCCTCATCTTTTACCTCATCAATATTCCAAAAATTATTATAATTATTTATTATTAATAATATTCATATGATTACAAAGACCTATATGAAATCTTGTTCAATCAATTATTAATTCTATGAGTTCATTCCTATCCTAACTTCATTATAGATAATTAAGTGTCATTTATTTGGATGTATTTTATAAATGTTTTCCATATCATTTCATAAAAAATATTTATTTCAATGCTTAAAATATTATTTTATTGGAAATTATTGATTCTCAATCATTAGGTGTTCAACATATAATATTAATAGTTTGTGTAAAACTTAATTTTTTTGGGGTCAATTTATTAAATATTAATTTTTTATGTTTTTATGTATTATTTAATAAATTTTTTTATTGTTTTTGGTGAATTTTTAATTGAGATAGATTGTTTTTTGAGGTTTAAATTGTGTTATATTTGAAAATAATTTTTCATTTTTTGCATGTTTCTATTAAAATGTGTTTTGTTCGAAAAATTTCAAATATTATTTATTGAAGTGTGAAAATTATTGATTAAATATAGATAAAGGTTTTATTATATATTAATTTGTTAAATTATGAGTCGATAAACATTCACAAGTGTTGGTATTTTTCATACACATTATAATATTTAATAAATTCATAAAGATACATAATATAATCAACTATCATGTATGATGTTTTTGGGAATGCATAATAAGTTTTATTGGATATGTAATAAGTTAGTGATAATTCATAAAAATTTATTATTGTTGTATAAGTTACACCACTTTATGAAATTGGAATAATTGTGTGATATGTATGATGTTGAACTAATTACATAAGTTGATAAAGTAAATTTTTAAAATAAGTTATCCTCATGTTAGATTAATTGAAGTCTTGCGTGTGATTAACCGTGATGCATTTAGATTCATAATATGGGTGCCACACCTGATTCAATTATTTCATGTGAATCTCACATGGGATTAATTAGGACACTATATAAATAAATCTATGATTAGTCAAGAATTAAATTATATTAAATTATGTTATCATGTGATATAAATCTCATGACACATAAAATTAAGAAAAAATCATTGGTGGTTTTAAATGTTGATCATATATACAGAAAATCCTATCCTCATAATTTCAAATCATAGTAAAATGTTATTTCAACTAGATTACTTTGAGTAAATTCAATGATGATGAATATAATTAGTGAATCTTGAAAGAATAAATGAAGAAATGATCACAAGTGGGTGATTCTAACTTTGATTCAACATGGAATCATATAGAGTAGTGTCTCTATTAGAGGTTAAGGTCAAGTAATAGTTCATAAGAAGGTGAATAGTGACTATCTCCATGTTTATTTCTCTGAAGAGAAGCTGAGGGTTGGTGATTGTGATGAAATTAATGTGGGTACATTTATTTGGTTCCATGTAATATTTCTAAGGGATTTTGAGGACACACATCGAGGTGGGATGAGAACTATAGATCCATTGTAGGGATTTTAGAGGGAGGAATATGTATAAAGAGATAATATATCTTGAAAAATAATATTCCCCTAATTATAATCATTCTTCCATCATTTAGGTATGTTTTTTAGAGGAAATTCATGTTTACATGTACTATATTGAACATGATCTATTTAAAATTTTATTTATGTTAATAAAATCAGTTATGTTATTTAATTAATATGTTTTAGAGGAAATTTAATTTGGAATTGGATTAATTCACCTCCACTTTTATTTACTGGAAAAAAATATTCCAAATTTATGTAGTCCCTTATATTTGGCATTGATCATCTACCAAAACTATTAAAGAAATAATTACGAATATCATTTCAATATTGAATTACAATTCTTTTTTTATAAAGATATTATCACATCATTATCTTCTTTAATTTACATTCTTTAATTGAGAAATATTAATTTTTTAAAAAAAATCATTAATTATTTTATGGATTTATAAGAACAATTCTTATGATAATTTTTCCAATACAATCATATTTATTTAATGAAGAACTACCTTTTGATGATCTCAAAATAAAAATTCCCCAAGTTCATTTTATTATTTTATATGATCACTCTTCTTTCTTTACTCATTACTCAACACATTTTTATTCACTTACAATACTTCCTACACATCATTTCACATCCACACTACTATTTCAAAAATTGATTATTTATGTTATGATTTATCATTTATTATTCTAAGGATTCTTGTTTTCTTTTGGTATACACTAACATCATTGTTGGTGGATATGAAACCTCATTTTTTTGTTAATCAATGTTAATTGTGGACTTAAAAATATATACCATTGATGATGAGGTTGATCAGTAATCCATCTCTTAATCATGTGATTTAATCATTTTCAATTATTATTACTTAATAATAATAACATAACATGTTCCTGTATTCAGAATTAAATAAATTCATACTAAAAAATTCTCAAAAATCAGTAATTTGTCTTCCATTGGTGTTCAGATATAAAAAGGATTACAATAATACTTTTAGGGTATAATTTGGATCCTCCACAAGTCCTATCATGTATCATCTAATACATGTGTCATAGGTCACCCCCACACACCTCCACATGTTGAATCTAGCTTAGCTAACTGTAACGCCCTGACCCCAGTTACCCAGAGTCGGTGCATTATTATATAACATTGGCATGATCAAAAGAAAGATCAAATATCGAAAGACCGATCGGTTTAGTAGCCTTGGAAACACTAGATATATTTATAAGTTTTACAATACATCATAAAACGAAAAACTACTACAACAACATATTTTCTCCATAATCCACACTCATATCCCCACATAAAATCCCTGCAGGTCATTCATAACTTACTTCTTCACTTCCAGGGAAAAATAAAACATAGAAAAGTGGTGAGCTCAAATGCCCAGTAAGGATAACAATATAGCGGAAACTTTCATAAATAAGAATAAACATTTAAGGCAATGTATAACTAAAACAAAATCCATTCAAACATGAACTTTCAAAATGGTATGGCATAAATAAAATGGAATAATTTCATTTACTTATTCACATGGATATTCTACTAATCAAATAATCACATGAAAAAATCAATAACCACTTTCATAATGTTGGAATGCATAATGCCAGACTATCATAACCACATAGCCAAGGCCTCGTGCCAAGACTACAGATAAGATTTTGTCAAGGCTTTGTGCCAAGACACTAGTTTGTCTCATGAGACCTACCGATGCATCGAGGAGCTATAGCGGGCTCCACACATCACATATTAAGTCCAATGCATTCCCATATAAAAAGGTTTAAACATAACATAACCATTCGTATTAAAACTAGCATACGAAATGTCAATAATTTCACCATAAACTATGAATGGTTTAAAAATAGCACATCCACAGTCAAACATATCACAAAACCTTCAATACAATATAGAAGTTTTGTATCATAATAAATCAACTTTAAATAAGCGTAAAATCCATCAAAGGATGTTGACATAGATGAAATCAAAACTATTTTTAGAGAAATATCTCTTTCTATTTTTGAAATCATTTAAGAGCCATATAAAATAAAACATTTTCTTGGAAATATTATTATAATCTTGTAAGGAATGCTTTGAATATTTTATAATGGCGGAAAATAACCGCACTCGCCGTATAAGTTAAAAAAACATTCTTACCTTAATTATGTCGAAAAGGTTAAAAAGGACCTTGTTTTGAAAACGACGGAAAGATTCCTCTTATAAAAAGTCAAAAAGGGTATAAATGACTTTAACCCATATTCTTGTAAAAATGTTTTGAAATACATTTTGAAGAAACATGGATGTGGATGATAACGAGATCCCAGTAGATTATTCCATATAAACAACCTCGGATAATGAAGAGATTGTGAAATAACCCTTACCTTGTACTTTTCCTTGGTTGGGGTAGGTTAACCTCCTGTATAATGGTGAAATAATTGTTATTAAATTATACAAGAATCATATATATTAATATGATATCATATATGATCTTTTAACATGATTTGTTAATAATATCTTAGAATTATCGTCGTTTCGGGTGTTAACTTACTCATTTTCTATTATATGTTTTGTTACATAAGCCATGTTTGTTGTATCTTATTCATATCCAGAATGATATCAAGTCCTTAAACATCATTTTTAAATCATCAAATGATAATTATACTTTAATGGATACGATGGAGAATGAATCTCATCGCGTTCGTGGAGACGGTAGTCCATACGTACGCACGAGCGACAATATAATTCTTTTGATATTAAAATAATATATAAATGGATGGTATATCATATATACAGAATCATTAACATGTTATATTTATTATTTACATGAGTTACACATCATTATTATACCCATCCAAATAATATTATATTGAATAACAATTACACCACGACGTGGAGACGGTAAGCCGTACGTACGCACGTATGGTGACATGTTATTCAAAGGGTGGATAGAATACTGAATATGGTTGTACCATATTTATAATAACATCACATTATATATGAGATACTGGAGTTATTATTTTAGAATGGTAAGAACAAAGGAAGAAGAAGTGGAAGAAGAAATGAACTTAGAAAAGGGTGGTGAAATCATTACCTCTTCTTCGGGTTCTTCCATTTGATTTGATCAAAAGGGCTCCTTAGGTTGGCTTTATGATCAAACTAAGGCCTCTAGGTGGTAGTGGGGGATGTTGGGAGAGTATTTGGGCAGAGTTTGGCCGAACCAAAAGGCTTTGAAGGTGTGAAGAAAAGAGAAGGAGGAGTTCCCTTTTATAAGAGGGGTGAGGGGCACCTTTGGAAAAGCTAGAAATATTAGTTTATAATAAATTAATATTCGGTTTCTAATGGCTCAAAAGTTTATTATTCAAAGGTTAATGTGGTTATAGGTCGAAAACCACTCAACCAATAGAATTTATACAGGTTTGGGTACTTATATTAACCTTATCTTTAAGTATTAACTCTTCGTTAATTAGTATCACTTTTACAATGTCTCTTTGTATTTTTATATAATATGGTTAATAAACTTACTATATACATCCAAGAGACCCCCCAAGTGGTCCATTAATGATGAACCTATCATGATATAAGTCTTTTGGCTGATCCTTAGATTTTTAGGAATTTAATATCAATTAATAATATAATATTTGTTTTAAGAACTCTTTTATGTCAATTTTAACACTATTCAATAGTTGATTTTTGTGAAACTCATAATAGATTTATTACTTCTAAAAAAGTAAATTAAATCAATACTAATATATCATATTATCCTAGAAAATTAGTTTATTTCACTAAAAGTTTCATATTATATTTATTGGGTATTTATAATATCAATTATTTTAATTTTTCACTATTATAGTAATTATTGCATCATTATTGTGTCATAAATAAAGTAAATTATTTAATGTCTAAAAATTATAAATAAAATGTCATTATGTAGGAAATAGTTTTATCTTTCTAATTAATATTTATAATCTAAAATCCAATATATATAACCCTATGTAACAATTGTTTTTCTAAAAGATATATGCTTGTGTCATTTTTGTATTCATTTTAACTTAATTAAAATAAAGTGTCATTATCACTTACAAGTGGATCCATGGGGTCCCACAATCGACCCAAAGATGCCCATGGTCGACCATGTATCAGAAAATATGGTTAAGACACGTTTTAGGGTAATTTAGTATTATTATAATATTATTTGTTTAACCCTTATTTACCGGATTTACCCTTATCCATGGTAAATAAAATATTTACCGCAGTAATTATTCAAAATGTCTAAAAATAAAAATTACCTATTTACAAAATTTGAACATCCTGATTCCAAATACGGAATCCATTTTTCTAAATTCAAAACACAGAAGTGGAAGAAATTAATTTAAAATTAATTCCCGCTGTCACAACAAAAAGCGTGTTTTTAAGAGATAATAATAATCAAAAGATTGACACTTGTTTATGTTCGGTTTAATTGAAAAATTATGTCCAATGGCCAACATTATATTAAATTGTAAAAATATATTCTAAATATACTTTAAACCCACTCAAATTCATAATTTATCACTATTAATTATTTTGATTAAAAAAGTTGTTTTTAATTAAAATTTAGTAATTTTCACTATTCATCAAAATATTAAAGTTATCCGAAAAGTACCAAAATTTCACCTTAGGCTAAATTTGATATTCTGAATCCAAAAATGAAGTCCATTTTGAAATATAAAATATATATAATTTCAAAAATTAGGTATTACTATTCATAACGGCTAGTTTGATCGGTTGTGGTGTGTGTTAAAACTCGAAGTTGCGTACAACACGCGCTACTGTTTTATTCAAAGGAAAGCGTACCGTGGAAGCTTGGGATGTTTTATTTTAAATTTTTTGATGTCCCCATTTAGTCAAAAAGTTTAAAATATTTTATTTAAAAAGGGTTCACTATTAAAAGTTGGTAAAACTGTAATACTGAAAATGAATTTGTTCTTACATTATGTCTAAGAAACTCATAATATGGATTCTAAAATTATAAAGATTATACAAAGTTTAAAATTTAGTTAATACTATTCATAACCTCTTTTGAACGGCTTGTTTGGTAAGTCATGGTGCGCTTGAACTCGGTGTTTCGTGTAGTGCAAGTTATTGAATTATTTTGAAGAAATAACACACTATGAAATCTTGGGGTGTTACATTCTCCCCTACTTCAATAAATTGTGTCCTCACAATTTGAAATTGTTCTTCGAAAATAAAAGGTTGAAAATAGAAAATATATTTGTGGGAAAACCCACATCGGAAATTGGTTTACTAAAATTTAGTCTTAATATGAGGAAAAGAGAAATGAAAAGGTCACCACCAAATTATGATCTCGATTAGGATAACATTTGTGGCAATTAGAGACATATAATTGGAGGAAAAACGTAAATATTTATAGGTAGTGATTGAGGTCATCAATCACAAACAAGTATAAAATTGAGGTCCTTAAACTCATCAATCTATGATGATTTGAAATACCATCGGTTCAACAAAACATAGGGTATTAGGATAACACATTTTTGATGTTTCAAAATATCTTAGTTGAAATCCCACATCGAAAAATGAATTAACGAGGCCTCTATTTAAAATAAAGAGTGGAAAGTATGAATATTACCGAAAATAACACATACTAGGGTTCCATGTAGGAAAATATGGATATGGAAGAGAAATATAACCATCAATTATCTGATGGAGAGTGGTAGAGAACATGGCTATGAAAAGGCCAACAATCCCAAAGCCATGAATTAGTGATGATTTAAGGTACCATCTAGGACAACATTTTTGTTCTAAGTTTCTTTTATTAATGTTGAGGAATTTATTTATGAGATTGGCTATGATCATAAGGAGATATACATACTTTATAATTAGAGTTTTATCCATTAATAAATTTCTACCACAAACTCATCTTTCACTCTAAAAGATAATAGAATGTAATTTTTTTTTCTATTTATACTATTCGTACAGGGTTCCAAAATAAATGAATTTATAATTCATCTACCAGATCATTAAAAAAACTACATTATTTAATCCAGGACATCTCGTGGGCCAGTGGTAGGTGATACACCCTTGTTGTCCTTCGGTTGCGGGTTCAAGTCTCGCAGCCTTGCCGGATGTGACGGGTTGCCGCCCGACCTCCGGGTTGTCCATTTATGACGATCCAAAATAATCCAAATTAGAACTATCCAAAATACTTCTGTCCAAACTCACAGTCCAACATTTATAAGGAAGGTAAACATAATATAGATCCTTTTTACCCCGTAATAGAATATGAATACCTTCATCATGTATTACCATATTCCTTATTGATTACATTCATGTTCCCTTATTCCATATAGAATGTTGGATATACTTAATTAATCCAAAAATGTTTTAAACCCCAAAAATGATGGAATATACAAATCATTAATCAGTTTCAAGGTAGTCAAGAATATCCAATATAATTTATCCAAATCAATCATGTATTACTCTAAAATCACTAACTCGGTATCAGAACCATATTATGGTTTATCTTTCTCCCAACCATATATTTTCCAAAAATTTATCCTGCTATTGAGTCACTTTTCTTTGTTCCACACAATCTCAAGTCCTTAATGAAATAGTACTGCAGTACAATCCTTATATACTCCATAATTATTATAACAAGTACATTGTTGATACAACACTCAATTGACATAATCAACATAAGAACTCTAATCATTCCTCTTCATATGTGGTAGTATCATAACTTGATTATTATCCAATAACATCATTTGCGGCATAGTCTGATGACTGGGACATAGGTTCGCGTAGTGTCCAAACTCCTTGCAAATGAAGCATTGTACATTTAAAACCATTTTCGTACCCTTGCAGTCACGTACTTTGTGCCCTTTTCCTCCACACTTATAACAAACTCCCATTCCTTTCAGGCAAGTTCCAGGGTGTTTCTTTCCACAGTTACCACATATGGGAAAATGCTTCTTTTCCCTATTCCCTTTATCCATCTTTCTCTCTTCCATCATTTTCTTCTCTTGCTTCCCTTAAAAGCCATAGGACATAGTAAACTCTTTACTTATCTTATCAACACATGATATTATTTCCGCATATGATGATAATACATGGGAGACTATTTCTCTTATAAATTCTAGCTTATGACCATGAAAGATATGATCCTTCCTTCTCTTTGGATCATGTGCATTTCTGGAGTTCTCATTCCTTCTACTGGGCGCCATTTCTAAACAATGGAATACACTAGATCAGTTTATGAATCAAAATACATAATCCCATACTTATAAAACACTTAACATAAATTGAACTATTTATGGATATAATCCATAATCATAAAAATGTCTCCTTTGAGGATGTATATAATCATAAACCCTTCATAATGGTTTGTAAAGAAAATGAAAATTATCCTAAGCATATCCCCCGGGAGTGTCGTAACCAAGAGTGCAGCAAGGCCCGTTGTCGTGCACCAGTTCTCGTTCGAGTCTAGCTCAAAGTGGTGTTTTCTGGTTTTACCCCTAGGTAAATCTGTGCCAGAGCCGCCTCTACCTGCTCGTATCCAGACAGGGATGTATTGCTCGGAAAACACACAAAATCTCTACAATACCAAAATTCTAGGAAGTTCTTCTACACTAATCCTCAAAGTTCATCTTAGGTCTACGTGCTCTAATCAGAGTTTATCTAAATCTAGCTTCCAAGGTTTGTACTAAACTTCCTCTCATACCAACTGTAACGCCCCGACCCCAGTTACCCAGAGTCGGTCCATTATTACATAACATTGGCATGATCACAAGAAAGATCAAATCTCGAAAGACCGATTGGTTTAGTAGCCTTGGAAACACTAGATATATTCATAAGTTTTACATTACATCGTAAAACAAAAATCCACTACAACAACATATTGTCTCCATAATCCACACTCATATCCCCACATAAAATCCCTGCATGTCATTCATAACTTACTTCTTCACTTCCTGGGAAAAATAAAATATAGAAAAGGGGTGAGCTCAGATGCCCAGTAAGGATAAAAATATAGTGGAAACTTTCATAAATAAGAATAAACATTTAAGGCAATGTATAACTAAAACAAAAGCCTTTCAAACATGAACTTTCAACATGGTATGGCATAAATAAAATGAAATAATTCCATTTACTAATTCACATGGATATTCTACTAATCTCATAATCACATGCAAAAATCAATAACCACTTTCATAATGTTGGAATGCATAATGCCAGACTATCATAACCACATATCCAAGGCCTCGTGCCAAGACTACAAATAAGATTTTTTCAAGGCCTTGTGCCAAGACACTAGTTTGTCTCATGAGACCTACCGATGCATCGAGGAGCTATAGCGGGCTCCACCCGTCACATATTAAGTCCAATGCATTCCCATATGAAAAGGTTTAAACATAACATAAACATTCGTATTAAAACTAGAATACGAAATGTCAATAATATCACCATAAACTATGAATGGTATAAAAATAGAACATCCACAGTCAAACATATCACAAAACCATCAATACAATATAGAAGTTTTGTATCATAATAAATCAACTTTAAATAAGCGTAAAATCCATCAAAGGATGTTGACATAGATGAAATCAAAAATATTTTTAGAGAAATATCTCTTTCTATTTTTGAAATAATTTAAGATCCATATAAAATAAAACATTTTCCTGAAAATATTCTTATAATCTTGTAAGGAACGCTTTGAATATTTTATAATGGCGGAAAATAACCACACCCGCCGTATAAGTTAAAAAAACATTCTTACCTTAATTCTGTCGAAAAGGTTAAAAAGGACCTTATTTTGAAAACGACGGAATGATTCCTCTTATAAAAAGTCAAAAAAGGGTATAAATGACTTTAACCCATATTCTTGTAAAAATGTTTTGAAATACATTTTGAAGAAACATGGATGTGGATGATAACGAGATCCCAGTAGATTATTACATATAAACAACCTCGGATAATGAAGAGACTGTGAAATAACCCTTACCTTCTACTTTTCCTTGGTTGGGGTAGGTTAACCTCCTGTATAATGGTGAAATAATTGTTATTAAATTATACAAGAATCATATATATTAATATGATAACATATATGATCTTTTAACATTGATTTGTTAATAATATCTTAGAATTATCGTCGTTTCGGGTGTTAACTTTCTCATTTTCTTGTATATGTTTTGTTACATAAGCCATGTTTGTTTTATCTTATTCATATCCAGAATGATATCAAGTCCTTAAAAATCATTTTTAAATCATCAAATGATAATTATACTTTAATGGATACGATGGAGAATGAATCTCATCGCGTTCGTGGAGACGGTAGTCCGTACGTACGCACGAGCGACAATATCATTCTTTTGATATTAAAATAATATATAAAGGGATGGTATATCATATATACAGAATCATTAACATGTTATATTTATTATTTACATGAGTTACACATCATTATTATACCCATCCAAATAATATTATATTGAATAACAATTACACCACGACGTGGAGACGGTAAGCCGTACATACGCACGTATGGTGACATGTTATTCAAAGGGTGGATAGAATACTGAATATGGTTGTACCATATTTATAATAATCACAGTATATGTTAGATACTGGAGTTATTATTTTAGAATGGTAAGAACAAAGGAAGAAGAAATGGAAGAAGAAATGAACTTAGAAAAGGGTGGTGAAATCATTACCTCTTCTTCGGGTTCTTCCTTTTGATTTGATCAAAATGGCTCCTTAGGTTGGCTTTATGATCAAACTAATGCCCTTAGGCTGTAGTGAGGGATGTTGGGAGAGTATTTGGGCAGAGTTTTGTAGAACCAAAAGGCTTTGAAGGTGTTAAGAAAAGAGAAGGAGGAGTGCCCTTTTATAAGAGGGGTGAGGGGCACCTTTGGAAAAGCTAGAAATATTAATTTATAATAAATTCATATTCGGTTTCTAATGGCTCCAAAGTTGATTATTCAAAGGTTAAGGTGGTTATAGGTCGAAAACCACTCAACCAATAGAATTTAGACAGGTTTGGGTACTTATATTAACCTTATCATTAAGTATTAACTCTAAGTTAATTAGTTCCACTTTTACAATGTCTCTTTGTATTTTTATATAATATGGTTAATAAACTTACTATATACATCCAAGAGACCCCGAAGTGGTCAATTAATGATGAACCTATCATTATATAAGTCTTTTGGCCGAACCTTAGATATTTAGGAATTTAATATCAATTAATAATATAATATTTGTTTTAAGAACTCTTTTATGTCAATTTTGACACTATTCAATAGATGATTTTTGTGAAACTCATAAAAGATTTATTACTTAGAAAAAAGTCAATTAAATCAATCCTAATATATCATATTATCCTAGAAAATTAGTTTAATTCATTAAAAGTTTCATATTATATTTATTTGGGTATTTATAATATCAATTATTTTAATTTTTCACTATTATAGTAATTACTGCATCATTATTGTATCATAAATAAAATAAATTATTTAATGTCTAAAAATTATAAATAAAATATCATTATGTAGGAAATCTTTTTATATTTCTAATTAATATTTATAATCTAAAATCCAACACATATAACCCTATGTAACAATTGTTTTTCTAAACAATATATGCTTGTGTCATTTTTGTATTCATTTTAACTTAATTAAAATAAAGTGTCATTATCACTTACAAGTGGATGCATGGGGTCCCAAAATCGACCCAAAGATTCCCATGGTCGACCATGTATCAAACAATAGGGTTAAGACACGTTTTAGGGTAATTTAGTATTATTATAATATTATTTTTTTAACCCTTATTTAGCGTATTTACCCTTAACCATGGTAAATAAAATATTTACCGCAGTAATTATTCAAAATGTCTAAAAATAAAAATTTCCTATTTACACAATTTGAACATCCTAATTCCAAATACGGAATCCATTTTTCTAAATTTAAAACACAGAAGTGGAAGAAATTAATTTAAAATTAATTCCCGCTGTCTAAACAAAAAACCGTGTTTTTAAGAGATAATACTATCAAAAGATTGACACTTGTTTATGTTCGGTTTAATTGTAAAATTATGTCCAATGACCAACATTATATTAAATTGTAAAAATATATTCTAAATATACTTTAAAACCACTCAAATTCATAATTTATCACTATTAATTATTTTGATTAAAAAAGTTGTTTTTAATTAAAATTTAGTAATTTTCACTATTCATCAAAATATTAAAGTTATCCGAAAAGTACCAAAATTTCACCTTAGGCTAAATTTGATATTCCAAATCCAAAAATGAAGTCCATTTTGAAATATAAAATATATATAATTTCAAAAATTAGGTATTACTATTCATAACGGCTAGTTTGATCGGTTGTGGTGTGTGTTAAAACTCGAAGTTGCGTACAACACACGCTACTGTTTTATTCAAAGGAAAGCGTACCGTGGAAGCTTGGGATGTTTTATTTTAAATTTTTTGATGTCCCCATTTAGTCAAAAAGTTTAAAATATTTTATTTAAAAAGGGTTCACTATTAAAAGTTGGTAAAACTACAATACTGAAAATGAATTTGTTCTTACATTATGTCTAAGAAACTCATAATATGGATTCTAAAATTATAAGGATTATATAAAGATTAAAATTTAGTTAATACTATTAATAACCTCTTTTGAACGGCTTGTTTGGTAAGTCATGGTGCGCTTGAACTCAGTGTTGCGTGTAGTGCAAGTTATTGAATTATTTTGAAGAAATAACACACTATGAAATCATGGGGTGTTACACTAACCATACCCCAATTCTATGTTATTGGATTGATTCACCCTAAATATTAATGTTTCTAATTTATCTTTTACGCAACATATTCAACATTAAATCAATCTGATTGAATGACTATTTAGATGTCAATGTCATGGCCTTTTGAAATTTTTTTCAAATGCTCTAAAACATTCAATCATATGATAGGATGATGAAATCCAGTGTGTCATTCCCCACTTTATTATTCCAAATTAGGGTTACACAATAAATGGATCACAATCCCATCCATATGATCATATGGACATAGTGGATCCGTAGGACCTATCAAGTAACACATTCTATAAGGATGTTTGACACTACATAATTTATCTGATCAGAGATGGGGCTTCCCATATTTTCTTTTAACACTCTTTTTTGGAACATCATTAGTGCTACGTCTTCTCCTCCACTAAAAATAGATGATAAACGGTTTAACGCCTCCAAATATAAAAAACTCATAGACTGGTAAATTGAGACCCCATGATTCTCAATCCAAGATTAGTTTTCCTGATTTCAATATATTTGTTCCTCAAATCCTGAGAGTGGGTGAAAAAGGAAAACGTTCTATTATTTTTATATTATAAATAAAATTGGTTTGGTTAAAATTTCAAATGATTCATATCAGTGAGACCCATCCAACACGGTATGTTAGGTTTTGTGAATCAACAAAACAAAAATGTTGTCAATACATTTCTAAAACATACCATTTCATTTTTATAAAGCTTATCTTGAAATCATATTGTCATATTTTAAAGAATCTAATATATATATGTATTTTTCGTAAAATATAAAATAACTTGATTAATATTTTTACCATTATTCTAATATTTCATATTAAAATGAATAGAGATAATTTGGACTCAAAATCAAGGATTGAAATCAAAGAACCATACCCATTTCATGCTCTAGTGGTCCCTTAATGATGAATGTTAGATACATTTTGACCCCTCCCTCCATGGATGATTCCTATTCCAACAACACTAGAAACACCTATCTCTAAAAATATCATTTATTGAGGAAAATTAGCTCAAATTTCAATGCACACCAAATAAGTAGATATTCTTATATTATAAAATTGAATAATCACTAATACATAAAGACCCTATGTCACCAGAAAAATGTGTAACAAATAACCTAGCGTAAGAACCTTCTTCTAAAATCAAATAGATGTTATGTTCTTATATCAACACCATTATTAATGTGAATTTCTATTTTTCATTTTAAATTAATATCTATATTTTTATTAAAAATCAGTTGTAAAAACTGATTAAGACAATAAATAACTACATTTAAATTAAAATAAGGTCTATTAAATCCATTTACACTAAATTTAGCATCAAAATATAATCACAGGAAAAGAAAATATAGGGTAATCACCTGTACTATTGCATGATTAAGTCACAATGTTGGGAAAATTGTTCACTTAACCATAAAATAACTTCTAGATGAATTTTTACACACTTAGTTAGCTTAAGGGATTAACCTCAGTTTATAACCACTCACTAATCCCTTATCCTAAAAAATAATCTTTTAACCCTACATTTTTAAAAAAATAAAAAAAATTCACACTTTTAGGAAATGGGGAATCACATATAATTACATAAACATTTATTTTGTATAATGAAATTGAGTCACAAAATAATATTTAATGTATTCTCACAATTCACTCATTATTTTTCATAATCATAGGTTAAAAAAGAATTAAAAGGACATTAAAATCATATTTTTATGATTCATTGTATTATAATAAATATTTAAATCGTATAAGGTATGTGAAAATTTGTAATACTTAAAAAATCATTTATCCTCAATGCACAAATGTCTAATTATTCTCATATGATGAGATACTATTATGATTCTGGAGATTATATATCTTTTTACATAATGATCGAATAAAGTATTTTTTCTAAATAAGGGATTTTCATTATCATTTGGTATTTATAAACTAACTATTTGTGTACTAATTATTCTCTCCTAACAATGTATTCTTGAATCATAGAGCCACTAATAGTATGAAAATTTAATTTTTCAATTTCAATATCATTTTTGTATCCTAATCATAGTATTTTAAAATTATAACATATGAAATATTACATATTCCATTTTTAATAAATAAATATTTTTTTACAAATTATAGTATTCAATTTTATAATGGAACTTATTTGGGCCATGTTTTCCATTTAATTTTACCCCACATTTTTTGGTTTTAATTTTTTTTAACATTAGAAACTATTAAAAGAATTTTAAAGTAAAAGATTAATTATAATATGACATGGAAGATATAATTACGTCAATAAATTTCAAATTATTTTGAAATAAAATGGAATATATAGATGATGTTTTAGTGATATTTTTTACATAAATAGTAGATAAATTTATAATGAATCATTCAAGGTAATTGGAGCTGGTATTTGTAATGTAATTATTAGTGTAATTTTTTGTGTCATTGGAATGTTTTAAAAAATATTATTGGGGAATATTCACATTAAAATGTTTTTAAAATTTCCCTATAATGTTTGAATAAAATTAATTTTTGTTTATTTGAAAAAATCAATGTTTGACAGAATTTTTAGTGGATGGTCATTTGTAAATTCCACAAACAAAATTCATAAAAGATTTGAATACATTATGTATTCATTTTTTTGTTGAAAATTTATTTAAATATCTAGAAAATGTATTTTTTATAAATGTATAAATGTTATAGTTGATAGTTAGTGTAATGACCAGTGAATATTCTAATGAAAACTGTAGTGTAAATTACTATTATGTTGGTCACCCGTGTTCTTATACTCACAATCTGAAACATCTCTTGTGGAACAAGGTTCAAACCATCTATAACTGGAAGAACCTAATGTTATCATTTGGATGTCGGATATATTATACAAAACCACACAATAAATCATGTTTATCACATTATAACATATTTAATACACACATAAGTGTAATAACAAAAGAACTCACACTAACATACTTGAACAATAAAGGGATATATGTGGTTTAGACTTAATCCCACTGTATGGGAGAAAAATGGATTCTTTTATTAATCATGGGATAATATAACTAGATTAAATTAATATTTGAATAATTCATCCCACATCCCTATTTATAAATAGCTTTATCTGATATATTAGGTTCCACTACTTTCTGATTTTCACAGACATACCTCTTATTAATCAAATCCATCACATACCCTTTCTCCTCAACATCAAATCCCAAAATAATATTGAATATAATTTATGTCAATATTAAAAATACCTTTGAATAATCATATATATCAATTTTTTTATTCTATTTTATTCTTATGTATTCAATAGACTTAATTCTACTCAATTTATATATTCTTTTTTCACTTTCATCATCTTGAGTAAATAATAACCACTACTTATACTTACCACATGTTTCAAACATCTTGAGTTCTATTGTATTACCATGACCATTTTTTGAAGTGTAACATTCAAAAATATATATTTCTTAAGCACCAAAACTTATCCCAAAATAAATCCACACAACTACTATAACAGTATCCCACTTGAAAATGATTTCCTCAGCTTCAGCACAAAACATTATTGTTTCTGTTGGAAATTTAAGACTTATTTTTTTCCATTCTACAACAACACATAGTGAGTCTCGTTTCCTTTCATTCCAATCACCCATGTGCGAATAAGGGATTTTTTATATTATACTTTATGAAACTATCATATTTTTTAAGAAAATTAATTGTATTTGGAATTTCATGTGCCTTTTATACCTCCAACACTACATCTTCCACAAGCATCAAAATAATGTGATATCTAAAATAAAATTTTTTCCATGATTAAAGTATAATATTGTTCATAAGATGAACCAAATGTTGACTATCACATTATAAACTTTTTCACCTTCTTGCTTTTATGTTAATAAAAAAATATCAACCATATCATCTTCTTCTCTTATTCTGTAATTATAATGTGATTTTCATCTTTGGAAGTTAGTATAACCATTTGTTGTAGTCTAGAAATCCAACATATGGTAGTTACTCTGTAAGTAAACTAAAATATTAGGGTTCGTATTTGTGTTTTTTTATCTACTCTAATGTATATATCAACATACCCTTTTAAACAAATTCTCTGTTTTAAAATATAAGTCAATACCCTTCAAATTTTCTGAAATGTTGAGCTATCCACTTTTCCACTTCCTAGTTATCCATTCATATAATATGTATTAACCCACAAACAACACCTAATAACTAATAAATTGAATTTTTTTAAAAAATTAATCAAAACGAGAAATATGAATGAAAATACATACAAAACCATTATCATGTACTTAGTATCATCATTCATTCATGGTTTCTTCTCTTTGGATAGTTTGAAATGTGAGATTGATGGGATAGTGACAGTTTTGGATCTGAGCATTCAGAATCATTCCATAAACATCTAGATGTAATATCACTATGAAGACATCAATATTATGTTATACCATTCCCTCTAAATAATTATCTCCACAATTGTGTTGGCTTTCTTATGTTCCTTCATCTCAAACCATCCAAATAACTCATTCTTCTCCTCTTTAATTTGTTTAATATTCAGAGAATCCAAGAGAATATCATCCACAAACAAGAGAAGTATGATGAATCTCTTTCCAATGGATGAATTGATCTAAATTGAACTAAATAATATTTTTTATATCATAATGGCCAAAATATTTAATTTCCACTATATGAGTGCTTTCTTCATCCAATACAAACTTCATTTGTGCTTTCACAACAATCCTTCATTTTTATTTTTCATGAAACCATTATTTGGTTCCATATAAATTTTCTCCTCCAAATAAACTTAAATGAAATTCATCTTCACATATAAGTATTGTATGGAACCAACCCGAGATACCCTATAACACTAGTACACAACTCGATTTTCCTCACACTCAGAGGGTATTCTGAAACCCCGATGACTAGAAACTAGCACCTGAGCAGAAAAAACAACCCATAGGTAATGATTCCACCAAATATAAAACATGATATATGTATTATATATATACAGTGGAAATAATAGCTAATGTGACAAATAGTTTGATATATTCTATAAAAAATTAAAACCAATGGTATATATACAACTTGAAGTGTGAAATTAAACCTAAAGGCACATGTCCAATAAAAATAGAAAGGAAAACTAAACCAACACTCCATGTGATATGTGGGAGACATCCCACCATCTCACCACCAGTTACCCATATCCAGTTGACATAAAAGTCACCACCTCACTGCAACATCTTTCCCTTTCCTACATCAAAATATAATACAAGCTCAAGAATCTCTCAAAGCGTTGTGAAGGGTACAACCTAAATTGGAATAGTAGGAACCCAAACTGTTGATTCCTATCAATTATCTCTATAAAATTCCCAATATTCTAAATATTATAGAAAAAATTTCATGATAAATAGTTAAACAATTTTATAATAAATCATTGTAAATAGTTCCCCATTTTTTATAGTTTTAAAATAATATCTGTAAAATTGTTTCAATGAATAATTTCCATGAATCATTTCAACATTATCAGAAAAATAGTTATATCATATACAAATAAGTAAAAAACCAAAGTCCAATGGTAATAATATTCTAAGGATCACTATTGGTTAGTCTAGCTAGGTCACTTGTAAATCAATATGACTGGTGTGTACTATATACCCTTGGAACCCATGAATCAAGGTCTAGGGAATAAAGGACCACACTAAAAGGTAAACTCTCATACCATTATAATCAATTAATAGATCTATATTCTTATCAATCTAATAATATAGTAACACCCATGAAATCGAACTATGTTATAATATAAAGAGACAAGGCCAAAGACTACACCATTCACCTATGTACCCAATGATCCAATGTGCTACATTTCAAATCATTTCAATGGGATTACACATTACACAACATAATTTAAATCAACCATTTCCCATCAAAAAATACTTTTAAAATCAATTTCTAAACTCAATTTCCAATTCTTAAAAAAATACATTTTGTTTTTTCAAAACAAGGGGAAAACCATATTTTCTCGAAAACCCATTTACACACATACAAATTATCATTTTCAAAAATCATTCCTACATATTTATGAACAAATTTAAAAAACATACCGAAATAAATAGTTCATATTACATAATAATGATATAGAACACCCTTCATCAAACATTGGTCACACACTACCTAGAATAGGATCCACAAACAAACACCAGGAGGAGTGGAAAACAACAAACAAATTCATTGGCATCAATTCCCACGAATCATAATCGAATCACCTAAGATAATGGATATAAGAGAATATTAATCAAAACATACAATTAAGAAATCACATAAAATTACAAAACAAACAAAATGTTTAGACCTAGAATATAATCAAATAATAGGTCACAAAATGATCAATCATTCGTCATCATGTGATCAACCGATTCCATAAACTGTAACACCATGGGATTTTAAAAGAAGAAATTTATTTTCGATATATTAAAGACACACAACACTATGATTATCTTTCATTACATGAAAAAAAATGTTCAACATGATTTATACACAAAACAAATTTAAACATTCATTAGATGCAACCCAGATATTTTTCTATTTGATAGTGTATTCATCACAGAACACCGAACATAAATGACCCTTTATATGTATTTATTACTTTTTCATAAAATTGGTTGGTGTAAATAGTATTAACTAATATAATATATATATATATATATATTACTCAAAAATAAATTGTTGATAATTTTTAGTAGATAATCAATTAATTTTATGCAAACTAATTTGATTCATTGAAAATATGTTTTCTTCAAAAATGTTTTTTATTTTTTTGTCATTAAAATATATTATAATGATTTTTTAAAACCATTAGAAAATTTAATTCATATAATTGATATAATTTTTTGAATTGGAATATCAAAAATTACTTTGGGTGAAATTTTGGGACTTTTCATAAAATATTGATTTCATAGCGAAATGTTTTCAATATTTTATTCAATGTAAAAATAATAATATTTTTTTAATATTTTTTTAGGTAACATAATTTTTATTTTTTTATTTTTAACCCACTTAATTACATTGAATCAAATTTTTATTGGATTTTAGTATATGATTGTTTTTTGGGTTATAAAAGGGGTTTTCTGGAATACTAGTATAAACTGCATATGGTTTATACATTTTAATTATTTAAAATAATCCATGGTGAGGAATGTTTCAAATAAAATATATAGATTATATATCATTAAGTATTAATTTATTTTCATACAATTATTATTATTAGTTATAGAGTTATTATATAAAAATATTTCTCTCAAAAAATATTGTTCTTTAAAAACCCATTGTCATGCCCTATCTGCGCAATTTTTTTTAAAAAAAATCCGAAAATTATTTAATTTTAATTTTACAAAATAAATTAAATATATTGAATAATCATAAATAATATTATCACATAATGTCAAATTATATTTGGACTATAATAATTAGTGAAATTTTTTTAAAATTAATTAATGCAGTTATGGAAAAAATGAGTTCAATTTGTGGTTAAAAAATGAATATATAGTGTAAAAATTACCAATTTTTTTAAAACTTATTTAATGGAATTTTTTTTAACTTATACATTATATTATTAATAATTTACTATTATTGGGGATTATTTACAAGAAAAAATGACACACCCGACCTATCTATTTTTTTATTTTATGATTTTCTTTGGTATTTAAAATTCTTTCTTAGGATCAGGTTAAATCCTGAATGAGATTTTTGAGTTTTTTCAAAATAAACATGCATGTTTATGAGTTTATGTCATTGGGAGTGAGGTTGGAGCATATATTTGAAATTATGCATGGATTTTCCCATGAAATTGCATAATCCACCTGCGTCCGAAAAATTAAAATGAATAAATTTTGTAATTTATCACGTTATTTAAAATTTTCATGAGTGTTAATAATTTTAATTATTATTATTAAAGCGAGTTGAGTTTTTTTATTATTTATGTTTTTATTGGTATGGTTATTATTATTCTTATTATTATCATTATTAATAATGATTTATTATGATTATTTTTTTTATTATTTTTATTTAGGCTGGTGTGCGGACACCGCAGGACTATCGTAAGTCGTATGGTCAATCCGGATACCCGCGCAGTCGCGGTACTCAAATCAACAAAATTTAAATATGGTGAATAATAATGATATTATTCAATTTTTTTATTGATGTTATTATTATTAATTTTTTAATTAAAAAATTAAATAGATTAAGTAAATCGAGTATGTTGGCTATGATAATAATCAAATTATGGTTGCACAAAATAATGAAATTATTATAAAAGATATTAATATCATGATTGTTGTCAAAAGTTTTATTAATACAATAATTATTTAAAGGGAAATAAAAGTTATAATTAATTTTAACACCATGATATTTATTATTATGTGTATTATTATTGATTTTTATTTTCCTTTCCTTTTGTTTTTTTATCTTTATTTATTTCTACTCTCTTTTTTCTCCTCCTAACACTACCCAGTCTCCAATTTTTTCTCTCCTCCCCTGGTCCTTATTGTGTTGCCACACCCCATCCCTCTTCCTCTTCTCCCTTATAGTTCCCCCACCCTACAGCAGGACTCCCTCCATTGGATCCCGCCTTTCAGGGCCTCCGCCTACCCCGTGACTACTCGACGCCCTGGCCAGCACCCTGGCCGCAGCAGGTCTTCTCCTGCACCGCGCCCCTCTTTCCCTCAACGCACTGCTAAACAGGTTCCCTCCTGCTCACCCTTTCCACCAGCTGCTCCGCCTTCAGCCTGCACCCCCTTGCCCGCTCAAGTTTCTCCCTGTCCACAATGCCCAGCAGCCCACTCCGCCTAGATCCCCCCTCATCCTGTAATCGAGCCTTCCTCCTACATTCAGCACTGCACGCACATGCGTCGGCCATCCCACTCCTTCCTTTCTCACCCCGCACAGCGCCAGCCTCGGGCTTCTCCTTCCCCATCCCGGTCACTTCGGCCTCCCTCCCTCAAGGGAATGTATCCCATATCCTCCCTCCAACTCAAGTCCATCACGACCTCCTTGCTTTTCTTGGATAGGGTGACCATGTCACTACAGCAGAACCCTACTGCCTTTTTTGACATCCCGCACTGACATAGCCATCCATCGTGAGGTCTAACCACCATCGCTGCCCATATCTAGGCCAATCGTGGCCTAGATGCCAGATCCCGACCATTGTGCAACCCCTATCACCTATCAAGGATGGGCCACCATCTAGCATTGCCACCCTCATGTGAGCATCCCTGGCCAACCACCTCCATCAAAACAGATCTCGGGCAACCCCATGTAGCAGTTCCCGCAACTCCTCTCCCTCTCCCACTACACCTTACCTCACTTGAATCCATCTACACAGTGCAGTGCCCCATGCCCTGATCACTCGCTTCTTCCCTACTCTGCCTGGAGAACCCCCTATTGTTGTATCCCTCTTGTTGGCCTCACACACCATGCGTGACCAGCCATTCCTAATTGTGTATCCCCTTGGTGTGATATATTACTGTGAGGCCCCTCTCTCCATCCAGCAGCGGCGCAGTGGCCCGAGGACTTTACCCTTCGCTACACTAGCCTCGAATCTCCTTTCGGGTTCCACACACCTTATCCTCAATCGGGAGCGTGAAGAACCCCCGCCGCTAAAGATGAATGATTTTGGGTTCATTTTTTTCACCTGCACTGGCGTCGAGGTGGGTTTAAATTTGTTAATTCATTTGAATTATTTTAAGTCAGTGTTTCTATGTTTTTAGATACATTGCTTTGTTGTAGTATATTGGAAAGTTTTTTTTTATTTTTATGGTCGTCAGCAGATTGCACGTACTTGTGAAATAGTGTGAAAGGTGCCACATCATCATCGTAACTGAGTTGCAAGTCAAGGTAGGTCCCCCACTGCATTCACCATTAAATTTAGATTTTATTAATTGATTAATTTTTTATAAATTTTAATAAATATGAAAGTATATATGATAATTAATATTAAAATGATTATTTGTTGTTAAAAACCTGTTTATTTTTAACCTAACACTTGACATTTTTTCTTGTTGAGCGGACACACAATAGTGAAATAATGCCTGTTTGTCTTTTAAAACTAATTAACAGAATTTTAAATGTTTTTCTGGTTTTAATGTTAAATGGTTTCTTCTGAACAAGTGTTTTGTGTTTTCTTGAGAAATGAGGTTTTTCTTTAATGTTGGTAAAGGCCCACCTAGCACTTTAATATAATAAATTATTTTGGAAAAACTCACATTGGGGTTACTCAGGGGTGATCATTGGTGTGCATTGATTGCATGAGTTGTGTGTGATATTTGTGCCTCGTGACTAATTGATTGACTTTGTTAACTCACCCCTTTCAAGTTTTTTATACTTGTTGACATGGGAACATGGCATAGTAAGCGTATATTATGATAACGATTACATCACTAGTTTTGATTAGGCACTGGCTAGTGGACCCTAGTACGGATGACACTCTATTAGGGGATTGGGCCCCTCGGTTATGCCATGTAAGGAAAAATTGGTCGTTAGGGCATTATGATGTCATCGAGAGTAGGCGTTCCATCAGGATTAGTAACATGTATAGCACATTCTGGATTGTTCACGAGCTCCTAGGTTCGACCCATGTTGTTTTCATTAGTGTTTATTTTTATGTGGCAGATGATTGAGAGGTGTAGTTCAGTTGTTGGCACATGTGTGTGACTTCTTTTCTATTTCCCTTAGTGTGTGTTGTGTGTTGAGTGTTGAGTGTGGTTCTTTTTTTCCATTTAACTAACAATTGAAATTTGAATTTCTAACTTGTTCGCAGAAATGTTTTTTTAAATGCAATGCACCTGTTTCGTTCAAACATTAATCTTGGATTTAAATTAAAAAGGTAAATGGACTGTTACTTGTTTTAGAAATAAAATTGTGTGTGGAAAACCATATTTTATATAATTTAGTTCAAACATGGAATTATTAAATTAATTATTTAAAGGTAGTGTTTTGGGAATAGTTTGATGGGAACGACTACTGAGATTTAATACTCACGCTTATAGTGTTTTCTTGTTTTTAGCTTCTGGTGAAGGTTGAATCGAGTTTTCTCACTATGGGTGAGAGTTGGTTGTGGTTTGGTGAGTGAATGTTGGGGTCGTGAGGAGTTTTGGTGATAGCCAAGTTAGTTGGTTGTAGTTGATTGTTATTCCTTTTCATGTTGTTTATTTAGATTGCATTGTTTTATTTTATTTCTGCAATTTTATTCATTTTTAACTGGAAAAATCATTCCCCTTTTGTTCTTTGTTGATGGCCTGGCTCTTGTCTCCATCCTGGGAGGATTGGGAACGCCTCTCGGGCCATGTCACAGACCAGCTTGGGCAACCGGTTTCAGGTCGACCCGAGTTGGTTTGTGACAAAATGCTATTAGAGGTATGTCTGCTCCAGAGCGGACCTTGTTTTTCAGAGCTGCCATCATTATTTAGGTTTTGAATTGATAGAAGGAGTATAATTTTTGGGACTTAAGGAATACATATAAGAAGGACGCCATGAACCCTTTCTTATTCCGAACCTTGGGTCACTGTGGGATGTTCGGGTTGTTGGTGTCTTTTTGTTCTTTTGAAATGATTTATATTGGGAAATGAAATGGAATCCAGGCAAGTGACCATCGTGAGATCACATGGTCTGGAAAGCCATGTGGAGTCAGAGATATTACCCAAGAGTGCTCCTTGTGACGGTGGAATGACCAGCGTATGGCCGCCAACCATATGTTTGAGTCACCCATCGACGCTAGTTTCTCTTTGTGGATCGTTTGGTGTCTTCTTTTATCTAAGAATTGTTTTTCAATGTCTTATTTTGAAATTGTGAAAGGTTGAAATTGAAATGTCAATGAACATGTTTTGATTATGTTCTTTGTTTCATTGTTTTTTAGTGTTCATCCCCCATGTCAATTTGATTGATGCCCAAGGTGTAGCTTTGGGTGGCGCGCCCCTAGAAAATCCTCTAGTTGATCAGCCCATAGATTATGATTTGGATTTATAGAAGTTGAATCCTCCTCTATTTCATGGGAAAACATAGCCTCTTCAGGTAGATGAGTGGTTGCAGAAGATTGAGAGGATGTTTAGTTTCATTGGGCTGCCTGAGTCATTAAAGATGAAGTTGGCTACCTTTATACTTGAAGGTCCAAACTAGAAATGGTGGAAGTCCATTTCTCGAAGTAAGTCACTAGAAGATCTCACTTGGGAATTCTTCAAGTAATTGTTATTTCAACAATATTTCTCTGAGTTGATGAATCTGAGGAAGAGGATGTAGTTGTGTTTTCTTCAGTAGGGTGCAGAATCAGTACTAGAATTCTTTTAGAATTTCATAGACCTAGTTCTGTTAGACCATGGTTTGTTGCATATGATCCCGGGAAGGCTCGGAAATTTTAGTCTGGACTCTGACCTGAACTATGGTAGAAATTGGAAGAGCCCAACCTAATCACCTTCACGAATTTTGTGGGGCAATCCTTCTTGCCTGGAGTTGGGTAAGTATGAGGACTTGAGGTGGAAAATCCTCCATCATTGGGAAGTAGTGCAGAGGATGGTGATTAGAAGAATGATCAGCGACCTAATGCCGGTGCTGCTGGTAAAAGAATCAATAGGCCTTCAGACCTTCAGTATTTTCCTCCACAATGCAATGTTGTGATCTGTCACCAATGTGGTATGCAGAGTCACAAGATTCTTACATGTCTGAGTGCTCTGAGACCCTGCCACAACTGCAGACATTGGGGTCACTTGTAGTGATTCTGCTGCAGTGTTTCCAAGAAACATGCTAAAGCTAGACGTGGCTCGTTGAAGATCACCTCAGCCCATCAGTAGGAGTAGGGTGATAATTGGGAATCAGTTTGAGGTCTCCTCTTGTAGTCATTCTTTGATGTATTTGTCATCTCTTCTAGATTTTTGTTGTTTTTTTTCTTTCATTTGGACGAACGGTTATGGTGGAACCTCTTTGAATCCGTTGTTTTATTGGAAGTGTGTTTGGTGAAATTCTGGTTTGTGCGTTATGTTCTAGAAATTTTGAAAACTGAATGTGAGGTAGAAGATGCTTCAATCACCAGATCTCTAGCCTTAGGCCTCGTAGTAATGCTGGAATGTATTTAGGAGAAACCTAGTAGTGTAAAAAGACCTTGGTATAATCATTGTCTTTAGTGTAGTGTGGATTGTGTTCTTTAAAGGGTGTGATGTTGTTTATATAGTATCGGTGGTATTTTTTATGATCTACCAGTTTTGCCCTTCCCTTTTCCCCCCTTGTGGTGGGGGTTTTTGTTCCATGGGGGAAGTCTCCGAGTTTGATTAATCTCATCAGTGATTATGTTAGGGAGACCCATCGCGGATCTTGCTGAATTCCGTTTGGCTTGATTCCTTTGATGGGGAGTCCATTCGGACCTCCCATGTCAATATCCCAGTTTCGTTCTGGTTTTTGGTTTGGTGGTGGGTTGTCTCGTCAAGAACCACCTAATTTTATATATTTTTTAGTAGAGTGTTGGGGTGTCAGAGTTTCAGTGTCAGATTAGAGTAAGGTTTTAAGACATACTTGTTGGACATGGATTTAACTTGTTTGTTAGTTTTAAGAGGGTCATTGGGTTTTCTTGGTGTTTTTTCTGATGTTGTGTTTTAAGGATGAATTGAGGATAGAGGAAATGGTTGGGTTCGGTTTAATGTTGTTTAAGTTATGTTTATGTTGGGTCTTGATTTACCATTGTGAATGTTCTATGTCCTTTGAAGCGATCAACTAGAGGTGGTCACACTTTTGGTGGTAGGTGACACTTAGCGGGCAGTTTCTTTTTTTCACATGAGTTATTTTATTTTATCTCTCCCTTTTTGGGAGTTTTTTGGGATCTATTAGTTGTTATTCTTTAGAGATCTCTATGAATTGTAAAGTAATGTCAGTTTTTGTTTTGGGTTTTAATCTTGTTGTGGATTTCTGAGGGTGGAAATCATTATGGTGGGGAGAATTATCACACCCGACCTATCTATTATTTTATTTTATTATTTTATTTTTCATATAAAATTTTTTCTAATTTTCGGGTTAAATCCCGAATGAGATTTTTGAGTTTTGTATCAAAAAAATATGCATTTAGAGTTGACTTCATTAGCCATAAGGGTTGATCATATCCTAGAAATGCCGCGTGGCTTCGCCCATGAAATCGAGCATTCCACCTGCGTTTGAATAATTAAAATGAATTTTTTTTAATTTATCGCATTATTTAAAATTTTCATGAGTGTTAATAATTTTAATTTTTATTATTAAAGCGAGATGAGTATTTTTATTATTTATTTTTTTATCAGTATGGTTATTATTATTATAATTAGTATCATTATTAATAATGATTCATTATTATTATTGTTATTTTTATTTAAATATAGGCTTGTGTGCGGACACCACATGACTAGCGTAAGTTGTACGGTCAATATGGATTCCCGCATAGTTGCAGTACACAAATCAACAAAATTAAAATATGGTGAATAATAATGATATTATTTAATTTTTTTATTGATGTTATAATTATTTTCTTAATAAAAAAATTAAATATATTATATCAATCGATTATGCTAGCCATGATTATAATCATATTATGTTTGCACGTAATGATGAAATTATTGTTAAAGTGATTAATACCATGATTATTGAAAAAAAAATTATTAATACTATAATAATTTAAAGGGAAATAAAAGTTATAATTAATTTTAACACCATGCTATTTATTATTATGTGTATCATTTTTGTTTCTTTCTTTTCCTTTCATTTTGTTTTATTTTTTTATATTTTTCCTTTTTTCCCTTTCTTCTCCACTTAACCCCAACCCTTCTCTGCATTTTTTTCATCTCCTCCCCTGGTCCATGTTGTGCCGCCACACCCCCTCCCTCTTCCTCTTCTCTATTACAGTGCTCCACCCCTGAAGTGGGACTCCCTCAACTGGATCCACCTTTCAAAGCCTCCACCCACCCCATGCCTGCTCGACGCCCCGGCCAGCACCCTGGCTGCCGCAAGTCTTCTCCTGCATCACGCCCCTCTTTCCCTTCAGGCACTACAGAACATGCGCCCTCTTGCTCACCCTTTCTAGCTGCCTCTCCGCATTCATCCTGCACCCCATTTCCCACTCAAGTTTCTCCCTGTCCACAACGCCCAGCAGCCCACTCCACCCAGATCCACCCTCATCCAGTAGCTGAGCCCTCCTCCTGCCTTCAGTGTCACACTCACATTCATCGGCCCGCCCTCTCCTTCCCTGATTTCCCCGCAATGTGCTAGCCACGGGCTTCTCCTTCTCCATCCCGGTTGCTTCGGGCTTCCTCCCTCAAGAGCATGTATCCCATAACCGCCCTCCTACTCGAGACCATCGCCTCCCTTAATTTTTTTTGATAGGGTGACCATGTCACTACAGTAGGACCTCACGGCCTTTGTTGACATCCCGTACAGTCATAACCCTCCATAATGAGGTCTAACCTCCGTTTCTACCCATATATATGCCAATCGTGGCCTAGATACTAGATCTAGGCCATCACGCAACCCCTGTCGCCTGTCAAGGTTGGGCCACCATCCAGCGTTTCCACCCTCATGTGAGGATCCCTGGCCAACCACCTTCATCACATAAGATCTCGGCCAACCCCTTGCAGTGGTTCCCCCAACTCCTCTCCATCTTCTGTTACACTCTACCTCCCTCACAACCATCTGTACAGTGTGGCGTCCCCTTCCCTTCTCGCTCGCCGCTTCCCTGCTCCTCCTAGCAAACCCCCTCTTGTTGAAGCCCTCTTGTCGGCCTCGCACACTTTGCACGGCCAGCCGCTCCATAGCGCATAGCCCCTTGGTGAGATCTCTTACTGCACATCCCTTCTCTCTGTCCAGCAGCTACGCAGAGTCCCAATGACTTTACCATTCACTACACTGGCAGCGGATCTTCTTCTGGAAGTCTCACACCTTATCCTCAATCGGGCGCGTGAAGACTGTCCACCGCTAAGGGTGAATGATTTTGGGTTCTTTTTGTTTCACCTGCACTGGTTTCGAGGTGGGATTTACTCTTTTTATTCATTTGAATTATTTTATTTCATTATTTCTATGTTTTTATATGCTCTTCATTTTTGAAGCGCATTGGCATGGTTTTCATTATTTTTATGGTCGTCATTATATTGTGCGTACTTGTGCACGAGTGTGAGAGGTGCCATTTCTTCATTTTAACTGAGCTGCAAGTTGAGGTAGGTCCCCCACTGCACTCACCATTCAATTTAGAATTTAATAATTGCAAGGTGTTTGATTAATTTTAATAAATATGAACTAATATAATATACTTAATTTTTAAATGATTATTTAGTCTAAAAAAGATTTTTATTTTATACATAACACTAGACATATTTTCTTTTTGAGCGGACGCACAATAGTGAAAGATGCTTATTTGTATTTTAAACATAATTCACAGAATTTCAAATGTAGTTATAGTTTTAAAGATAAGTGATATCTTCTGAACAAGTGTTTTGGGTTTTCTTGAGAAATGAGGATTTTCTATAATGTTGGTGAAGGCCCGTCTGCCACATTAATAAAATAAATTATTTTGGAAAAAGTCACATTAGGGTTACTCAGGGGGGATCATTGGTGTGCGTTGATTGCATGAGTTGTGTGTGATATTTGTGCCTCGTGACTGATTGATTGACTTTGTTGACTCACCCCTTTCTTGTTTATTATACATGTTGATATGATAACTTGGAATAGTATGTGAATCTTCTGAGAACGATTGTTGCACTAGTTTAGATTACGCACTAACATGTTGCCCCTAGAATGGATGACACTCTGTTAGGGGATTTGGACCCTCGGTTAGGCCATGTAGGGCCACACTGGGTGTTAGGGTGTTATGACATCATCGAGAGTAGGCATGCCTTCAGGATGAGTCACATGTATATTACGTTTTGGATTGTTCACAAGCTCGTAGGTTAGACACATGATTTTCTCTTTAGTGTTTATTTTTTTGTGGAAGGCTATTGAGAGTTCTAGATCAATTGTTGGCCCCTGTGTACCACTTCTTTACCATTTCCCTTAGTGTGTGTTGTGTGTTGTGTGTGGTTCTTTTTTTCCATTTGACTAACAACTGTAATTAAAATTTCTAACTTGTTCGCAGAATGTTTTTTTAAATACAATGTACCTGTTTCTTTCAAACATTAAACATGGTTTCAAATTTCAAAGGGCAATGGACTGTTACATGTTATAGAAATAAAAGTTTTCGTGGAAACCCATATTTTTTATAATTTATTTCAATCATGGAATTAGTAAATTCATTATTTAGTGGTGCGGTTATGGGGATTTATTATTGGGCACGACTACTGATATTTAATACTTATTCCAATAGTTTTTCCTATTTTTAGCTTCTATTGAAGGTTGACTCAAGCTTGCTCGTTGTGGGAAAGAGTTAGTTGTGGTTTGGTGAGTGACTCTTGGGGACACGAGTAGTTTTGGTCGTGGCCAGGTTAGTTGGTTGTAATTGATTTTTATTCATTTTCGTCGTGTTCATTTACTTTACGTTGTTCTATTTTCATTCCACATTTTTATTCATTTTTATAGGGAAAAATTGTTCCCATGTTGTTCTCTGTTGATGTCATGGTGCTTGTCCCCAGCCCGGAGGATCGGGAATGCCTCTTGGGCCATGTCGCGGACCGGCTTGGGCGACCGGTTCAGGTTCGACCCCGGTTGGTTCATGACAAAAAATGTTGTTAGAATTAACTCTTGGTAAATAATTACATGTGTGCCACTCACCCATCTTATTAAAGGCCACCCTATCATCTTTTCATAAAACATTAGAACCTCTTGGATTCATAAATGAACGTCACAAATAACCTCCCAAATTCCCTCTCCTAAACCTTGGTCCCTTATTTTGTTCATAATTACATCCTAGGAATGCCTTTTTTGGAATCCTTTTGAAGATTCCCAAAGAATAGGTAACATTATTCAATGATAAATTTTTTATTTAATTATATACCTCCATCAATTATTATTTTACCATGATGATATAAAAAAATAAAAATCTTAAATATACTGAAATGTTTTTATTTTAATTTTAATACCTAAAACAACACATAATTCTTTCAAATGGGTTACGAAGTCAATATTCATGTGTACATCAGAATGTCACCTCATGAAACGATACTATTCATTTTTCCATTACCGCAGCTCATAGCTGGGTATTATGGTGGATATAAAGATTATATATGATATTTATAACATAATAATACATTTTCTATAATTATATAATATATATAACTTTGACCATACATTTTTTAAGTGGAATGGTAGCATCGTTCGTGTGTCTGGTGAACTACCGCCTTGTGGAGAGAACTGATCAATTTTTTACTAACGCATTATGTGGAAGGTAATATGGATAATGTTAATAAATATATGTTATATAAAAAATATGCATTATATTTATGACATATTAATAGTTATTAAAAAATAATATATCATTTTATTTTTACCAATTCACTCACTATGATAAATGATAATGTCGTTCATGGATGCGTGGACTACCACCGCCTTGAAGGGATGTGTTTTTTCATCACCCAATCACAAGAATGATATATATAAGTATATATAATTAAATAATATTTTATTTGTGATATTATTATCATTATTTGAATATAAATTTTACTTAGTTTCTTTCCATAATAATTATTGAAAAATGGAAATGCTACTTATATGTGTGTAAGGCCTACCGTGTCCTTTATCATAGTGTTATTTTATATTTCATAAAAATCATTAATTATTTGTTTTACAAGTATAATGTATTTATAAATATTATTAACATTACATTATTATTATTGTTTATATGATTTAACTGTATAATATTCACAATAACTGGAATGTTCATAAAAATACACGAAGTAAAAAACCAGAAAATTTACACTCAAAAACTATTAAAATAATGTAATATTTTTAACAAATGGGTGATAATATATTATAAAATTTTAATATATGATATTATAAATATTAATATAGTTCTTTAAAAAGTAAATAACTTGTTTAAAACCAATATACATTATGTTAAATCATGTGTAATCAAACAGAAGAATGATGTGAGGGGTTCTCTCTCATCTAAGTTTAATTTATATGAGACGTAGCTCATATTGACCAATTATTTTAATTTTATGGTGTATATAATTACCATAAATGTATTTTATTATTCTTATACTTAAATTTCTGTGGGTTTACATATAAATTCTAGGATCTCTATTTTATGGGGTTTCTATTTTCACAGTGACTAAAGTGGTAAGGAATTTTTTTCTCTATTTTCAATATTTGAGATGTATGTTATGTTATAAACCTTATTAGGTGTATGTTATGAACCTTTAAATGTTGCATAATTAATATCCTTAATCTCCTAATATTATAAGTTTCATTTAATTTGATCATTTCAAGTGTATTATGATTCAATGTTTTAAAAATGGTTAGATTCTTTTGTTATAATCTCATCGTTCACCGGGATTGTTTATGATCATTTTTACAATAATGAGATATTATGATACACCATCCAAGAGATTCATTAAATTTATTATACTCTTGTAATATATGATATTTAACTGTTATATTCATAGTTATACACTCTTTCGTGTTGAAAATTGTTTAGAAAAGATTTTATGAATATCCATATTTATTTATCTCTTCATCCAATAAAAATTTTTCTTCTAAAAATGTTTTATAAAAAATTAAAAATTGTTTTTACCAAATTAAAAATTATTAATTAAAAATTTTCATACACATTATTTATTTTTAGAAAAAATGTAATATTTTTTTCTATTTTAAAAATATCCAATTTTTTCCTTTTTTCCTATATAAAAATAATTTTCATTATAGAATGTAATTAATTACGTTCCGACATGAATATCCTGTACTTAAAGCATCGTTTTCAATCTTATAATTTTATTTTTAATGAATATGCTTTCCTAATATTCTATAAATTCTTACTGAGTTTCAAAGAAAATGATTTTCAAAATGTTTTATGTTTTAAAACGTTATTTTCAAAATTAAAAGTATATATTACTCAAGAATGTTTTTAATGATTATTTAATGGTATTTTAATTCATAAATGTCAACAAAAATTTGTGTTACTTTTCCTCCACTAGTGATACTTGGTATTCATACCGTCATCGTTATTTCTCTGGATGGACTAATATGTTTTCCAAGGATTGTTATAAAACCTTTTTATCTTCCATTGGTTAATAATGTATTAATGATATTATAATGGAACATGTTTCCTTTCCATGGGATAATATTGTTATGAATGTAAAATAGTTTTTTTTATTTTTAAGAGGTTATATAAGAACTATGTACATTATTCATATTTTAGTTCTTGGGAATGACTTATATGATGACGTAGACTAGACAAAACTAGGTGATTCCATTACAGCTTTTACGATGGAGAAAACCAGATCAAATAAAGTGAGATCATTACAGGTTATATAATGGGGAAACCCATATAGAGTCAGGAGAGCCTGTTATAGCTTATATGATGAGGCATCCTAGATATCACTATGTAGTCCCATTCTTTCTTAAATGATTGGTGATCCTAAATAGTGCTCCCATGCATTTTGTAATAATTATTTTCTCAGAAAAATTATATTGGAAGTAGGAAATGTAGTTATTATAATTATAATGGTCAAATAATTGTTATATGAGCATGATGACCCATGATACGAACACATTTTGTCTATTCTTATTATGGATTTTTGATGTTTTATTTGATAAATATTGATTGATCATGGCTCTTGAGTATTGATTCTTATGAATCATTCCTTTTTTCAATACATATGATTTTTTTCATGATCTATGATCAAGCTATTGATTGGTACAAATATTTTTATGCTATACTCATTCACTTTTATTATTATATCATACCCATATAATCTAATTATGCTCAATAATGACATTGATTTTTCAATTCTTATGTTTTCCCTTAATAAGAATTTTTTGTCACAATTATTATGTTTCCTTTCTCATTTTTAATACAGAATAATATTGAATGAATTATTTATAGATGTTTTTTGTATGTATAATGATGAATAATTAATGTTAAATAAGAAAACCTGGGTTAAATGGAGAAATTTTCATATAAAGTCATTGGTGTTTTTTATGTATGAGTTTTTTATAAATATATAAAACTGTATAACTAAACGTTATATGATAATTAAAGTGGACTTTGTTTTTATTTATATATTTTAAGGTCAATATGTGAAAAATTGTAAAGAATCATTTGCATCAAAGATGGAAATGTGTTGCTTACTATTTCAACCCACGATCCGAGAGTGAGGATTCTAGGATGTTATATTTGGTATCAAAGAAATGGATTAGATACCCTTAGAGATTATTATGTTTTCATGTTAGGTTATCTTAATAGCTATTAATACCATTATAGGACTATAATACTAAGGTTTATCATATGTTCACATTCCTAGACACGTCATTTGAGGGTTTTAAGAACTAGAAAATTTTGAAGTTATTAATGATATTTTGGAGGTGTTTTATTGGGTTGAGGTATTTGTAACAACTAAGATTAACATGATGGGTTTTTAGTATGGATTTATTTATCATTTCTAAAAAAGTGAAAACATATATGTTGGGTGACAACCCGTTACATCTGGAATGGTGGTGGGGCTTGAACCCATGATTGAAGGATAAAAAATGTTTCACACCAAACACTATTCTATGTGATTTTATGGTTAGTATAACATTTTTGAAGGTAAAGTTTAATTTTATTTCAGAAACATATTTGATTTTATTTAGGTAATAAAAATTGGTCTATACTCAAATATTATATGATCAATTTATTTTAATCATTTGGTTTCCAATATAGTTAGCAAATGTTTGATGAATTTTAAGGATAATTTTTAATTAAATGGTTTGGTTTGAAATTTTGGTATTATAAATGAAATTAGGATATTAATGTATGAATCTTTTTTTATATCTTACTATGTGTTGAACATTTTGGTTTTAGTTATTAATTAATGACATGTGGAATAGTCTGTTATCCCTTTTATAGTTATGTGTTCTTTAAAATGTTATTTTTGGGATTCATGCCTGAATTATTCTCTTAGATTAACCCTAGTTGGAGAAAATGATTATATTGTGTGGAAATTTATTATAGGATGAAATTATACACATAAAGTAAGTATATATCCATATTCAACTAGTCTATATGGTAAAATAATTCATCAAATATAAGAAAATATGCTTAAAGAAAACGTATTATCCTTGTACCTTTAATTATAATCATCCGATGAAATTTTCTATAATCACATACTTTTGGGTTTTAGGATCCTAACATTCCACTTATCATTTACATTTTTGTGATCAATTACATCAATCATGCTCAATAATTTTTTATAGTATTCCAATGTTCCCATCTATACATCCTATTTGGACACCTTGTTTTTTTAATCTATATGTCACTTTTACTTCTCATTTTATTTTGAAGGTTGGTGACGAAGCCTCAATTTATTATTTAAACCAATAACCTCTTTAATACTTTGTAGACAGAGACCCATTATATAGCCCGAAGACCCAAGACCAAGTGGCCTGAATACAAGGCTTGAGAGATGATTTTTTGGCACAAAGGACCCCTCAGTGAACCGTACAACTTCAGTAGCCACACTGCTGCATTTCCTCCAACGATACAGTGATGCCTCTGCTACAATACTGCTATAGTACACCCTAAAATTCCTCCCTTCCCGGATTTGATCTTGGGTCTTTTAGATTCCAAGCTGGAGCCTATACGACATGGGTATAGGCTCATTGGAAACATTTACTTCTCAATCAATATTACTAAGAAGATGTTTTATTAACCCTTTTTACAATGTGTTCATAAAAAAATTTATTTAAAATTTCAAACCTTTGATATCAAAGAAAAAGTTCAAATAGTGAGGACATAATTTTTTTAATGGGGGTGTATGTAACACAACGAGATTATAAAATAAAAAAATTATATTTTTTATTTTAAAGGACACACATAATTATGTTTAGGTTATGGTAAAGAATACAATTTTTTATTATATATTAATCAGAACAATCAGTTTATTTACAATACATGCAACCCGGTGATTTTTATGTTTGATAGCATCTTCAACATGTGACACTAAACTGAAATGACCCACGATATTTATTTATAACATTGGAATTAAATTGAAGGGTATGAATAGTATTAAATAAAATAATATATATATATATATATATATATTACTCAGTATAAATAGTAGTTAATTTTTATTGAAAATAATCATTCAATTTTTAGTAAGGTGTCTTTATTCATCAATTATATGTTTTCTTAAAAAATGATTTTTATTGATTTTCGTGAAAAATTATTATAGTACGTTTTGTCAATATTTATAAATTATAATTGATAAAATTAAATTCATTTTTTTGAATCATAATATCAATATTTAATATGGGATAAATTTTGTGACTTTTTCTAAAATGTGGATTTTTTAGTGAATATTGAAAAATAGCAATTTTTTTAAAAATTCTGTTATTTTATATAAGTTACGTAATTTGAAATTATATATATTTTTTCAATGTTATTTAATGTATCTTATGAGATATATATATATTCAATAAACATAATAACTTTTATTCAAATATATTTTGGTTTTTATTATATGTTTTTGTGTGTGTTTAAAAACAGATTTTTCAAAAAAAGGTTTTAAACTGCATATTATTTATCCATTTTGGTTAATTAAAATATATCCTAATAGTGATTTTTTAAATAATAAATATAGAATATGTAATTTAATATTAATTTTGTTTCATATAATGATTCTTATTATCCATAATTTTGTTATACAATTATCTTTTTCTCATAAAAATACTCTTCTTAAAAAGCATGTTGTCTCGCGACATCTGCAGAATTAATTTTTAATTAATTTCTGTAAACGATTTGAGATGAATTAGGAAAATCTGATATGATGTTTTGAAGTGGAATAATTTATATTATATAATAGTTTCACCATAATGTTTTCCACAATAATAAGTGATATAATTTAAAATTAATTACAACAAATATGGAAAAACGTGTTTACATTTTGGTTCAAAATTAAATATAAGGTGTACAAATGACCCAAAATTTGTCAAAAAATAAAATTAGGGATATTTTTAGGCCTTATAACAAATAATATCTATAATATAACATATTATTCTCAGCTAAAAAGGAAAAACATTGTTTTAATTATCTTTTCCAAAAATAATTTCTGTTTTCCACCCACCCTATTTTTAAAAGGCCACCCTCTATCCTCCCTTATTCACACCATAAAACATATTGGTATTGTTTAGGTCATAAAACCATTTATTAAAAAAATTACCTCCTTTAATACTCAAATATTTATTTTCAGCCTAAATCCAATATAAGATGGCCTTTGCTTAATATTTAAAGAGGATATGTGAAGAAGAAGTAACATTTTTCAACGAGTGTTTTTCTTTTATTTCTTGCTCCACCACATTCAATTATTATTATAACATGATGATATAATTACATCATAATATTAAATATACTTATATTTTTTCATGAAAACGTTATTACCTACAACATCACACACTTATATCAAATGGGTTATGTAACTCATATTCGGGTGTATGGAAAACTACCACCTCCGGATACGATGTCATTCATTTTTCCAATTCTACCTCTCATGGTGGGGTATGATGAAGGATATAAAGTTTATATATTATATTTATAACATAATTATATCTATTTTATAATTATATCATATATAAATATATAAATTTCAACCTATAAAGGCAAAAATAACAACGCTCAAGTGTACAACGGACTACGACCTGCAGAAGTGAAGCGATTCGTTTTTCACTAACTCATTATATAGAAGGTAATAAGGGTAAAGGTAGTGAATATAAGTTATATAGATGAAATATTTATTATATTAATGAAGTAATTATAATTATTTTAAATTAATTTATCATTTAATTTTCAGTTTTTCACGCATTAAAACAAATGATAACGTCGTTCATGGATGTGTAGATTATCGCCTCCTTGAAGCGATGTGATTATTTTTCTGAAAACCAAATCACAAGAATAAATTATATAATTATAAATAAATATATAATAAGGTGTTTAGGATATTATGATCAATTTTTAAAGAAAATTTTTATTTATCTTATTTTTATAATGATCATGCAAAATGGAATTGTTTCTTATGCATATGTACGAACCACAGTCTCCATGATCGTAATGCTAATTGAATTTTCATAACCATATTTCATGTTTGGTTTTAAAATTATAATTATTCAATGAGTATTATAATTATGTTTTTATTATTATTCTAAGATGATTTAACTATATAATATTCACAGAAGCTGAAACATTCCTAAAAAATCATAAAAGAAAAAACAAGGCAATTAACACCAAAACAATGAAAGAATAAATAAAATAATAATAACGAATGGTTGGTAAGATAATATAAATGGAATATATATGATATTATAAATATTAATATAGTTCTATTATAATATAATAACATGTTTTACTCTTTTATGGATGAGTTTAATGAACATTCAACCAAATGGAATTGTGGGGTAAGGGTTTTTTCTCTTGTCAATTATATTTTTCAGAGATATACACCACATTCAAAACATATTTATATTTTGTGGTGTATATAATACAAATATTTATTTTATGAATAATATAATTGAATTTATATGTATTTAAATATATATTTTCTGATATAAATTTTATATGATTTATGGTTTCAATGTTACCAAATTGGTAGGGGATTTTTTTCTCAATTTCACATCTTTGAGAAGTAAGTTATGTCATACACCTATCTTATTTTATGTGGATTATATTATTCCTCATGACAGGTTATATCATTTATATAATTATAATAATGAAATTAATGTTTCATTTAATTCAATTTTTAATTTGGATTTTGATTCCATGGTACAACAGTTGTAAGATTGTTATGTAACAATCACATCATTCATTGGGATTTTTTATGACTATGCTTCTAATTATGATATCTTATTATATAACAATAAATAAACTCATGATTTTATTATAATATAGTTATTAACGATATTTAAATGTTAGATTTTATTTTTTCACTCTTTAGTACTAAAAATTTTAAAGATTTTTTTTTAAAAAAATAGAACGTTATTTCTATATTCGATCAAAAATATGTTTTCTTCCAAAAGTTATTTTTAAAGTGGGTTACAAAAATATTTTTAGACTTTTCAAAATGATTTGTTAATAAATTTTTCTTGCATTTGTTTAAAAAAAATAAAATTTTATATTTTTATATATTTCTAAATTAGGAACTTCTCTAAACATTTTACAGTAAAAAAAGAATGTTCATTACTGCATTTATAAAATTACCCCCCGATGTGATGTTAATTTATTTAAATAATTCATTTTTGGATTAAACGATTATTTTTTATGAAATTATTTTCATAATATCATTTAAAATTTTGGTGGATGTCAAATAATAGTATGTTCAAATTTTTTATTATTTAGAAAACTGATTTTAAAAATAAAAATGATATTTTACAGAAGAATGTTTTTAATGACCAGTTAAGGGTATTATGAATCATAAAAATCAGAAAACCTTATTCCAACTTATCCTTCACTGTGTATTTTTATTATTTATACCATCCCCATTATTTCTATGGATGGAATAATATTGTTTATGATCGATTATTTTGAAACTCGTTTCTCTGTCATGGGATAATCATGTATCAAGTAGATTCTCATGGAACTCATTTCCTTTCCATTGATTAACCATTTTATGAAAGAAATAATTAATGGTTTCATGATTTTTAGGTTGATATGAATTATCTTTGTTCTTTATTCATGATATGGTTCTTGTAAATTTCTTATACGATGGCACATCCCAGATAGCACTAGGTGAGTTCATTATAACATATTCAAAGGGGCGTCCTAGATATCTCTGGGTGAGCCTATAACAACATATATGATGCGGAAACCCAAATAGTGTTGATAAGTATCCATGATTTAAATTTAGTTGTATAGTTATTCAAATTGTATGGGTATTGTGATTTTCTATGAAGCTGATGACCCCAGATACCAACACATTTTATCTACGCTTGTTATGGGTTTATGATGTTTCATTTTATCAAGATTGATATCACATGGATCATGATTATTGATTATTATGAATCTTTCCTTTGTTAAATCCTTACTCCATGTTCTCATGTTTCATGGTATAATTATTAGTGGTATGAATATTTTTATAGTATTCTTGTGAACTTTTATTTTTTTCATTATACATATATTCTCTTCTTATGGTCATTGATGACATTTATTTGTCAATTCTTAAATTTTTACCTTATTGATAATTTCATCATTCCATTCTTATGATTCCTTTTACCTAGGTTATAAAGAATTAGGTAGAACATATTATTTCAATAATTGATTTCAAATGGATTTAAATTTGATGACTGATTGGGAAATAATAAAATATTTCTTAAATGTTAGAAATTATCATTGATGTCATCAGAATGTTTTTGTAGGATTAATTTCTAAAATTTTAAATCTATAAATCTAAAAGGACCATGAAAATTGAAGTGAACCAATAATTTATTTTGATATTGTAAGGACAATATTAGAAAAAATTGGGTCTTAATGATCAGTATTAAATCCAAAAATTGAATTTTTTTTATTTCATCACTGGATCTGCAAGTGCAGGTTTTGGGAAGTTATATAAAAAATACCCAACACCAATGTCACGACAAAGAGAAATGATGAAGCTAAATGGTCACTCATACCGAAAGAAAAATAGTGTATCCAAAAAGGATTCGGAGTGATGTAAAAAAACAAAGAATATGAGATTTCCCCAAAACATTCCTAGAAGGAACTGAGAGTTCAGATAGATAGATACCCAATGATAGATGAGAAGGATTTATTAAAGAGGTGAATAAAAACATGTTGGTCATCAGGGGTTTATGTCATAAATTAGAAATTCACAACATAAATTCTTCATGTTTATGTTCCACTGAAATTTAATCTCTAGAGGTTACTTTATCTAAAGCAAAACATTAACAACATAATACATATATATGGTTTAAAATAGTTCTATACATTGAATGATTTCTAAATATTCTTCCAGGTGGAATAATTAGACTAAAAATTATAAAATTATGATATAAAAATATCATGCATGATATATGTAGACTAGGTTCTATAAAACAAATAAAACTCATTCACCCCCCAAAATCATGGAAAATATCTGAAACATGAAAATGAACATACCTTTTTATCCAGTATTTTATATTATTCCCTCTATAGAAATTTACATTCCTAGGAATTTAGGTGGAAGAAGGGTGTTATGGAAGGAGTTTACAATTCTATATCCTCACTTACTATTCACACACCCATATCTCGTGAGAAATAAATCCATATTTCCATAACACAGTAAGAAATGAAATAGATTTAACACAAAATTATTTTTCATATGAATCAATGGTCTCCACTAGTTTCTCTATAATGGAATCATCTTAATCCAAATCAATCTCATTCCCACCAATTAAAAAGTACAAATGGAATTATTTATGATCCACATTTTATTTATGTTGACTCTGATCTATATCCACATTACAATTTATATCCAAAATCATATCAAATTTACCTTTAATGTGACTTTTTCCCACAGGATAGGACTTTTCCATCTATTCCCAACAATGGGGTGACTTCCTTGAGTGGCCAAACAATGCCTCTACGTAATCTATTTCGATCAATGAATATTAACTATTTTATAAGAAAAATCATCTAGTAACACATAGATATACCATCATCCACTAACATCCATGATGAAAGAATTGATCATGTCCTTCAATACCTAAATAGAACATTATATCTGATTGTCTATGGATGGTAAGTTATACTCATCCGGACCTCACTCCACATTACCTCATAAATATTTTTTCCAAAATATAGAGGTAAACCTGGGATCCATGTATGAGACAATAGAAGAGGGGTCCCTATATAAACTCATGATATATTTCATGTATAGATTACTCAAATATTCATCCTTTGTGTCATCCATAATTGGAATTAAATGAATGGATTTCATCAACAGATCAACCAAAAACTAGAGATAATTCTTTCTTTTATGCATTCAATGGTAATATAACAAAAATTACATTAACACCATATACATTTTTGAAACTAGTACTAGAAGATGTTAGTGAAGGCCATAAGGTTTCAAGTAATCTATCGTTATCTACATTTAGGTGTCATAACTGGAAACATAATTATTAATATCATTCTTCATACTTGGCCAAAAAAATTCCATCTCATGTCATAATACATCATTATAGTTTCGAGGTGAATGGTCTACAAAGATCATTAAAAAATTTACAGGAATGAATTCCTCATATATACTAGGAAAAAAACTAATTCTGAAAGTATAGAATACTATAAAAAATGAGAGACCAACTAGAAATGGTCTCCCCACCATTTAATGTTTTAATGATTAATTTTAACTCATTATCTTCCTACTGACTGAATATAAGAAAGTAATGTAGGTATAATAATAACTGAGGACTAGAAGTAATCATACCTGAATCAACAACCAGAGTTTCTAGATACATCTGAGCAAAAAGACCCATCATGTTTCACTATTCCTTTGATTCAAAAAATATTGTGGTGTAACATTCCAATTAAAATATTCAATGAAAACTTTTCTCTTCCCTCATGTATAATCGATGTTAATGTCAAAAATATGGAGGTTTTCCACCCAATATCTCTATATGAAATTCAATTCCTTCTATGAAATTATATAGATAAAAATATCATGATATATAGAGTCTGTAAAACTTTCCTAAATAGATAGTGTTTTCCATACTTATGCCAATCCATAAATGAGAAAAAAAGACAAATCATTAGTGGGGTAATTCTTCTCATGCGGATGAATATAATAACAACCATATTAAATAATGTGATCATCATATATTGTAAGTTGACCCAGACCATCACCTAATGAATTATAGTACACCACACAGCCTTTACCAGGATTGGGTAATATCAAAATAGTATATGATATCCGAATTATTTTCAACTATTTAAAAACAATTATGAAATTTTGGCATCTTAGGTAAACATCACCCTTTTATTGGTAAGAGTAGTCAAAGGTGAAATGAACTTAGGGAAATCCTTAATGAACCACCAATAGAATCCACAAATACCCTTGAAACTCTAAATCTCAAAACAATTATGTGGTTCCTCACATCACAAGGAAACCATCACATTCTAAAGACTAATTGAGATTTCATGCTTCGAAATCAAATTCCACTTGAACATTTTTTATGGAGTCCATAAATTTCATTTTGAATGATTTACATAATGTCATGGGATCCTCCCAATTTAAAAAATAATATTCATATTGTTCTCATTCCCATTATTAGATCTCGAAGAATCCAATATATCATCCATGAACACAATGAAAAAACTATCGAGATACTAATGTAATATCCATTTCATCAAATCCATAAAAATATTATGAGTGTTTTTTGACCAAAATGCATCACAAAATTTTAATAATGGTCACACCTTATCTTGAAAATATTCTTCAAAATATAAAACAATGGAACACTAAACATATGATTACTCAATAGATGATTGATTATTGAAAACCGATTATCCCCCTTTAACTGACCAGGAATGTACCTACTCGAGGAAAGGTATACCTATTATTAACCATTACCCATTTAAACATCTAATAGTCAACTCAAACATTATTTAAACCATCATCCTTCTTGAAAAAAATAATGGGATACCTATATAAAAACTATAGGGATAACAAAATCTTTCTCCACATGGTCATCTAACTAGATCTTGAGCTCCTTCACTTCAAATGATTCCCTAATATTAGAGGGTTTTGAGATCGTTTGTATTTCCAACATGAAAAAAATCATAAAATCGGCCACACTTTTTAGAGGTTAATTGGAGAATTCATCTAGGAAGACATTAGTAATGTCATTAAAAACCATGGGGAGATCAAAAAAATAGGAAACATTATCAGTATATATTTTAATGGAAGAAAAAAGTCATGATATTTAGGTTGTAAGGTCCAGAAAATTTTGACATTAGGTCCCCCTCTTCCTAAAACACTCGAGAGATCCCATAGTCAGTAAGGAATAAATGAAACTGATGAAAAAATTCAACCTCAACATAATGGAAAACTAGCTAATCCATCAAAATAATGACATGGAATAGATCCAAATTGTGAACAGGGAAATCCAAGACTGAATTATTATCTTCTATCATTAGAGAACATGGTGAACATCAACACCCCCAAATATTTCCTCTTTCCTAGAGGTGTATCAAACTCCATAAAAATGGAATGATCTCAATTTTTTGTTTAATCACATCAAAATAAATTTGATGATATAAAAAAGTGTACAACATTATTAACAAATAAATCAATTCCTATTGAAGATTCAACAAAAATTCAAACTCTCATTATAGTTGGACCTGCATCAAAATTCATCATAAAATCATCCAATTCATGATGTTTCATCACTCTTGAGGACAATGGATTCATCCTTATTAACATTGAAGCATCTAAATTCACTATAGTGTCCTTTGGATCCCAACCCACTAACCATAATAGGGAGAAGACTAAGCCTATAAGAGCTTCTGTAGGTGGAATCAGTGTCTGCAAACAATGAAAATATGAGATGGCATGAGACTTGTTTTTTTAGTCTCCACTTCCTTTCCAAACTGATAGTATATCAGAGGAATGCTAATGGTTACTTCTGGTGCTTTAATGGAGTCTCGTTATTGAGAACCACCTCCACCACCATTAATATTTTGATTCAAATTCCTTATTGTTAATTATGAATCACTGAAACTACAACTGTGTAGATGTAAAGTACACAAATATCCAATATTTCCTACCAAATTAATCTCTCCCATAATTTAATTATCTATCATGTTATCATTATTCGTATAATTCAATATGTAAACATATGATCTGATATCTGGTTTCATTACCTTCATTCATTTATATTATCATAGTTCATCATTCATCACCACATCCAAAGAGAAATGAAACAACATAAAATATGACAAGTGTACTCTAATACTTAGTCCTCTCCTTGATAAAAATAGAGGAACTATAATGAATATTCTATCATCAGAGACTATAGGTAGAATTGAGCAAATTAGAGTGTCTTGAAATCCATCCAATCAAATCTAAGATGCCAATCTTTTTGTACCATGCAATCCCTGATTTATTTACTAGGACCCTTGATCATGACCATTGTGCATTTCACCATTATATGCTTACGATTATCAAGAATTTCATAGACCTCAATGACCTTATCCATCTAGTCCTCTACCTCTTGATTTTCATTTATACCATTAAAGGATAGGGGATTCTCATGTAAATGCTCTCAAACTAGATCTTTTCCTCCTCAAGATCTTGATTGTAACTCTACATCTAGATTATGAACTTCTGATACATTATAGTCCTTGACTAAAAGTACATGAATGGTATCATTGATAATATTATGATCTTGAGTTGGATTCCCTTTAAGAGAATCTCTGACTAGATCCTCTCATAGAACCCCTATAGGTCATCTTAGAGGCTTGTTACTACAAACCATAAATAGAAGAGAAATTTACAAAAAATTAAATATCATTTAAACCTTGAAAAAAAAATTATGAATAAATATAAAACTATACCTAGGTGACATAGAACCCAACATACCATGGTATCTTAAGGAACATCATGAAAAGATTTAGCTATGAACTCACCAAATCCTACACATAAAGTAATGATTATTATATCACATGTCTTAAAAAATCCCATGACTAATAATAACCATTATATGACACCAATTTATAAAAAAAATTCCTTTGTTAAAACCTGACACTAGTACATTTCTTGATTATCAACATACTTGAAGGGCATTTCCAATCTCCACGGGCTAGAGACTAGCACCTGATCATCAAATACGAACCAGAGGGCATGATTTCACCCATCATACAACAAGATACATGGAATATATATACATAAATAAATATATGTTGAAGAAAAAAAATTGAATATAGATACAATAAATAATGAAATCCAAGGATAGTGGTACAACTCAATATCTGTGCAAAAAACACAAAGGTACAAGTCCAATAAAAGCAGAAAGGAAAATTAAATCCAAAAGAAGACCCCAATAGTCAATGTGATATGTGGGAAATGTCCCACCATCTCACCACAATATTCCCATAACCAGATGACATAAACCTCACCACCTCTATGAAAAATCATTCTATTTCTTGTATAAAATTAAAATACAAGGGCTAGACACCACTGAGAGGGTGTGCATGGCGTGATCAAAACAAAATAAACAGCATCCCACCCAGGAGTTCTATATCAATTCCCTACCCAATAACCCAAAATATGATTAATTTTAAGAAAAATAGGTATGATAAATTGAAAAATGTTTTGCAACAAATGATGGTAAATAGATCCCTTTTTTGAAATTTTTAATACAATCCATAAAAAAAGTTTCAAAGCATATTTTTCAAACATAATTTAACATTTATCATAATATAAGTTTATAAAAAATTATTAAAAATACAAATTAAAATGGTAAACATATACCAATGATCATCCACAATCTGGTTATCCAGGAAACTAATACGCCAATTGACTTGTTCAAACTACAAGTCCTAAGAACGCACACATAAAGGTCTAGGGAACATAGGAAAATCCTAGAAAGTAAATCCGCTTACCATTTAAATCAATACATTGATCCAAATTCATCTCGATATAGGAATATAGTAACACACTTGAAAGTGAACCCATTAATGATGAACAAAGACAAGGACCAATACTACACCTTCCACCTATGTACCCAAGTCTTCCATGTTCTTCATTTCAAATAATTTCAAAGGGGTTACACATTTTAAAATACAATTCCAAACACCTTTTTTATATCAAAACCTTATTTGAAATAATATTCCACAATACATTTCAAATTGATTTTAAAACCACCTTTATTTTTAAAATAGGGGAACCATAAATTCGCAAAACCCTATTTACACACACACAAACCCACTCTTTTAAAAATCACGATTATATATTCATAGAACAATTTAAAAAACAAGATAAATAAATGGTTCATATAAAATAGTAATGAGATAGAACCACCAACCATAAAATTAGGTCACAAAATTCCAAAATTGAAAACCAGACACACTTGGAACAATTTTGAACATTAAAAGGAGGGCCTAAAATTAATCCCCTCATATCAAAATCTAATAACATAGAAAAACTTTCAACCAATATGATATATCAAAACATGCCTCAAGTAACTCACACACCACACTACAACTAATGTAAGGGTTTGACTCTAGAAGGCGATTGAAAAATAGATATAGAGGGGATCAATAAACCATCATCATCTGAATAAATTACTTCATAAATGAAGAGAAAATCGACTATTGTAACCAAGAGTTACGAAGAAGCAGAAAGGCCACACTAAACCCATGATAAGAAACACAACTAAGTAGAAGATCGAGTACTAAATAAAAAAATCTAATGATGAGAGATAAAACAAATGTTCTTTCAAGGAATGTAGGGTTCATGATAGATGTCTTCAAAATGATATTGGAGTGGGAGTTATGAAATTATTGAATCAAAACAAACTGGGTGAGATGTTATTACATAATAAATCATATATTTATTGTGTACATTTCTTATGTTTCATGTTCTTCTGAAAAAATCTTTGTCTCTTGTTTATTTATCATGACCAGAACATTTATAGTGTAAAACATATTTATGGTGTTGAATAATTTTAAACATTAGGCCATTTATATATATTATTCCTAGAAACATATTTACAACATTAATTTTACATTTATGACATAAATTTTTCCTATAGGTTGTGTCCATCCCATGTGTCATAAAAACTCCCCAAACAACTCCCAATACCTATAAAAAAATTAAACAATATCTTAAAAATGAATCAATATGATACCTTTTCATCTAGGACATTTCAATTTTTTCAGATATAGAACTTCTTACACAAAAATTGCAATCACTATGTGGATTATTGGGTGCCTAATTACAATAGAAAATATATCAATAAAATACACACATAATATTTGTTGAAATACATTAAAAACTAATGTTAACTTGAATCACTTAATACTATTCATTTCCTTCTAAAATTGATATATCGTTTTTTACAGGACATTCATTCTCAAAAAAATTATAAAATCTCCCATGTTTATAAATATTTTAAGGGGTAAATTTTCTCCCTCATCACTAAATATCAAATATATTTCATCCCAAATACTTTACAACTCATTTGGGATTTTATTTTACCCTCAATACATAAAAATTAGATAATTTAAATCATATTTGAACCATAAAATTGGTATTATAGTCTTAAAAGATGACATAATCACTTTAGGTTTTAATCCGTATAGAATTCCATATTTTAAACATATTCCCAATGATTCTAAAAATTCTAAGATTTCTAGTACCTCTGGACCTAGATAAAACTATATAATTAACCTTTAATTCAATAAATCATTTTTTAGGTTATTAGTGAGGTCAATAAATTGATTATTTCCTAAAATTTTTATACATTCATTAATATAAACCATGGAACACATAAAAAATTATTCGTTCATGGGTTCATTATATACTAGGTTCTAATCATTCCATAAGATCACATTATTGAATTTGACATTCTGTAATCTGATAACATCCCAAAAATCCTTATCCCATATCCAAATCCAATGTCATATTTTTTAAAATAAAAAGAAACATTCTAGATATGTTAATTATAGATTTTCCATCTCTCTCACATTAAATTTTACATATTAAATTAATCCAAATATGTTGATGTGGGATACATCAACCATTATTCGTCTATATTTATTCTAGAATCTCTTTCTTTAATGGTACAAAAAGACTTAAAATTATGAGTTGTATTCCAAAATTAACCACATATTCCCAAAAATACATGGAATAGTTGGAAATAATTCATAAACTTTTAGTACTCCTACATTGAATTTTATTCAACCACATCATCACAACATTTCTTCTTGAGTTTTGGGAACCTTATTCTCAAACCATATTCCTTTATTATTGTAAAATCACTAGAAAACATTGTTTATATATTCCCCACCATTACTATACCTAAACCATTAAACTTAAGACTGGTATCTCTTTCCACCATGAATTTTCATCTAATAATGGTTTTAAAAACATCAAAATTATTCTTGAGAATAAACATTCACACCATTTGGTTTACAACAAAAATGAAGTTAATAAAATAAAATGACCCTTGTGAGATAGAACTGAACTTATCCCCCTTATATATGTATATATTTTTTCAAAATTGTTAATGAATTGTGTCCTTCCTTCTATATTAATGGACACATTATGATGCATCCTATGAGGTTCACATCTCTCTAGTTGACCCTTTGTATGTTTCTCATGTCCATGGTGCTCAGAGTAATCCTAGAGAAGGTCTAATGGTGTTTCTCTTCTAAAATTTTTGAAGAAGAATTATTTCATGACATGTAAGGGGTTTTCATCATGAACATGTGATTTAGAACTTATGTGGGGATAGTACATTGGGTTCCACATAAATTAAAATAAATCACGGTTGAATAGTCAAAGGCGATGAATTTTTTAGTGAGACATAAAACCAAATAATTTCATGATGTGAAAGGTTTTAACATCATGACTATCCATTTTAAAACATTATCATAAAAGTTTTAGTTCCATGATTTTTCTCAACCCTTATATAATTTATCCCAAACACTAGGAATGCACCAATTATCACTTCATGTGTTTTTTGGATTCATTTAGTGGTGATCGATTCTTATTTTCTTGTGTTTGAACTATAGAAATATGAGGAACATTTTACCTTTTTCTCTCATTGTTCAAAAAACTAGATGCTCTCACTTATTCATTCTATCTAATAGAGGTTTCATTATGTTGATCTAGTGTATTTTTCTTGGTTTTTTGGGTTTTGTTGTTGCACGATAACATTTAAAGGATTCATCTACCAAGAGAGGTGTGATCATGATCTACAATCTAGGTTCATACTCGTGTAATGAATATTGATTCCTTTTTGGTAGTGGATTAATTTCATATAATATTTAATTACAAAAATATGTAAATTTATCATGTTTTGGCCCATTGGACAGTAATAGAATTAACTTAATAATTGTTGAACAAAAATAATAAATAATTGTTTGTAGTTATCCCATAAAATTTCATTATACCATTACAGTGGTTTTACACTTTATTATCTAGATAATGTGCTATAAATGTAACACTTTTATCATGTCATCTTATGTTCTGGATTTTCATCTTGTTCTTGATGAAAACTGGTAAAGAACATAAAGATGAAATTAATTGATTAATTTTCTTAATAATTAATGATGATGAATTTTGTACTGTATTTGTCGATTCTTATAATTTTATAGTAATAAAATTGATGAATAGTTCTTTCATAATTAAATTATTTCTTCAATGATAATGGAATTTATAAATAATTTTAATCAAGATAATTCTTGTTGATAACTTCAATATTAAAATGCATGCTAATGATAATGGTACTTCTCTATGTTTGTTGAATCTAGGATTAATACTAAGAGCACAATTAACATTGGATATATTGTTATATATAGATTCCTTGGGTTAGAAATATTTTGAACCATTGATTAATGAATTAATTAATTCACGATGGAATAAAAACCAGTTATATGATATGTATAATTTCTAGGTTCTGAGTTTCCTATTTTCTTGATTAGGTCGTGTGCCTTATGATCAGATCTATGAGAGATCATTTTGTGTAATGGTCAAATGCCTTATTTTATTGCATAGAATTTCCTATTTCTTATGTTTTTCTCTTATTTCATAATGAATTTCTCTATATGTGAGATTTGATATGTGATGTGATACGGAAAAAAGAGACCCATATGATTTTATAAACATGGGATGGCTGATGTGATATGGGGTTGGGAGGCTTAGAAAATGTGGCAGTAGTCGACACCTGTGATGGAAAGATGAATTAAGATATGCATGCGGGTGTCGGGTATGGAACTAAACATAACAGAATTGGTTGATTTTTGTCCTACACATAGTCATGAAAAATTGGATTCTTTCTTGAAATTAATTTTTAATGGTTGATGGATGGGTTTCTTTTCTTATCTTCATTCTTTTCCCCATTTCTTGTGGCCACTGGATGTGCATGGATGCATATTTCATCTTAGTAATAGATTATGATGTTTTTACAGGAGTACATGGTTTATGTAATTATTTTAATACTGAATAATATATTCTAAACACATGATGATAGTGTTAATGTAAAGTGAATACTAAAAATATGTTAATCTTGAGAAACCATTGAATAGGTTTTGATTGTGTATTTTTGGACTGTAATTCAAACTATTGGTTAATGAATATTACTTAAAATAATGTTAATGGATAATTTAATGGATAATAAATAAATTAATTAATTTAAATGATTAAAATAAAATGATTAAATAATTTATCTATTATGATAACTTTCAGACTATAGGATATCTATTCCCTAGCAATGGCTGTCAGGTGTTCGGGAAATAATAGTTCCAGTTCAGATTAGGAATAAGTTATTCCAGTACTATGGTAGTGATATGTAATGACCCTAAATTCTATCAAGGTAAATTCCATTATTATAATTATTTCATATAGTATAAATCACATAAAATCACATAGAGAACACATTATAATCTTTATTAATTAATAATGAAAGAAATAATAGGTATTTCTATATGTAAAGAAAAATATACCAATGAAATTATAAATTAAACAATGGAAGAGTAATGTTACCCTGATAAATAGTAAATCAAAAATAAACTAGTAACCTCACCCATGAATTTAAATATAAATTTTGGTATATTAATATAAAAAATATGATATATCTATATCTTGTAATATGTAACTAATTGTTCTAGAAATGATTAATTATGTGTTTGTATTTTTTTTAAATTTAAATATTTCATCACAATTTCATAACTAATATAACTATTTAAAAGAAAATTTATTTCCATAAAATTTATTCATAAATTAATATTTTGTTGTCTTATTATTATAATTAAATTTTATGAAACTACGATGAATTTTACAAAGTGATATAAAATGAATTACTGTTTTAAAAGTGGTATTATTCAAGGTAATGATGAATTTATTAAAACAAATTGATTTTATCATATTTAAATAATTATATTATAAAAATGGAATCGATTTTTGAATTATACACCTAAAAATGGTAAGGTTTAATTTTATGTATTATTCCCAAATAGTTGAATTAATGGTGAATAGAAAAAAACGGTAATTTAGAGTATATGTACATGATAATTTAAATATAATATTACATGCGTCATATAAAATTTATAAACCATAATATCATACTATAAAAATATATTAAATTTATTTATTGATGAAATCATAATTATTTATTGTCTTTAGGAAAAATAGGAAACTAATGAATAAAAAATGAGAAAACACCTCTCTCCACAACTATAAATACCACCCCTGAAAATTTTTACCCCTCACACCTATAAATATATAATCCGAAAATAAATTCATCCCAATTATACTATTAAGATTATATTAAATCTAAAAGAGAACGTTTTCTAATTTAAAGACTAAAATCTCTTCCTTAAGGAGGTTTTCAAGGAGGAATTCAAGAGGTAAAATCCTCTTTATTTTCTCTTAATTTATTTTCATGTTATTTTCCTTGTTTATTTTCTACTCACCTACCATCATACAAGTGAAATTAAAACTCCAATACCTTATATATACTATATTTTTATTATTATAATGGAAAAATACATAATCATACACCTTTTACTCTCCGTTTTATTCTAAAAATGGAAACGTCGTTTGTGAGGTTTTGTTTTATCGCATTCAAGGTCAACATGTTTTCATTTTCCTTCCCTGCATTCATGGTTGGTAATAAAACCATTATAATGGTTTAAATATATTTAAATATTTATTTTATAACACTTTTTATTCTATATAACAAAAATATTTACAATATACTAAATAATAAAACAGAAGGAGTGTGTGGTGTTTGAAAACCACAAAAATTAACACAACCAATTATCTATAACTATTTTTATAATGATTCATCCTAATTACATATAGAAAAATGATATATATGAAAAATTTAACATATATAAGACCATTAATAACATATAATTTAAATTTTATATAGTTACACCCACATTACATAATCTTCCACACATGTATACAATTGAAACTATCATGAATACAAAGAAAACAAACATTGTAGAATGATGAAATTAAACTTTGTAACTCATCAAAAAGGCCATAATTAAACTTAATATGATTATTATAAATAAAATAAATGTATAAATGGTACTTAATTAATTATATAATGGGATTAATTTTATTATCATGGACATTAAGGTCAAGTGAATAACCGTTTCAGACATAAGGTAAGAGATTCATCCCAAACCTCCATTTTTTCTTCAGGTTTCACTTTTCTCCCCTCTCCCTAATGTTAATATTATTTATTTTTATATAATTATTCTATGTTTTTTATATGTTCCAAACTCGTATATCTAAATCATTCCATCCTTATTTTTTGGGGATATATGTGTTTAAAGAAGGTTTGCTTCTCAATTCTTCTCGATTAGCAAGCCCCATTTAAAAGAACTTCTTGATTTCGCAGCCATATTCATTTTCACTATGTAATATATTTTAAAACATCATTATTTTTATAAACTAAATAATTTTATCTTCAGTATATATTATGGTTTATTAATGGTTGTAACGCCCCGACCCCAGTTACCCAGAGTCGGTGCATTATTTTAATACATTGGGATGATTACATGGAATCATGTCCCGAAGAACCGATCAGTTTAGCAGTCTTGGAAAATAGATTACATACATGAATGTTACATTACACATCATAACATACAAAACAACATAAATAATACTTTATTAATTCCATTATTCCCTTTTCCTAACCCTGCATATCAATCACAATACACTTTTTGGAATCCTGGGTAAATTAAAACCTAGAAAGGGGTGAGCTCAAACGCTCAGTAAGGGTAAGAAATATAGAAGAAATGTTCAAAAATAATCATAAACATTTAAGGAAATGTATAAAACTAAAACAAAAGCCTTTGAAACTTGAACTTTAGCATAATATGGCAGAAATAATATGAAATAATGCCATTTACATATTCACATGGATATTCTACTAATCAAATAATCACATGCAATATCACTAACCACTTTCATAATGATGGAATGCATGATACCGAACTTTAATTTCTATGTCAAGGCCTCGTGCCAAGACCTAAGGGATAACTGTAACCGGAACCCAACCCGGAGAGCCTCTGTATCTGGACTCCATCCTGAAGTGCCTCTAATAACCGGACACCAACTCAGAGTACCTCTAAAAACCGGACACCAACCCGGAGTGCCTCTAATAACAGAACACCAACCAGGAGGTTCTGCTATAACCAGACCCCAACCTGGAGGGTTTACATTTACTGGTCCCCATCTCGGAACATACTGGTCCGACACATTCATCTTAAGAAGAGGATGAAATATAACATAAACATTTGTATTAAAACTAACATACAAAATGTAAAAACATTAATCATAAACCATTAATGGCATGAAAATAAATCATCTATAGTCAAAAATATCACAAAACCATAAATACAATATGGATGATAAATCAACTTGAAACAAGTGTAAAATTTATCAAAGGATGTTGACATAGAAGAGATCAATACTATTTGAGAGAAATATCTCTTTTTTTGAAATCATTTAAAAGTCGCATAATTATAGAGAAAAACTTTATTTTGAAAATTTCCTTATAAGCATGTGAAGGAAGCTTCAAAGGTGTAATAATGGCAGAGAATAACCGCACCCGCTGTATAAGTTTAAAAAACATTCTTACCTTAATTTTGTCAAAAAAGTTAAAAAAGTAACTTGTTTCGAAAACATTGGAAATATTCCTTTAAAAACATATAAAGTAAAATAAGTGTATAAATGACTTTAACCCATTGTCTATTAAATAGTAAAATGTTTTGAAAGACATTTTTAAGAAACATTGATCTGGATGATAAAGAGGTCCCAGAAGATAATTACGTATAAACAACCTCGGATAAGGAAGAGATTGTGAAATATACCCTTACCAATTTGGTAACTTACGAAACATATACCCCATGAAAGTGGTATCATACAATGAATATGTAAATACACATAAATTAAAGTGTATTACACAATGAATACAATTATAGGCAGTACATACACCACACAAAAGGAAATAGTGGCAATATGGCTTGAATCTCATAGGAATAAGGAGTGAGATGAAAACCCCTTACCTTGCACTTCCCTTTAGTCGAGGGTATGTTTAACCACCTGTACAAAGATCATAGTATGTTATTAAATTATAACTGAACCATATTAATATTTATGATATCATACATGATTCATTTATGACTTTATATTACCCATTTAATAATAATTTCCATGTTAAGTTAACATTTCGGGTAATAATCACTTTCTTTATCGTACGTGTTTTAACTTGTCACTCTTGGTTGTATCACTTAGATCATGATTTAAATACATCCAGAATATACAACCTGATAAATATATCATATATATTTAGAATATAAATATGTATTATAGACATATATATGAAATGGAAAACACCGTTTATGGAGACGGTCATCCGTATGTACGCATAAACGTTGTTTCTATTTTCATATAGCATTTAACAGAAGTAGGTGAATAAGATATATGTAAGTACAGAAATCATTATATATATATATATATATATATCTTGTAGCATTATTATGTCATATATTACATACTTATTAGAAATATATATTTTTATAATCGTCGATGAATGGTGATCTTGGAAATGAATCTCATCGCGTCATGGAGATGGTAATCCGTACGTACGCACGAGCGAAAATATCATTATTTTGATATTAAAATAATATATAATTGGATGTTATATCAAATATACATAATCATTATCATGTTATATTTATTATTTACATGAATTAAAAATCATTATTATACCCATCCAAATAAAAATATATTGAATAACAATTACACCACGACGTGGAGACGGTACGCCGTACGTACGCACGTATGGTGACATGTCAGTCAAAGGATTGATAGAATACTGAATATGGTTGTAACATTTTTATAATAATATTACAGTATATAGGAGATAATGGATTCATTATTTTAGAATGGTAATAACAAAAAAAATAAGAAGTGGAAGAAGAAAGGAACTTGAAAAAGGGTGGTGAAATCATTACTTCTTCTTCAGGTTCATCCTTTTGATTTGATCAAAAGGGATCCTTAGGCTGGCTTTCTAACTAAAGGAAGGCCTCTAGGATGAATTGAGGGAAGTTGAGAGAGTATTTTGTCAGGGTCTGGCTGAACCAAAAGGCATTGAAGGTGTGAATTAATGAGAAGGGGGTTGTTCTTTTTTATAAGAGAGGTGAGGGGCTCTTTAAGAAAAACTTAAAGTATTAATTTATAATAAATTTATATTCGGTCTCTAATGGATCCAAAGTATATTATTTAAAGGTTAAGGTGGGGATGGGTTGAAAACCACTCAACCAATAGAATTTATACAGGTTTGGGATATTATATTAACCTTATCATTAAGTATTAACACTTAGTTAATTGGTTTAAATTTTACAATGTCTCTTTGTATTTTTATATTATATGGTTAATAAACTTACTATATACATTCAAGAGACCCCCAAGTGGTCCATTAATGATATAACTATCATGAAATAAGTCTCTTGTCCGGCCCTTAGATTTTTAGGAATTTAATATTAATTAATAATATAATATTTTTTTAAAAAAACTCTTTTATGTCAATTTTGACACTATTCAATAATTGATCATAAAAGAATGATTACTTAAAAAAGTTAATTAAATCAATCCTAATATGTCATATTATCCTGTAAAATTATTTTAATTCATTAAAAGTCTCAAATTATATTTATTTCGGTATTTATAATATCGAAATTTTTAATATTTCACTATTATGGTAATTAATGCAACAGCATTGTGTAATAAATAAATTAAATTATTTAATGTCTAAAAATTATAAATAAAATACCATTATGTATGAAATCGTTTTATCTTTCTAATTAATATTTATAGTCGAAAAGCCAACAATATAACCCTATGTAACAATTGTTTTTCTAAAAGATATATGCTTCGGTCATTTTTGTATTCAATTTAACTTAATTAAAATAAAGTGTCCTTATCACATACAAGTAGCACCATGGGGTCCCAAAGTTGACCCAAAGATTCCTATGGTCGGACATGTATCAACCAATAAGGTTTTGCCACGTTTTAGGGTAATTAGTTATTATTATAATATTATTTTTTAACCCTTATTTACCGGATTTACCCTTTAACCATGGTAAATAAAATATTTACTGAAGTAATTATTCAAAATGTCTAAAAATAAAAGTTACCTATTTACACAATTTGAACATCCTGATTAGTAATTTTCACTATTCATCAAAATATTAAAGTTATCTGAAAAGTACCAAAATTTCACCTTTGGCTAAATCCGATACTGCAAATCCAAAAATGAAGTCCATTTTGAGAGAAAAAATTTCTAAAATTTTAAAATGTAGGTATTACTATTCATAACGGCTACTTTGATTGGCCGTGGTGTGTATTAGAAATCGAAGTTGCGTACGACACACGCTACTGTATTATTCAAAGAGAAGCGTACCGTGGAAGATCGGGGTGTTACATTCTCCCCTCCTTCAATAAATTGTTTCCTCGCAATTTGATATTGTTTTTTGAATATAAAGGCTGAAAATAGAAAATATATATGTGGAAAAAAAACCCATATTGAAAATTTGGTTCATAAAATTTAGTCTTAACAAGAGGAAAAGAGAAATTAAAGTGTCACCACCAAATTATGATCTCTATTTGGAAAACATTGGTGGAAATTAGAGACATATAATTGGAGGAAAAATGTAAATATTTATAGGTAGTTATTGAGGTCATCAATCACAAACAATTTTAAAATTAAGGGCCTTAAATTCATCAATCTATGATGATTTAAAATACCATCGGTTCAGAAAAACATATGGTATTAGGATAACACATTTTTCGAAGATCCCTTCACTAAAGTATAAGAATTAATTTCTTCATTGAATAAGAGAAGAAGAAAAATATATACCTGACAAGTAGAGTCTCATCCTTTAACTACGTTCTACCACAAACTGATCTTTCACTCTAAAATATAATAGAACATAAAAATTATATTCTATTTATCTTATTCGTATAGAGTTAAAAAAATGAATTTATAATTCATCAAGAAAAACCATTAAAAAAACCACATTATTCAATCCAGGATATCACATGGGTCAATGGTAGGTGATACACCCTTGTCGCCCTTCGGGTGTGTGTTTGAGTCTCACGGCCTTGCCGGACGTGACGGGTTGCCGCCCAACCTCCTGGTTGTCCCTTTATGGAAATCCAAAATAATCCTATCTACAACTATCCAAAATACTTCAGTACAAAATCTATAAGGAAGTTAAACACAATGAAGATCCTTTTTGTCACATAATAACATGTGATCACCTTATCATGTATTCTTTTAAAACACTACAACATCCTGAATTACCATAAAACCTTATTGATTACATTCATGATCCATTATTCCTTAAAGAATAATAGATATACCTCTTCAATCCAAAAATATTGTAATCCCCAATAATAATGGAATATACAAATCATTAATCAGTTTCAAAGTAGTCAATAATATCCAAAATAATTTATCCAAATCAATCATGTATTATTCTAAAATAACTACCTCGGTATCAGAACCATATTATGGTTTATCATTCTCTCAAAAATATATTTTCCAAAAATTTAATCTACTATTCAGTAACTTTTCATTGTTCCACACAATATCTAGTCCTTAATGAAATAGTACTGCTCTACAATCCTTATATACTCCATAATTCTTATAACAAGTATATTATTGATACAAAACTCAAATGACATAAGAACTCTAATCATTCCTCTTCATCTGTGGTAGTATCAGAACATGATTATTATCCAATAGAATCATTTGAGGCATAGTCTGATGATTGGGACATAGGTTTGTGTAGGGTCCAAAATCCTTGCAAATGAAGCATCGTACATTTTAAACTATTTTCTTACCCTTGCAGTCACGTACTTTGTGTCCTTTTCCTCCACACTTATAACAAACTCCCATTCCTTTCAGGCAAGTTCCAGGGTGTTTCTTCCCACAGTTATCACATATGGGAAAATTCTTCTTTTCCCCCTTCCCTTTAACCATATTTCTTTTTTCCATCCTTTTCTTCTCTTGCTTCCCATTAAATCCATAGGACTCTGAGAATTCTTTACTCATCTTATTAACATATGATACAATTTCTTCATATAATGATAATACGTGGGAAACTATTTCCCTTATAAATTCTGGCATAGGACCACGAAATATATGATCCTCCTTACGCTTTGGATCATACGTATTATGGGAGTTCATATTCCTTCTACTGGGCGCCATTTCTATACAATAGCATACACTAGTTATGTTTATGAATTGCAATGAATAATTACAAAACTTGTAAAATACCTAACAAAAATTGAATAGTTTATGGATATAATCCATAATCATAATTTTTTTTCTTTGAGTAAGTATATACTCATAAGCCCTTCATAATGGTTTGTAAAGAAAATGAGAATTATCCTAAGCATATCCCCCAGGAGTGTCGTAACCAAGAGTGCAGTAAGGACCGTTGTCGTGCACCAGTTCCCGTTCGAGTCTAGCATAAAGCAGTGTTTTCGGGTTTTACCCCTTGGTAAATTTGTGCCAGAGACGCCTCTACCTGCTCATATCCAGACAGGGATGTATTGCTCGGAAAACTCACACCATCACTAAAACACCAAAAATTCTAGGAAATTCTTCTATACTAATCCTAAAAGCCTATCTTAGGGATATGTGCTCTAATCAAGGTTTATCTAAATCTAGTTTCCAAGGTTATTGCTAAACTTCCTCTGATACCAACTGTAACGCCCCGACCCCAGTTACCCAGAGTCGGTGCATTATTTTAATACATTGGGATGATTACAAGGAATCAAGTCCCAAAGAACCGATCAGTTTAGAAGTCTTGGAAAATAGATTACGTACATGAATGTTACATTACACTTAATAACATACAAAACAACATAAATAATCTTTTATGAACTCCATTATTCCATTGTCTTAACCATGTACATCAATCAAAATACACTTCTTGTCATCCTGGGAAAAATAAAACATAGAAAGGGGTGAACTCAAATGCTCAGTAAGGGTAAGCAATACAGCGGAAACATTCAAAAATCAGTATAAAAATTTAAGGCAATGTATAAAACTAAAAAACAACCCTTTTAAACTTGAACTTCAGCATAATATGGCAGAAATAAAATGAAATAACTCCATTTACTTATTCACATGGATATTCTACTAATCGAATAATCACATGCAATATCACTAACCACATTCATAATGATGGAATGAATGATGCTGAAATTTAATTTCTGTGTCAAGGCCTTGTGCCAAGGCCGAAGGTATAACTGTAACTGGAACCCAACTCGGAGAGCCTCTATAACCGGACTCCATCCCGGAGTGCCTCTAATAACCAGACACCAACCCGGAGTGCCTCTAATAACCGAAAACCAACCCGAAGTGCCTCTAATAACCAGACACCAACCCGGAGGGTCTACTGTAACCGGACCCCAACCCGAAGGGCTTACTTTTACCGGTCCCCAACCCGGAACATACTAGTCCAACACATTCATCTTAAGAAGAGGATGAAATATAACATAAACATTCGTATTAAAACTAACATAAAAAAATGTGAAAACATTAATCATAAACCATTAATGGAATAAAAATAACTCATCCATAGTCAAAAATATCAAAAAACCTTAAATAAAATATGAATGATAAATCAACTTGAAACAAGTGTAAAATATATCAAAGGATGTTGACATATATGAAATCAATACTATTTGAGAGAAATATCTCTTTTTTTGAAATCATTTTAATGTCTCATAATTATAGAGAAAACCTTTATTTTGAAAATATCTTTATGATCTTGTGAAGGAAGCTTCAAAGGTGTAATAATGGCGGAGAATAACTGCACCTGCCGTTTAAGTTAAAAAAACATTCTTACCTTAATTTTTTCAATAAGGTTAAAAAAGTAACTTGTTTCAAAAATGTTTGAAAGATTCCTTTAAAAACATAAAATGTCAAATAAGGGTATAAATAAATTTAACCCATTGTCTTTTAAATAGTAAAATGTTTTGAAAGACATTTTTATGAAACATGGATGTGGATGATAAAGAAGTCCCAGAAGATAATTACTTATAAACAACCTCGGATAATGAAGAGATTGTGAAATAAACCCTTACCTATTTGCTAACTTACAAAAAATACACCCCATGAAAGAGGTATCATACAATGAATATGTAAATACACATAAATTAAAGTGTATTACACAAAGAATACAATTATAGGCAATACATGCACCACACAAAAGGTAATAGTGGCAATATGGCATGAATCTCACGGGAATAAGGAGTGAGATGAAAACACCTTACCTTGCACTTTCCTTTAGTCGAGGGTACGTTTAACCACCTGTACAACGATCGTAGTATGTTAATAAATTATACTAGAACCATATTAATATTTATGATATCATTCATGGTTCATTTATGACTTTATATTACCCATTTAATAATAATTTCCATGTTAAGTTAACATTTCGGGTAATAATCACTTTCTTTATCGTACGTGTTTTAACTTGTCACTCTTGGTTGTATCACTTAGATCATGATTTAAATACATCCAGAATATATAAACTGATAAATATATAATATATATTTGGAATATAAATATGTATAATAGACATATATATGAAATGGAAAACACCGTTTATGGAGACGGTGGTCCGTACATACGCATAAACGTTGTTTCTGCTTTCATATAGTATTGAACGGAAGTAGGTGAATTAGATATATGTAAGTAACGAAATACTTATATATATATATATATATCTCCAGTAGCATTATTATGTCATATTTTACGTACTTATTAGTAAAATTTATTTTTATAATCGTCTATGAATGGTGAACTTGGAAATGAATTTCATCGCGTCATGGAGACAGTAATCCGTACGTACGCACGAGCGAAAATATCATTCTTTTGATATTAAAATAATATATAATTGGATGATATATCATATATACAGAATCATCATCATGCTATATTTATTATTTACATGAATTAAAAATCATTATTATACCCATCCAAATAATAATATATTGAATAACAATTACACCACGACGTGGAGACGGTAAGCCGTACGTACGCACGTATGGTGACATGTCAATAAAAGGATGGATAGAATACTGAATATGGTTGTACCATTTTTATAATAATATTACAGTAAATAGTAGATACTGGATTCATTATTTTAGAATGGTATTAAAAAAGAAATAAGAATTGGAAGAAGAAAGGAACTTGAAAATGGTGGTGAAATCATTACCTCTTCTTCGGGTTCTTCCTTTTTATTTGATCAAAAGGGCTCCATAGGATGGATTTCTGACTAAAGGAAGGCCTCTAGGATGAATTGAGGGAAGTTTAGAGAGTATTTGGTTAGGTTTTGGCCGAACCAAAAGGTTTTGAAGGTGTAAATTAATGAGAAGGGGGAGTGTCCTTTTATAAGAGGGGTGAGGGGCTCTTTAGGAGAACATAAAGTATTAATTTATAATAAATTCATATTCTGTTTCTAATGGTTCCAAAGTGGATTATTTAAAGGTAAAGGTGGGGATTGGTCGAAAACCACTCAACCAATAGAATTTAGATAGGTTTGGGTTATTATATTAACTTTATATTTAAGTATTAACTCTTAGTTAATTGGTTTCAATTTTACAATGTCTATTTGTATTTTTATATTATATGGTTAATAAACATACTATATATATCCAGGAGACCTCCAAGTTGTCCATTAATGATATAAATATCATGATATAAGTATCTTGGCCGGTCCTTAGTATTTTAGGAATTTAATATCAATTAATAATATAATAATTTAAAAAAAACTTGTTTATGTCAATTTAGACAGTATTCAATAATTGATCATAAAAGAATGATTAATTAGAAGAAAGTTAATTAAATCAATCCTAATATTACATATTATCCTATAAAATTAGTGTAATTCATTAAAAGTCTCAAATTATATTTATTTGGGTATTTAAAATATCAATTAATTTAATTTTTAACTATTATGGTAATTATTGCATCACCATTGTCTCGTAAATAAATTAAATTATTTAATGTCTAAAAATTATAAATAAAATCCCATTATGTAGGAAATCGTTTTATATTTCTAATTAATATTTATAGTCGAAAATCTAACATATATAACCCTATGGAACAATTGTTTTTCTAAAATATATATTCTTGTGTCATTTTTGTATTCAATTTAACTTAATTAAAATAAAGTGTCCCTATCACTTACAAGTGGCACCGTGGGGTCCCAAAATCGACCCAAAGATGCCCATGGTCGGACATGTATCATTCAATAAGGTTAGGACATGTTTTAGGGTAATTTTCTATTATTATAATATTATTTTTTAACCCTTATTTACTGGAATTACCCTTTAACCATGGTAAATAAAATATTTACCGAAGTAATTATTCAAAATGTATAAAAATAAAATTTACCTATTTACAAAATTTGAACATCATGATTACAAATATGGAATCCATTTTTTCAAATTCAAAACACAGAAGTGGAAGTTATTAATTTAAAATTAATTCCTGCTGTCAAAACACAAAGCATGTTTTTAAGATATAATAACTATCAAAATATTGATACTTGTTTGTGTTTTGTTTAATTGTGAAATTATTTCCAATGACCAACATTGTTTTAAATGGTAAAAATATATTATAAATATACTTTAAAACCACTAAAATTCATAATTTATCACTATTAATTATATTTATTAAAAAGGTTGTTTTTAAATAAAAGTTAGTAATTTTCACTATTCATCAAAATATTAAAGTTATCCGAAAAGTACCAAAATTTCACCTTTGGCTAAATTAGATACTCAGAATCCAAAAATGAAGTACATTTTGAGAGATAACATTTCTAAAATTTTAAAAAAGTAGGTATTACTCTTTATAACGACTACTTTGATTGGTCGTGATGTGTGTTAGAAATCGAAGTTGCGTACGACACACGCTACTGTATTATTCAAAGAGAAGCGTACCATGGAAGATCGGGGTGTTACAATGGTTTTATTGAAATTTTTATTATTATTATTTTGTTTGAAATAATCATTAATAATTTCCTTAAACAGTATTAAAGGGTTTTATTTCTAATGTTTTTCAAATATTATTTTTCATTTATTTAAATTCATTTGATATAAAATATCATGATATATTCCAAATTTAACTTATTAATGTATATTTATGATTTAAATCCTTTCTTTCATGGACACCATTTTGACATTCCCAATTTGTTATACATTTTGATAGGATTTTGATACGCAATTATTTCCATGGGTATCCCTTTGTTTATGTCTGATTCCTAATATATTATTATTCATGTCGTACGAAGTTATGATAGGTGATCCGAGATTGCACTCCAATTCATTGGGTAACTTTTTGTCTCATGAGATGTCATGGTGGGATAGGGAGTGAACCTCATTCCTTTGTAGGACTATGTCCACAATGTGATATATTCATGGTAGTTAGCCTTTACTCATTCTTATTTCATGTTATATAATGTTTCCACATTCCATTTATGACATGATTATATTTTACCATGTCATTAATTTTATTATTCCATATGTTTATTCATATTCCATGTATTCTATTTCGTCATGTTATACCTTCTATCCCATGTGCTATGTTTTATTCCAATGTCTACTCACTTACAGGGATTCTTATCAAAATCCTTTTGTTTTTTACTCACCTGTTTATCCTATATAGATATATGTTCTCAATGGGTTTTAAGATATCATTATAATGATTAAATAAATTTTTTTTGATTTTGGTTCCATGATATTTAATTATGTACCTAATCTTCCAAATATACTATAATTTACAATATTTTGTTGTATATGATACAAAATTATTCTGAAAATCATGTAATAATATATGTAAAAGGAAAGATCCATTATATTTGGTATTAGATAAAGTGATTAGTTTTTTTGAGGATTTGGACTAAAAAATTCTAGAGAAATTCTTATGGATAAGACAAATTATGAGAAAACATCCCAAAATTTTGGATAGTATAAAGTTGGTGGTCTATCATGAAATTACATCTCTATCTAGATGCTATAAGTGGTTGTGGATCTAGATCAAACATGAATAGTATAAACTAGTCTGACATAGTGATCTGGCCCTGACTCAAGGTAACGTGGTATATGAAAATGGGCCTTACTAGGCTCCTGGTTTGAAACTATGGGGGATATGATTTGGTAAATTTATAATACCATTATTAACCATTATTAAGGGAACAAAAAATTTATATAAAAATATATTTTTGTAAAAACATTAGGGATAACCTAGATTAAATCCTAAGGAATCATAAGTTAAGATATAATTTTCCATTAAATTTTTATAATTTTATGTCTATTGTTTACTTTTATTATTCTTATTATATAATTATTCAAGTACCTAATTGTACACTTTTTTTCATAGTTAATTGATGGAAGTAGAAGAAGTCATTCCAACAATCAACGTGATAGAAAATATGACTATTTCTCTAATGATATGCCAAATATGATCGGAACGAGTGCTCAAAACTTCATTACAGTACTTGATAAATAGGATCATGTTATTAATAATAACATGAATTGTGATAAATATACTCATTTACTTAAGGGAGATAATATTATGATCAAATAATTTATGCCGAAAATGACACCCATGTTAAGTTGATCTTATGATCCTCTATTCTCTGAAAAATGGAATAACTCCATTAAAAATATATATAATATACTCAAATGATCAAAAGAAGGGAATTTTTTGCTGAAATTTTATTATTTTTATGGGGAAACTGATAAATGGTGGAAAATTATCCTTAGAAGAATATCCAAGGAGGAGATTGATTCCATGGAAATGGTAGATTTAAAGAATATATTTTTCAATATATATTTTCCTTGATCCCTCTGTCTTAATTTGTTTAGGAAGTTCCTCCGACTAGAGAAAAAAGAATAAAATTCTATCAGAGAATATGATGAAAATTTTGAAAGGATTTAATGATAAGACTCTTGATTTTTCATGAAAATAAATAGCATGTTGGATCACCTCTTTAGTGTAGTAAAGCTGATTCTATGAAATGTTATGGAAATTCTAAACATTTACAACTAGAATGAGGTTTTCTATTATGACCTTAAGGTCGAAATGGAGATTTGATATTCTCAATGATCTCAGGGAAATACGGACAAAAAGAGTAAAATGGAGTTTAATATGGATGATAAATCCCATGATGGAAATAAGACCCAATATCCCACGTGTGACAACTATGGGAAGAAGCATTTTGGAAACTAATTAAAGGGAACCAAAAGGTTATTCCAATGTGGAAGATAGGAGAATGTGGTTAATAAATTCTGAAGTAATATGAATAATCCCACTAATACAGAATAAGAAATGTTGTTTCATATCAACACTCAACCCATATTGTAGTGTATCAATTGAACAAAACATGGGAACTATGAAATTAATTTCCCTATGCCTAGTTTTGTAAGATGCAATCTGCAATAACAAACTCAATGGAATAATGGAAGGGCATATGATATAACTAATACTAAGGAGGAAGCTGACAATGATTTCATTATAGGTACAATAGTTTTTGATTTGAGAATATGGAATGTACTATTTGATTTTTGTTCTACATATTCTATCATTTCATTCAAGGTTAGTAGAACTATTCAAACACAACCCAAAATTATGGAGGTTGATTTATCTATGAGAATAGAAAATGGGGAAATTATTTCATTCAATGTTTATAACTCATTTTTAGTTAATGTTTTGTGATTGATGCTCCGAAAATATATTGTCATATTTTCTTTAGTATATTTTGATGCTATTTTGGGAATAAATTGGTTATTTTATATAATGCCAACATTGAATATCCTGAAAGTGTTATCACTCTTCACATTCCAAGGCATCCTCCAATTCATTACATGTTTAAGCATAATGATAAATCTCCATAAGAATCATTTTCACAAATATGGATATTTTTCCCTTATGATCCATCATTTCTAGCTCAAATGATTGATATAAAGAAGAAAATAAATCTCGAAGACATTCCAATCATGATGGATTACAAAGATATATTCTATGAAGAATATATTGTTCTACCCCCAGACTGATAGGTTGAGTTCTCAATGGAACATATTCCTGGATCTCTGCCTATATTAATGAAGCCTTATCGAATGGAAAATATTGAGCTGAAGGAACTAAAGAACCAATTATAAGAAAATATTGACTACCGTTTTATATGCCCGAGTGCTTCACCATGGGGTGCGCCAGTACTCATCATCATGAATAAGGATAGATTAATGCACATGTACATTAACTATTTTGAACTCTATAAAAACATGATAAAGAACAAGTTTCTCATTCCATTGTTTGATGACTTGTTCAACCAGCTACATGAGGCCATGTATCCTTCTAGGGATAACCATTGGTCAGGATATCACCAACTAAAGGCGTATAATGAATATATTCCTAAGACTACATTTTGAATGAGTTATGGAATCAATTAGTTCAAAGTCATTTTTTTAGACACCCTAATTATTTAAATAATTTCATGAGTTTAATAAATATATTTTTGATATATTACCTTGAAAAAAAATTGTAGTATTGATTAAAGATATTCTGATATACTCCAAGAGAAGGAGGAATGCGAGGAGCATTTGAATACTTTTATAATGTCCTTGAAAAGTGGGAATATATAAGAAATTTATAGTAAATGCGAGTTTTGGTTTAATGATGTATCATTACTGGGGCATGTAATCACTAGAAAAGGGATATATATATATGGACCCTTTTATGAAAAAAGGAATCAAATAGTGGCTGAGGAAAACATATATAATAGAGATCTGTAGCTTATTTATTATAGTTAAGTATTACTGATTGGTTTTGATGAAATTATCATGATTTTGAAACCCAATATAAATGCCAACATTGAAGGGGATAATGTATCTCTAGACTAAACAATGTGAGTAAATATTTATGTAGCACAAAAAGAGGCTTATCACTACACTAGTACCCACACTTCTTACAAGTGTGGAATTAATTTTGTTGTACAATGATGCTCCAAGGTGTGTCTCTTAGGTTTTTTTACTAATTCGAAGTGATAAATTTATATAATATTCCTTAATGATGTTGAAAATTCATGAGAAAACTATCCCATTAATGATCGAGAGTTGGAAGCTATGATCTATGAATTGAAAATATTGTGTCATTGTCCGTATGGGGAGAAGTGTGTGATATATAGTGATCAAGAGAGTCTAAAATATATATTCACACAAAAGGAGCTTAATAAATACCAGAGAACATATTTAGAGATCATCAAGGATTATGAAAACAATGTCCACTTCCACCATGTTATGGAAAATAAGGTAGTTGATTCTCTATGTAGAAATGATGTTGCATCTTTATAAATGATGATAATTGAGAAGGATACAGTATTCTTAGACATTCAAACGAGGGACATAGGAATTGTTATGGAAAAAACATCATCAATAATTACTCAAATTATTTCTCAACCATCCATTTTGGTGAAAATAATGTATGCCCAAATTATGGATGTGGAAATTTAGAAAATGATGGAAGATATCAGAAATCAGAAATCCTACATGTTCAAGATCGATGAGGATGGATTCATAAGATTTTTGTCATGACTATGTGTAACATCCAATTCAATGATAAATAAAGAGCATCTGAATGATGCACATTGCTCAACCATCTCAATTCTACCAGGGATCAAAAATGTGTATAGATATCTATAAGAGAACTATTGGTGGGACAATATGTTGAGAGAGATAACTGAATATGCATCAATGTGGCTAGTATGTTCACATGTGAAGCGTGAAAGGAAACTGTATAAGGGGGTGATGGAAACCATATCCATACCGACATGGAAGTGGCAAAATATCACCATGTAAATTTTTGTTGGATGTTCGAAGTCATCCAGAGGAAATAATGATACATGGGTTGAGGATTTACATACAAAGATGGGTCAATTTATCAAAATTTGATTTGAATTCTCCTTAGATAAACATAAACACACACACACACACATATATATATATCAAAGAAGGGAAAAAGTAACGTGAATTACCACTATCTAATGTATCTGATTAAGATCCATGATTTACCTCCATATTCTAAACAAATATCCAAAATTCTCTAAACACTAATCTAAAATTCACTATCTATTATCATCCACATACTGATGTCCAATATAAATAAACTATTTAGATTGTGGAAGATATGTTGAGAGCATGTTCCATTGACATCAAGGGATAATGAGACCATCATATTCCTCTATATGAGTTCTAGTACAACAACAGTTTCCTCTAGATCATCCAAATGGATCTATATGAATCAATTTTTATGAAAAGATGAAAAACACCATCATTTTGTGCTGAAGTCGGTGAATGTAATTTTATAAGACCTGAAGTGTTGGAGAAGGGGAAACTCGTTCAATAAAAAATTGGGTATGCTCAATATCGATATATGATATTTGAAGGCAATCATTGATGGGACCATGAGTTTAATGTTGGAGACATGGTATTCCTCCTCTTACTTCCATGGAAGGGGATCATATGATTTGGGAAGATGGGGAATCTATGACATAGTTATATCAGCCATTTTGAGATCCTTTATTGTGTAGGAGATGTGTCTTGTCGACCAGAACATCCAAAAACCATGTTACATGTACACAGTGTATTCCATGTATCACTATAAATGAAGTACATACTGAATCCCTCACATTTACTGAATTCAAAGGTGGTATAGATAGGTAATAATATCTCTTATGTGAAGCATCCAGTTGAGATCTTGGATCATAGATATAAATTTCTATGTAACAAGACCACTCACTTGGTCATAGAACTATTTAGGACCCATATGTTTGAAGTAGAAATATAAGAACCATAACAAGTAATGAAGGAGATGTACCCTTGCCTATTTTTAACAAATAATGTATAATAAATTAAAGGGAGGTATTTCAAAAGAGGGTAAGAATATAAAAACCCTAAATTTAATCAATGAAAATTCCTTTTTGGTAATTATTGCATATTATATAAATCACAAAAAATCACATTGAGAAAAAAATCTAAAATTTATAAATAACGAATGAATGTAATAAAAGGTATTTATATATTTTAAGGAACCTATAAAAATTAAATAGTAACATGACCTATGGAATTGTAATGTGACCCTTAGGAATATTAAACTGGTCAATAGAGTAGTATCCTTAATTATGAATGTATAAAAAATCATATTTCAAATAAAAATAAGATATATATATGTATATATATATATCTCTCTTGTAAAAGGTAAATAATTTTTTAAAAAAATGTCAAATTATGTGTTGATATTTTTTGAATTATAAATATTTAATCACAATTTTTTTATTTATATAACTATTTAGAATAAAATTTATTTTCATAAAATGAATTCATAAATTTATATTTTTTATCTTATTATTATAGGATAATTTTATGAGAACGTAATTAAAATTTTCAATTCTTCTATATAATAATTTCTCATAGTCATATTTTATGAAATCCATTAATTATGTACTCTACATGCTTCAAAAATATGAATCATCAAATTAATGATTCTATATTAGTGGTGTGGAAGAAAACTTTTATAAAGGTGATGTGAGAAGGATATTTGAGATAATCTAAGGAGAAAGATAAATGAAGTAGAAATATATATTCACGTTGAGTAAGTCTCTAATATATATATATATATATATATATATTGTAATAACCCTCACATAAAATATTATCAAAAATAGAATTTTTGAACAATGTTAGGAAGGATGAACCAAATGCCATATTAGAATAGCTTCACTCCTCTATTTGTATGCATGTGCCACTATTTTTTCACTATAATAGGTTCTTACACAGTTTGGGTATTCATCACATTTGTTCATATTTTTATTGATATGTGAACACTAAAATTGACTAACACAATCCAACACGAGTTAGGTATTTCTATCAAATAATTTTACACCCACCCTTCTGTTGTTTTTAGTTTAGTTGTGACATTACTATTATGGTTTTCAATTGTAAAATCTATAACATAATTATGAAAATCTCTATACGATTATTGTAGTATTAGTAATGTGAAATAAGAATAATCATTAATGGAAATTAGATTAAATATAATTCAACTTTTACTAAATGGAGGACTTTGTATGTGGATATAATAATAACGAAGAATCTCAAGGTTCAGCGAATTGAATTCAGGGGTAACTCATTAAATTTTAATTTTATATAAAACCATTAATAGAGTTTTTTCATAAAAATAGTTATATATAATAGATTTAAAATTATATCAAACATGAGTAATTTCTAGCCATATATGGAAAGGAGACAACATCCACCATGAGATGTGGTGTTGTAGTTCAAGAGACTGTAAAGGATGGGAAGGAATAACTTCATGTGCATGATGTACTTAATTATATATTCTAAAAAAACTAAAAATGGAATCAATGATGGAGGAATAAGTATGAAAAACAATAATATGGAAGAAGTTTACATATGCTAAGAACAATAAATATGGTGAAGGATTCATCCTTGGAATGATAGGTCATATTAAAATAGAATGCAACACGCACATGACAAACATGGAAGATGAAGAAGAATAAATAATGGTGATTAAATATAATACAACAAACTATTAAGAGAGAGTGATAAATAACACTACCCGAAATATTACTTATACCAATGGTTTTAGGCAAACCATTGTTATAGTTCAATAATTTGGACCTCTACTAGTGGTTTGACCAAAACCATTGGTACAGGTAACTTATATGGACCCATACCAATGGTTTTGGAAAAACTGTTGGTATAGGGGGGACTAATACCAACGATTTGGCCAAAAACATTGGTATAGGTCCATTATAGTTACCTTATACCAAAGGTTTGGCCAAACCATTGGTAAAGGTCCCCCCTATACCAACGGTTTGTCCAAAACTGTAGGTATAGGTCCAAAATCAAAGGACCTATACCAACGGGTCTCAAGACTGTAGGTGTAGGTCTATACCAATGGTTTTGAAAATAGTTGGTATAGGTACATGTATTTTTAATGGAATCTTTTTATGGATAACATTAAATAAATCAAAATTTAAAATATTTATGTTACAAAAATCATGTTAGGTTAGTGGTTAGGTCATTCAATCATAAACTAGAGGTCCTGTGATCAAATTCCACCGAGTGTTTTTTTGAAACACAAATACCAATGGTTTTATGGAACTGTTGGTATATATTTTGATATTATTTATACCAATGGTTCTAAAAAATGTTGGTATAGGTCTATACCAAAGGTTTTCCTAAAACTGTTAGTATAGACCTATCCTCCCAGCTTACTTGTCCACGGTCTTTCGAACCGTTGGTATAATCTATACCAACGGTTTTGAGGCCTATACCAACAGTTCCAAACTGTTTGTATAGGGTATTTTTCCAGTAATGTAAATCTAAATAGTATTGAAAAATATATTATCCAAAGGAATGATAGATAAAAAATAAGGATATAAAGATCTTCACTGCATAATAATTTCAGACAATTGGCCACAAAGGGGAAGAAATTTAAAAACTAACAGGGAATATAATGAAAAATTAACATATCTAGAAGACAGAAATACTACTAGTAATGCTAAAAGAGATAATTATTAGGCTAAATAAATAAGTAAAAACATCATTTCAATGTTTATAATAGGAAATAACATGTATTTATAATGAGTTTATGAAACAAGGGAATGTAGAAACACATCACAATAAAAAAATTAGAATCAATGGAACAAGTGTCAGGGACAAAATAAATCATCAACATACCTAGTGTTATAAGTCAATGTAAAAGGAAAAAAATATTTCAATTTATTTTTATACAAAAAAGGTTTAGGAGAATTAAATTATTCTATAAATAAAATTACAATCTTCTGTAGAATATTGTAGTGTTAGAGAAAGAAAAGTATGATTAGAATCATAAATAGAATGCAAATTATTTATTCTTAGAGTACATTTTTTATTAAAATTAATATTTTTTTAATAGTACTGAATATATTTGGGAGTTTTAAAACAAGTCACAGAAGGTTATATTAGAATAAAATTTCTCTCTTATGAACAAAGTAGTGATGAACAAAATAGTGGGTATTTAACATAACTACAATTATGGTAAAAAAACATTCAACTATTATCTATAATTTAATTCATATCCTCATTATGTTTTCTATGATAAATGGTAACTAGTTTTTATGCTCAAATAAAAAAATTTAATTGTGTATTGGGGTTGATAGCTAGAATTTGAAAATATAATTCCACATTCATAATTTGTTCTTTTATGATTTCTATACTAATTTATACACTACAAAATCTTAATTTATGACACATAAAGTATTTTTCACATTTATTAGTTTTTTCATATAATCTATTAAACGATAAATGAAAATTTCATATAGTTGGTGATATAGAAATCAATTAAAGGGGAAAAATTAAAAGGAAAACAATTTATCTCCATCGACACAACAATCGTCTATTAGACACATTTTTTTCAATGTGGATAAAAAATAATTTAGCTGATTCAAATAAATTCACCTTTTTTAAAGGGAGGTGGTCAAGATATTTATCAAAATAATGCATTAATAATGATATTGTTTTTCCCTTTAACTTTAAATACATTTATAAATAAACCTAATGAAAATTGGTACTTAATTTTATGATATAGAGAAAATTTTGAAAAATCCTTTTTTTGATAAAATCATTCGTACATGTAGAAAACATTACATGGAAAATATAAATCAGACATTAATTATGAATGAAAACACTCAAAAAGATTATACATGAATCCAATGTGTAATAATTGTTTACTAATTTATAGGTCATATTGAAACAATATAACATACAACCCAAACATGAATCAAGGATAAGTTGTTGAACTATGTATTTTATGGCCCACTAATCTTTACAGACCCTTAAAATAGAAAATATCAAACTTCATTTCAAATAATGAAGTGTATGTATTTAATGCTTCCAGAATCTGAATAAATGCTCAAACAATACGGTTTTTCAGTGTGGGGTGAAACTAAAAATCATTTATCATGATGTTTCTTGGTTCAAATTTATTTTTTCCTTAGTTATAAAATTTATTTTATTGGGGTCATAACTTATGTTAAACATCAAATTGAATGGAATGTGTTTTTAGAAAATCAGATCTAAAATAGCGATCAATTTGGTCGTAGAAAACTTATTTCCTACACAAGGTAATCAATTAAATGTGTTAGTAGAATATTTAAAGACGCGGAATTTAAAAGTAATTTTTTTTAATTAAATGGGAATTCTACGAGTTAGTGAAATTTTACGATGCATGATTCCTAGGCCCGGAGTGCCCGGAATCAATTTGTAATGTTTTGTTCGGGTACGTTCAGTAAATATACGAGTGAGTTTTTAAAACTATTTAAGTGGGACTCAGAATTGAAATCTGAGGGCACTATTGAACACGCATCACTGATATTCTTTTAATAAGACATTCACCTCAACAACAGCGGGTCGAGAATAAAAGATAGTTTTTGGGGTTTTGTGGAAAATAATAAAATAAAATGAACTACACATTATTTTATTTTTGAGCCACCATTTTGAAGTTAGAGGTGGGGTCCACCAGAACTAAACCTCTTTGTGGGTGCTGATGTGTCGGTACCACCCAACCATAACCTCTCATGAAAGATTATGTTGGTGGGGACCACCATAACCTATCCTCCCATATGAGGTTACGGTGGTGGGGACCACCCGGACCAAAACCCCATTTTAATTGTTGAAAACCTCTCAAATCCCCTCATTAATTAGGTGGAGCTTCTTGACCTTCTCTACCAAATTAATTATCCCAATGCAGTTGCCATTAATTTTCCAAATCCTCCCCATAAATTAATTGATCAGATCAATTAAATATTTTTAGACCTTTTTAAATTTTGTGCCAACATTTAAATAATAGATAAAATTAATCTGTTATTTTGGATTGGCGTATTCATCTTTGTGGAACTTGGTAGAGGTGGATATAGGGAGAAATCTATCCAATGAAGAACATCCTCCACAAATAACAACGGCGAGCAGTATCTTCGACTTCTTCCTCGAAAGCACCTTGTGGAGGAAACCGATGTGGGACGTCTTTGATGATCGACCTTCCCTGCTCATCTTCGTCAACGATCCAACGCACGAGCTTTGATTGTTAGTGTGTGGCGGATGCGAAGAACAACGAAAAAATAATCTTCTTCTCCAAGACTCTGTTGATGAAAAATGATCAAGGTAGGGGGTTTATTTGAATATGATATTATTCCATTAATTCCTCCCTTTTAAAACAAAGATTCATTATGGATGATTTTCCTTACGGGTTGGGAATTTTTTTTGCAGGAATATGTGGGGTGTTTGTTTGATTTCTCTTTCATCTTCTTATCTTGATAATTAATTGAAATTCAAGAAATAATTGAGCAGCTTTCTACCACCCTAAACGTGGAGGGTGTGGGCCAAATCAACATTGCCCGACCCCTTTGATGTCCTTGTTTGTGATGTTCACTGGAATGGAAACGTGGCGACGAGACACCGAAGGTGAAAGAGGACACTGCCACACTACCTATGGCCTCCACAACCCGTGTCACCCCTTGTGATGCTCTGGCGCCCCAGGCCAAGCCGCGCTGCCCACCGACTTCTCAGCCGCCCCGGCCGTGCCGCCTACTGGCTGCACCGCCTACCGGGCGGGACCGCATCGCCCGCCTGCCGCCCCAACCATGTCGAATCAGCCGAGCCGCGCCATTCCCCAACTGAATTTTCCCAGCCTCTGTGCACCCCGTGCGCTGCATGACTCCACCTTCCACGTGACATGCGTGTCGTGCGCACCCCACGCCGCTACTGGATGAAACGACTCCGACCTCATGGGCCGAGCCGCCTAAGCTGCACCCCTCACGACGCCCAGCCGAGCCATCCTTCAACGTCCCTCATTGTGCCCCGACCAAACCGGCTTACGCGCTCGTGGAGCCTCGTCCGAACTGGCCCTCACATCACCTTCATGCTGAACTGCCCTCGTGCTGACCCGCAGCCAGTCTACGCCCTTGCGGATGCTCCACATCCACTCTGCCCTCCGCGACCCCTCATAGCCTGATCGGATGGGCCCAGTAGTTTGATCTAAATTAAATAGTCCAGCCCGCCCAATGGGTCTGGCCAGACCCAACTAGTCAAGTCGGGTAAACCCAGACTGGCTCAGACCAGGTCAATACGACCGGGTCGGACTAGACCCAGGCCCATTAAAACCCATTCACATTCTTTTGGTCATATCTTTGGCACCGGACATCTGTTTGACGAACCGTCAGCGGGGCAGGTAATCATGAAGCATGGTGGCCCCTTTGAGTATTCCCCACTGGAGTTTGGGGTATAGTTAATACATGGTCAAGTTGGATCATGTACGAAACCAACTAGGCCCTCAAGACTAAAAGGTTAATAACTCACAGGCCAGTCGTTAGATTGACGTGTTGTACGTTGCATTGAGACCCTTATGACGTGGAGGAACGTCGGGATACTTCTTTGTGGGACATCATGGAAGTCGGGGCATAGAACAATATCTTGTGGAGTGGATCTTTGATAAACGAGCAATAATTTGTGCGGGAACCTAGTAGCTGGCTGAGACTTGACGACTACTAACCTATCGACTCGAAGTGACGTGTGTGGCCTAGTGGGGAGCGCATGGTTTTGGTGGCAGACCCAATGAGGAGGAGCATCTGGTTGTGGTGGAAAACCCGTGGTACTCGACAGGAGGAGTACCTCTTCAAGCTCGGAGGGGGAGCGCCTGGTTGTGGCGGCAGACCTATGGTGGGGAACACCTCTCAATGATTCAACAGACCCATAGTACTCTATAGGAAGAGTACCTCATCAGTCCATGTTTAGTGGTAATCAACTGATTGTGGTTGCAGGACCACTATATTCGATAGAGGAGGAGTTCTACAACAGCCTAGGGTTTAAAAAAATTTTCCCCACGAATAAATCCTGGTTTGAGCTCAGTCATTAAGTTTTCTGTTTTCCTCATGATTGAGATGGATTACATGATAACTTAGGAATATGTATAGGCATATACCTAAGTGGGGTTATCTTTGATTTCATATTTTTTGTTTTATCCTTATTGGATTTTTTTAGACCTTCAGGTTCTCATGGCTCCTAATGAGTATCGTTATACTCAACCATGCTTGGGCTATGCCCTTAACTAATTTTGTTGGATACAGATGACAGACAGTGCTGACTGAGGTTGAGAGTACAAGGACCGGATGGTACTTGGAGGTGGACCATATAGCGTGACGGTACACGGACGAGACAGACGGACCTGGAATGCCGAGGAGTGGATCTATACCTACCTTTAGGTAAGAACCTCGGAGGATAAACTAGAGGCAGTATTTCTTTTCTACAGTTGTACTTTTAGTATTTTAATTTACAGTTGGGCTTGTATTTCTGACCCCTTTTACATTCAACACACTTTTTTTATACAATTTTTCTTTGTGTTTTGTTTCCATCTTGCGCTCTATTGTGTGTTTTTATAGATTATAAAGGCAATTCCCTCCCAGTTTTAGGGAATTATGCCTTTGGTGCTAGTCTCCAGCCCCTAGTCTATGGAAGGTGGGCTTGGGGTAGTCACGACACTGGCCCCGAGGGATGGGTCCTGACAAATTGGTATCAGAGGATTCAGTTCTACATCAGAACATATGACTCTGATCTTTTCCGTGAAGCAATAGTGTTAAGGGTACTAACTGTGGTTTTTAGTTCAGGGAGTCCAGTGTTGGTGTGGTGGCTGATGTATCCAAACACCAAGACCCTGACATCTAATTTCTATCACATTACATGAAAACACTTATTGTGTGTGTGTTTTCAAAAGATTTTTTAAGTCATCTCAACTGGGTCATCTCACCAGGTGTTACATTTTGACCATGACATTTCTGTTTCTTTCAAGATGCCTCCATGTGGATGACCAGCTAGATTCTTGAGAGTATTATACATATTTAGCCCACCTAGTGACGAGGCCTCAGTGCAGGGCCCTTTCTAGTGGAGGGAATAGCGATGCGAATCCTCGTTGGTCCACCAATGCCACTAGGCCTAGAAGGAGACAATGCACGCTGCATGAGTGTGTTGCACGCGATCCAGCACCAGAGGCCACCCAGGTTCAGGGGAGAGACGAACCCATAGGCTATTGAGGATTGGATGGAGGTTATGGTTAGAGTTTTTTGTCTAGTAGGAACACCGGCCGATTTCATTGTGATTCTTGCTACCATCCTTCTATAGGCACAGCAGGAAGGTAGTACAGCTTGATTCTCTATGTTCGTGATGATATGATGCTACTCTGGGTAGACTTCGAGAGCCTGTTTCAGGAGATGTTTGTTCCAGTGACTCTCTGCGCAGTGTGAATATAAGAGCTAATTCATCTTTAGTAGGGTAGCTAGATTGTAGCTCAGTACTTTGTGAGGTTCACTGAACTCGCACGCTAATCCACTGATATGGTGTGGGACATATTCTTCATAGCATGGACCTTCGACCAGGGGATCAGACGGGAGATCAGAGCTCTGATGATCTCACTCACCATCTCGACACTGGAGGGGGTGCTAGTGAGAGCCCTCCTGGAGGATATTTTCTTTATTGAGATGTCTCTAGCATCGAGATCCACCACCATTCGACCCATAGAGAAGTGTTATACAGCTGGCAGTAGACAGATGTCACAGAAGTTGAGGAGGAATAGACCTACAGGTGGACGACCGCATTCGGAGAACCCGAGACGAAGACAGACATTCCAGGAGCAGGCAGTGTTACACAAGTGGTGGGAAGGGTCACATAGCTCATGACTATCCATCCCTTTGTTTGGATGATCAACAGACGGTCGAAGGACCACTCGGGCAGTGACAAAGATTCGATCGAGCCGGTCCGCATGGAGTTGACGGACGTGGCAGAGGAGATGGTCATGCAGCTAGAGGTGGGCGATGTTTCGAGGTGATACCACCACCACCACCAGGAAGTCCACCTCGACTGTAGGGAGAAGGTGGACAGGGGAGAGCTCATCTCCAGGCAGCTGAGGCACATGATCATGGCACACCGGAGATGATTAGAGGTATGATCTATGTCCTTCCACCATAGTTGCAATACTTATAGACACAGGTGTTGGTCAAACTTTCATTTCCACTACCCTCGTTCAGATCTCATAGATTCTGAAGGAGCCATTGGATCAATCCTTATTGTTAGAAACTCATATGGGAGCACATTCGACGATTACACATAGGTGCTGACAGTGTGAGATTACATTAGGAGGAGAGTGCTTCGACTGGGATCTCCTAGTAGCAGCATCATGGAATTACGACATCATCTTGGGTATGGACTGTTTATTTACATTCCATGCTGAGATAGACTGTATTGGGCACAATGTGTGATGTGTCTGCATGGATGGGACACGTTTTACCTTCACTGGTGAGAAGGGAGCCTTTGCAGTGCCGGATGGACTTTCCCGGAAGAGAGTGAAGCCGATCACTCATCAGTTGGCTACCCTAACCATTGGAGCAGTTGATGTTGGGTGTCTGAGCTATCATGCAGTGGTCTACCAGTATGCCAATGTTTTTTATGATGATGTTCTAGGTATACCTCCTCGGAGAGAGGTGGAAATTTACATAGACTTGTACCCCGAGACGACACTGATATCTACACCAGCATATCGAATGGCTCCCACAGAGCTTCATGAGCTGTGGGTATAGGTAGAGGACTTACAGGGGAAGAGATTATTCCAGCCCACTGTTTCTCACTGGGTAGCCCCGATTCTGTTTGACAAGAAGGGGGATGGGAGCTTGAGGATTATTGTTGACTATCGGCCCCTTAACCCGGTGGCCATGAAGAACAAGTACCCACTCCAAATGATTGATGACATCTTTGATCAGTTAAAGGGAGAACAGTGGTTCTCGATGATAGTCCTCAGATCAGGCTATCACCAGCTCAAAGATCAAGATAAGGATGTGCATAAGACGACCTTTATATGTCGGTATGACCACTACAAGTTCTTATTTATGACTTTTGGCGTAACAAATGCTCTATCAGTGTTCATGGGACTCATGATCATGATTTTCTAACCATACCTCGATCACATTGGTGTAGTATTTATCAACGACATTATGATCTACTCTATTACTGAGGAGGAGCATGACTACCAGTTGTAGGTAGTACTGGACCCTCTCTGGGAGAACCCTATTTATGGTAAGCCCTCGAAGTGCCAGTTCTGGATTTGAGTGATTCACTTTTTGGGACATGTCATCTTGGAGGGTAGAGTTATAGTGGATCTAGTGAAGATTGAGGTGGTATTTTCTTAGGAGCCACCCAGGAGTGTTACAAAATTATGAAGTTTCCTTGGTTTCTCCAAAAAATACAAGATATTTGTGCCAAATTTCTCCGAAGTGGCAGCACCACTATCAGCCTTGACGAAGAAGGGGAAACCCTCTGTGTGTTCTGAGAGAAGCCAGAAGAGCTTTCAAGAGCTAAGGCAGAGGATGATATGTGCCCCCCATCTAGAGGTATCTAGAGGAAGTCGTAGGGTACGTAGTCTATTGTGAGGCATTAGGGAATGGACTTGGATGTGTCCTAATGCAGGAGAGAGCAGTGATCACTTATGGTTCTTGTTAGATGAGACATCATGAGTATAACTATGCTACCCATGACCTGGAGATAGCAGCAATGGTCTTCGTCTTGAAGATGTGTCGACACTATCTGATGTGCGAGCATTTTATCGTGTACTCTGATCACAAGAGTCTCGGGTATATCTTCTTCCAGAAGGACCTAAACCTGAGATAGCAGTGTTGGCTTGAGTTCTTCCAGGATTATGACTTTTAGATAGTCTATACTTTTGGGAAGGGGGACGTTGTTGCAGATGTACTTAGCAGAAGATCTGGTATACAGCTTCTTGGTGAGGCGATGGAGCATCTCACTGCTTTACAGATATTCATTGTGGGTGGAGATGGAGTATCCTTCCTTTAGTCTCTTACAGTAACTCCCCCACTTCATCAGTGAGTTAGAGAGGCGTAGCATGGGAACATTGAATACGAGAGACGACATGCTCAGATATCCATAGGGTAGGCAACTAATTTATTTTATGAAGGTGGGGAACACGTCATCCTCTTTAGAGGATGTACCATGGTACCAATGTCACTTCAGGAGGATGTGTTGAGGGAGTTCCACAAATCCCCTCTAGCGGTACATCCAGGAATGGAAAAGATGTAACAGGATCATCAACGACAACACTGGTGGACTAGAATGAAAAAGCAGTTGCAGAGTTTGTCACTCGATGGCTAACTCTTCAGCAAGTGAAGGTGGAGCATCAGGTACCACCAGGCTTGGTTTAACCATTAGAGGTCCTAGAGTGGAAGTGGGATGGGATATACATGGACTTCATGATGGAACTTCCATGTACATCCAGGGGTCACAACTCGATTTGGTTGATCTTTGACTGACTCACAATGTCATCCCACTTTCTACCGATCAGAGAGTAGGGTTCAGTAGAGAGCTTGGGACGCCTCTACGTGCATGAGATTGTGCGGCTACATGGAGTACCTTCGATGATTGTCTCTAATCGTGACACACACATTACTTCTCGGCTATGGAAGGGGTTTCAAGAATCCATCGTGATGCCGCATCATTTGAGCACCACCTACCATCCTCAGACCGTCGGTCAGACTAAGAGGACCATTCATACCTTCAAGGGAATGCTACGTTCTTGTGTCCTCAACTTCGGTTGCAGCTATTAGGACTACTTACCTTTGATGGAGATTGCATAAAACCATAGCTATCACTCTATCATAGGGATGAAACCTTTTGAGGCATTGTACGAGAGACCTTTCATATCACCTTTGCGCTGGACTGACCTAGGGGAGTCAGCACTGGATGGACCAGAGATGGTACGGGCTACCACAGAGAAGGTGCAGAACATCCAGAAGTAGATGAAGACTGCAGAGATCAGGAAAAAATCCTATGCCGATAGGAGATGGAGACCTCTAGAGTTCGAGGATGGTGACCACGTTTTTGTGTGTGTCTCACCCCGATGAGGTCTTCAAAGATTTGGATGAGGTGGAAATTTATCTATCAGATTCATCAGACCTTTTTAGGTCCTCATTAGAGTTGGCGAGGTGGCATACCGCTTAGCTCCTCCACCACTGTTTCACCGGGTGCATGACATCATCCAAGTATCCCAGCTTAGTAGATACGTGCATGACCCTACCCACATCATCGACCTTGGGGAGCTGGACATCGATGATTGGGAAACTTTTATGGAGGTTTCAGTAGTGATTGAGGATCAACAGGAGCAGGTACATCATGGATGGTCAATACCTCTGGTGCACATTTTTTGGAAGCATGAGAACCTCAATGAGGGCACATGGGAGTGGGAGGCTCAGATGCATGCTCAGTACCCCCACTTATTCTCCTAGTATGAGTTGTGGCTTACAAGGACCTAGATACCTAAGGTGGAGAGAATGTAACGAACTGATATTTCCATGTAATTTTTTTAATTAAATGGGAATTTAACGAGTCTGTGAAATTTTATGGTGCATGATTCTAAGGCTCGGAGTGCCTAGAATCGATTTATAATGTTTTGTTCAGGTACGATCAGTAAACGTACGATCGGGTTTTTATAACTTTTGAACCAGTACTCAGAATTGAATTTTGAGGCCACTGTTGAACTCGCAACGCTGGTATTCACTTAAGGAGACTTTCACCTCGATGGAAGCGGGTCGAGAATAAAATATTTTTTTTGCTTTTTCATGGAAAATAATAAAATAAAATGAATGACACGTTATTTTATTTTTGATCCACCATGTGGAAGTTGGAGGTGGGATCCACCAGAATTAAACCTCGTTGTGGGAGTTGAAGTGTGGGGACCACCCGACCATAACCTCCCATGAGAGGTTATGGTGGTGGGGACCACCCAATCCTAACCTCTCGCGAGAGGATATAGTGGTGGGGACCACCCAGACTAAACCCCCATTTTAATTGTGGAAAACCTTTCAAATCCCCTCATTAATGAGGGTGAGATTCTTGAACTCCCCTACCAAATGAATCCTTCCAACATAATTTCCATTAATGTGAAAAATCCTCCCTATAAATTAATTGACCACATCAATTAATTATTTTTAATCATTTTTAAATTTTTTTCCAACAATTAAATAATCGATAAACTTAATCTATTATTTTGTCTTGGCATATTCATCTAGGTGGAACTTGGGAGAAGAGGACATGAGCATAAATCTCTCCAATGATTAACTTTCTCTATGAAGAACACCAGTGAGGAGAGTCTTAGACTTCTTCCTCAAATGCTCCTTGTGGAGGCAACCAACATGTGACGTCTTTGATGATCAACCTTCCCTCCACATCGTCATCAACAAACTGACGCAAGAGCTTGGATTCGAAGTGTGTGGAAAACGCGATGAATGACGAAAAATTCTTCTTTTTCCCCACGACATTGTCAACGAACAACAATCAAGGTAGGGTTTTTATTTAAATATGATATTATTTATTTAATTCATCCCTTAAAAAACAATTAATCATCGTGGATGATTTTCCTTGCGGGTTGGGATTTTTGTTGCGGGAAGATGTGGGTGCTTGTATGATTTGTAATTCATCATCATTTTTTGATAATTCATTCAAATTTATGAAGGAATTGAACAGCTTTCTACCACCCTAAACACGGAGGATGTGGGCCAAATCAACATGGCCCGACCCCTTTGTTGTCCTTGTTTGTGATGTTCATCGGAATGGTGACGTGGAGACGAGACGAGGAAGGTGACGGAGGCAACGAATGTGCTGCCTGTGGCCTCTGAAACCCATGAAGCCCCTGCGATTCTCTAGCACCCTAGACTAAACCATGTTGCTCGCTAGATTTGGAACCACCCCGACCGCACCGCCCGCTGACTGCGCCCCCTGCCGGGCTGGACCGCGCTGCCCGCCGCCCGCTCCAACCACGCCCAACAGGCCGAGCCGCGCTGCACCCCCGCGGAACCGGCCCACAGCCTCCACGCACCACTCGTGCCCCATGGCTCCACCATCCATGGGCCCAGCTCACCCCATGCACCCTTTGGATTTGTGTTCCTCGCACTGCTACTAGCCAAACCAGACCCGGCCTCTCGGTCCGAGCCTCCAGAGCCGCGCCCCTCATGGCGCCCTCTCGAGCCGGCCTCCCACGCCCCTCGCAGTGCCCCGGGTGAACCGGCATGCACCCTTGCGGTGCCCTGGCCGAACCGGGCCTAACAATACCTTTAGGCTGAACTGCCCTCACACCGAATAGTGGCCTGTCCATGCCCTCACAGTCGGTTCGCGCCCACTCGGCCCTCTGAACCCCCTCGCGGCCTGCGGGTTTGGGCCAAGCAGGACAGGCCGAAACCAATGGGATGGCCAACCAAAAGGGCCTGTTCAGACTCAATGGGTAAGGCATGGTCGACACAGACAAGGTCAGGTTGGGTCGGTCCAACCAGTTTGGACCGGGCCCAAGCCCATTAGGACCTGTTCACTTTCTTTTGGCCATATATTTGGTACCGGACGTCTGTTTGACGAACCGTCAGCGACGCTGTTAAATCATGGAGCATGTAAACCACTTTGAGTATACCCCACAGGAGTATGGGGTATAGTTGAGATATAGTCTGGTTGGATCGTGCATGAATCCAACCGGGCCCTCATGACTTAATGGCAAATAACTCACGGATCGGGCGCCCAATTGACGAGTTGTCAGTTGCGTTGAGACCCCTATGATGTGGTGGACTTTCGGGATACATCTTCATGGTACATCATGGATGTTGGAGCATCGGACAGTAGCTTTTTGGAGTGGATCTTTCGGAAATGAGTGAGCATTTGTGCGGGATCCTAGTAACTGTCTGAGACTTTACGACTACCGACTGATCGACTTAGAGTGACTCATATTGCCTATTAGGGAGCATCTGGTTGTGGTGGCATACACAAGGTACTCGATCAGAGGAGTATCTCTACATGCTCTGAGGGGGAAGGCCTGGTTATGGTGGCAGACCTACGGTGGGGAGCGCCTCTGTTTGACGTAGCAGATCCACTGTACTCGATAGGAGGAGTACCTCAGTAGTCCAAGGTTAGTGGGAATCGCATGGTTGTGGCGGCAGGCCCACTGAAATCAACAGAGGATGAGTTCTCCAGCAGTAGAGTGTTTGAAATATTTTACCCCAAGAATAAATCTAGTTTTGAGTTGAGTTAGTAACTTTTGTGTTTTCTTCATGACTGAGATGAATTACTTGATAAGTAAGGTATATGTATGAGCATATCCCTAAGTGGGGTCATCTGTTGATTTCATACTTTGTGGTGTATCCTTGTTGAATTCTGTGAGACCATGAGGGTCTCAGGCTGCCTATTGAGTATCATTATAATCACCCCTTTTCAGTCTATGCCCGCACCTTGTTGTGTTGGATGCTCACGACAGACAACGCTGACTGAGGCTGAGAGTAACAGGACCAGAAAGTACCCGGAGGTGGACCATATGGAGTGATGGTACATGGAAGAGACGGACGGAACTGGAATGCTGAGTAGGTGATCCGTGCCTACCATTTAGGTAGGACCCTCAGAGGATGACCTAGGGACCGTTTTTATTTTCTTCAGTTTTACTTTCAGTCTTGTACTTTACAGTTGGGCTTGTATATCTAGACCATTTTACTTTCAGGGCAATTTTGTTATACAGTTTTATATAGTGTTTTGTTTCTAGCTTGTGCTCTGTTGTGTGTGTTTACAGGTTATAAAGGCAATGCCTTCCCAGTTTTAGGGAATTACGCCTTTGGTGCTAGTCGCTAGCCCCGGGCCTATGGAAGGCGGCCTTGGGGTAGTCATGACATGGGCTTCGGGGAATAGGTCGTGACAGAATAGCTTTTAACTAAACAAAAAAATGAACTAATTATCTTTTATCACTATAATGGAAAAAAAATGTGGTCAGATCAAGTTAAATATACATATCTATAAAATGGTTTTGGATGTATAACAAGTTAACGAAATATTAATTTAAAATGGGGTAACCATAATTAAATGACATCACATTGTTGTTAAAAGAATACGATTCACACATCCTACAACAAATTTATGGATGAATTACAATGCAAACAACCTTAAAATGGTTGTTAGATGCAATACAATTCAAATAGCATGTAAATGGTTCATGCAAGCACCATAATTCCAAATGAAATCTAAAAATATGTTCATATGTCTGCACTTCTTCCATGTCTTCCAATTATGTAGCAGTCTAACCCTAAAGAAAAAGATAAAAAATTTGTTTTTCGATCTTTCTAAAACATGGAAATATTAAAAAAATTACATAATATATAATGAGGGTTGTTGATGCTTTGAAAATTACCATTAGCTATTATTCAGTTACTACAAAAGAAAAATCTTATTTCTCTTGATCAATAATCACACAAAAATTGATATCAAAAACCAAATTACAATAAATTAAGAGTAACATAAATGAAATTCCATAGAAATTGAAAACATATTGAAATTATTGGATTGAAATAGTTCTTCTATTTGTTTAATTTTTTTTAATTTATGGATTCATGTTTGTAACGACATTTGAATATATCATCCATTTTCTTATTTTCATTTTCAATGTATCCTTTATTATAAATATTGCAGACAGGTAACCACCAATAGAATTTAATATGATAAAAAATTTATTTATAAATGGTTTTAAATGTTGTAGAAAATTTTAATTTTTTTAACTTTTAATAATGATTTTCAAAAAACCGTAGCTAAATTGTAGGGAAAAATATTGAATATTTAAAAATTATTTATTTTTTTATTTTAATATTAAATAATTATCAGTTAAAATTAATTATTAATTATTTTTTATTATTTTTATTAATTATTAATTATTTGTTTTTGATTTTTAATTAGTAATTAGTTATAATTATTAGTTAATCATTATTTAAAAATTCAATTATATGTAAGTGCATATGAAAATCTGAGTTAAACATCAAAAGATAATATATTTGATTTGGGAGTCCATTCATGATCCATTGATAGTCAATTAAAAGATTACAAAAATAACTAAAATTATATTTAATAACAATTTTTTAATATTCAATAGTGAAAAATATTTTATTGTTCTAAGATAAGTTTCAAATTAAACTTCAACTTCAAGAACCCATAACATTTTATCTGAGTTTTCATTTAAGCACCATGACTAGTCTAATAGAATATTCTAAAAATAAATAAAATGGAATTAAATAATAATCTGGAAATATTAAATAGTAAAAAATTATTATTCATCCAAGACATGTTAAAAATCATACATCAACATCAAACAGGCCTAAATTTTAATTTGAGTGTTTGTTTGGGCTATGTGAACTACCAAAACAATGATTATAATATGCTCTACACCATGTTAACTAGAAGAACCATGGTCACTATTTTTTTATGTAAAAAATTCCGATAACTTCTTGATGAATGAGCTTTTAGTTGGGATACAATAATTTTTGGACATTCAATGGAATTTTAACTTTTTTAAGATGATCATTAAATGAATTTTTGGTGGTCTATGATTTATTCTAATGAGTTTAAATTCCTATCAATATAATGGTGTTTCAATTATAGCAGTCTTCCCTCTTTTGAGGATTTAGTATTTATTATTTTTATTAAGTATAAATATGAGTTTATATATATTTACCAATAGAAGTTCATTATTATATATATTTATGGATATTTATTTGTAATTATATTTATTTGTGTATAAATATAAATATAAATATTTATTTATATTTATGTATAATATGTGGGTATATATATATATATATTTATATATATATCTATATTTATATTTATATGGGTATGTATATATATGTATATTTATATTTATGTTTATATTTATATTTCTATTTATTTGCATTTATTTATCTATATATATATATATATATATCTATCTATTTATATTTTGTGGTTGTGTCTGTCTGTTTGTGTATTTGTGTAGGTATGTATATATGTCTGTTTATATGTACGTATATTTATATATGAGTATATATGTACAATTATATTTAATTATAATTATATATATATGTATATATATATACATATATATATATATATTAATATTTATATAAAATTATTATTATGTAAATATAGGAATTTTATATTTCATTATATTGATATAAAATTATAATTATATAAATATGTGTTGGGGGTGGGGGTGTATTTTCTTTATTACATATTTATTACATATCGATATAATATTTATTAATAATTTATTATTATTTAATATATATTGATTTACCAGTTATTACCTAAATTTTATTTATTACTTAATATATATTGATATATTATTAGTTATATAACAGTTATTATTTTTTATTTATATAACATAAAATATATATTATATATTATACATTATGTATTATATATTATATATTATATCTTATATCTTATATCTTATATCTTATATATTATATATTATATATTATATATTATATATTATATATTATATATTATATATTATATATTATATATTATATGTTATATATTATATATTATATATTATATATTATATATTATATATTATATATTATATATTATATATTAAAAATTAAATATTAAATATTAAATATTATATATTATATATTATATATTATATATTATATACTATATATTATATGTTACATGTTATATATTATATATAATATATTACAAATTATATATCACATATTATATATTTATCACTTAGTTGATATTTAATATTTATTTTTATTAAATTATTTATTTTTAACTATTATTTATTTATTATTCATTACTTTAATTTATTTATTATTTACTATTTAATATTTATTTTTTATTTTTTATTTTTTATCGTTATTTATAGATTCATTTTTATTATTTACATATTTTGTATTAAATATATATAAATTATTTATTACTTGTTTATTTATTACTTCTTCTTTTTTTTATTTTATTTTTTTACTTATTATTTGTTATTTATTATTTATTTAATGTTTATTCATCAATTATGTGTAATTTATTTATTTATTTATTTATGCTCATTTATTTTTTAGCCATTATTTATTTTGCGTGTTGGGGGCTCCGATGTGAATGATAGTTGGCAGAATCACTTGGCTATTTAGGAATGGATACGATATGTTGAACGGTGAAGCATGGTCGGTGATGTTGAAATTATCCACAGTAGTCGATTAGTAGAGCAGCGAACAAATGACTCTGGAACAATCCCCATGGAAGGAGAAGGGCTGACAGATGATTGTGGAGGTGATGATGAGAGGCATCAGGAATGGGAGGTGAACCCCGATATGGGTGAGGACTGTGCTGGTGATGGTGTAGGATGCAGCAAGCGTAAGGGCTGGGGATTTGGACCATGGATAATATGGGCTTTTGAGTTAGTAACGAGGCTTGTGGTCATTTTAAAGGGTGGGTTATCCCTTAGGGGGTGCTGTAATTTTCCCTATCAGGTTTGAGGGTGTGTTTCATTTTTATGTTTCATTATAATTTTACCCATATTTCCTAATATAGATTTGTTATTTATTTGTTATTTTTTTATTATTTATGATTTATGATTTATTTTATTTTATTTTTAACCCATTTATTCATAATTTATTTTTTATTTATTATTAATCCTTTATTATTAACTGTTTGTTATAAATTATTCATTATTTATTGATTATTATTTTTTATTTTTTATTTTTTATTTATTTTTTATTTATCTTTTCGTTTTCTAGTATTTAGTATTTATTATTATTTAGTATTATATATTTAATGTTTATTTGTTTTTTATTATTTATTTTTATTTTTATTTTTATTTTTTACTTACCTATATGTATTTACATATAAAAATTAGTATATAAAACCATGTTAAAGGTTTTTTACTCACCATTTGACGAGTTCACTGGAATAGTAATGTCATTATAGAATAACCAACCGGTAAGAGTTTCAAATCACACCCTAAACATGTATATGATCAATTTTTCCCTAACATGAAAAATATGCAAGAAAATAAAAATAGATTAAACAATAAATTATAAATAGATAATAATAATAAATAATAAATAAATAAATAATACCAAAATGTTTGAAAAAATTTAAAAAATCTCACGATGTACATTTTGAGGTGGTTTTGAAAAACTACTCTTATATAATTTTTACAAGTTGTTTCTAACACTTTATGTATTTTTGGTACTCTTCTATTTTACAGAATTACTCAAATTTGAAAAGGCAATGTTATACCCCACATTAGTTTCACAAGCATCGATTATCACCTTCATTCTCATCCATGTCAATTATTTATATCGTTCTACTACTTTTGTCTTTTTATCACTATTTACATGGAGACATACTCCATCAAACAATTGAATAGTTCATGTTATTGGTTTCCACCTCCTCAAAATAAATTCATCCGGTAGTGAAATCACATCAAATTGGTTAATGATTATAAAACATGTTAACAATGATAACTGACCCACTCGAATTGATTGGATGATCATTGAAGAATTTCAATGGATGTTTTTGTGGAAACACTGAGAGTCAAAACAATTGTATGGTTTATATATATAGAAAAAAAAGAACAAATGAACAATAAGAAGATGAAAACAAGACATAATGATATATGTGGTTTGGGAAATGATACCTATATACATGGAGAAACCGAAAATTTTCTTTGATTTTTAATAGAAATACATGGTAATTTCATAGATTCAGACACACACAGAAACCCTAAATCAAATGTGGTAATAAAGAAGATGATGCAAATGTTCCACCAACCAAACAAAAAGTCCATTATGTTATAGTTACTAGTGGATGGAAGTCCACAGAGCTATAGTACCACTATCCCCAAAGTCTATGATGCTATAATTATACATGTTAAAATCTACATTGCTATAGTTCTATGTTCATGTAGTCCGATTAGATATATAATAATCCAGTCAGTGTTTCCACAATGACAAAAATATGGGTCAGGGGCCTTCAACCCCCTGAACCCGTAAACAAGTGTGCACTTCCCCTTCCAACCCCCAGTGACCTCACCATGGATGTTAAACTGCAAGAGTGGAAATATTGTGTGTAGTATAGGGCACTATAATTCTATCAAACTTCATCTAAATGGATCTAGCTACACCATCCCAATAGAAGAATCACATGAAACACAAAAGTGATCCTATCAACCAACTATTCCAACGATATATCTATATGGAAATCCACTCTCATTACATTATATGGAAAAACATAAGCTAATAAAATGATATACATGGAGTAATAAATCAAATATATTAGGTTTGTACCTACCAACTTCCAGATGAAGGTTCCGGGCGTAGCGGAAGCGTGTTGGTGGGTTTGCCCAACATAATTTTTCGTTAAACAATGTTCAATCCGAGATCTGTCACGATAGATAACGCCGAATCTTCGGAATAGAACGAAGAACGAAAAGAAAAAGGAAGAGTCCTGGAACCCTTGAGGAGGATCATTATATATTGATTATAATTAATTTAATTAATGTATAAGAATTACCTCGTTGGAATTCTTTCTTTGTTGATGTGTTCGGTCAAGATTCGGTGATCTGTCATTGCGTTGTAGAATCCAAGTGTTGGATTCCTCTAACGGTGATCCACACGTGTGTCATGTATCTCTGGACATCGCTGAAGGGATCTCTGAGTGCTAGCGCGGAAGAACCTTCACTTGTGATATCCGCCTTTGACCGCCTTGATCCGGTGGAGGATCTTGCTCTCGTAACTCGAGGGAATTCTTGGTGGAAAGGGAATTATCTCTTGGCTTGAGAGTATTTCCAAATCCGTTGTGCACAACCAATGGCTCTCCAAAATGTTGGGGTTGTGAGGATATTTATAATCATGTTTGAGGTTAATAGAGTTATGACAATAAATAAATGTGTTACGCATTTTATTTATTTCATTAACTCTTATTGAAAACCCCCCATGTCGAATTATTAATTCCTTGACATGTGCCCACGCTGATTCTAATAAATATAATTTAATAAAACAATATTAAATCCTCAAAATACCAACTGGAAAAACTACACAGCATGTAATAATTAATAAACGGCGTGTACTTTAATTTTCCATTTTTCTCCACCACATTTATTAGAACTTGAGTAATGACTATTTATTTCTTAAATAAATTTAACTGCATTACTCTCTAATAAATATATTATTTTTCCACAATATATTCTCTCAAATAACTAGTGTCAAAATAAATGCGATCAAACATCCTTAAATAATTATTAAACCACATTCGAGAATAATATTTATTTAACTTGTTAAATTAATATTTAACTGAGATACATGGACACACATAGTGTGTGACCCTCTAGGCCTCTTTCTCAATGGCATTAGGCTGAGCCTGCATAAAGTCCAAGGTTAGCGTCTAGAAACACGCCAAGGCACCCATAGAGAAAGAATTTAACGCTGCAATGACGTGTTACCTCCTACGAACGCTTACCATGTAATATAATCTCTTTGTCACGATATCTCCAAT